>CM077178.1:12659385-13259385 GCA_039654105.1 Coreius guichenoti
AAGAGTGAAAACAAAAAGAATGATTAGATGGAGATGGATGACATGCATAGCAGCATGCAGTAAGGAACATTCTTCTGTTCATCAATGTCGTTTGGCTCTGAAGTGAATGACAAATGTGCGCGGCATCCGCTTCCGCTTTATACCCGCGATGCGGGGCGGAGCGCGAGATGCAAATCTCGCACGCCAATGGCCATTGGCCCGTTCTCTATACACTCGAAGCTGATAGGGGCTCCCAGAAGTGATCCCAATTCGTCGGTGACAGCATTTCCTGTTGGTTCGGTGAGGGCGTTCCATACAGTGAGAGCAGACACAGGCTGCACTATCCCCTGTGATTCTGCCGCGGTTGTCCCTGGGTGCTTCAGCACTATTAAAAGAGCGGTTTCCTCTAAAAAAGCAACACGGGTGTGACACTGCGTCTTTTTCAAGATGTCATTCCACCCGTGCATTTCTGGATGCGGTCGTTCCCTGTCGCCAGCTGACGGTCACAATTGTTGTCTCACGTGCCTGGGCATTCAGGAGCGACACCTCTGGCTCAACCTGGCCGACATGAGGGAGACCGATAAATATCGGTTCCTGGACTCCCCCATCTCCTCGGCCGGGTTGTTCGGCGACGCGGTCGAGAGTTTTGCCCAGCAGTTCTTGGCCGCCCAGAAGCAGACGGAGGCCATCAAGCACATCCTGCCCCGGCGGTCAGCTGCTGCCTCCACCCAGCTGCCGGTCGCAGTGCCTCCGCCTGCTCGTTGCCGAGGGCGTCCGCCTGCCGCCGCCCCCGCTCCCGGCAAAGCCCAGCAGCAGCCTCCACCAGGGCGTCGGCGTGGAGCCGGACGTGGGAAGGACGTCCAGCCCGCTCAGGCCACTGCCAAGCCAGGTGGCAAGTGCCGTCGTAAGAGACCCTGAGACGGGCCGCCAAGAGATGGAGGGAACTGCTCTTCAGGAGGTGGTAGCAGCACCACTCCTTCTCCCGGAGGAGGGCCGGGAGAGAATCTTTGGTTTTCATTTAATTTCTGTTCCGCCAAATTTTCACCAAAAGAGCAGTTTCCAAAATCTCTGGGTGCCAAGAGAGCACGTTTGGCGGTGTACGACGCTCCTATGCCTTGTCACCCTCCGGCGCCTCTCCAGTGTGCCTCCTCACACCCGTGCGCCCCCTCAGCGGAAGCAGGTAAGTGTTGCACTGCACACTCAGACCCCACTTCGGGCCGCTATGCCGTCCGAGTCGGGTCCCTGCACGCCGCTGCGCTGCCCCGCTGCGGGTACGTCTGTGGTGCCGTTAGTCCCGCTTGCACGGTTGCTGGGAGCTAGGAGCTTCTACAGCCCTTACCCAAGAAAGGTGGCGGGTTACGGCCAATCTTGGACCTGCGGTTCTTGAATGCTTCAGAATGGTAACGCAGAAACGCATCTTCAGGTGCATCCGTCCCCAAGATTGGTTTGCAGCGATCGACCTGAAGGACGCGTGCTTTCATGTCTCGATTCTCCCTCGACACAGACCGTTCCTACGCTTTGCGTTCGAGGGACGGGCATATCAGTACAGAGTCCTACCCTTCGGGCTGTCCCTGTCGCTCCGTGTCTTCACGAAGGTCGCGGAGGCGGCCATTGGAGACGCCGCTCGGATTGCTTCATATGAGGCCACTTCAACACTGGCTACACGACCGAGTCCCGAGATGGGCGCGGCAGAGCGGCTCAGTAACACCGAAGTGCCGCCAAACCTTCAGTCCGTGGTCGGACCCTTCGTTTCTATGGGCAGGAGTTCCCCTAGAACAAGTGTCAAGGCATGCTGTTGTCTCCACGGATGCCTCATCCACCGGCTGGGGGGCCACGTACAACGGGCTTGCAGTTTTGGGTCTGTGGACGGGGCCTCAACTGCAATGGCATATCAATTGCCTCGAGTTGTTAGCAGTTCGTCTTGCGCTGGGCCGCCTCAAAGGGCCGCTACGAGGCAAGCACGTTCTGGTCCGTACGGACAACACTGCGGCCGTTGCGTACATCAACAAACAGGGTGGTCTACGCTCCCGCTGCATGTCACAACTCGCCCGCCATCTCCTCCTCTGGAGTCAGAAGCATCTGAGGTCGCTTCGTGCCACTCACATTCCGGGCCTGCTCAATCGTGCAGCCGACGAGCTCTCACGACAGCAAGTGCTCCCGGGAGAGTGGAGACTCCATCCCCAGGTGGTCCAGCTGATCTGGAGTCGCTTCGGGACCGCACAGGTAGATCTGTTTGCCGCCCCGGACACGTCTCACTGCCAGTTGTTCTATTCCCTGACCGGGGGGACCCTCGGCTCAGATGTGCTGGCACACAGCTTTCTTGCCCAGACACTGTGCAAGGTCAGGGAGGACGAGGAGCAGGTCTTGTTAGTTGCGCCGTACTGGCCCAACCGGACCTGGTTCCCGGAACTAGTGCTCCTCGCGACAGCATCTCCTTGGCCCATTCCTCTGAGGAAGGACCTCCTGACTCAGAGACGGGGCACCCTATGGCACCCTCGTCCGGACCTCTGGAAACTCCATGTCTGGTCCCAGGATGGGACGCGGAGGTTCTAGGTGGCCTACCACAGACTGTGGTAGACACCATCACTTCCGCCAGAGCCCCTTCTACGAGGCGCCTCTATGCGTTGAAGTGGAACCTGTTTGTCGAGTGGTGTTCTTCTCGACGAGAAGACCCCCGAAGATGTCTGATCAGTTCTGTGCTTTCCTTCCTGCAAGAAGGGTTGGAGCGAAGGCTGTCTCCCTCCACCCTCAAAGTGTATGTTGCCGCTATCGCCGCAAATCACGACATGGTTGATGGTAAGTCCTTAGGGAAGCACGATCTGATCGTCAGGTTCCTGAGGGGGGCAAGGAGATTAAATCCGCCTCGCCCTCACTCTATACCCTCTTGGGACTTATCTCTGGTGCTAACCGCACTGCAGAGGGCTCCCTTTGAACCTTTGCAGTCAGCAGAGTTAAAAATCCTGTCTTGGAAGACAGTACTCCTGACTTCATTGGCTTCCATCAAGAGGGTAGGGGACCTGCAAGCATTTTCGGTCGACCCGAAACCCGCGGCAGTCAGACGTGGCGGAGCGTCCGACGCCAGGTCTAACACTCGTATGCATTGGTGGAACTTGTGTTAGGCTGAGTATCCATATGTTGTGACCCCTACGGCGGTCCCATATGTGTATTCTTCCACGGTATGGCTCCCTACGGTGAGCCCGTGTCTTTCCCTTGGCAGAGCTCGCTTTGCCGTCTCTGTGCGGTGTAGTACCCCGCCTGCATTGGCCGGGGCCACCCCTGGGACTTCCGTATGTTGTACTGCCCACGGCCAGTCCATATGTGTATATTCCACATGATACCTCCCTATGGGTAGGATGTGGCTTCCGCAGCGGCCCCCCTGGGCACGCTTTCCCAGCATTATCCAATACTCTGCTGAGTGGGTCTTGCGGAACAGCAGCAGTGACTCTCCCTGCGTGAGTTCCCGCCCCGAACAGATGGGGATCTGAGGGGCTTTCGCTGGGCGCTGGAAATGGTAGTAACTGTGGCGTTTTCCATAGGGATCCCAATTCGTCGGTGACGTCCGACGTACGTCGAACGTGACCTACTGAAAGGGAACGTCTCGGTTACGTATGTAACCCTCGCTCCCCGAAGAAGGAAACGGAGACGTACGTCCCGTCGCCACAGTTGCTGTACCATCACTGCATGGCCGAGTCACTAGTTCGGCTCCTCAGTGAAAAACAAATGTGCGCGGCATCCGCTTCCGCTTTATACCCGCGATGCGGGGCGGAGCGCGAGATGCAAATCTCGCACGCCAATGGCCATTGGCCCGTTCTCTATACACTCGAAGCTGATAGGGGCTCCCAGAAGTGATCCCAATTCGTAAGTCTCCGTTCCCTCCTTCAGGGAACGAGGGTTACATACGTAACCGAGACGTTTATAATATATCATACAGCTAGACCTATAACGACAAGACATTTCCAAGCAATAGCCTATCCAAAATAGTGCACAATCAAGCAAGGGGGATCACATCCGGGAGATATACATCTTTTATGCATGTTAATATAAATAATTTTAAATGACCATGTAATATTTGCATTTCATTTGCAAGTTTATGTATCTATATAGATATATTAAATACATTTTAATTGTTATAAAACACACAATTTTGCACGTTTTTTGCAGATGACCCTTTGGGGTGTTAATGTTTCTACAGTATGTCTCTTGAAGCACCCTTGAGCGTCACGACCTGCAGCATGTACCCAAGGTGAGTGTGATTATGGGCTGTAACTTTACACAGACCCTCTACCCTGAATAATTTGTCTCTTTTTTTTACCCATAGACCCAAGCAGATGGCCAGACTCGTAGAAGGAAAAAAACCCTGACATACTTTCGATGAGAGGACAAAAAGGGAAAGTGCAAAGCACGCAGTTAAGTGCATATTATAGATATAAGCTCTGTAGATATTTGAACTTTATTTATGTTAACCTCCTAATTTACAGTATATTGATTGCCACGGACCTCCGTGTGAGTCTTTCACTTTTTATAATTTATAATCTAGTGTACTCAGAATGATTTATTGCTTTATAATGGAGTTGAAGTGCCCGTCTTCAAAATCAAATGCAACACACTGATAATTACTGCATAGAACCTCTTACATTTTGCAGTCACTGACTAATGATTCACTCAATTTAACTGCAAGAAATTTATATATAAGAGCTGGAAGCTATGCTGTATGTGAAATCAGCCTTTGAAACATGTAAGTCTGGAATTACAGCCCTTCGTTTCAAAGCCCGAGCGCTATAAACCACATCCGCCGTGGCATGAGGTTAATGAGAGGAGTTTGAAAATGGTTTATGGAAGATTTTATCTGGCAAATACACAAACGCACACACAAAAAAGGGATCTAGAGGAAAAATAGTCTGCCCCGGGGTCTAAGCATACTCAATCAATAGCCCACTGAGAACCTGTGGCCAGAGGAATAGCTCTCGCTGTCTCATCCTTAGGGTTTTCATTCTCGTATTCTGTAGCCTGCCTCACCGTACGCTTGCAGAAACGCGCACACACTTCTCGCCATCGTCCATATGGCTTGAGAATCTACGAGAGCCTCTTGGTGCCGGGATGCCGCGCAAGACCGTGACGGCCAAAGCCTCTTCCTGCATCTCCCCCGAGGCTTGTGGAGACGGGCCTTCTTAAGCAATTGCAGGAGTGGGACGAGACACCGGTCGTATCGGGGGGGGAAGCTGCAGCCAAGAATGTGTAATGCTTCCATAATGCCATCGAACTGGCGTCTACATAAATGTCTGGTCCCCTGAGACACTACGAGTGCTGTGTGTTTTGTAAGTGAATATGTGTGTGTGTGGGCTACATGAATAAATGCATGTCCAGATCCACATGAAGAGCGTGGTCTGTTTGCTCATTATGTATGCACCGTCGCGGGCTGGGCTGTCCTCAGGAGATGAAAGTTTGTAAACATGAATAATAATTAGGCTCAGGTCTTTGGGCAGGTAATCTGCCTGCAAACTCCGCCGGTATGTTGCGTTCATTTACTATTCATTCGGTTTCAGGGGTAGAACAACATTTGCATTTGGTGAGAACAGAGACATGGGTAACGTTTGATCTGCATTTGGGCCAAACAGGCTCCATCTCTTTTCTAATAGGATTTGAAGCGGATTAAACGTGAGAACGCCGGCTACGAAAGTAAAGCGACACTGTTGTCCTCTGCGAACATTATAATGACTTGTAATGTCCCGCCACAAGGTTTGAGAGTAAACACCACTATTTTCATTCTGATTGAAAGATTTTTTCCTCCACATAAAGGAGAAAGGCATCTGAAGTGGAAAGGAGGCTTTTGTCCTTCAACATTTTGAGTCCTGAGGAGCATAAAGTGCCACCTGAGAGCTTTGCGTGAGTGACGTGCCGTAGGATGCCGCACTGCGTTCAGACAGCCACGGAGCATCGCAGGAGAAGCTAAATTAGAACTCCAGGGCTTCCAGGTTTAATGGAGGGCGGCTGGTGAGCTGACAAGTGAGGGCTTATTGACACATCGATATGGCGCTGATGATTAATTAAGAGCGCTGCGTGTGTTATCTGTCTCGGCTGAGATGTCCAGTCTGGAGGTGACATTGGAACAGGAGTCCTACTTTTTCCTTCTCTCATCCACCACTTTCCTTCGGTACACAGCAGCCAATATAGGTAAACAAACCTCTGCCCTCCCTCCTCCACCCCTCCTTTCTCCTCCATTTTACTGATAGGCCTAAGACTTTAATCCGGATCCAGTGACAAACTTATCCCCAGTCAATACGGTAAAGAGAACCTCCTATGAGGGATGTGCGCTCTGCTGAAAAGCTTGGCAGAAGAGGAAACATCCTGCATCTCAAGTATTACTCACCCTTCAAGGAGAGGGCACTGGATAACGATTTTAGAGTTTGACTTTGCAAACATTGCTCTTTTCAAACACAATCCAGTCTGTGAGGTGCTTTTTTCACCACTGCTGTATATCTTACAAATTAAACATCATATTAGCATTTAACATCAAAACTGAATCATCTTCCATTGCTTCTAAGACACTTGGAGTTTTCTAACACATCCGAAGATTGATGTCTTCCCCAAGACATAGTGTGATTTCTTTAACCTGGAACATTAGACGCACTAAGTCACGTCGAAGATCTCTAGTTTAACGCCATACCTTCAGGATGCTAATCCGTCTTTGTTAGTCTGCCACGTGGTAACTCTCTACAGGCAAGCTTAAGACTGATCACCTGCCTTCTCTCCATCTAACTCTGCTCTGCATACTACTGTACCGCAGCACTTTGTAATTGTCACAGATGCCACTTTTGGCCAGTCAACCAGTCTTGTGTTACGTGTAACTGCGGCGTGGTGGTGATTTGACATGGATAGTGCTGTATATATGTGCAAGAAACTGTAAATATTCAGTCATGGATATTTAGGGAGCCTGATGTTATCCATGTCCATTGCTAGTCTCAGGCTTAATGAGATTACATTTGAATTAATTTCCCCCTGACACATTATTATGGACTACTAGTGCTATTTACTGTAAAAAAATAAAAAATAAAGGTATCAATTAAAAAATAAAAACATAAATAAATGTTCAAACTGATAAAACTCTTAGCAAAGTTACAGTTCAATAACCTTATTTATGTTTTTAAAGGTGCAGTGTGTAATATTTATGAGGATCTATTGACAGAAATGCAATATAATATACATAACTATGTTTTCAGTAGTGTATAAAGACCTTACATAATGTACTGTTATGTTTTTATTACCTTGGACTGAGCCATTTCAATCTTCATACACCGCGGGTCCCCTTACAGCGAAGTCACCATTTTGCGCCACCATGTTTCTACATTAGCCCTAAACGGACAAACTGCTCTACAGGGCACTAGCTACTCTCTGCTGTCTCAGATGACGACATCTTTGTCCTGTGTTGGCCACCGTAGCTTCTCCATGTGATTCGAAAGGGAGGGGTGAGTGGTGGGCGGTTGCATTTCGCAACCTCACCACAAGATGCCGCTAAAACTTACAAAGTGCACCTTTAAAATGCAGTTAAAAAGTCTATTTATTTCTCAAAATTCATTAACTCATCATTTATTGTTACATTTGTTTAATAGAGTGGTGCAGGTATGATGTCACCAACCGGCAGTTAGCATCACACTGGTTCCCTCGACAAAAACCCAATAGGATTTTTCCATAGGCTTTTGGATTATCGCAGAAAACAAGCTCTGTGATCAACAAAAGTTTATGATGCTTACACATTTTGTCCACCAAAATAATTTTCACAAGTGAACACAACTTTTATGATTTTAAGCCTAAATGCAGTTGCCAGAAGTGAAAAGCTAAAGTTAGGCTATAAACAACACTACACCACTATCCCACGACTTCAGCGTCACCACCACTAAGCTTCTGAAAACGTTTCAGTTTTTATCTAAAAAACATTTTCCCAGAAAGTTTGAGTTAGAATAGTTTATAAGAGACTGAGTTTACCTGTTCGGCGTGATGATGGATAATGTCCCCGACAGCCTCTGTATTCCCATTTAGCCACTTGTTAGCAACTGCCTTTTTCAAGACACGTAACGGCTTAAAAAATCACGAGTGGGGTAATACTGATGTATTTTATGTCGTAGAGTAAAATGTGAAAGTATCTTGAGCTTGTGTTCACCACAGACCTTATTTCAGCCTTTTAAACAAAATTCCATTCAAAAAAATCCATTGACTTTGGGACGTCAATTGACTGTCTCCGTTGACTTTCCGTTGAATTTTCTATTTTCCCCCTTTTTCCAAATGTTTTTATTTATAATTTACAACATTTGAAAAATAATTTTAAGACACACCAATTTGACACAAAATAGCTGCATTTACTTGATTTTTGCACTCCCATAAGGCAGAAAATATGAGTAATGCAAAGTTTAAAGTAAGTTGTTTAGGAGTTGTTTAAAGCAACAGCTTTAAGCAGAAGAGAAGGTAGATTATCTGCTTTCACTCATTTGAACTTGTCAACCCAATCATTTCGAATGCACCTCTGGGGTAAAAAAAATTCTCCAGGTTCACCAATGTCGTTGGTTAGTCAAAAGCCAATCCCGAATAATCATACCTTAATTCAGAGAGCACACAGAGTTGAGCTTTGCTGTTCGGCTGGTGGCAAAGGATAGTTTGTCTCCTCTCAAAACAGTTTTCATGCTTGTTTCCAGTACCTTGGGTACACCGTCCACACATATATAGCGCACACATTCTCTTATACACTTAGGTCTGACCCCGCTGACCCGTATCCGAAGAAGCGTGACTTCCCGCAATAACAAGGATCATTGTCTACTTCCAGTGTTTCACAGTGGGACTTGTCCCTGTAATATTGCCTGTATTTGAACACCCTGCCCTTGCCATTCACTCCATCTTCAATCCCCATAGGTTATTACGCACCAAAGCTATCTGAAGCGGCTTATTCCCCAAGAGCTTGATCGCATGATCAAATGCTAGATTGAAGAAAGTGGAATATATATACACAGAAGTAGCCATAATCCCCGTCGTCTTTGAGCAAATCCAATTGTAGTCGCAGATAGGTAGAGTGAGCTAAAATTTGATTGAGGCCCACAAGTGGCATGGCAGACTTAATGCAATGTGACATTGTTATGAGTGGCGCCTTCGCACCTCTCCCTGTGATGTAATCTGAGCGCCACCGAAATGAGAAAGGGAGGCGTTGTCGGAGCGCATGTGCTCAGTCTATATGAGGAAATGGAAAATGCATGACAACATCATTTCTCCTCATAACTGACTATTTGATTACAGAGAATATGAGATATAGAGACTCTATCAGATGATAGAATTAGAATCGCCCCCCTTCATTGAAAAAGCTCATTGCTGTGAAGAAATTGTCGCTGTCTTGTTTCTTATCTGTATATGGAGAGTAAAAAATACAATTAATTGTGTGAATCTGCAAATAATTAACACCATCCTTTACAATGGTTAGAAAAGGGCTTGAAAAGGGCAAGTCTGGTTCACACAAGGATGACTATACACTAATTTGATTTCACATGTGCCGTTGAAGATGCGTTAATCTTTCGTAGCCCATCGCTCGCCCCAGAGCTGGTGAAGCAGGAGAGGGAGAGCAAAGGGTTAGCAGATAGGGGGGTTCAAGTACGTGCCCCCCATATTAAGTATATTTCCGTGCCAGCAGACATAACTTCCTGAGGGCAAGTAGTGTGAACGCTAACCAACGTCACAAGATGGCATTAACATCAAAGTTTTTCTTTTCCTCTATATTCTATATACTTTCACAGTTTTTTTTCTCGCCTCTGTCTATGCTCATGTAGTCTTTATAATTTGTACTATGTGTTACCCAGTGTAACTAGGAATATATTTGTATTTAGTGATTCCATTTGCCATGACCATATTTGAACTTTTTTTCCTGTTTCAGCCAAACAGACTCTGAGAGTTTGAGCTCTTTCCCAATCTGTGAGATTTATTCTGAGCGGTGAGTCACAAGTTCAAGAGGTGATCATATTATTATTTTATAGATTTTGTGTAAATAAGGATTTTCTTTTTGTATTCATGAGCCTAAACAATATCAATAGGGGCTTATGCACCAGAGAAACCTTTTCATAGTTCCAAGAAATAATGGCGGAAATACCTGCTTTTTGGCTTGTTCGCACCTCAGGAACTTCTAGGAACGCCTTTTGGGGGAACTAAATTTGCTCCTACTTCAGAGTAGGGTCTAACCTAGCACAATAGGAACTACCAGTGACTTAAGTGTATGTTGATTGGCCGAACACACGCGAAACACTAGCACCTTCATTTTTAAAAAAGATGTCTACACACACAGATTATAGCCTATATATTTACTCCATGAACTAACTCTACGAACATGGAAAACAGTGATAGATGGACCTCTCAACCTTTACGCTAAGGAGAAAATCCAGCTCAACTTTGAGGGGACCAAACGAAACATGAATATGTATTTATGCTCAGCTAGCGACATCAACCACACGGCAAGCGCTAATACTTTTTCATATACTGTCTACTTTGTATAACAGTTCTATCTAATAACATATTAGACAGGACTGTTAAACAGATCATAAACTAATGAAGGCGGAGAATGGGAGCACTGTGTGCTCAGGCTCTGAATTCTCCCTCAAAATAAATGTCGGCTGCAACGTCAAAATAAAAGTCACAACATCACTTCAGAGTTCCTACTGGTGGTGCGAATGCAACCAGGAAAATGGTCCTTGGGGAACATTTAATTCTTGGGAACCACCCTGGTGTCTAGTTCATATAATTAAGTTCCTAGAATATGCTTATGCTACAAGAGAGTCCTCATTTTTTATGTTTGTTTGTCTA
This sequence comes from Coreius guichenoti, assembly GCA_039654105.1. NCBI lineage: Eukaryota > Metazoa > Chordata > Actinopteri > Cypriniformes > Gobionidae > Coreius > Coreius guichenoti. The sequence goes on from CM077178.1 coordinate 12,670,189, forward strand.
GATTCAATAAATAGGGGCTGGATGGGTTTTAGAGTTTATTTCCACGAGAACATGCAGATTATGCACTGCTACAGCACACTTTTTTTACCCTTATTTTGCTACCAGAAGGTTTACTAAATTGTTATCAGGGTGTATCAGGGCCAAGGGTACCATCACCTTATGAGTAAGGGGTTAACTGCCTCACTGAATGTACAGTTTTATTGGTAGAGAAAGAAGAGAAACTTTCAGCCTTGTTGCACCACATCTGAGAATTCAACTCAGCCGCCTGAAATGGTAAACTCTTTTATTGCTTTCATATCATTTGGGTTTCAGTTGCAAGATACATTTGTATGGGTCAGGATTCAGGAACACAATATGGCTAAACTTTAGCTTGGTGTTTGAAGGTTAAAATTGAACAGTGACACGTCTGTCTTTGGTTACAGGTCACTGGAGGTCTTGTTTGTGAGAAATGATGATACCCCAAGGGTCAGATTGGAGGCAACTGTGCTCGCCAAGATAACAACCACAGTGAGGTTATCAAAAGAAAAGTTCCAGCATTAAGGCTTCTTTTCATATCCTGTTTTGAAGGGAATAAAACACTAAGAGGACTAATATGCACAGTGCTTCTAACAGGCTATGAATATTAAAGAAATGGTGAGGTGTGTTTTCTTACTTTATGTCTCAAGCCAAACATACTCCCTTCCCCTTGGTTGTCCTCGTTCATCAGCCTTCCAAAATTGGTCCTTGGACACCTAGCACTGAAGGTTTTTGGATCCATTTGAGGACGTCTGCTGTGAAGGCATCAAACAGACATCTGCAAAGTCTACAACTGGCCCCCGTAGTCTCCTGGCTTTCAAAGGTGTATGATAAGGGGATGGAAATATGAAAATGCACTTGGCAGGGGGTGGTGAGGATGCAATTTCCACCCTGCCTATTTCTTTTTCGGCCTGCATAGAGGAAAGAGTTTCAGTCCTCTGAAGTTCTTGCGTCAGGTCTCAGAGAAGCTTCTGTAGTTAGAAGTTGATAGAGCAGGGCTCACACGCAGGAGGAGGTTTAAACTAATGTTATATGTGGCCTTTCATGTTTCTGAGGTTTGGTGGAACTTCATGGACTGTGTAACCAAATGCGCTTACACCTTTTCTGTTCTTTGGCATAAATGTTGAGATATCAACTACCAGTCATATTATACATTTTTAGGGGGTTGTTTATGTGGATTTATTAGGATAGATGGATGGATGGAATTGTAACTTCCTAACTAATGGCAATGACTCAAGAGTGCTTGAAGGGTATTTCAATCATTGAAGGATTAAACTGAAAAGCATGTTGATAAATGTTGACACAAGAAACTAATTAAAGTAGGGACTTGTGGTATTGGGGTATACATGGCTCTTGCATTTCTAGAGTGCCTGTTTGCATTTTCTATTTTTTTGTAATATTGGGCTGAAGTCGCACAAAGTCAAGTGGCATTCGTCTGACTACCAATTTCAAGCTGAAGTCATCAGGCTAAACCAACCCTTGTAGAGTATTTCTCAGTGGAGGGATGCCTCCAGGAGGGCATGCTGCATATCAGCATTTCTTCAGTCACAGAAAGGGCCACTGAGAGGTTAATTTGAGAGCCAAATGCATGAAGGACGGATAGCTGCGGCAGAATTTGATTAGCTTTTCCCGCTCAGTAAATAAGTGAATTAATGGCAGCTATTGACCTTGAGATTTATTTTCTGAAAGAGGAAATGAACCCTGAGCGTGAGGGCGTGCAGTTGCTGGGCTGGGGGGGTCCATGTCCGAAGTATGATCACATATTGGAGACCTCTTATTATTCACCGTCGGCAGCAGAGCCTTTGGGTGCACTAGAGCACTGAGGTTTAGGGATTATATTACGATTCAAAATGAGCTGGTTGATTACATTTTGCTAAGACTTGCTAGAGCAGCAAAAACATGTTCTGATTTGACACCCTCAAATAAACACTGAAATTCAAGCTGTTTACATGAAGGATTGGTGATTTACTCTGATAATTACAAGGTTATTGATTACAAAAAAGATATCTATCTGTCTATCTATCTATCTGATACACACACATATATATACACTGGTCAGGCATAACATTATGACCACTGACAGGTGAAGTGAATAACACTGATTATCTCTTCATCAAGGCACCTGTTAGTGCGTGGGATATATTAGGCAGTAAGTGAACATTTTTTCCTCAAAGTTGATGTTAGAAGCAGGAAAAATGGGCAAGCGTAAGGATTTGAGCGAGTTTGACAAAGGCCAAATTGTGATGGCTAGACGACTCGGTCAGAGCATCTCCAAAACTGCAGCTCCTGTGGGGTGTGCCCGGTCTGCCACAAAGCAAGAATGGTTTGAGGAGCACAACAAGTGTGAGGTGTTGTTTGGCCTCCAAATTCCCCAGATCTCATTCTCAATCCAATCGAGCATGTGGGATGTGCTGAACAAACAAGTCTAATCCATGGAGACCCCACCTCGCAACTTACAGGACTTAAAGGATCTGCTACTAACATCTTGGTGCCAGATACCACAGCACACTTTCAGCGGTCTAGTGGAGTTCATGCCTCGACGGGTCAGGGCTGTTTTGGCAGCAAAAGGGGGACCAACACAATATTAGGAAGGTGGTCATAATGCTATGCCTGATCGGTGTATGTATATATGTGTGTGTCATGTATCCTTCATGTAAACAGCTTTAATTTCAGTGTTTATTTGAGGGTGTCAAATCAGAACATGTTTTTGCTACTCTAGCAAGTCTTAGAAAAATGTGTTGAATCAAATAAAATGTTTTTTTTCTAAAGCCACTTTTTGTAATGTCTATTTGATGCTTTTCTCATTTAACACAATAATGATTTTAAATTATCTTTTTGGGGGTAATTTCTCAGCCAATGTGTCCTCTTTGATGTGCAAGTTTGTTGTGTTCTATTTCATGAAATTAAAATGTAATATTAGATATGAGTATAATTTACGGAGTCCCACACATGACATTCAGAAAAAAAATAGGCTAAATCGTGTGCATGATTTATAAATCGGGGAACAAATTGTTAAATCGTGCGCACAATTTAGCAAATGGAGGGAACGAAATAGTAAATCGTCCGCACGATTTAGCAAATTATTAATAATAAATAAATAAATACTTTTTTTTTTCTTGCATGTCATGTGCGGGGCTCCATAATAATTTATTTATTTTATACATATCAAAGAAATATCTATTTTCATTAAATGTTACATTTCTTTCTGAAATGTAATGTTCATAATAATTTTTAATATATATTTCATTTTTTCATGTTTTATGCATGTCTTTATATCTAAAAAAAAATCAGATTTTTTAAATTAAATGTTACATTTTCTTTCCAAAAATTTTTACATTTCCAACAATAGCTGCAAAGCTACAAAAAAGGTCAATAATTATGACATTCTGTGATTGTTTATGATTTTCAACCCATTCTAGCTGATGAGTTCAAAACCATCATAGTCTTTTCATAATCATTTCATCACCAGTAAGAAAGGATGACCAACAGGCTGTTTAGCTGAGGCTGATGTTCACTTGGCATGGTTTAACACCTCTTTGTCACATTCTCTGGCTCTAGAAGGTACTAAAATGTAATCTTAAAAGCTTTGTAGGCAATTAAGGCTCTAGTTACATATGGGACCTAAGCACATCCGACTATATTTGCTAATATTATTACTTAGCTCTACTAATATTTGTTCTGGCTGAGTGAGAGACTCTCATACTTTTGGCGGTGTTCAGCAGGCTTTGGTGAGGATAATTCCTCATCTCACAGCTTCCCTTTGAGGTGGATTTCACTGCCTAGATGTGCACATGCTGTGGACTTCATCCACATTTGGGTTGAGCTGTATAGCAATCATTCTCAGCTGGTGTCTCAATTTAGAACCGCGGCAACCGGTCATTCTTTATGCACTGGCTAGAAAATTAAGTCCATTTCTTTTAGCCTTGTGGTGTGTATTTAAATTAGAGTCTATTTGCATATTGCCTTTGAGAGAAAAATGGCTTTCGATGCTGATCTTGATTAATGAACTCTCATCAAGCAGATTAATATATATTCTGTCACACTTTAAAGACTGTGTTACAGCAATTAGCTCGGGCTTGATTTGGCTCTCGCTCTCGTTCAGCCTTCAGACAATTTCTTGCTCGCAAACATATACTTCTGTGAGGACATTTAGAAATTTTATGGTGATATTTTCAGAACGGTTAAAGCATGCGGTCTAATCAGCCAAGGAGCTCTTAAGATGACACTCACGATAGAAATGCTAAAGTGAAGCTTTGTGCTCACGTTCAGTATATTAATGCCTCTTGAAGTAATTGTGTATGCCATTAACGAAGTGGATTTGCTATCGGGAAATGCATGCATGCGCTCACTTGGCACAACACCTCATTAATAACTGTTGTTGTTTTATTTCCCCCCTGCTGCCATTGCGGAGGGGCAGAACGTAGTGCCAGGGTGAATTGGAGATGACAGGGAGATAAATTTCTCTGACTTTCTGTTTCCTATTCAAATTAAAGATACACCCTCTGGTCCTCTAGAATGCAAACTCAGTCATACGGCCTGTCTTTTGTCTCATAGGAGAACTTGCATCTTTGACCTCACAACTCAAACAGAAGGGAATGGCTGTCAGGTACGTAGAGTTTTTGGCATTGGGGACAAAATGTAGCCCATATACAGTAAATAGCATCTTATTCTTGAATGTGTTTTATATCCATGATAGATGTATGAGGACTACTGCGGCTCAAACACCTGTCAGCTAGAGGAAGGTGGTCGTGAGTGATCGTCTTTGGTCACACGTATTGCCTCTGCAACACTCCAGAACAGCTTAATCAGCACAATCTTGAAGGCAGGAATTCATCACTCATTACTTTGCTGGCTATCAGCAATTAGCAGTGGGAGGTAGATGATCCTGCTTCCAGAGGCCAGGATCAATCCGTCCATCTGTGCTCCACTACCGAGGGTAAGTTTAGCCCTCATGTTTCCTGCATGATGGATGTGTGGAGCTGCACTGTGTTACTGGTAATGTGGCCTAACGAATATTGTGCCTGGAATATTGTTTGTGAATTTGCAGAAAACAGGATTGATTGACTGATTGATTGTTTAAGGTGGATGTCAATGGCTTGGTGGTTTTTTTTATCAATAAAAGCATAGTAACTCCAACTAGAGGTCTTCACGGAGGACCCGGGACCCGTACGGGTGCGTGTCTATATTTTAAATGGTCGTCCGGGTCGGGTCCCAATCTATTACTTGGGGTCCCTGGTCTGTTTAACATTGTGTGTAATGAGTCGATCGTACACCCGGTCATGATCAGAGTCAGTCAGCGATGTGCGTGTGTTTTGCAACTTGTAAAATTAGGATGAAAAAAGTGTGAGCTGGGAAATAAGGTGAAAAAACATGAGCGACCCCAGCCCTCGGAAGCAAAGCTGGTGGAGTTAATGCAAGCGCACTGTGATCATGAGTTTTCCTGTTCCTATTGTGTGCAACAGTAAATGCAAGCAAACTTCAAATCTCAAAAACTGCTTGCAGCCTTGCACACTCACATTTAAATAACATATTTCAAATCAGCAACAAAATCTGAGATGAACTGTAACATGAATGTTTTCTATGATTCTCAAATTGCGTTAAAAAGCTTATATTTCAGGTTGCTCCAGCTAAACTTTCTTTCACTTTCTTTCTCCCATTTTATAATAATGTTATGAATGAACCATCTTGTTATATCTAAAATTTTTGGTCAGACTTGGCTCAGAGAGCACAGAGATGATAGCAAATAAGTAATGCTAACGTCAGCAGCCATGGCACTGAACAAGCAATATTTATTATAGTTCAAAAGGGCAAACAGTCGAAGTTACCTTATTATGTGAGTTGACTCGAGTCGAGATGCCAAAAATAAAGCAAAACTGCGAAGTCACATTTGTCATCCGTCACCGTGACAGCAAGTGGACTTTTGAAACTGGAATAATGAGTGGATTAAACATGCTCTTTCAATTGGCAAGAGAGGAATAACATGGGTGGAACTTTCTTGGCAATGAAGATTGTATGCATCACAGTCGGGTACAAGGAAGAAGGCTACTAACATTGAGTAAGACAAAAAGTTTTAGTTTCGCAACTTGTTAATAGCAATTTGCTGTGGAGTATGTGCCGGTCAGGTCCAGTCGGGTCTGTGTCTTCCCGGCCAGGTTCGAGTCCAGCTTTCGAATAATAGACGGGTCCGCGTCAGTTCCGGGTAGTACATTTATGCCATTTCTCGGTTCTGTACGGGTCCGGTTCCAACTTTCAAATAATAGATGGGTCCGGTTTGTTCCATGTATAAACAAAATCCAAAACATGAAACAAACCATAAACAAAACTAGACTATGAACAGACCTAGCAAATGAAAATATGGAACGCATATGTACTTCAATACACGACAAAGTAACATGGAAAACGAAAGTACTGTACTTAAATACAGGACTATAGGGATGACATGACAAAAACAACCAATGAGAACAAGACACATTGCAGAAAACAATATTTTAAAGTTGTAATAATATTCACAATATTACTGTTTTGACTGTATTTTTGATCAAATAAATGCAGCCTGGGTGAGCATAAGAGACTTCATTCAAAAACATAAAAAAATCGTACCGATCCCAAAATTTTGAAATGAATCGCATATATACAATATTTACATATATCCAAAAAACATAATACTATACATTTTTGTGTACTGTGTTAGTGACACTGTGCTCTTGAATTTAATTTACTCAAGTCCTGAACTATTGCTCAAGCAATAGGAACCGTTTTCTAGCTTCAAAATGAACCCGATTAGGGAATTCAGCATAGGGACTGTATGACAGTAACAAAAACTCTGTAAAGGAAGATAAATCCTGGGTTTTACCTGAGTTTATTTCTTCTTCCCTTCTCTTACAGAAGTTAATAAACTCTGGTCAATAGCAGTCAGACACCTAACACTAGATAGGGGGCGAAGGGAAGGAAAGAAACTCCAGTAATCCTCCTCTTCTATTATGTTTCTTTATTGTTCTGTGCCTCATGCCTTTCAGTGGTGGAAGCATAAACTGCCCTTAATAAGAAGCAAATCTCATCAACTGGAAAGAGAGAAACATTATTTTCTGCTCCTGCATGAGGAATGTTTCTTCTGTGCTCCTAATTACACGGAATGAAATAACGCTGTGATATGGCACAGAATTTTATTGTGGCAATAATTCCCGACCCCGATGGCATGTACTGTATGAACAGACTAGGAGAATGTATCTTTGCTGAATCTAAGCAGAATCTAAATGCAGTTTTGCATCTGCTGTTGTCCTTTATGGAGTTGGTCTTGAGGTATGACTGTTATATCGGAGGTGAAGAAGTGTGGCATTGTGGGTCAAGAGAGACCTCTCCTCCACCTTTTCTCTGATCAGTGTCATCAAAGTCACTGGCTGAACACTTCAGAATATAGTTGCAAGGTTAGGATTTTCGTTCATTTGCCTGTGCTCCATTGTGTGTTTTGGTTTTTCCATCCTTTGATCCAGAGTGGTGAAATTTTTCATCCTTTGATCCAGAGTGGTGACATTTTAACAGTACAAAAACAAAATAATTTAAAGGATACTGACAGCAAGTAATACCTTTTCTTCACTAGCGGGAAAAAAAAATATTGCATGGCTACTCATGTGATCTTGCATTTATACAACAGTTTGACTTCACAAGGGAGTAAATAAATCAAAAGCAACAACGGAGTGTCTTTTATAAATCCTCTTTTGTGCGGAACAACTTCCTTTCGCCACGGATTCCAATCTCAAGTTGACAGTTTAACAAATGAGCCCAAGTCTCCGTTACTAATTCTAAAACGTCACTTTAGAGTCGCTTCATTGAAGCTTATTGTTTTATGTAGAGAGAGATGAGAGAGAGATCGACTAAACGAGTGCGTTACCTGTATCTGGCTGATACTCTTCAGGTCAATCTTATATTCATAATCACAAAAGCAGTTTGAATTTCCACTGAGGAAAGCCATGTCTTTGTGTTTGTCCTTTTAACAGTTAAGGGGATTTCCCATGACAGTGCTAGTCAATGCATTTGTAAGTTGGGTCTTATTGTTTACAACCTTGTTTCGTCCTTTCAATATAAAAGTCTTTGCTCCTGACTCATTCAAAGACAGTCTTTGCCGCCATCTAATGGTTTAATAATGTAACTGTCACTGAAGTCAAAATCACTAACGGACCCTTTCTCAATACCAAAAAAACGACATATTATTTATGTAAAATAATATTTATTAAACAATCATATTTAAATTAACAACAATAGCCATTATAAAAGACAATAGGAAATAAACAAAAGCAAACAATTCAGTCAAACGTACAAAAGTTAATTGTGTAGTCTAGTATGCCCTACAGGATTTAAGATAAATATAGCCTAAATATAAAGATATGAAACTTAATTTTCCCCTTAACCCAAATTGTTTTGCTCTGGAACAAGTAATAGAAATAAAGGGATAGTTCACCCAAAAATGAAACTTCTGTCATCATTTACTCACCCTCAAGTTGTTGCAAACCTGTAGAAGGAAGATATTTGGAAGAATGTTTGTAACCAAGCAGATCTCGGCAGCCATTGACTACCATAGTAGTTTTTTTCCCACTATGGTAGTCAATGACTGCCGAGATCTGCTTGGTTACAAACATTCTTCCAAATATCTTCCTTTTGTGTTCAGCAGAACAAAGAAATGTATACAGGTTTGGAACAACTTGAGAGTGACTAAATGATGACAGAATTTTCATTTTTGGGTGAACTATCCCTTTAATAAGACCAAAGATTGCCCATTTGATATACCCCAAATGAATTATATCTCATGTTTAACCACTATCTACATACAATAAGGGCCAGTGGCAAATTCCTGAAGGATTGGCCGAGATGAAGCTGTTCTCTGCGGGTACATGAGCGCTGAAGACCGCTGACGGTTGCTGACGGTCTGGAGCTTGCATTTGCGAAAGCTTTTAAGCAAATTGCAAGACAGGCGCTATGTTTATATATGAGTCACATCACATATTTGAGGTCTAAATAACTACATTCTTGCCTAAAAAAACTCTTAACTACATTCCGCGACATAATAACAGTAGTATTTGTAAAAAAACAAATGGTGGATTTGCTCGACCACCATGACAGTTGCAGCAAGCGGAGTGATACAAATGGTGAAACGGTACCAGTTCTGATACTGGGGGAATATCGCACGACTGGAAAAGGCTCTCAGCCAATCAGATGTGAGAACCAGAAAGAACTGTTGTGTATGTGTATATATACACACATATGCATATACAGGGTCCAGTTCTCACAATTAACTAGTTCCTAATTAGCATGCATATTACTAGGATATTGGCTGTTTATTAGTACTTATAAAGCCCATATTAATGCCTTATTCTGCATGACCATATTCTATATCCCTTAATCCTACCCAATACCTAAACTGAACAACTACCTTACTAACTATTAATAAGCAGTAATTAGGAGTTTGAGGCAAAAGTCGTAGTTAATGGTTATTTAATAGTGAGAATTGGACCCTAAACTAAAGTGACAATAATAATTATTTTATATATTAATATACATTTAAATTATTATATATATTTAAATAATTTATATTTAAAGTGTGTGTGTATATGTATGTATGTGTATGTATGTATATATAAATAAAATAAAATGTAATAAAATAATAATATAAAAATATCAGCATTTCTCATTTTCATTTAGTTTAACTTGATGTATAAAATAATTAAAATAAAAACTAATTAAAAAAACAATAAAATACTATAGATATATAAAAATATAACTAACAAAAATGAAAATAAGAACACACAACAAAATTAATAAAATGAAAACAGAAAAAATAAAAAACTAATTTACTTTATTTAATTTAAAACAAATTTTATCTGAATTATACAAAAATAACAATAATAATGGCTATCTATATAGATGATCGTTTTTGATAATATTATCTAAAATATTATTACAAATGTTTTACCAGTGCTAGATTGGTTTTTAGATAGCACATAAAAGTGTGATTAAAAAGTCTGTCTCTCTCTCTCTCTCTCTCTCTCTCTCTCTCTCTCTCTCTCTCTCTCTCTCTGACGTGAACCCTAAAGACATGATGAAAGGTTTAATCGCAAGCAGATTGAAAATTGAATTTGCTTACTATAAATTGGTGGGAGACTTGATAATCTTTAGAGAAAAATCATGTTTATGAGAATTGTTATGTAGTATATATGAAGAGCAACTTGTGGTGAATTTTTTATTTGGTTGTTTTAAAGAATTAAGTGTGGGTTGTATGAAGTTTTAATTTTACTTATTTATATGATTAAGAATGTAATATAATTGTAACAAATTGTTTTTATATTAAAAAATAACACACACACACACACACACACACACACACACACACACACACCCCCCCCCCCCACCTATCAGCAGGTATGAAGCCATTTTCCTAGAACTCAGGTGATTGGCTCAAAACATTCTGTATAGGAGGAGCACAGATGACAGAGTGCTCCAGCTGAGCAAGTACCACTGAGATGAATATGAATGCTAACAGATACCTCTCTCCAGGTATTATTATTATTAGACCTCCTTGAGAGGCAATCCAAGTGTGTTTGTTTATTTTCCATGCCTCTACGCAAGACTAGAATACCAAATGTAGATTTTAAACCAATCAAGCGCTTCGTATCTGCATGTTGTTACAGCCTGGGGCTCTTATTTTTGCTGCATTCTCTGCATGGTAAATTATTCCTTTGTTTACAATTGGATCCTGCTTCGCTTACAGTCATCTATCTTGGGCACCTTATTGCACTTATTTGCAATATGATAACAACTTAAGCTCAGTTTTCACAGCTTTAACTAGACCTGTTGGGAATATGTTTGTTCTCAGTGCCCTGACTGGAAGATGTCCCCATCACTCCAACTCCATATTGCTGTCACGTAAAAGCTTGGCAATATAATTATTCCATATGAATTATACCATGCAGTATCTCTCTGAGTAAATGATTGGGGAGGCAAAATTAGTTTCTCAAGGTAATTGAAGCCTCCCGACTAAGAAGTGTTAGATAAATTAGCCAAAGTCTGAGATTGTTTTCTCCTTCTCTAATGCCTGAGTGTATCACTTTGCAAAACCCTTGACAACAATCTAGGGGAGGCGAGAGTTTAGGAAGGCAATTGGCTATAGCGGCTGCAGACTGCTGACGGCTTCAAAGAGAGACCCTGAGCATTTTTACAATTCACTCTGCGCCATTGTTTTGAGTTATTATTCTGTTACCCCAGTTCTGCAAATGTTAACTAACCAAGAATCGCGCTCCAGCTGCAAATGTATTAGGCCGTTTGACTTTCCAGTGAGAGATCATATGCAAATCATCCTCAAAAAAATCCTGCGTAAAGCACAGTCAGTCGTCCCCAGGGAGATTCAGAGGCAGACATTAAACAACGGTAATACTGCTGAAAAGAGCAGCAGAACACATTTAACTCATCATGGAAATGTTAAGTTTTAAATTGGAGTTGTTGTTTTTTTTTTTGTTTTTTTTTGAGTGGGCGAGAGTGGAAGAGGAAGACGGTCTCTAATGTATGCTCAGTTTGAGGGGTCGGGGGTGTTTAGTCGTAACTGTGGTGAACATATTATCATCTAAATCAGCGTTTATGTATAATGGCAGTATTCCATGTTTTAAAAAAGCCATTTAAGTGCCATTTGTCTGTGACTGGTATGATTGGAATCGCTGTCACTTTACTCACTGGCTCATTTAAAGTGTTGCTGCCAGTCTCACTTTTTAAACTATTCTCTTTAGTCTCTTTGTGATTTAGATCCATTTAGAATACACATTATAATGAGGATTTTTTTCACCATTGTTTTTTTTTCTCCTCTATTACTACATTTCTTGCTGGTGCTGGTATCATAATCCAATTGTGTCCTTGAAATGGATAAAGTTATAAGTGCATTTTTAGAAGGGAGGAAAATGGCCCACAACTGCACTGAAAATCATTAGCTACGTTTACATGGACACTGTTTGCTTCAATCTGTTTATTTCGATTGATGAATCCGAACGTAGTGTTTACGTGAACGCTAAATAAAGTGATCGGGTTGATGTGCGTGTTTATATGTCACAAGCTTCTGATCGGATTACATTTTTTGAATATACAGAGTTTCCCGCTGTTGTTGCATACTAACCATCCTCCTTTTCTTTGTTTTAAAAAAACAGATCTCTTTCGGGTCCTTATTAGGAGAAGACGAGCATATGAACCGTTATGCCATGCTGCTTATATTTATCAAGCAGTAAAAATGCCCTTTCCCGCGCTCAAAACCAGTCGACTGTGGATGAGAGTCCAAAACAAGGACTGGTGGGATGTTGTCCTGCTCCACTTCACAGACGATGAGTGGAAAGAGAATTTTAGAATGACAGGACACTCATTTATGATACTTTATTCAACAGGAAGAACATCTCGTTCCACGCGCCATACATCATTACGCTATTTCTACATCACTGCACATGCGTTTCAAAGCAGCTTCACAGTGTTAACAGGAAAATAATGCAACAGAATTTGATTCGGCTGTACAGCCACTCTGGAGAAAACAGTGATGTCATCGTCCAGCTCAGTTCAATTATCATATACAGTGGGGAGAACAAGTATTTGATACACTGCCGATTTTGCAGGTTTGCCCACTTACAAAGCATGTAGAGGTCTGTAATTTTTATCATAGGTACTCTTCAACTGTGAGTGACGGAATCTAAAACAAAAATCCAGAAAATCACATTGTATGATTTTTAAGTAATTAATGCGCATTTTATTGCATGACATAAGTATTTGATACATCAGAAAAGCAGAACTTAATATTTGGTACAGAAACCTTTGTTTGCAATTACAGAGATCATATGTTTCCTGTAGTTCTTGACCAGGTTTGCACACACTGCAGCAGGGATTTTGGCCCACTCCTCCATACAGACCTTCTCCAGATCCTTCAGGTTTCGGGGCTGTCGCTGGGCAATACGGACTTTCAGCTCCCTCCAAAGATTTTCTATTGGGTTCAGGTCTGGAGACTGGCTAGCCCACTCCAGGACCTTGAGATGCTTCTTACGGAGGCACTCCTTAATTGCCCTGGCTGTGTGTTTCGGGTTTCATGCTGCAAGACCCAGCCACGACCCATCTTCAATGCTCTTACTGAGGGAAGGAGGTTGTTGGCCAAGATCTCGCGATACATGGCCCCATCCATACTCCCCTCAATACGGTGCAGTCGTCCTGTCCCCTTTGCAGAGAAGCGTCCCCAAAGAATGATGTTTCCACCTCCATGCTTCACGGTTGGGATGGTGTTCTTGGGGTTGTACTCATCCTTCTTCTTCCTCCAAACACGGCGAGTGGAGTTTAGATCAAAAAGCTCTATTTTTGTCTCATCAGACCACATGACCTTCTCCCATTCCTTCTCTGGATCATCCAGATGGTCATTGGCAAACTTCAGACGGGCCTGGACATGGGCTTGAGCAGGGGGACCTTGCGTGCGCTGCAGGATTTTAATCCATGACGCCGTAGTGTGTTAGTAATGGTTTTCTTTGAGACTGTGGTCCCAGCTCTCTTCAGGTCATTGACCAGGTCCTGCCGTGTAGTTCTGGGCTGATCACCTTCCTCATGATCATTGATGCCCCACGAGGTGAGATCTTGCATGGTGCCCCAGACCGAGGGAGATTGACCGTCATCTTGAACTTCTTCCATTTTCTAATAATTGCGCCAACAGTTGTTGCCTTCTCACCAAGCTGCTTGCCTATTGTCCTGTAGCCCATCCCAGCCTTGTGCAGGTCTACAATTTTATCCCTGATGTCCTTACACAGGTCTCTGGTCTTGGCCATTGTGTAGAGGTTGGAGTCTGTTTGATTGAGTGTGTGGACAGGTGTCTTTTATACAGGTAACAAGTTTAAACAGGTGCAGTTAATACAGGTAATGAGTGGAGAACAGGAGGGCTTCTTAAAGAAAGGTCTGTGAGAGCCGGAATTCTTACTGGTTGGTAGGTGATCAAATACTTATGTCATGCAATAAAATGCAAATTAATTATTTAAAAATCATACAATGTGATTTTCTGGATTTTTGTTTTAGATTACGTCTCTCACAGTTGAAGTGTACCTATGATAAAAAAATACAGACCTCTACATGCTTTGTAAGTAGGAAAACCTGCAAAATCGGCAGTGTATCAAATACTTGTTCTCCCCACTGTAGTGTCAATGCGGGCAGATCAGTAATGTAGTTGAATATTTAGTGTCCCCAACTAAGCAAGCCAAAGGCAAAAGAGGCGACGGTGGCAAGGAGCCAAAACTCCATTAGGTGACAGAATGGAGAAAAAAACTTTGGGAGAAACCAGGCTCAGTCGGGGTGCAAGTTCTCCTCTGGCCAACGAACAAACAGTGTATGATTATGATTCAGGCAAACATTACAGGTCAGAAGTCGGATTAGATCGGAACATTAAGAATAGTTGTCCAGTTCCATATGGTTGGAGTCATCATGCAGGAGACGGGTTTGTTGAGGATCAGTGCCACTGGATATCGTGGCGATGAGGCCTTCACAGGGGAGAGTCTAGCTGACACGGTCTCTGCAGACACTTCAGCGATGCGTTGGTCTGGTCTAGGCGCAGGTCCACCATCTGATCTGGATACGGCCCGGATCCGGCTGACTACAGTAAACCTTGGGATAACCAGAGAGACTAACATTAGCGTAGATGCTTTTTTTTTTTTTGGATGATGTAACGGGTACATCAGGTGTTATGGGAAGTGTTCCCGTTTCCGGCAGACCTAGTTAATGCAGCCTAAAACAATCATTTAACTGATTTGAATAATATAAATAATATAAAGTATGCCATAGTAAAGAGATGTGTTTTTAGTCTAGATTTAAACTGACAGAGTGTGTCTGCCTTCCGAACAATGCTAGGAAGACTGTTCCAAAGTTTAGGTGCTAAATAGGAAAAGGATTTTCCTATTTAGCCGCCTGCAGTTGATTTTGATATTCTAGGTATTATCAACTGGCCAGAATTTTGTGACCGCAATAGACGTGATGGAGTATAATGTGTTAAGAGCTCGCTCAAGTACTGGGGAGCTAAACCATTTAGTGCTTTGTAAGTAATCAGCAAGATTTTACAATTTATACGATGTTTAATAGGGAGCCAATGCAGTGTTGCCAGAACCGGGCTAATATGGTCATACTTCCTGGTTCTAGTAAGAACTCGAGCTGCTGCGTTTTGGACCAGCTGCAGTTTATTTATTAGGCGAGCAGGGCAACCACCCAGTAGAGCATTACAGTAATCTAGCCTTGAGTTCATGAACGTGTGAACTAACTACATTTTGCGTTGAAAGCAAGTGCCTTAATTTAGATATATTTTTAAGATGGAAGAATGCAGTTTTACAGATGCTAGAAACGTGGCTTTCAAATGAGAGATTGGTATCAAAGAGCACACCCAGGTTCCTAACTGACGACGAGGACTTGACAGAGCAGCCATCAAGTGTTAGACATAGACATAGTATTCTAGGTTACTACATGCAAACGTTTTTTGGTCCAATAATTAAAAATTCAGTTTTTTCAGAATTAAGTTGTAGGAAATTACTAGTCATCCAATTTTTTATATCAGCTATGCATTCCGTTAATCTTGTGAATTGGTAAGTGTTTACATGTCCTCTCGATCGGATTACAAAAGGAATAAACCACCTCTTATAATCCGAATGAAATTTTAATTAGATCTGGCCAATTCATTCCGATTGATGTGGTTATATGTGACTTTTTTAATTCCGATTGTGCTATAGTCCGATTACATTCGGATTATTAGGGTCCATGTTTTTCAGCTGTTGAATTAATCATTCCACATTGGAAATATGGGTTTATGACGACTTTTCTGCAAAATTATATTACGTTTCAAGTATATTACTTGCACATTTCATGACACTTTGGAAGTGAAATGTCCAATGAGCGGTGTTCAGTTGAGACCTTTTTTTGGTTTTTATTTCCTGAGGCTATGCTAATGTTTTTCCTCTCTCTCTGTGGCTAGCGTTAATATGTTCACACTATGTAAAGATGCCTTTAAACAAATCTTATTTATGGTGATTCTACATTATTTTTGTGGGTTTAGTGTGTAGATGTATTTATTTTTACAAATATATATATATAGTCATGAATAATTACAACCAGGCAATTCTTTTTTTTTTCTTTTTTTATCAATTCACAGTCTTTTTTATTCAATATTGCACAATGTCTATCACTAATGTTCAAACATTTAGGGTCAGTAAGATATATTATGAATATATATAAAAAAGTCTCTTATGCTCACCATGGCTGCATTTATTTGATCAAAAATACAGAATACAAAAATACATTAGGTGAGACCGGGGATGGTTGTAACACTTTTTGTTTGAGCATCAGTAACTCAGTGGTTGTTTGTTCTAAATGTCTCATATTTTGATACATGGTAGCCACGTTTGTCTGCTACAAATATAACTCACTTGGACTTGTACTACACGATCACAGATTATGTGAGTTAATGTCAAATAAAAAGAGTTCTGTTGTTATAACCTACCCCACTACTGGGGTGAGTTGTAACACTAGCTGGGGATAGATGTAACACTGAGAGGTCATTTGCTGAAATAACACCCACACTATCCAATTTTTGCATAAACATCATTGAAGAACAAAGAAAAAAACAGTTTTAAACAACGTGAACAATTTAAGCATTATATTGTATTTTTTTTTTTAGAATTTTAAATGTAGTGCAAAACAATTGCTGCGCGTTTGTGTGAGTGTGCGTGTAAGTGTACTGTATTCCTGTCACATGAGGGTTCAGTCACTAGCTATGTTTCCAAGATCCACCGATTTTTATGTGAATTTTGAATATTGCATGAAAAATGCTGGATAGAAACAGCAAGATGCACATAAATTCTAATAATGTGATGGAAACACATTTACTGAATAAATCCCATCGATACGCAACAAAAAAACTCATGTGACTTTGCCTCAACAGAGGATGTGATTGATAACTGGACTCATTGGAATCATCATAAGGGGTTGGTTGTAACATTTTTAATAAACTGTTACAACTATCTCCACCCCAAACAGCCATAACTTAGCTAACCGTTTTAGCATGTGGGTTTGAAGTTAGCATAAATACAAAGCATCAAAATAAACTAGAGAAATAGCTACTTCAGGACATGTAAGTTAAATAATTGTACCTACAATTCAATGATTGCTATAGGCAAAATTAAAATATATATATAAGCAAAATCAAAACTTTCTTACCTGAAATTTATTTTTTTGGTCATAAAATCTACAAATTTGCACAGTCACTTGCAATTTCTCCTGTGAGCTCAAAAAGAAGATGGGAGTGTATGATATTGATTACGTTACCACAGCTCTTTTCTGAACTGTCAAACTTACAGTGTTACATCTAACCCCGTGTTACAACCCTCCCTACTGTAATATTGTGAAATATTTTTTCCAATTTAAAAAAAACTGCTTTCTATTTTAATATTTCAAATATTTTAAAATGTCATTTATTCCTGTGATGGCAAAGCTGAATTTTCAGCATCATTACGCCAGATTCAGTGTCACATGATCCTTCAGAAATCATTTAATATGCTGAGATTTCTTACTATTATCAATGTTGAAAACAGCTGCTTATTTTTTTTGTGTGGAAACTGATCATTTGTTTTTCAGCATTCTTTGAATAAAAAAAAAAACAGCATTCATGAAATTAGATACTACTTTTTTTTGTAATATTATATAAATGTCTTTACTTTCTCGTTTGATCAATTTAATGCATCCCTGCTGAATAAAAGTTGTAAAAAAAACTGTAAAAAAACTGTACCCAAGCTTTTGTGTAGTGTATTGAGGTAGTATTGATATGAAGTAGTACCACGGTACTTTGAAAGATACTATAGTACTAAATGATTACCATGTTCATGTACGATGGTATTTACATGATACACCAGTACACTTCAAAGAATGGTATCATGGTCCATGTCCAAAAATATGCTAATACCATGGTTAATTTAAGTATATAATCTTACAAAAATGTTTTTAAATATGAACACATCTGCGTTTCCAATAGTATACCATACTATTCATTAAAAATGCTAATAATAAGCTGTTGTGATATAGATATACAATTTTGACTGACTGCAAAATCTCTCTCTCAAATCTGCTGTCTACTATATTGATATGCTATCCCTACCACTCTGTCTCCATAGTAACAAGAAAACCTCTTAACGTCCACAAACTTTGAGTTCTTCGTGCCGAGGAAGGTGATCCCTCTTGCTGCGGTTTCAAAGGATGCGGACCTTTGATGGATCTTTGTTCATCTGCCCTGTTTTGTTCCTCCCCTTGTACTCATTCATCTGCTGGCGAAAATGAAGAAGCTGTCGCCGTTCAGACGCCATTAATTTTTCATGAAAATATCAATTATGTCCTGTAATAGAGAGTTCGCATGCGCCGCCCAGGAGGGATCGGCCATCCTCCATGCAATCATCCCAAATTTGGCCTTGTGCTCCGCTTATACCCTTCATCCCCAGCTCCCTCCACCCTGAGAGCCGTACTCTCCTAATTAGTCACCAGGAGGAGAGGGGGCTCTATTAGGACCAGTGATGAATCATTATCTTCCGTAATTGGCCCTCCAGTCCCCCAGGGGGTGCCCTGCTCCAGACTGCCCAGCTGGAGGAGCCCATCCTGTCATGGCATGAAACTCCAGCTGGAGACTGAACCAAACTTTTTTTTTTTTTTTTTTTTAACTGCAAAGCCTCCATTAATAATCCTGAACCTCAGCTCATACTAATAGGTTCATATTAATCATTGTTTGGGTGATGCGGTTCTGTAATTGAGAGCCGCCTTAAGAAGATTAATTTGGTGTAATATTCATCACAGAGGGGAAGAGAGTTATTGGTATTCATTATGATGGTGATGTTGCCATAGCAATTTTGCAAAGGCGGGTAAAGCTTTGTGAATGCAGCCTTGCAAAATGATAAACAACTCGTTTATGATTCTGTATTACTCTGCAACAACAGTTTGGATACATTTCCATATAGTGAGTGAGAGAAGTTTTTTCTTTGTTGGAACAAAAGTTGATTTGTGGCGGCTTCTGCGAACCGGTTAGATTTATATATACTGTAGGTTTATCAACTGGATTGTTCTCCTACTCTCAAAAAAATATTTAGGCCTAAATTTAAGATTTATGTATTTGAATAGCATATAATTTGAATTACACAGTTTTAACATAAACCAACTAATGCATTTCATGTGATGAAAAGGGTATGATTTCTGCACTCAGAAAATATTGGTTAACTATTAACTATTTGATTTTATTTAAGTAATCATATTTTCTAAATGTTTTCATTCAGATTGCTTAGAATCAGCATACATCTGTTTGTGGTGAAAACAATAAAATTTAAATTAATAAACATGGTTAAAATATGACTGTTGGAAAAGCAATATTCAGTTAGTTAAAAGATAATATTGTATGATTTTTTT
Source organism: Coreius guichenoti (assembly GCA_039654105.1). Classification (NCBI taxonomy): domain Eukaryota; kingdom Metazoa; phylum Chordata; class Actinopteri; order Cypriniformes; family Gobionidae; genus Coreius; species Coreius guichenoti. The sequence goes on from CM077178.1 coordinate 12,689,662, forward strand.
TTTAAATATGTAAACCTGGTTATTGTGCATTTAAAACACATTCAGTTTATTAGTAATAAAGAAATTCTGTAAATCCATGTTAAAACTCACTCTACATTCCTATTTTACTGGACCACATGCTGCACTAACCTGATACACACACTAACTTTTTATTGATTTAGCCTTTACGGTACCATTTATATAGGTACAGTAAAGGCTAAAAACTATGGAAGCCTGTAACTTTATATATTTAGATTATTTCAGAGTGTGACTTTTATAGCTCACAACTGTATTCTCTTAATTGCTATTTTATTCCACAGTTGCCACTTATTTTTCAGTTTCAACCTGATTTCACATAATTGTAACTTGTTTTTATCTCACCATTACTTTTTTATTTATTTACCCTGAGGCAGATGATGGCTTTCATAGGAAACATAAAAAACTAAAACAGAACAAACGGAATTTTCACACTGCCTACAAATATTCACACATATTTTGATTTTCCAGTGTTTTTTGAAGAAGCCGTAGAGAACTGCTCGTCTGTCTTCAAAAGAAGACAAGTCTGCAAATTAAGTCAACAACTTAGAAGAAAACTGCATCTTCATGGATGAGAGACCAGGGAAGCTCTTGGCTCTCGTGCTCGGCAGCAGAATGAAGATGTCACTTGTGACAAACTGGCTACTGTTGTGAGCTCTCAGCTCATCACTTACATTGTCAGTGTGTGTGTTCATATACATCCATGTGCTTGTATACATAGAGAATGCCTGTAATCTGAGATCTATGGCCACACCCTGGGTCACGTCAGGTCATTGCTGTCTGTCTATCTATCTATCTATCTATCTATCTATCTATCTATCTATCTATCTATCTATCTATCTATCTATCTATCTGTCTGTCTGTCTGTCTGTCATTCTGTCATTCTGTCTATCTGTCTGTCTGTCTTTCTGTTGTTCTATCTATCTGTCTGTCTGTCTGTGTCTGTCTGTCTGTATGTTGTTCTATCTGTCTATCTATCTATCTATCTATCTATCTATCTATCTATCTATCTGTCTGTCTGTCTGTCTGTCGGTTGTTCTATCTATCTATCTATCTATCTATCTATCTATCTATCTATCTATCTATCTATCTATCTATCTATCTATCTATCTGTCTGTCTGTCTGTCTGTCTGTCTGTTGTTCTATCTATCTATCTATCTATCTATCTATCTATCTATCTATCTATCTATCTATCTATCTATCTATCTATCTATCTATCTATCTATCTATCTGTCTGTCTGTCTGTCTGTCGTTCTGTCTGTCTGTCTGTCTGTCTTTCTGTTGTTCTATCTATCTGTCTGACTGTCTGTGTCTGTCTGTCTGTATGTTGTTCTATCTGTCTATCTATCTATCTGTCTGTCTGTCTGTCGGTTGTTCTATCTATCTGTCTGTCTGTCTGTCTGTCTGTCTATCTATCTATCTATCTATCTATCTATCTATCTATCTATCTATCTATCTATCTATCTATCTATCTATCTATCTATCTATCTATCTATCTATCTGTCTGTCTGTCTGTCTGTCTGTCTGTCTGTCTGTCTGTTGTTCTATCTGTCTGTCTGTCTGTGTCTGTCTGTCTGTATGTTGTTCTATCTGTCTATCTATTTATCTGTCTGTCTGTCTGTCTGTCTGTCGGTTGTTCTATCTATCTATCTATCTATCTATCTATCTATCTATCTATCTATCTATCTATCTATCTATCTATCTATCTATCTATCTGTCTGTCTGTCTGTCTGTTGTTCTATCTATCTATCTATCTATCTATCTATCTATCTATCTATCTATCTATCTATCTATCTGTCGATGTCTATCCATCCATCCATCCATCCATCCAAAAGGCAGACACTTCTAGCTAGGTTGAACCGAATGTTCATCTTCCCAGAGTTTTGTGGGTCTTGCTAAGCCATTTTCCTCCCACCACTTATCTTAAGTAACTTTCTTCATTGACTGTGATGGCAAGGACAAATGTTCACCCCTCCTCTGCATTCTTCTTTTTTTCCAGTCTACATTTCTGAAGCCCTGATGGGGATTACTGAAACAATAACCGGTAGATTTCCTCTCTAGCATTGCTTAAAAAAAATAACCAACTTTGAAATGCCAGCTATGATAAATGGGATCTGTCAAAATTGGCTAGAGTAGTGTGTGATTTTATGTTTGCATTCATTTTTCACGAATTATGCAGTTTTTGCGTATTACTGAGAGAATTTTGACATGCGGTTGTTAGAAACACTGTAGCTTTAGGCATCTTGTCTGTGTTGGCCCTTCTTCGTGGAATGGATTCATAGACAGTCATAGTGACTTTGTTTTTGTATTTGTTCCTAAATAAGACTTGGTTTTCAGCAGGAATTGAGATGTAGTCCAGCACAGCCTCCAAAATGAGATGAAAATGTTACGAGAGTATTTAGTGTAAATACAAACCCGATTCCAAAAAAGTTGGGACACTGTACAAATTGTGAATAAAAAAGGAATGCAATAATTTACAAATCTCATAAACTTATATTTTATGATATAAATATATATAATATATAATATATATATATAATAAATATATTAGGAATAGGATATTTTATGATTATATTTTATTTTAAAACCATACTGGATGCCCGTGATCTTCAGGCCCTTAGACAGCACTGCATCACATACAGGAATGCTACTGTAATGGAAATCACAACATGGGCTCAGGAATACTTCTAGAAAACATTGTCGGTGAACACAATCCACCGTGCCATTCGCCGTTGCCGGCTAAAACTCTATAGGTCAAAAAAGAAGCCATATCTAAACATGATCCAGAAGCGCAGGCGTTTTCTCTGGGCCAAGGCTCATTTAAAATGGACTGTGGCAAAGTGGAAAATTGTTCTGTGGTCAGACGAATCAAAATTTGAAGTTCTTTTTGGAAAACTGGGACGCCATATCATCCGGACTAAAGAGGACAAGGACAACCCAAGTTGTCATCAGCGCTCAGTTCAGAAGCGTGCATCTCTGATGGTATGGGGTTGCATGAGTGCGTGTGGCATGGGCAGCTTACACATCTGGAAAGGCACCATCAATGCTGAAAGGTATATCCAAGTTCTAGAACAACATATGCTCCCATCCAGACATCGTCTCTTTCAGGGAAGACCTTGCATTTTCCAACATGACAATGCCAGACCACATACTGCATCAATTACAACATCATGGCTGCGTAGAAGAAGGATCCGGGTACTGAAATGGCCAGCCTGCAGTCCAGATCTTTCACCCATAGAAAACATTTGGCGCATCATAAAGAGGAAGATGCGACAAAGAAGACCTAAGACAGTTGAGCAACTAGAAGCCTGTATTAGACAAGAATGGGACAACATTCCTATTCCTAAACTTGAGCAACTTGTCTCCTCAGTCCCCAGACGTTTGCAGACTGTTATAAAAAGAAGAGGGGATGCCACACAGTGGTAAACATGGCCTTGTCCCAACTTTTTTGAGATGTGTTGATGCCATGAAATTTAAAATCAACTTATTTTTCCCTTAAAATGATACATTTTCTCAGTTTAAACATTTGATATGTCATCTATGTTGTATTCTGAATAAAATATTGAAATTTGAAACTTCCACATCATTGCATTCTGTTTTTATTCACAATTTGTACAGTGTCCCAACTTTTTTGGAATCGGGTTTGTAAAAAGTCTGAAAACTGAGTAAGAAAAGGGCAAAAGTTATATGACCCTCACAAAGATTTAGAGGCCTGGAAATTATTATTTATTTTTTTCTTGAGGCCAGTCTTCTGCTGTAAGGACCAGACTTCATTAAGTGCTAGCTATTACTCTAAAACAAGGGTTTTCAAACTATTTTGATGCCATGGACCCCCAAATATGAAGATCTCACTGCAATGGACCCTGTAAGTGTTGCATATTAAATGTGATATTTTTATATTTGGTAAATTTTGGTAAAGTCCCCCTGTGGAGAAAAGTTTTTAATGTTGTTTATATGTCTATGTGTTTTTTTTAATATGCTTTAAGACAAACCATGTGCAAATTCAGAAGTCAGTATGCTTAGCATATTCTTTTTAAAACTGTAGTGAATCCAATCAACTGTAGTTGTATCCAATCACGTCAACGTGCCGGCAGGCTTTAGCATATAATTAACTGCTGTGAAGCAGGGGAGTCTCAAGAGAAGACATATTCTTTTGATATGAAAAAATCAGGTAGATTTAGCAATATAGCGGGTGTATAATGTATATTATGATGTTATGATGAACTTAGTCTCAGCCTCAGACGTCACGCCCACGGACCGATGGCTGAACGTCTGATGCATATGGCACACTTATCTGGAAACACTTCAGGAGTTTCGAAGTCATCATCTGATTGGTTGAATTCAACAGGATGTCCGCGAGACGTGTGTGTTGCTTTTTTTAAAGGTTCGCCTGGACACAAATGCCACAACTCCAGAATCCCTCTTGGAAGAAGAACGCCGTCATGTTTACAACTGTGACAATGAGCGCTTACTAGGATCGACTAAATGCTGGATTTTCAAAAGTATGTGAAGTTCCATTGTTGCAGTAAACTTGAACAATGTCCTTGAATAAATAATTTATAGATGCACACCGGTCTGTTAATGCAGGGACATCGACTTTACATTTTCACGCCCCTAAACATGACGCGGAACAAAACAAACTGTTATTGGTTGCATTACATGTCAGTCAAACGTCCTCTTGGGCGGTCCTTGACCAATGAAAGCTGCAATGGAGTCCAGACCTTCTGCCGTCAGTCTGAAGGTCTGGCTACGCGAGACTATGATGAACTATATGCCTTTCTCCACTGACGTTCTGAGTTGTTCAAAGCGTTTCTAAGGATACTGATTTTCAGAAGGCAGCTGTCTGACTCTGAAATGGCGAACGGAAACATGGTTTGTGTAGCATTAGCAACACATTAGCTGTTTGATAACGTAGTCAATCAAAAGGCTAATCCTATTAATTATCGTTATGTGCAGCGTTTACCTCAGTAAAGTTGAGCGAGTGGATCTCTGAGTTGGTGTGAGTGAGTGGAGGCGGGGCTACTTAGCATATTCATGAGTCTGCGTATACTAAATGAAGCAAGGGTGTAGAGTTACATTCAAGCTGAGTTTTAAGGGATAAAATTATTGACTACAGGGGGACTTTAACACACATATATATATATATATATATATATATATACACTGATCAGGCATAACATTATGACAGGTTAAGTGAATAACACTGATTATCTCTTCATCACGGCACCTGTTAGTGGGTGGGATATATTAGGCAGCAAGTGACATTTTGTCCTCAAAGTTGATGTGTTAGAAGCAGGGAAAATGGGCAAGTGTAAGGATTTGAGCAAGTTTGACAAGGGCCAAATTGTGATGGCTAGACGACTGGGTCAGAGCATCTCCAAAACTGCAGCTCTTGTGGGGTGTTCCCGGTCTGCAGTGGACAGTATCTATCAAAAGTGGTCCAAGGAAGGAACAGTGGTGAACCAGCGACAGGGTCATGGGCGGCCAAGGCTCATTGATGCACGTGGGGAGCGAAGGCTGGCCCGTGTGGTCCGATCAAACAGACGAGCTACTGTAGCTCAAATTGCTCAAGAAGTTAATGCTGGTTCTGATAGAAAGGTGAGTTTGTTGCATATAGGGCTGCATAGCCACAGCCTAGTCAGGGTGCCAATACTGACCCCTGTCCACCGCCGAAAGCGCCAACAGTGGGCATGTGAGCATGCCCTGGACCACGGAGCAATGGAAGAAGGTGGCCTGGTCTGATGAATCACGTGTTCTTTTACATCACGTGGATGGCCGTGTGTGTGTGCGTCGCTTACCTGGGGAACACATGGCAACAGGATGCACTATGGGAAGAAGGCAAGCCAGCGGAGGCGGTGTGATGCTTTGGGCAATGTTCTGCTGGGAAACCTTGGGTCCTGCCATCCATGTGAATGTTTCTTTGACACGTACCACCTACCTAAGCATTGTTGCAGACCATGTACACCCTTTCATGGAAACGGTATTCCCGGGTGGCTGTGGCCTCTTTCAGCAGGATAATGCTCCCTGCCACAAAGCAAAAATGGTTCAGGAATGGTTTGAGGAGCACAACAACGAGTTTGAGGTGTTGACTTGACCTCCAAATTCCTCTGATCTCAATCCAATCGAGCACCTGTGGGATGTGCTGAACAAACAAGTCCAATCCATGGAGGCCCCACCTCGCAACTTACAGGACTTAAAGGATCTGCTGCTAACATCTTGGTGCCAGATACCACAGCACACCTCCAAGGTGTCTAGTGGAGTCCATACCTTGACGTGTCAGGGCTGTTTTGGCAGCAAAAGGGGGACCAACACAATATTGGGGTATATTGGGATCATAATGTTATGCCTGATCGGGGTATATACAGTGGGGAGAACAAGTATTTGATACACTGCCGATTTTGCAGGTTTGCCCACTTACAAAGCATGTAGAAGTCTGTAATTTTTATCATAGGTATTCTTCAACTGTGAGTGACGGAATCTAAAACAAAAATCCAGAAAATCACATTGTATGATTTTTAAGTAATTAATTAGCATTTTATTGCATGACATAAGTATTTGATACATCAGAAAAGCATGAACTTAATATTTGGTACAGAAACCTTTGTTTGCAATTACAGAGATCATACGTTTCCTGTAGTTCTTGACCAGATTTGCACACACTGCAGCAGGGATTTTGGCCCACTCCTCCATACAGACCTTCTCCAGATCCTTTAGGTTTCGGGGCTGTCGCTGGGCAATACAGACTTTGAGCTCCCTCCAAAGATTTTCTATTGGGTTCAGGTCTGGAGACTGGCTAGGCCACTCCAGGACCTTGAGATGCTTCTTACGGAGCCACTCCTTAGTTGCCCTGGCTGTGTGTTTCGGGTCGTTGTCATGCTGGAAGACCCAGCCACGACCCATCTTCAATGCTCTTACTGAGGGAAGGAGGTTGTTGGCCAAGATCTCGTGATACATGGCCCCATCCATCCTCCCCTCAATACGGTGCAGTCATCCTGTCCCCTTTGCAGAAAAGCATCCCCAAAGAATGATGTTTCTACCTCCATGCTTCACGGTTGGGATGGTGTTCTTGGGGTTGTACTCATCCTTCTTCTTCCTCCAAACACGGCGAATGGAGTTTAGACCAAAAAGCTCTATTTTTGTCTCATCAGACCACATGACCTTCTCCCATTCCTCCTCTGGATCATCCACATGGTCATTGCTCCTGTCTGCCGATCGATTGCTCCTGTCTGCCTCCTGTTTGTCCTGCTGCCTGCTGTGCTTGCGTGTGCTTTGCTTGCTTTTGAATCTTTATTTGATATCATTCCCTGTTGTTTAAACTGCTAAATGTAACTTACCCATCACCATATATTGTCTAATATTGCCTACCACATTAAATCTGACATCGCTAGCTTTTAATCTAAATAACTATAACTATCTGTTAGCTTGCCATCTCTGCACTCGGGTCTCTTGTTTTCTGAGTTCATTAAACAACTGTGGTGTGTTGGATTAGTAAATAGACTCCATCAAACAACTGTGGTAAGTTGGATTAATCAACAAATACGGTAAGCCATGTCTTCTTTTCCTGTCATTGTCACTTGCACTGCATGTTTCATGTTTAGTATATTTTTCTCCGTTGGCGAGATAAATGTAAGGAGATAGTCAGGCTGACGGAGAAGATTTCAGAATTAGAGACACGCATCCAGACTTTATTTGAGAGTAGTGAGAATGTAACAGCTTTAGACACTGCTTTGGATGCGAATAGCTTAGTGAACTCTGTGCATTGTTCGGTTCCGGCTGTAGAGCCCGTGCAGCAGGGCAACTGGGTGATGGTGAGACGGCATAGTCGCGGATCAAAAAACCACTCTTCCGTTCCGATTAGAACATCAAACAGGTTCTCCCCACTCAGTGATGCACCCACTGAGAATCCTGTTGAAAGTGCCCTAGTTATTGGCGATTCTATTACACGGAACGTGAAAATAGAGACACCAGCCACCATAGTCACATGTTTACCGGGAGCCAGAGCGCCTGACATCAAAGCAAATTTAAAAGTGCTGGCTAATGCTAATCGTAAATTCTCAGTTAGTACTGGCTGCAGATAAAGTCCTAATTGTTGGTGATTTTAATATCCATGTAGACAATGAAAAAGACGCATTGGGATTGGCATTTAGAGACATTCTAAACTCTATTGGAGTAAGGCAACACGTGTCAGGTCCCACTCATCGCCGTAATCATACTTTAGACCTAATACTGTCACATGGAATAAAGGTTGATACCATTGAAATTCTGCAGCAGAGCGATGACATCTCAGATTATTACCTAGTATCATGTACACTTAATTTAGCAAAGGCTGCAAAGCCGTCCCCTCGCTTCAGATATGGCAGGACTATCACTGCTGCGACTAAAGATTGCTTTGTAAATAATCTTCCTCATCAGTTTCATTTTCTCAGCATCCCAGCTAGCCTAGAGGAACTCGATGTTGCAACAGAAACTTTTGACTCTCTCTTTTCCAGCACTTTAGACACAGTTGCTCCCCGGCGCTTAAAGAAGATTAAAGAAAATAGTCCAACGCCGTGGTACAACGAGCACACCCGGGCCCTTAAAACAGCAGCCAGAAAAATGGCAGCTGGAAGAAAACAAAACTAGAAGTTTTTCGCATTTCTTGGAAAGAGAGCATGATTGCATACAGAAAGGCCCTAAAAACGGCCAGATCTGCTTATTTCTCGACTCTCTTAGAAGAAAACAAACATAACCCTAGGTATTTATTCGATACAGTGGCTAAATTAATCAAAGATAAAGCTTCAACTTCTGATGTTTGTAAACAGCACAGAAGTAATGACTTTATGAACTTCTTTACTTGTAAGATTGATAATATTAGGAAAAAAATTATAACCATGCAGCCGTCTACTACAGTATCACATCAGACAGTGCATTGTAGTGTCACTGAGGAAAAATTACATTCATTCACTGCTATAGGAGAAAAAGAATTGGCTAAACTCGTTAAATCATCAAAATCAACAACATGTATGCTCGACCCTATACCGACTAAACTACTAAAAGAGATGATTCCAGAGGTCATAGATCCTCTTCTTAATATCATTAATTCATCCTTGACATTAGGATATGTACCGAAAACTTTTAAGTTGGCTATTATTAAACCACTTATTAAAAAACCGCAACTTGATCCTACAGAATTAGTCAATTACAGGCCAATCTCAAATCTACCCTTTCTGTCAAAAATACTAGAAAAGGCAGTGTCCTCACAATTATGCTCCTTTTCAGAAAGAAATGGTATCTGTGAGGATTTCCAGTCAGGATTTAGACCGTATCATAGTACTGAGACTGCTCTCATTAGAGTTACAAATGATTTACTCTTATCATCCGATCGTGGTTGTATCTCTCTGTTAGTGTTACTCGATCTTAGCGCTGCATTCGATACTATCGACCACAACATTCTTTTGAATAGACTCGAAAATTATGTTGGCATTAGTGGAATTTCATTGGCATGGTTTAAATCATACTTATCTGACCGTTATCAGTTTGTAGCAGTAAATGAAGAGATGTTACACCGATCACAAGTTCAGTATGGAGTACCGCAGGGCTCAATGCTAGGACCGTTGCTTTTCACCCTGTACATGCTACCACTGGGAGATATTATTAGGAAGCATGGCGTTAGTTTTCATTGTTATGCTGACGATACTCGGCTCTATATTTCTTCACGCCCTGACGAAATTTACTAATTCACAAGATTAACGGAATGCATAGCTGATATAAAAAATTGGATGACTAGTAATTTCCTGCAACTTAATTCAGAAAAAACTGAATTTTTAATCATTGGACAAAAAAACTCCACAAGTAGTAACCTAGAATACTGTCTAACACTCGATGGCTGCTCTGTCAAGTCCTTGTCGTCAGTTAGGAACCTGGGTGTGCTCTTTGATACCAATCTCGCATTTGAAAGCCACGTTTCTAGCATCTGTAAAACTGCATTCTACCATCTTAAAAATATATCTAAATTACGGCACATGCTTTCAATGCAAAATGCTGAACAGTTAGTTCATGCGTTCATGACCTCAAGGCTAGATTATTGTAATGCTCTACTGGGTGGTTGCCCTGCTCGCTTAATAAATAAACTGCAGCTTGTCCAAAACGCAGCAGCTAGAGTTCTTACTAGAACCAGGAGGTATGACCATATTAGCCCGGTTCTGGCAACACTGCATTGGCTCCCTAATAAACATCGTATACATTTTAAAATCTTGCTGATTACTTACAAAGCACTAAATGGTTTAGCTCCCCAGTACTTGAGCGAGCTCTTAACACATTATACTCCATCACGTCTATTGCGGTCTCAAAATTCTGGCCAGTTGATAATACAGTGGGGAGAACAAGTATTTGATACACTGCCGATTTTGCAGGTTTGCCCACTTACAAAGCATGTAGAAGTCTGTAATTTTTATCATAGGTACTCTTCAACTGTGAGTGACGGAATCTAAAAATCCAGAAAATCACATTGTATGATTTTTAAGTAATTAATTTGCATTTTATTGAATGACATAAGTATTTGATCACCTACCAACCAGTAAGAATTCCGGCTCTCACAGACCTGTTAATTTTTCTTTAAGAAGCCCTCCTGTTCTCCACTCATTACCTGTATTAACTGCACCTGTTTGAACTCGTTACCTGTATAAAAGACACCTGTCCACACACTCAATCAAACAGACTCCAACCTCTTCACAATGGCCAAGACCAGAGAGCTGTGTAAGGACATCAGGGATAAAATTGTAGACCTGCACAAGGCTGGGATGGGCTACAGGACAATAGGCAAGCAGCTTGGTGAGAAGGCAACAACTGTTGGCGCAATTATTAGAAAATGGAAGAAGTTCAAGATGACGGTCAATTTCCCTCGGTCTGGGGCACCATGCAAGATCTCACCTCGTGGGGCATCAATGATCATGAGGAAGGTGAGGGATCAGCCCAGAACTACACGGCAGGACCTGGTCAATGACCTGAAGAGAGCTGGGACCACAGTCTCAAAGAAAACCATTAGTAACACACTACGCCATCATGGATTAAAATCCTGTAGTGCACGCAAGGTCCCCCTGCTCAAGCCAGCGCATGTCCAGGCCCGTCTGAAGTTTGCCAATGACCATCTGGATGATCCAGAGGAGGAATGGGAGAAGGTCATGTGGTCTGATGAGACAAAAATAGAGCTTTTTGGTCTAAACTCCACTCGCCGTGTTTGGAGGAAGAAGAAGGATGAGTACAACCCCAAGAACACCATCCCAACCGTGAAGCATGGAGGTGGAAACATCATTCTTTGGGGATGCTTTTCTGCAAAGGGGACAGGACGACTGCACCGTATTGAGGGGAGGATGGATGAGGCCATGTATCGCGAGATCTTGGCCAACAACCTCCTTCCCTCAGTAAGAGCATTGAAGATGGGTCGTGGCTGGGTCTTCCAGCATGACAACGACCCGCAACACACAGCCAGGGCAACTAAGGAGTGGCTCCGTAAGAAGCATCTCAAGGTCCTGGAGTGGCCTAGCCAGTCTCCAGACCTGAACCCAATAGAAAATCTTTGGAGGGAGCTGAAAGTCTGTATTGCCCAGCGACAGCCCAGAAACCTAAAGGATCTGGAGAAGGTCTGTATGGAGGAGTGGGCCAAAATCCCTGCTGCAGTGTGTGCAGACCTGGTCAAGAACTACAGGAAACGTATGATCTCTGTAATTGCAAACAAAGGTTTCTGTACCAAATATTATGGTCTGCTTTTCTGATGTATCAAATACTTATGTCATGCAATAAAATGCGCATTAATTACTTAAAAATCATACAATGTGATTTTCTGGATTTTTGTTTTAGATTCCGTCACTCACAGTTGAAGAGTACCTATGATAAAAATTACAGACTTCTACATGCTTTGTAAGTGGGCAAATCTGCAAAATCGGCAGTGTATCAAATACTTGTTCTCCCCACTGTACCTAGAATATCAAAATCAACTGCAGGCGGTCGATCCTTTTCCTATTTAGCACCTAAACTCTGGAACAGTCTTCCTAGCATTGTTCGGGAAGCAGACACACTCTGTCAGTTTAAATCTAGACTAAAAACACATCTCTTTACTATGGCATACACATAAAACATTTTTAATTTATATTATTCAAATCAGTTAAATGATTGTTTTAGGCTGCATTAACTAGGTCAACCGGAACCGGGAACACTTCCCATAACCCCTGATGTACTCGTTACATCATAAGAAGAATGGCATCTACGCTAATGTTAGTCTCTCTGTTTATCCCGAGGTTTACTGCAGTCGGCCGGATCCGGGCCGTATCCGGACCAGATGGTGGACCTTAGCCTGGACATGACGAACGCATCCCTGAAGTGTCTGTAGAGACCGTGTCAATTAAACTCTCCCCTGTAAATGCTACATCGACACGACATCCTCATTAAACCCGTCCCCGGCGTCACGACTCCAATCTGTCGAATAATCCTACGAATATCTATTGATCTAATATGACTTCTGACCTGTAATGTTGCCAGAATCATAATCATACACTATTTGTTCGTCGGCCAGAGGAGAACTGGCACCCTGACTGAGCCTGGTTTCTCCCAAGGTTTTTTTCTCCATTCTGGCCCTGAAGGAGTTTTGGTTCCTTGCCACCGTCACCTTTGGCTTTTGGCTTGCTCAGTTGGGGACACTTAATTTTCAACTATATTACTGATCTGTCCGCATTGACACTATATGATAATTGAACTGAGCTGGATGACATCACCGTTTTCACCAGAGCGGCTGTACAGCCGAATCAAATTCTGTTGCATTATTTTCCTGTTACCACTGTGAAGCTGCTTTGAAACAATTGGCATTGTAAAAAGCGCTATATAAATAAAGGTGATTTGATTTGATTTGATTGGAAAACTTCAGACGGGCCTGGACATGCGCTGGCTTGAGCAGGGGGACCTTGCGTGCGCTGCAGGATTTTAATCCATGACGGCGTAGTGTGTTACTAATGGTTTTCTTTGAGACTATAGTCCCAGCTCTCTTCAGGTCATTGACCAGGTCCTGCCGTGTAGTTCTGGGCTGATCCCTCACCTTCCTTATGATCGTTGATGCCCCATGAGGTGAGATCTTGCATAGTGCCCCAGACCGAGGGAGATTGACCGTCATCTTGAACTTCTTCCATTTTCTAATAATTGCGCCAACAGTTGTTGCCTTCTCACCAAGCTGCTTGCCTATTGTCCTGTAGCCCATCCCAGCCTTGTGCAGGTCTACAATTTTATCCCTGATGTCCTTACACAGCTCTCTGGTCTTGGCCATTGTGGAAAGGTTGGAGTCTGTTTGATTGAGTGTGTGGACAGGTGTCTTTTATACAGGTAACGAGTTCAAACAGGTGCAGTTAATACAGGTAATGAGTGGAGAACAGGAGGGCTTCTTAAAGAAAAACTAACAGGTCTGTGAGAGCCAGAATTCTTACTGGTTGGTAGGTGATCAAATACTTATGTCATGCAATAAAATGCAAATTAATTATTTAAAAATCATACAATGTGATTTTCTGGATTTTAAAGAGTACCTATGATAAAAATTACAGACCTCTACATGCTTTGTAAGTAGGAAAACCTGCAAAATCGGCAGTGTATCAAATACTTTTTTCTCCCCACTGTGTGTGTGTGTATATATATATATATATATATATATAGATAGATAGATATACCCTATACCCTAGAAATACTGTATTAATGTACTAGTTTTTATTTATATACACTGAACAAAATTATAAACGCAACACTTTTGTTTTTGCCCCCATTTTTCATGAGCTGAACTCAAAGATCTAAGACTTTTTCTATGTACACAAAAGGCCTATTTCTCTCAAATATTGTTCACAAATCTGTCTAAATCTGTGTTAGTGAGCAGTTCTCCTTTGCCGAGATAATCCATCCAGGATTCATCCGTGAAGAGAACATCTCTCCAAAGTGCCAGACACCATCGAATGTGAGCGTTTGCCCACTCAAGTCGGTTACGACGACGAACTGCAGTCAGGCCAAGACCCCGATGAGGACGACGAGCATGCAGATGAGCTTCCCTGAGATGGTTTCTGACAGTTTGTGCAGAAATTTTTTGGTTATGCAAACCGATTGTTGCAGCAGCTGTCCAGGTGGCTGGTCTCAGACGATCTTGGAGGTGAAGATGCTGGATGTGGAGGTCCTGGGCTGGTGTGGTTACACGTGGTCTGCGGTTGTGAGGCCGGTTGGATGTACTGCCAAATTCTCTGAAACGCCTTTGGAGACGGCTTATGGTAGAGAAATGAACATTCAATTCACGGGCAACAGCTCTGGTGGACATTCCTGCAGTCAGCATGCCAATTGCACGCTCCCTCAAAACTTGCAACATCTGTGGCATTGTGCTGTGTGATAAAACTGCACAATTTAGAGTGGCCTTTTATTGTGGCCAGCCTAAGGCACACCTGTGCAATAATCATGCTGTCTAATCAGCATATTGATATGCCACACCTGTGAGGTGGATGGATTATCTCGGCAAAGAAGTGCTCACTAACACAGATTTAGACAGATTTGTGAACAATATTTGAGAGAAATAGGCCTTTTGTGTACATAGAAAAAGTCTTAGATCTTTGAGTTCAGCTCATGAAAAATGGGGGAAAAAACAAAAGTGTTGCGTTTATAGTTTTGTTCAGTGTATGTATATATATATATAGAGAGAGAGAGAGAGAGAGAGTAGGCCGCAAGGGAAAAAAGATATATATTATTATATATATATATATATATATATATATATATTCTAAAACCCTATTTGAATCATGTCTTCCAACTGCTAGTTTTAACACTGTTAAGACCAAGACCACCCCGTCCCAATGTCTCCCACAGCACCACAGCCAGAGCACATTCATTTTAGAAATTACTGATGGCCTTTGGCAGGCTTGTCCGGATTAGGTGATCTCTCAAGGGAGTGTCTGAGCCCTGCTCAGCATCGAACCACTATTACGGAAAATCTGGACTCATCCATGCGTTTCTGTTTATTTCCACATCTTTTTTTACTGGCTGGTTTGCTGCTGTTTTCAATAGAAAGCATGCATGCTTCTCTATAATGGCATTTAAGAAACCATTAGAGGGAAGAAAATTGCAATAAATTAGGAGTTATTCAGTAATGAGCTCATGAGTGAAGCACGCTAGAGTTCTTATTAATGACGGCTGGTCACAGACACTTAATTCAAAAACATTAGCTCTAATTCATTTGTTAATATTTATTAGAGTAGGCTCTGAAAGAGGAATGGTTTAGACGATGGACTTGTAATTAGGCTTGGGCTGAAAATGACTCCAAGTGACTTTCTGGCTCACTGGCAACTCCTCACCAAGTTCATAAATGAACCTCGGCTCCTCTGCAGAGCTCTGGGGTCAGTGAGAGGGAACAGGGGAACTGACCTAGATCAGCCCCCTGCAGATGTAGTAATGTTCAATATCAAAACACGACTGGATGAAGGAGAGATGAAGATAATTAGGGCTGGAATTAAAAAGCAGCTTCACTTAGAGCAGGGCTGTAATGTTTTGTTGACTGAACCTCTTGAATTGTGTGACACATTTCAGGCATTTTTTGTTGCCACTGTAAAAAAAAAAATCTAAATCACCTTTATTTATATAGCACTTTTTACAATGCCAATTGTTTCAAAGCAGCTTCACAGTGGTAACAGGAAAATAATGCAACAGAATTTGATTCGGCTGTACAGCCGCTCTGGTGAAAACGGTGATGTCATCCAGCTCAGTTCAATTATTATATAGTGTCAATGCGGGCAGATCAGTAATATAGTTGAAATTTAAGTGTCCCCAACTGAGCAAGCCAAAAGCCAAAGGCGACGGTGGCAAGGAACCAAAACTCCTTCAGGGCCAGTATGGAGAAAAAAACCTTGGGAGAAACCAGGCTCAGTCGGGGTGCCAGTTCTCCTCTGGCCGACAAACAAATAGTGTATGATTATGATTCTGGCAACATTACAGGTCAGAAGTCATATTAGATCAATAGATATTCGTAGGATTATTCGAAAGATTGGAGTCGTCACGCCGGGGACGGGTTTAATGAGGATGTCGTGTCGATGCGGCATTTACAGGGGGGAGTTTAATTGACACGGTCTCTACAGACACTTCAGGGATGCGTTCGTCATGTCCAGGCTAAGGTCCACCATCTGGTCCGGATCCGGCCGACTGCAGTAAAACAAACAATGCTAGGAAGACTGTTCCAGAGTTTAGGTGCTAAATAGGAAAAGGATTGACCGCCTGCAGTTGATTTTGGTATTCTAGGTATTATCAACTGGCCAGAATTTTGAGACCGCAATAGACGTGATGGAGTATAATGCGTTATGAGCTCGCTCAAGTACTGGGGAGCTAAACCATTTAGCGCTTTGTAAGTAATCAGCAAGATTTTAAAATGTATACAATGTTTAATAGGGAGCCAATGCAGTGTTGCCAGAACCGGGCTAATATGGTCATACTTCCTGGTTCTAGTAAGAACTCTAGCTGCTGCGTTTTGGACAAGCTGCAATTTATTTATTAAGCGAGCAGGGCAACCAGCCAGTAGAGCATTACAATAATCTAGCCTTGAGGTCATGAACGCATGAACTAACTGTTCAGCATTTTGCATTGAAAGCATGTGCCATAATTTAGATATATTTTTAAGATGGTAAAATGCAGTTTTACAGATGCTAGAAACGTGGCTTTCAAATGAGAGATTGGTATCAAAGAGCACACCCAGGTTCCTAATTGACGACAAGGACTTGACAGAGCAGCCATCGAGTGTTAGACAGTATTCTAGGTTACTACTTGTGGAGTTTTTTTGTCCAATGATTAAAAATTCAGTTTTTTCTGAATTAAGTTGCAGGAAATTACTAGTCATCCAATTTTTTATATCAGCTATGCATTCCGTTAATCTTGTGAATTGGTAAGTTTCGTCAGGGCGTGAAGAAATATAGAGCTGAGTATCGTCAGCATAACAATGAAAACTAACGCCATGCTTCCTAATAATATCTCCCAGTGGTAACATGTACATGGTGAAAAGCAACGGTCCTAGCACTGAGCCCTGCGGTACTCAATACTGAACTTGTGATCGGTGTGACATCTCTTCATTTACTGCTACAAACTGATAACGGTCAGATAAGTATGATTTAAACCATGCCAATGAAATTCCACTAATGCCAACATAATTTTCGAGTCTATTTAAAAGAATGTTGTGGTCGATAGTATCGAATGCAGCGCTAAGATCGAGTAACACTAACAGAGAGATACAACCACGATCGGATGATAAGAGTAAATCATTTGTAACTCTAATGAGAGCAGTCTCAGTACTATGATACGGTCTAAATCCTGACTGGAAATCCTCACAGATACCATTTCTTTCTAAAAAGGAGCATAATTATGAGGACACTGCCTTTTCTACTATTTTTGACAGAAAGGGTAGATTTGAGATTGGCCTGTAATTGACTAATTCTGTAGGATCAAGTTGCGGTTTTTTAATAAGTGGTTTAATAATAGCCAACTTAAAAGTTTTCGGTACATATCCTAATGTCAAGGATGAATTAATGATATTTAGAAGAGGATCTATGACCTCTGGAAGCATCTCTTTTAGTAGTTTAGTCGGTATAGGGTCGAGCATACATGTTGTTGATTTTGACGATTTAACGAGTTTAGCCAATTCTTTTTCTCCTATAGCAGTGAATGAATGTAATTTTTCCTCAGTGACACTACAATGCACTGTCTGATGTGATACTGTAGTAGGCGGCTGCATGGTTATAATTATTTTCCTAATATTATCAATCTTACAAGTAAAGAAGTTCATAAAGTCATTACTGCTGTACTAAAGCTTTATCTTTGGTTAATTTAGCCACTGTATCGAATAAATACCTAGGGTTGTGTTTGTTTTCTTCTAAGAGAGTCGAGAAATAAGCAGATCTAGCAGTTTTTAGGGCCTTTCTGTATGCAATCATGCTCTCTTTCCACGAAATGCGAAAAACTTCTAGTTTTGTTTTCTTCCAGCTGCACTCCATTTTTCTGGCTGCTGTTTTAAGGGCCCGGGTGTGCTCGTTGTACCACGGCGTTGGACTATTTTCTTTAATCTTCTTTAAGCGCCGGGGAGCAACTGTGTCTAAAGTGCTGGAAAAGAGAGAGTCAATAGTTTCTGTTGCAACATCGAGTTCCTCTAGGCTATCTGGGATGCTGAGGAGATGAAACTGATGAGGAAGATTATTTACAAAGCAATCTTTAGTCGCAGCAGTGATAGTCCTGCCATATCTGAAGCGAGGGGACGGCTTTGCAGCCTTTGCTAAATTAAGTGTACATGATACTAGGTAATAATCTGAGATGTCATCGCTCTGCTGCAGAATTTCAATGGTATCAACCTTTATTCCATGTGACAGTATTAGGTCTAAAGTATGATTACGGCGATGAGTGGGTCCTGACACGTGTTGCCTTACTCCAATAGAGTTTAGAATGTCTCTAAATGCCAATCCCAATGCGTCTTTTTCATTGTCTACTTGAATATTAAAATCACCAACAATTAGGACTTTATCTGCAGCCAGTACTAACTCTGATAGAAAATCAGCAAATTCTCTGGTAAAGTCTGTATGGTGCCCTGGTGGCCTGTATACAGTAGCCAGCACAAATGTCAAACGGGATTTATCAATTTCACTGCATAACGTTACATAAAGCACCAAAACTTCAAAGGAATTATATTTGAAACTAGAGTTCTGAGTAATACCGAAGATATTATTATAAATTACAGCAACACCTCCCCCTTTACCTTTCAGACGTGGCTCGTGTTTATAACAATAATCTTGGGGGGTGGACTCATTTAAAGTAATGTAATCGTCAGGTTTTAGCCAGGTTTCTGTCAAACACAGCACATCTAGGTTATGATCTGTAATCATATCATTAACAATAAGCGCTTTTGAGGAAAGGGATCGAATATTCAGCAGCCTGAGCTTTATCATTTGACCATCTGTATTATATCTGTTGTTTATTTGTTGGACATCAATTACATTTTTACTGTTGAATGGTTTTGATGTTTTTTTGTATTTACTAATTCGTGGAACAGACACAGTCTCTATGTGATAATATCTAGGTGAAAGAGTCTCTATGTGCTGGGATTTATCTTTATTTATATAGCGCTTTTTACAATGGCAATTGTTTCAAAGCAGCTTCACAGTGGTAACAGGAAAATAATGCAACGGAATTTGATTCGGCTGTACAGCCGCTCTAGTGAAAACGGTGATGTCATCCAGCTCATTTCAATTATCATATAGTGTCAATGCGGGCAGATCAGTAATATAGTTGAAATTTAAGTGTCCCCAACTGAGCAAGCCAAAAGCCAAAGGCGACGGTCAAGGTTTAGCTCTAAGACTATGTGCCAAATTACTAGAGAGAAGAGCGGCACCATCCCAGGAAGGATGGATGCCATCTTTTTTCAACAGGTCAGGTCTTCCCCAAAAGCTTTTCCAATTGTCTATGAACCCTATGTTATTTTGCGGACACCACTTAGACAACCAGCTATTGAGTGATGATAGTCTGCTAAGTATCTCATCACTCCTTTTAACAGGGAGGGGACCAGAGCAAAAAACGTCATCTGCCATCGTACTTGCGAGTTTACACACCTCTTTAATGTTAATTTTGGTGATCTGCGACTGGCGAAGTCGAACATCATTTGTGCCGACGTGAATAATAATCTTAGAGAATTTACGATTAGCGTTAGCCAGCACTTTTAAATTTGCTTTGATGTCAGGCGCTCTGGCTCCCGGTAAACATGTGACTATGGTGGCTGGTGTCTCTATTTTCACGTTCCGTGTAATAGAATCGCCAATAACTAGGGCACTTTCAACAGGATTCTCAGTGGGTGCATCACTGAGTGGGGAGAACCTGTTTGATGTTCTAATCGGAACAATGTACAGAGTTCACTAAGCTATTCACATCCAAAGCAGTGTCTAAAGCTGTTACATTCTCACTACTCTCAAATAAAGTCTGGATGCGTGTCTCTAATTCTGAAATCTTCTCCGTCAGCCTGACTATCTCCTTACATTTATCACATGTGAAGCCCTGTTCGCCAACGGAGAAAGATATACTAAACATGAAACATGCAGTGCAAGTGACAATGACAGGAGAAGAAGACATGGCTTACCGTATTTGTTGATTAATCCAACTTACCACAGTTGTTTGATGGAGTCTATTTACTAATCCAACTCACCACAGTTGTTTAATGAACTCAGAAAACAAGAGGCCCGAGTGCAGAGATGGCAAGCTAACAGGCTAGCGAAATGCTAACGCGTGATAGTGATTTAGATTAAAAGCTAGCGATGTCAGATTTAATGTGGTAGGCAATATTAGACAATATATGGTGATGGGTAAGTTATATTTAGCAGTTTAAACAACAGGGAATGATATCAAATAAAGATTAAAAAGCAAGCAAAGCACACGCGAGCACGGTAGGCAGCAGGACAAACAGGAGGCACGTGTCCCCGTTTAAAAGTTTAAGGTCGTAAAATGATTCAATGTTTTTGAAAGAAGTCTCTTATGCTCACCAATGCTGCATATATTTGATCAAAAATACAGTAAAAATAGTAATTTTGTGAAATATTATTGCCAATTAAACTCTTTTATATTTTAATATATTTTAAGATCTTCCCTGTTTCTTGTCATGGCAAAGCTGAATTGTCAGCATCCTTACTCCAGACTTCAGTGTCACATGATCCTTCAGAAATCATTTTAATATGCTGATTTGCTGCTCTAGAAACATTTCTTATTATCAATATTGAAAACAGTATTGATAATATTCATTGCTGCCCTGCTCAGTTTTTTTTTTTTTTTTTTTTTTTTACATTTAATTACTTTATTCAATTTCTGTATAGTAGGCTAAATTGTTAATTTCATGCATATATTTTCATGCATATATTCTGTTGTATTTGCCCTATTGCTTTTATTTTTTATTGCATTATTGAATGTTTCAACTCACCGTTGTTGGTTGACAGTGAAACTGCTCTGAAAGAACAGATTAAGGGGTTGGAGTGGGGGTCATTTGGGGGTTTTAATGAATGCGCTGACAGGGGCCCCCGGACAAATTTTTGGGGGTAGGGCCGTAACCACTATAGACATTGAGGGGGACAAGTTCCCTCCAATAATTAGAGATGGCCAAATGTGAACTTGTGTTTTGCGACAGAAATGTTAAACAACCGACAGTAACATCCAGTGATGCAAACTACTCAACTTTTTTTCTCAAATTTGAAATTGAAAATATGCATTTATGTCATTCCTAACTGAGTGTGAAGAGACAAGAAACGTTTCACGTTTTTGACATTTGCAAATAGTTCAAAATGATTATTTCCCAACTAGAATTAGACCTAGAATTCTGTTCTGTTTCTATAGGTTTTATAAAAAATTGGTTCCCCCCCAATGTTCAAGACATGGTTACGGCCTTGGCTTAGGGCCCCCAGAAATCTAGGACCGGGACTGATAGAATGTCTAAAATGTAGAAAATAAAGTGTTACTGACCCTAAACAACTATATAAATACATACATATACATATATCGCAAGATCAAAAGGATGAGTTCCTGACCAGCAGTGAGAAGCAGAGACAAAGATAACACTAACAGAAAGAGAATACAAGAGACAAAAGCTCTGGTTATGTGACCGAGTGCTCTGGAGGCAGAGAGAGCGGCACTGCCTTGCTCAGTGACAGCGCTTGGGGCTTCTGTCTGTTCCCTCAGACATTCAGGGGTGAAGGAAAGAACGGAGAGGGGAAGGGGACTAATCACTCCAGGGGTGGCAGCCCTAGAGGAGGGCCGGTGACGAGCAGTCATTCCCATGTGGCTCAGGCCCATCAGCACAGTCAAAGTGAGGAGCACAGGGGGCACTTGTCTCCTCTAATCACACCACATTCTCACTGATAAAACCACGCACCGTGTCCACCACTCACTAGGCTCACACCCTAGAGGAGATGCAGACTACGACTGCGATTTGTTTGTTCTCCTGTTTACACTGGCTGGTTATTTGCTTGTTTGAAAAGTAGAACGCTACTTAATGTTAATGTTATAGCCAAAGTGTGATAATCTATGAACACTGTGTGACAAAACAGTGATACAGACACTGTTCGGTTAGGATGTTATTGTAATAATAATAATCTCTTTCCATAGGAAATGCCATAAGAATTAAACTATAAACTTAAAGTTTAGCAGTTGTTACTTTACATTTGTCCAAATAAAAATGAACTTTTACTATATACACTTTTGTAAACTTCTAATAAAACATCAAAAGACTGTATAGGACAGTCATGCACGTTTTGCGTTATGAATGGAAGTGACAAAGAAATGAGATCCTATGGGGAAAATGTTTTAATTTCTTGCAAATACTAAATATGAATTATAGTATTAACTTGAACTTAATATACAAAATATAACATTCAGATGTTTTCTTATGTTGAACCTAATATTCAAAAGGTCAGAACACTTAATCAGAAAAATATAATATTTTGGACTTAACAAATATTTAATGTTGAATTTGTACCTATGTGAAATTGTTTGGCTATTTTAAAATATATATTCCCCTTTTTTTAGCTTTTGATTACCATGGTCTATTCAGTATGTAAACATATAATTGATTATAATTGTCTATTTCAAACATAAACCATATACTTGCAGTAGCTTAATTTTTAGATTGACAAATAAATACACAAAATACAATTTTCATGGACTTTTTACAAAAGAAAGACGTCTTGTTTATTTTGGAAACTGTTCTTGTAATTTGTGCTTTTCAACAAATGAAGAGCAATTAAAGTTATATTGCACTTTTGTGGTTTACAACTTTTTATGATTCCCCTTGAATGGATGTGTTGGAAAGAAAGTTTCTGATCATCGTTATAAGCACTGTTGTTTTGTATCTAGGGGGAAAGGCCTCGTGAATACGACAGATCTCTTGCACTGCTGAACTTCAGTGCTCATCAAACTTTTTCGCATGAATTGTTCTCATATGATCATCACTTTTTCTGCCCTAATATGAAGTGTGTGTAAATAACCACAATAATCATTGTTTGTTTCTGCAGCCATAAACCCGTGAAGCGTCGGAGAGCGTGACTCATTCCTAACAATAATCTTGGTGAGTAATGGTCAGCTGCCGAATTTATTTTTATTATACTCTTAGCAAATCAGATTGATGTTTTATCTCTTTTTTTCCCCAATGAACTTCATACAAGCCTCAACAAAGTTTTTTTTTTTTTTTTTGTTGATGTTCAATGAAAACAAATAAGATAAAATTGTATGAAGCGTACACTAATGTCTTTTCTAATTTGTGTTGCATTCTCACATAATTAATTTTCATCAGCCAACGATTTCTTTTCAAAGACACAAGCATTTATGCTGCTTTTAGCTGCCACCCATACTACTAAACAGCAACAATTGAATCATCAAATCAGACTAAATGACTGAGCATTAATGCTATTGTTTTAAGTGAGTCATAATTAGCGTTTTGGCTAATTGTGTCTGCAGGGGAAACATGGGGTTAAAAGAGGCAAAGACCATTTCGTTTAGATTTAACTCTTGTTCCACAAAGGCACAAATCAGTGTAGCTTCACAGTCAGAAAGATAATTACTTATCTCTTAAGGAAATAAGGACTCAAGGGCTTTTCCCCCATCATTCTCCCTCTCTCCCACACTCAAACATTTAGCATATCTGTCGTTCTTAAGAAATACCACTCTGCCCTTGGTTTCGTGCCAGTCTGTAATGATTATGACGGAATGTGTGGAGCTATGCCACCTTAATCCTGGATGTAACCTGGTGTGAAGGGCACTGACCAAACAAATATGGAAGCTTATGCTGCTAATTACCAAAGCATGAGATGCCTGAAGCTCTTTAACTCAAAGAGAATCTCTAAATTAGATTCACACACAGCCTGTAAAATACCAGTACTATTTACCACAATAACAGTATCAGATCATCAACAAGCGCCTATAATGACACAGAACAGTTTACATAGTGTTTTTAATTCAATTTTAATTTTAATTTATTTTCTTTATTTTATATATTTTCTTAAGTTACTTCATAAGATTCATGTAGTCCTTTATTGACAACAAACCACATTTGTCATTTTAATAGATATATCTGATATTGCGATATCATTAACAATTATATATATTATATATAATTATAAATAAATATTGTCTCCATAGATTTTTCGTGAATATATACGTGTGTACATATATGAGTATATACATATGTATGTGTGTGTGTGTGTGTGTGTGTGTGTGTATACAACACACACAGACACACACATATTTATATACACCGATCAGGCATAACATTATGACCTAATCCTTTCTAATATTGTGTTGGTCCCCCTTTTGCTGCCAAAACAGCCCTGACACGTCAAGGCATGGACTCCACTGGACACCTGAAGGTGTGCTGTGGTATCTGGCACCAAAGCAGCAGATCCTTTAAGTCCTGTAAGTTGCTAGGTGGGGCCTCCATGGATCGGACTTGTTTGTTCAGCACATCACACAGATGCTCGATTGGATTGAGATCTGGGGAATTTGGAGGCCAAGTCAACACCTCAAACTCGTTGTTGTGCTCCTCAAACCATTCCTGAACCATTTTTGCTTTGTGGCAGGGCGCATTATCCTGCTGAAAGAGGCCACAGCCACCAGGGAATACCGTTTCCATGAAAGGGTGTACATGGTCTGCAACAATGTTTAGGTAGATGGTACGTGTCAAAGTAACATCCACATGGATGGCAGGACCCAAGGTTTCCCACCAGAACATTGGCCAAAGCATCACACTGCCTCCGCCGGCTTGCCTTTTTCCCATAATGCATCCTGGTGCCATCTGTTCCCCAGGTAAGCGACACACACACACCCGGCCATCCACGTGATGTAAAAGAAAACGTGATTCATCAGACCAGGCCACCTTCTTCCATTGCTCCGTGGTCCAGTTCTGACGCTCACGTGCCCACTGTTGGCACTTTCGGCGGTGGACAGGGGTCAGTATGGGCACCCTGACTGGCCTGTGGCTATGCAGCCCCATACGCAACAAACTGTGATGCACTGTGTGTTCTGACACCTTTCTATCAGAACCAGCATTAACTTCTTGAGCAAATTTGAGCTACAGTAGCTCGTCTGTTTGATCGGACCACACGGGCCAGCCTACGCTCCCCACGTGCATCAATGAGCCTTGGCCGCCCATGACCCTGTCGCCGATTCACCACTGTTCCTTCCTTGGACCACTTTTGATAGATACTGACCACTGCAGACCGGGAACACAACCTACAAGAGCTGCAGGTTTGGAGATGCTCTGAACCAGTCGTCTAGCCATCACAATTTGGCCTTTGTCAAACTCGCTCAAATCCTTATGCTCATTTTTCCTGCTTCTAACACATCAACTTTGAGGACAAAATGTTCACTTGCTGCCTAATATATCCCACCCACTAACAGGTGCCGTGATGAAGAGATAATCAGTGTTATTCACTTCACCTGTCAGTGGTCATAATGTTACGCCTGATCGGTGTGTATATATATATATATGGTAATACTTTAGTATGGGGAACACATATTCACTATTGACTACGACTTGACACAAAAGAAATCTAAGTAATGATATTGGCTGGTAGTTATGTTGGATAATAACCATGTAATTAGAGCATGAAAGTATGTTTAAGACTCTTGTTAAACTGACTTTGGGAGAACAATGCAATATTATAAATCATAAAGAAATTGCTTTTAGTAAGAAATGTATTTTTCTTAAAAGACAAAATGTTCTTGTTTCTCAATGTCATTCCGCTCTGAACAGAAACAATTTTTTTAAGGTTGTTAAAGGTAGTTCTGAGGTAGTTGGTACCAGGCGAGGGTCTCCTTTGTCATCCTAAATAGATGTCTCAGCGCTCCGCTCTGCCTTTTCTACAGATCAGAAGAAAAACAGTAATGAAAAGTGAACAAATGAAATCAAATAAAACAGGGTCACACATCACTATAAGGGCACCAAATGGTCACTGGCATGGAAGTGATCTTTTTTTTCTTGTGTTTCTGCAGAAAAATGGGAAAAAGCCATCAGCTCTAGACTCACAAAAAGAGGGGAAAAAGCAAGTTGTTATTTTGCCCGAAGCACAGCTAACTGCATCAAAAAAAAAGAAAGAAAGAAAAAAAAAAGTACGATCTGCACAGAGCGCTGTGTGACACAGGAAAGCCAGTCATTTTAATAAAAAAGGACAGTTCTTTTGTGAAAAAGTGCTGAGCCGTTTGCATTCTGCGCAGGCAGAAATTTTTTTAAATATAACCTGATTTTTATTCTATCTGATATGTGGTTATGTGCGTGTGAGGGTGTGCTGGTACTTTAAGAGCATGGAAATCAGGGTCTCCTCCAAGTGATCTCTAGAGAGTTCAGCTGAGTTTGAAGTACAAATGCTGAATTTATTTAACCTCTTGACAAATATGCATATATCTTCCATTCTTTGCACCTCATTTCCATAAAAATTCATCTTAAAGACATCAGGAAGTGTTTTTAATTAAATTTACCATCAAATTAGAAAGCTTTTTTGTTCTTCTTGACAAGTTTGTTATAGTTTAAAATGACATTATTTATTAAGATTCCTTATGTGGTACTTACATTTCAGGAAAAGACTGGTGTGTTTGTCACGTTTGCTACATGCTTTATGATAAAGTGCTGGTTGTATATCTCTATTATCTGTAAGGATGTGTGAAAATAATCACTCACGATGGGTCCATGTTTTACAATAACGTGCACTGACAGTTGGCGATGACAGACTTTGAACCAAATCATAGAAATTGTGTTACCAGAAATCATGCAAGACACGGAAACCTCTTAAATTGGCTGTTGTAATCGAATTGCAATGTTTAAAGATCCATGTTTCTGTGAAAAAGGGCACACACATGGGCTGTTGAATCCTGTGTATCTTCAATTGAATTGTTTAATGCATAATATTATTCACATTTTGCATAATCTAATAATGACAGAGCTGGGATTATTGTATTACTTTTTGTTTTTTTGCTCATTTATTCAGAAATGGTTTAGCCTGAAGCCTTGAATTGTCAGTTATTACCCGTGTCGATACAATCTATAACTTGAGTCAGATATAATTAATCGAGAAGCACATAAAGGTTGAAAAAAATATACAAATTGTATTTTTTAGTTTAATATCTTACTCTACAATATAAATATATATATATATATATACACATATATGCATGTACTTTTCCACTGTTTTGAGCATATTTAGTAACAAAAACTAAATATTGATCTTTGATATCATGGATTTTTATTTTCATGGCATTTGAGTTTTCCATCCAAATCTCTCACCACACTTTTCTTGATGTGTTCAGTTGTCAAAGTACACAATGAAGTCTTGTTATATTACTAGTATGTCAAATTTTAATACTCTTCAATTATAGTTATAGCTGTGTAAAGGTACATTATTTTTACATGAAATATGACCTAGCTTTAAAAGTGAGCTTTGTCTTTCTGGAGATTTAAGGATATTAAAGGTTATCAACTTAATTTAGTTCTTGACTTTTTAAATGTAAAACCAATGTGAGCAGAAGTTTTTGTGGATTTAGATTGGTTTAGAACCAAACAAATCTGGTTTAAAGCTTTAGGAAATAATGTCCTATATATCAGTGGTTCTTGACGGGTGGGTCGCAACCCAAAAATAGTGGGCATGTTTGGTGTTTCTTGTCTTGCAATAGGCTAATACCCTGGGCCACTGCTATTTAAGAGTTTATTTTGTGTGTTTCAGGAAGGGAGGTCCTTCTGGATCCAAAGCTGTGCCCAGACAAACATTCATCAGCTCCCATTCTCCAAGGACAGGATGATACACTCGAAAGCCAATTAGGTGCATTGAGCAGACCGTAAACCATGAGTAAAAGTGTGTTTACTCCTCACCTTTGCTCTAGTAATGTAAATAGTCTCAGATACCGGCCCACACCAACCAGCAAGCCCACAAGATGAATCGCACCTCGCCTTCATCTTCAGCCTTTTTTAATGTTCAGCTGGATCTACTGAGCGCTCCGCTCTCTTTCTCTTCCCTTCCCATTGAAATATTGCTTTTTCCCGAGCTGTAGCTCTCCCCTCAGAATTGAGCAAATGAAGAGTCAGCATTCTCAGGTTAATACAATATCAAAGTATGACAAATTGTTCAAAGGCAGGCCAGGCCGAAACGCATCTGCATAAAAGCTGACTGGCAGTAGATCGGCGGCTTTTTGATACTATATCTTCAGACTGACAATCCCAGTAGACTTTAATGCATTTTTTGCATAGCATTATTGCATTCTTTTGGTCATTTTTTTCCATGCTCACAGATGAAATTTGGCCCAATTATATAGGTTTTGTGTAAAGAGGGAAGAAAGTAACCTGGTATGAACTTTGGTCTGTGGTTGTGTGATATTTCCTGCCCTGTAGCACGAAAGTAAAGATGTGTAAAATGTTTCTCTCTGTAGCTTTGTAGGGAATAACATCATCGTGTGACATTGAAAAAAAAAACCCTGTGGGTTGAAATGTTGATGTATTAAAGTAGATAGAGCAGTTAGCGTAGCCCTAAGAGAAGAAAATAGCTATAGGGCTTTCCAAAACCTTCTGCACATGGTGTCATGTGGGGCATCTTACCCTGTCTTATTTCTGGGGTTGGCACATGTGTGACTTCTAATCGATTTGTCACTAATGTAAGCAGATGTTTTAATCTCAAACACCCAGATTTTTATATCACAATATTTTAATACACTTTTGTAATGTTAGGATCTCACTATAATCACTTTATAATGATGGTTGAACTTGATCTGTGAAAGTGTTAACTTTTTATGTCTATAGAAAAAGTATTTCTATTTCTTTTTTTTATTATTTTGCATAGGATTTTATATTATTTTTCTTATTAATTCTTGTATTTATGTATAGCATGTTTTTATTTTATATATAATATCTAAATAATAATGTGATGTGTGATAATGATTACAGCTTAATAAAAAGTTCAATTCTTATAAATAAAAAATATAAATATGTAATATTTACCCAGTTTTAGAATGCAGATTATTGACTGACAGTTATATATAAAATATAATGTACTATAAAAAATATTATAATAGATAATAATTTAAATATAAGAACTGAACTATTTTTTATTATGCATAATAATATATTATTATTGTTTTTTTAACCCAGTTTCAGGACTCAGATTTATGACAATTACAGTTATACAAAACTATAAATAAATATTAACAAATAAGATATATATATATGCTGTTCATAATCATATATCACTTAATTTAAATGATTTAATATTTAATTAATTTAATTCAATCAATTAATTTTAACTAATAAGAAAAAATACATAAGACCTGAACTTTTTTTGATTATGCACTTAAAAACTCAGCGATGTCATAGAAGAACCATTTTTGGTTCCTCAAAGAAATTTCAGTGAACATTTATTGAAAAAGAAAGATTTTTTTCTTATTGTTGAGAACCTTTTAATGATCAAAAGAACCTTTTTCCACTATAAAGCACCTTTTGCGCTATGAAAAGGTTCAATGGATGTTGAAGGTTCTTCACAAAACCATTGATTCCAATAAAGAACCTTTATTTTGAGTGTGCTGGAACCATCATAATCACATATCACATTATTGTTTTTTATTGTTTCATTTGCAGAGTGCAAATGTATGACTATTGGCATTATGATAACATTTTTCACTAATTATCTCTAATTGATTCCAGGAGATCCTACAGCACATACTGTGGCTGATAAGGCCAATTAGAGCTCATTTTTGCCAAGACCTCAGTGTCATCCACTGTTATTGAACACTACGACGGTAGGTGACAAGGTGAGTAATATCAGGCTGCTGTAAGCCACCAGGGAGGGGGTCTCACACAATGTCTCCCCCAGAGAGTCGTCCTGCTCCCCTAAGCCGCACCGCAGGCTCTGTTAAATGTCAGACATCTCCACAGTAGAAGCCTTAATATCAGACAGCGGGACTGGGACAAAAGATCAACTTGGAGTGCTATGAAAGGATAATAACTATTGTAGCTAAAAATGCTTGCTTTTCGGCTCTAATGAGACGGAGAGTACAGCTTTAAAGCTCACGGTTAAGGCCTAATTAATCATTCTTCGTGGCAGTCTCCCGCAGATATCCATTAGAGTTTTATTTCAGAAGCCACCATGCCTTCAATGGCACTCCAATTGTTTTGGAGGGTTTTATATTAACCTGAGTGTAGATTGATTGCTCAGGGTATGAATAGAAAGCATGCGGAGACAGATAATGTTCTGCCATTGTGCGATACGGTGCACACAAAAGTCTTATACAAGTCATGCGGGGTTGTGCATTTACTTTGAGTGCATTGTGACTATATCATGGCTGTGTTTGTTGTCTGACATTTTGAAGCCATATAATTCTGCATCAGCTAGCTGAGGTTCCCCTCTGATATTCCGATATGAAACTAAGCGCCCTACTGTCGTCTACTAGGTGAGAAACGCCACTGAACGGAGCTCACGCCCTCTGTCACATCCAGCGGCCACCACCGAGCTCCCTTGACGAGATCATTCTGGCATAAATGAAAAACGCCGAGCGTAAACAGTCTGTTAATTTTCCCCGCTGGCCTGTGGAGGAGATCTCCATCACGGCTGGATGTTCAGCCTCTAGCTGTGCCAAGGTTGGAAATGGCCAAGAGAGGCGACCGCCCCCGCTGTGTTCGCTACAGGAGGGATGCATACAGATTTAGTTTGCTTAATGAAGGCTAATTGTTTGCGAGGGGATGACAAACACTCTGCCGCACTGTGTTGTCTAATATGAGCAGGTTCCATGAGTTCAGCTGTCATTCTGTGCTTACCGCTCACAGCGATGGCCTCTCCCTGCCTGCTCATCTCTGCGGCCCGTCGCACATGGTTTGTATTGGTTGTTATGCTCTATGACTTTTCTAATTAGAACAGAAGGATAAAACAAGACTTCTGATGCTGCAGTTATAGCCCTTAGTTCAAAGTGAGGCTCAAATCCTGAGTATAACACTTGTTTAATTTATTTATTATTTGTGGCATGGCGCATTATCCTGCTGGAAGTAGCCATCAGAAGATGGGTAGACTGTGGTCATAAAGGGATGGACATGGTCAGCAACAATACTCAGATAGGCTGTGGAGTTTAAACAATGCTCAGTTGGTACTAAGGGACCAAAGAAAATATCCCCACACCATTACACCACCAGCAGCCTGAACCGTTGATACAAGGGAGGATGGATCCATGCTTTTATGTTGTTTACACCAAATTCTGACCCTGCCATCTGAATGTCACAGTAGAAATCAAGACGCATCAGACCAGCCAACGTTTTTCCAATCTTCTATTGTCCAATTTTGGTGAGCCTGTGCGAATTGTAGCCTCAGTTTCCTGTTCTTAGCTGACAGGAGTGGCACCGGTGTGTCTTCTGCTGCTGTTGTCCATCTGCTTCACGGTTCGACGTGTTGTGTGATCAGAGATGCTCTTCTGCACACCTCAATTGTAACGAGTGGATATTTGAGCAACTGTTGCCTTTCTATCAGCTCGAAACCAGTCTGGCCATTCTCCTCATCAGCAAGGCATTTTCACCCACTGAATTGCCGCTCACTGGATATTTTCTCTTTTTCGGATCCTTTTATTATCTCTGTAAACTTAGAGAAGGTTGTGTGTGAAAATATCAGTAGATCAGCAGTTTCTGAAATACTCAGACCAGCCCGTCTGGCATCAACAACCATACCACGTTCAAAGTCACTTAAATCACCTTTCTTCCCCATTCTGATACTCAGTTTGATCTTCAGCAGATCGTCTTGACCATGTCTAAATGCCTAAATGATTGGGTTGCTGCCACGTGATTGTTTGATTAGATAGATTTGGCTGATTAGATATTATAATACAACATTTATATAAAATATAATTTTAATTTACTCGACTGATGTGAAGGTCTTTGCCAAATGGTTGTGCAATGTTAAGCAATGTATTAGGTATTTTTCCAAAAACATACTGTGGTGATTTTGTTAATTTGCAAAGTTTTTAGGTCAAACCTTGACCTTTCTGTGTCTTAGAATCCATTCTCTATCACATTCTCTGAATGCCCACTCATCAATGCTTACGTCAGTGAAAACTTTTGCACTAGGCAGATGGAGAAATGGGGTTCAGGTACAGTGCATTTTGGCTTAACACCCCAGACCTCATTAATGCAAATCCACTTCCTACGTACAGGAAGAAAACAGATTTGAACCATGGCATGGCTCAGCTGGGTCTGCATTAAACCGTGGGTTCAGGGATTGGGTGGGCACATGTGCCAATCAAATGCAGAATGCACTGTACATAATGTGAGGATAGAGGGTTAGGGACAACCCAAGAGCAGTCTGTTTACTGAACGGGTTGAAGGGTAATGTTTAGCAGGCCTGAAGCTGTTTAATGAGTGACATTAGCCACCTTTGTTTGCTTAACATAATCAGACTGAGGCTTTGATTACATGAGACAATGATTATTATACAGTAGCTGTTTGTTTGATTACTTGTTTCTGGTGTTCTAACTATCAAATGCACACAAAGACGATGTAAAACAAAACTGCATTTGAAGATAATAAGGCAATTAAAATTAAAAAAAACAAAAAACATATGCAAAAGTATCTCTATATAGAAGGTTCGCCTGTCATATTTTTTGAAGAATAATGTAAACTTGGAAGTCGTTTACTATATCACAGTCCACAATCAATTTTATGTTACCTCAAAAATTTGAACCTTTTGTCAGTTACTCACCATTTACTCATTTACTATAAAATGTCCCCTCCACCATAGCTCTGAAATCTTAAAGCTCTTGCACACAGTACATTCAAATATATGTGAAGATGTGTCACATCACATCATCATCGTCAGATGCTCTGTTGTGCTTCTAATGTGCCGAGCTTGAATGTACACAAATTTAAATGATCTGAGTGTTGTGGCAAAGAGGATGATTTACTTTAACTTACTTTAACTTTTTCATTTAATATAGCTTTAATTGTACTTTAAATTCATTCTGTTCCGCAAATTAGCGTCAGAGAGCAATACCAAAAAAGCGCCGATGGAAAGTTCTGCGCGTAATCTACTGATGACGCGCAAATTAAAGAACACAGACGCAGCCAGATCATTTCCATAATGACCAACGCAATCTACCAGGAGCAGCACAAAATTGGCATCTGGTATAAAACATGCTTTTTTGGGTGGTAAATAATGGCGCAAATACCAGTAAACTGACTAGCACAAACCTTAGTAAATCAGCCTATATGATTCATTTAAATACTCTCCTCCCATAAATTTAGCGTCTGAAAGGGAAACTCCTACAAATGCATATGCAATAAGATCAGCCGCAAAAGTAACCTTGTCCATGCCTTTTCAGCGCTAATTTTTCACTGCGTGTCTTTAGTAAATCCTGATGGCAAATGTTTGCGCTGGTGCAAGCTGTTAGTAAATCTGGCCCTTAGGGTCAGATTTACTAAATGCCAAATTAGTGTGTGGCAGCAATCTAATAAAAGCGCAGATGGGCGTGGAATGTTTTGCTGGAGATCTATTGACACTGTGAAAATTCAATGTCATGTCAGGCACAAAAACGGTTAAGACATGTTTTTTTGTGGCGGTAAATAATGGCTAATTTCTCACTGCGTGTCTCTAGTAAATCCTGACAGTATTACGGTGTTTTTTTGTTGTTGTTTTTTGCATGGAAAAGAGCATTCAAGACATTTAGCAAAACCCATTTTATATTCCACATGAAAGAAAATCAGTTTTGAACTATATGAGTTGAGTGAGGACAGAATTTTTATTTTTCAGTGAACTATTTATTGAATTCATCTTCCACATTTTTTGTTTAACATTGATTAATTTTGCTTATTTGCATCCTGTATTTTTTTCTTTTTATTCCACAGTTTGTTTTGTTTATGAATATCATCCTGTTCTCATTTCCAATTAAATTGTCATGGCCCAAATAGTTCAAAATCATTTTCTTGGTTCAGGCTTCTCAAGTGAAGGCATCTCTGCATAGTTGGTTGGTTTTCAAGGCTTTTGTGCATCCAGCCTCACAGTGCATAGCTCACCTCTTTACAGAAACAGGGAACCATGATATGCCACTGAGCCTAATTTTCAGCTGTGCAGAAACACAGGCATGTCGTTTGACTATGAACATTAATTTAATTGTGCCCATGTATCCTGAAAATTTGCAGCATTTCTCACTCTTGAGTGATACATAAAGCGATTGAACTTCCATGCGGACTGATAATTTAATCACAACATGTATGTTCTGCTTGCAAACGTCCCCCAGAATGTGCACCTCTGTTAATAGCAGTTGAGCGTAGTGTGGATTTTTACAGGTGTTTGATTGGCTGAGAACTGAAGAGGCCAGGCAGAGCGCTGGAAATGGAAAATGAGATTTGTGACGGGTCGTACACAGCTCTGTATTGTGAAAAACAAACTGCAGTATAGAGTTTGACATACATGGATATTATGTCGTCACATTGGACTTTGCATCTCACCAAGGATATTTTCTGGCATTGTTTCTTTAAGAGGTCGGTGCTGAGCTATAAATGCATTAGTATATGATGTGTCACAAGGATGCAGCAAAACAATACATGTGATTTCCACAGAGAAGTGGGTGGATGAGAAGAGAGACTGCAAATGCTCAGCGCTCCATGAATTTGTGTCATGCTTTTTCTTGAGGGCTGTTGAGAAAAGAGCATGCACGTACACATTCATTATGTCTTAACACATGGGTAAGCTTCATCCCCCTTAAGAAGAGCTTTTCCTATCGCCATTGTATGGAATGGCCAAAGTGGAGATGGGCGTGTGTATTAGACATGTCGCGTGTGGCATTCTCTTTGTGTTCATATGTGTGTGTTTGTGTTTGCATGAATTCGGCCCTTAGTTTGAGGACAGTGCACTATTGCAGGTTAAGATAGAGTCCATCTCCCCAAAAACATCATGTCATTATGGATTAGAGAACTTCTGTTTCGCCACAAGGGAAAAAGTGTTCCCATCACGCGCAATTACAATGAGCAAACAGCCTTGAGTCACAAGAGAAAGCAGGGGAGAGTGCAGAACAGATGGTGCAGAGGAGTAGGATTGGGGAAAAGGAAACAATTTCCATTCAGAATCAGTTCCATTAAAGAAAAAAAAAACAGAAATGAATTATTTTTGTCTTTCGGTTGCTTTTAATGGTTGTTAAACATACATTGTTCCATCAGTGTGGAAGTAACTCTATGCAACACTGCTATTGATTCTACAGCGTGAAACACAATGAGCAGTGTAGTCCGATTCCTGAAAGAATGACTTTTTTGAGCCAATTATTTTTAGTGAATCAAAACTATACTGAACCAGTGTAGTGAGCGACCAGTGTACACTGTAAAAAAGTATTTTTCGAAGCAAAAACAATTGGAGTACGCTTTACAAAAAAAAAACTATTTCAGTCTTTGTACTTCATAATTTCATATTTAATTCAATGTGCCATTCCTTTGTAATTAATTGTTAAATTTAGCAATTTCTAAGTGAAAATAGTTTCTATACCATTTTTTTCAGTGATTGCACATTTCCTGAATGAATGACTTTTATGAGCCAGTTTTTTAGTGATTCAAAATCATACAGCGCCACTAGTACAGTTGGACTCCCGGACAAATGATTAGTATGAGGTAAAAGGTTTTAAGTGCATCAAAAACAGATTGCGCAACCAGTGTAGTGCGATTTCGCAAATAAATGACTCTTATTACTCTTATTATTTTTATTGAATCAAAATCATACAGCACCACCAGTACAGTCGGACTCCCAAGCTAATGACTCAGATGAGTCGAATCAAACTAATGACTCAGATGAGTCAAATCAAGCTGATGACTCAGATGGGTCGAATCAAGCTAATGACTCAG
The DNA here is from genome assembly GCA_039654105.1 of Coreius guichenoti. NCBI lineage: Eukaryota > Metazoa > Chordata > Actinopteri > Cypriniformes > Gobionidae > Coreius > Coreius guichenoti. Next base: position 12,725,540 of record CM077178.1, read on the forward strand.
ATGAGTCGAATATTTTTAGTGAATCAAAATCATACAGCACCATCAGTACAGTCAGACTCCCAAGCTAATGACTCAGATGAGTCGGATATTTTTAGTGAATCAAAAACATTCCGCGCGACTCCCGAACAAATGACCTTTATAAGCCAGTTCTCTTTAGTGAATCAGAAACATACGTTGCAACCTTTGCCAAATTATTGACTTTTATGAGATGGAACTGAGTCAGGAACACACTGATCAACCGGTGTTGTCCAATTCAGTGCACTAAATTGAGAGTCACTAATTGACTTTTTTTTCCCACAATGTGTAGATTAAAAATAGTAGTAAGTGGTATTTTAAATGAATTAATTATTAATATAAATTTTCTGGTTTGTCATGTCTGTTCCGAAATGGCCTCATCCATTTGACTGCTACAGATGTGTATGTATATGCAAAAAGAAATATCTTTTTTTTAATTATTTCTAACTGCACTAAAAGTACTAAAAGAATTAACGAAATCCCTACGGAACTGGAATTTGGATCAGAATCATTAAAATCCTTAAGATTTCCAAAGATGGGGGAGTAATACAGAGACAAGTGAAATAATGAAAAAGTGAGAGAAAGAGATCTCATCAGTGCTTAACTGGATCCACACCATGTAGAGTAAACATTATTATCTTAATAACGTTTTCAATTAGCTATAACCCTCATAACCAGATGGTAATGGAACACGAAGGCCAAAATTAATTAGAAAAATAATTTGTAATTACAAGATGATCTAAAAGCTTTTTCGGGTTCAGGCATGAGTGATGATAGTTGAGATCTGGCCTAATTTTTCCATCTTATTCCCACCTTCGAGAGGCAATCTGTGTATATGAGTATGGGAATAATGCTCCCGCAGTGTCAGTGATTTATTTGGTGTCTAGTTGTGTGTTGTTTCTCAAGTGGTGGGAAATGAAAGCGCTTTTCCATTTCCGCTCACTAATGGGCACATATCAGCTCATGGCTCATGTGTGTTGTGATGTAGTTATGGAACATTACTTTCGTCATTTAGTAGAATGTGATTTTGTGTGGTTTTTATGTCACATTATGATGCTCTGTAGTGAGTGTCAGGAGAGAGATCGGGCATTGTTGATGTTGTATGCTCGGTTTACTATTACAATATCATCTCACTAACCCTTAAGAGGGATTTTTTTTAAATACAGAACTCAATTAACAACATATATGTGTTCATATACACTACCGGTCAAACAATTGGAATGATTAGGATTTTGTTCATGTTTTTGAAAGAAGTCTCTTATGCTCACAAAGGCTCAATTTATTTGATGAAAAACAAAGTAAAAACAGTGATATTGTGAAATATTTTAATGACGGTTTTCTATTTGAATATATTTAAAAATGTAATGTATTCCTGTGACGGCAAAGCTGATTTTTCAGTGTCACATGATCCTTCAGATATCATTCTAATATGCTGATTTGCTGCTCAGTTATTATCAATTATTAGTGGTGCTCAGTTATTAATAATGGCTCTTATTATTGTAGGAAACTGTGATACATCACAGAAATAAATTACATTACAAAATATATTTAAAGAGTAAACTGTAATAATATTTTACAATATTACTGTTTTTTCTATATTTTTGATCAATCTTGGTGAGCATAACAGACTTCTTTAAAAAACATTTTAAAAATCATAATTATACCAAACTGTTGACCGGTAGTGTGTATAATGCATGTAGCTCTGTTCCAAAAGCATGTAGCAAATGTCCCAAAACATTCCTGCTCATTTATACGTTTTGGTTGTAATGCTCTGCCTTGGTCTGTTCACTCAGATTGCTTTCACTGTTAGACACCTGTGCTGAAACTCTACAGAGATTTATGAACCATCTCTGGCCCGGTGTGAGTGTGAAATGAGGGACGGTGATGGCAGACAAGCCCCATCTCATTTCATGTAATTAAGGTCGTTGGAGAACTCAGCTGCCCCCTCCAGCAAGAGCAACCAAAGACGGGACAGTCACAGCTGGCTGGCCAGCCTAAGAGGGGTCTAGAGGGTCAGTTGATGCTCCATCCAGCATCAGATGAGCCGTCCACACAGCCCCTGATGGTGTCTGTCAAAAGGAGGAATGGTTATTTTAGTACAGTGTCAGTTTTTGGACAAACTATCACAGGGATTTCGTAAAGTGCTGCTGCCACTAACCCACTGAAATGAAAAAAAGTTATTTTTACACCACACTGTTTTTGATTAAAAACTAGAGATGCATCGATTGCAATTTTCTTGCCCGATTTTTTTTGTAAGTGTGACCTGCCGATACCGATTCCAATTTTCTTTCGAAGAACTATAATTGACAGCATATACAAACAAAAATGTACTTTTCTTCAATTCAAAATTTTATTTTCATAAAAAAGCTAGTAAAAAGACAGTAATAAAATAAGAACAAATAAACAAATGGTACAAATAAATGCAATAGAATGAACAGATATATGAAATAAACGTGGCTTTAAGTTTTTTAGGTGGGTATACAGTAAATTCAGGTAAGAAATACTACAGAAATTAAAGTAATCAAATGTAAAATAACATTGAATAGTCTTCATTGTAAAAATTAAATACAGATTAATGCTTACAATTAGTTACTTATTCAGTCACGATTTTCGTCTTTTGTTCTTTTATTAACATGACAGACAGCAGCAGGAATATTAGACTGCTGTCACTTTAAGAGCTTATGCACAGATCCCATACTGTTTACACAACTTGCGTTATCTTTCTCAACTAATAAAGGTTCCAAAACTGACTGTGTTTAACCGAATACTCGCCAAGACGGGCATTTTGACAATTTTGTGTGTTTTTGACAGTTTAAGCGCAGTAGGCCACTCATTTTGGTACTTGCGACTAGATTAGTGGTGCGCTGTTGTGATGTGCGCTTTTGTTGTGAGTGTGAAACCTGCGGGAATTTGTAAAATTATGCGCAATACAAACACTATTTAACCGGACCGAATGAGACGGGTGAGTGAGAGGAGGTGGGTTTGTGTCACTTCGCCGTCGGAGAGAAGAGAGCGAGAACATGCAGCTGATGTTATTGGCTGTGCCGCTGGCAACAAAACGGATCGGTTCGAAATCGGTAAGACATGAGACTGACCGGCCGGTTACCAGTCCGGGCCGATCATGCGGAAAATCGCCCGATTCCGGTCTCTGGCCGATCGAACGGTGCATCTCTGCTAAAAACGGAAAACTTTTTATGCGTTTTCACTGTTTATTTACATGACAACCACATTTTGGGTGCCTGAAAACACAGACTTTTGAAAATAAGTTTTTGAAAACGATACCGTTATCGTCTCCAGGTAATCTACAAAAACGCGAATTCTTGAAAAAGGTGATGTCATGCGCATGCGTATTACGTGTTCAGGCTACAGGCACATAGAAAGTGATTATTTACAAATCAACATCGCCAGCTACTGGCCTGGCATGAGTAATACAGCGTTTTTAGTCATTTTCGCGGGTCTGTGTGAACGGGGATCTTTTTGACAACATTGTTGTCTGTATGCGAAACCTCTAAAAAGGCACAGAGACAGATCTTTTCCGTTTTTAGTACATCGTTATCATGTAAACATACCTTTAGTCTGTGTTTACACTGCAAGTCTTAATGCACAGATCTGATCTTTTGACCATATCCAATTTTTTATTCTGCCTGTTTACATTCACTTTAGACACGACTAGTATCTGATATCTGTGTTTACATTAATTCCTGCCCAAAATGATTCTGTTGATCACTTTAGTTGACCCTCGGGTTTTGAATGGCCGTGCAATTAAAATGATTTATATTCACACCGGGTGGTACCATGATTACTTACCAGCATGGATGAGTTAAAAGCTGTCATGGATGTTTGCAGTGCAAAATTTGATGGTATATATGCCTATCCTGGAAAATAACAGTAATTTTAGTTTGTTATTATATCTACTGTTCATTTAGATCTAGAATCTCAGATCTCAGTTCATTTAGATCTAGAATAAAGTAGTGCGGTAAGATTACATTTATTTGAATGAATTTGAATAAATTAACGCGAGAGTAAGAGAGCGAGAGTTACCTGTGCCTATACAGCGTCTCTATGTAATAGCTGTGAGTTTAATTATCACCTCAGAAATAGGCCTATAATGTAGCTTTCAGTAGCAAAGCTGTTTTATTTATACATTTCACAGGGCAGAGGTTGAAAACAAGTTTGTTTTTCTGAATGATTCTGTGTATGCACAATTTCTTACCAATATTTAAAGTTTCCACCTCAAAAATGTGAGCGCATACAAGCACATCTGCGTCATAATACAACATTAAAAAGCAGTCTTTTTGGTTAAACACATCGCCTTGTGGTGGCTTAGAAATTCCAATGTGGAATCGGATATACGCGTTTAGACGTAGGTCAGATGTCCAGATATTGGATATGTGTCTATCTGATTAAAAACCACATTTGGAAGTGGCTCAGAACTGATCTTGTGCGGATTTTTGTGTTTACATGTGTGCAACCAATTCCAATCTGTCAGATGTGAGTAAAAAATAGGATTTTTTTTTTTTGTGCCAGTGTAAACGCAGCCTTAGTGTCATAGTGTATTTCTCTTTTATCGCTCCAAAAGAATTTTAGGAGAAACATCTGTGAACTTTGTTTATGGAGAAACACGTTCCTTTGAGAATATAGCAGTATTTGTTATTAAAGTGTTTGCTGAAGTAATATTCAACTGGAAGCATCCCTGAACTGTAAAGTTGTCAAAGAATTTATATATTTTATGGTACATTCATCAAGAACCTTTGATGACATCAAAAACTTTCCAGTCACTCTTGATGCTGCTCGAGATCGAGATGTTCCTGAACTCTCTATTAGCGTTGCTGACATCAAGGTCAACCATGAATCTGTACACAGCTTTGGTGAAAAGAGCAAATGAACGTAGTTCTGCAAATGTACTGCATCCTTGTGCGTGCTTTAATTTTTTATTACTAGAGAATCATAAATAATTTACAGACTGTAACTGGTCCAAAGCTGTGGGACAATACTAGAACTCATCATTCTCATTATAACACCATCTGATTAGCTCTGATGTACACTGGATAATAGTTTTGTGCTGATTAAAGAATTATATTTTGGGTGTTTTGATTTTGATGACAAAGTCCCCACCCCTTGCCTTTGTTTACCTGCCCCATATCTTTCTATTTTTTTCCGTTTTCAATCAGACAGTGTTCAGATGAAAGCTCTCCCACAGGGCCAAAACAACCTCCATCAAAGGCCTGACCAAATATTAAGGAGGCCCTTTATTATCTTCACACTTTACCGAATAGATAGAGGTGTTGGATTCAAATCTCCCGAGCCCCATGAAACTATATTGACATTATATGAACACAGTTGGTGCTGAGGCTCGGAATGATTTGTTAGGTAAGTGTGTTGAGTAACCCCCTCCCCAGCCATTCCCGACTTCACTTTGGTCGCCTCTCTCTGCTTTGGTAATGAAGCCAGGATGTTCCTTCAACATATTCTGCTTTAATATGCCAGTTCTCTAACAGAATGGCTTAGGAGCCTTAGACAGCTTTATGTGTATTGTTACTGTTGATTGCAGCATTAGTGGATGGCTGGTGCATGAAATTGGAAATGCATTGGCAATCTTACATGCTGGCACTGCTCGTATTTACTTTTTTGAATTCGTCATTTCATCCCTGTCTGTGGTTGTATCAAAATCTATGCTTTTTGGAAATGCAAATAAGAACAAACTTTTTAAAAATGACTTTGATTCAGTACTTGTATTTTAGGGTGTTCTGTAACTTGGGTTAGTACAGTACAATCATCCACCGCTCCAGTTCATTATCAAGCATAATGTGCCTTCACTTGCTGCTTGTCAGTATTTATTTTTATTTTTTTTAACTGTCTAAACATTCTTTAACTGTGATGCTTTTATCTGAGAAGCATAAAAGCAGAAAATATTTAGACTTGCTTTAAGGGAATTAATATTGAATATACAGTAAATTACTGAATATAAAGTGAGTTTTACCACATATCATCTGTATTTATGTTACTTTTTTTAAATTAAGTATTGCATAACAAGTGAAAATACATTTTTTTTTTTTTTGGTTCAGGACCCAGATTTTATATTTGACGTCAAGTGTAACTGTAAAACATGATATTATAGGGATGCACAATATACCTGTATCATATAATTTATCAGCTGATATTATAGATTTATTTATGTATTTATTTATCAGTATCTGATATTGGATATTTAATGGTGCATTTCCCCTATTTTTACATTTTAGATACCTTTGCCATCATCTAGCAGTGACTTATCTATAATTTATTAACACTGTTAAATGTAATATTTAGCTAATATACATTTTTCATACTGCAAATTATAATGTTGTGATGTCTAAATTCACTTGTATCATTTACAAACCCGATTCCAAAAAAGTTGGGACACTGTACAAATTGTGAATAAAAAAGGAATGCAATAATTTACAAATCTCATAAACTTATATTTTATTCACAGTAGAATATAGATAACACATCAAATGTTGAAAGTGAGACATTTTGAAATGTCATGCCAAATATTGGCTCATTTTGGATTTCATGAGAGCTACACATTCCAAAAAAGTTGGGACAGGTAGCAATAAGAGACCGGAAAAGTTAAATGTACATATAAGGAACAGCTGGAGGACCAATTTGCAACTTATTAGGTCAATTGGCAACATGATTGGGTATAAAAAGAGCCTCTCAGAGTGGCAGTGTCTCTCAGAAGTCAAGATGGGCAGAGGATCACCAATTCCCCCAATGCTGCGGCGAAAAATAGTGGAGCAATATCAGAAAGGAGTTTCTCAGAGAAAAATTGCAAAGAGTTTGAAGTTATCATCATCTACAGTGCATAATATCATCCAAAGATTCAGAGAATCTGGAACAATCTCTGTGCGTAAGGGTCAAGGCCGGAAAACCATACTGGATGCCCGTGATCTTCGGGCCCTTAGACGGCACTGCATCACATACAGGAATGCTACTGTAATAGAAATCACAACATGGGCTCAGGAATACTTCCAGAAAACATTGTCGGTGAACACAATCCACCGTGCCATTCGCCGTTGCCGGCTAAAACTCTATAGGTCAAAAAAGAAGCCATATCTAAACATGATCCAGAAGCGCAGGCGTTTTCTCTGGGCCAAGGCTCATTTAAAATGGACTGTGGCAAAGTGGAAAACTGTTCTGTGGTCAGACGAATCAAAATTTGAAGTTCTTTTTGGAAAACTGGGACGCCATGTCATCCGGACTAAAGAGGACAAGGACAACCCAAGTTGTTATCAGTGCTCAGTTCAGAAGCCTGCATCTCTGATGGTATGGGGTTGCATGAGTGCGTGTGGCATGGGCAGCTTACACATCTGGAAAGGCACCATCAATGCTGAAAGGTATATCCAAGTTCTAGAACAACATATGCTCCCATCCAGACGTCGTCTTTCAGGGAAGACCTTGCATTTTCCAACATGACAATGCCAGACCACATACTGCATCAATTACAACATCATGGCTGCGTAGAAGAAGGATCCGGGTACTGAAATGGCCAGCCTGCAGTCCAGATCTTTCACCCATAGAAAACATTTGGCGCATCATAAAGAGGAAGATGCGACAAAGAAGACCTAAGACAGTTGAGCAACTAGAAGCCTGTATTAGACAAGAATGGGACAACATTCCTATTCCTAAACTTGAGCAACTTGTCTCCTCATTCCCAGACGTTTGCAGACTGTTATAAAAAGAAGAGGGGATGCCACACAGTGGTAAACATGGCCTTGTCCCAACTTTTTTGAGATGTGTTGATGCCATGAAATTTAAAATCAACTTATTTTTCTCAGTTTAAACATTTGATATGTCATCTATGTTGTATTCTGAATAAAATATTGAAATTTGAAACTTCCACATCATTGCATTCTGTTTTTATTCACAATTTGTACAGTGTCCCAACTTTTTTGGAATCGGGTTTGTAAAATATTTGATTTGAATTTATTAGTGATTTTTCAATACAAAATGTTAGGTATAAAATCTTAATTTTGCACGTTTATTGGTTATCAGATGTAATATAAAAATAATTGTTGGCTTATCGGTATTGGCCAGAATTTTAATATCGGTGCATCCCTAATGAAAATTAGTAGTAGTAGTAGTAGTAGTATTAGCCAATTTAATTTAATTTGAGATACTGTAGAGTCTGACTGCTCAGCCTTTGACATCAATAGTAAACGATTTGGAAACTTGCCTTTTAACTCTTTCCCTGCCAGCGTTTTTTAAAAAAAGTTGCCAGCCACCGCCAGGGTTTTTGATCATTTTCACAAAAATGTAATTGCCGATAGAATATTTTGTTGTATGAATATCTGAGCATGCAATATATCAAAAGAAAGAGCAGACCCTCTGCTTTAAAAAAAAAACAAAAAAAACGTTTTATTCTAGCTTCATGCATTCCTTTTTTATCAACACTTAAATATGGGTGTTTCATAAAAAAAGCAACATTTTGAACAAAAAGCTGAGAAAATCACGTTTTTGTCAAAGACTACATCCAGATCAGATTCAGAGCGATGATCAAACACAGATGGAGTAGATCGAGTCCATCAACATCCCCTACTGCACAGTACTATAGCTCGTTCTGGGTCGACATTTCATTCAGTAACGTTTTGATTTATATGATGATTTTATGATGTTTAATGTTGATGATCACGTTATTTTATATATGTATCTGCTTACATACGATCGCTTGTTTTTTTGCGTCTTCTTCGCCTGTGTTTTGATCAGGAGATTCTGTACTCATTCAGAAGATGCATAATAGCGCCCCCTAGCATATAACAGTGAAAACACGAAAACCCGGAAAATTCCATGTTTGGTGGGGAAGCGTTTTCTCACAAATAACGGAAAATTACGTGTTTGGCGGGGAAAGAGTTAACAGTTGATAAGCCTAGTCATTTTGCTATCCAAATTTGCATGATTATTTAGTTAGTTATTATTGGCTGGATTGTTTTATTTTCTTGGGCAGAACTGCAACCCATTTTTGAGTTGAGATCGGTTGAGAATCTCTGCAACAAGATGTTACAGTGCCCGTTACATCCAGTCTGTGTAAAATGTATTTAACAGAAGAGCTCCAATAAGAACAATAGTGCTGTAAATAAAGTAAAAACAAAAGACATGAGCATACTGTCATCTGTAAGGGACACAGATGGCGGCTGACTTCAGGTCATGTGGTGAAAGCGCTTTGTTCTTTCCTCGGGCCAGCCCGGCTACGATCATCCACATCAGCTCACGGTTCCGGGCCCTGGTTAATGTTATTGACCGTTGGTCCGTGAAGCCAGTTGTCTTCTACGGACCCCAAGGGGACCACCATGACAGCACCAATGGTCTCGGGCTCTTGTCATCCCCATTTTTGACCAGAGACACGAGTTATTACCGCCACAATGAATGGGACGGGATGCCACTCCGGCTAAGTGTATGTGAACAGCATCACTATGAGTTCACCTGCTGATCAGAGCTGTTCAGACCTGGTTAAATTGTGACCTTTTCAGCGAGACACCCTGCGTCGCATTTTGAGTGGCATTCAAGGACATCGTTGTCCTGTTTCTGTCTGTTTCATTCCAGAGGCGAAGACACCTAGTCCTGTTCTCATGCTAGGTTAATCTCAGCAAACAGTTGTGTTGTCTAATTTATCAGCCCATCAAACAGACGCCAATATTGTCTCAGGGTGAGAGATGGGGTATTAGTGAGTGTGTGTATTGGTCTATGCATGTGCATTGTAGATGTAATGGCTTTTTGGAGTCTTGAGGGATGAGTGAGCTATTTTCCGTTTGCTGTTCAGCTTCACACTGAGTAACATTTTTGACGCGACATATTTTGCACAATGCATTATAGCAAAATTAATCTTCCATATATTCTGCATTAAAAATGAGTGCCATCAAATGACTTAATGATTTAAAACCAAACCATTTTTATGCATAATGCTGAAATTTGATTTTGCACACACTGACTGCATATAAACTTTGCTTTACATTTATCATAGAATCAGTAATTCCGTAATAAAACGTAAAAGTTCATGCTGTTTTTATGACTGAAAACACTATAATTTTCCAAGCTGCATGGTTCTGGCAGGAGGAAACATAACTAAACCTCAATCTCTTGCTTCCTACCCGTTATTTATGAATGCGTTGATACAAAATAACCAGCTATTTTTGCACAAAACACCCAGGGAAATATATTTTATTTGTTTGGCATATTGATGTTTTAGATAAGTGGCTCTGCCTACGCACCCTATTATGAGGTAAATTGCTGAAATGTGCTATGCCCAACGATTTGTATTTTTTTCCCTCGAAAGTTAAGAAGCACAGTATGTCAGAAATACATATTTTTGTCAGAGGTTTTTTTTTCTTTTTCTTTTTTTACAGTGGACCGACTTGGGTCATGTCCCTATCCCATTCACTTTTTATCTGCACTGTTACTGTCCTATAACTAACTAACTAACTAACTGATGTTTTTTTGTTTGTAACTTGATGTACTAAAAAATTAAAACTAAAACTGAAATAAAAATGGATAAAAATATATAGCTGTATTTATTAAAAAACTAATAAACATGACAAAACACAACAAAATGGAAAAGAAAAATATAAAAATAAAAACTCAAAAACTTTTCAAACCTTTAATAAAAACTATAATAGTATCTCAATGATACTAATTTAACACACACACACACACACACATATGTAAGTGTGTGTGTGTGTGTGTGTGTGTGTGTGTGCGTGTGTATGTACAGTGGGGAGAACAAGTATTTGATACACTGCCGATTTTGCAGGTTTGCCCACTTACAAAGCATGTAGAAGTCTGTAATTTTTATCATAGGTACTCTTCAACTGTGAGTGACGGAATCTAAAACAAAAATCCAGAAAATCACATTGTATGATTTTTAAATAATTAATTTGCATTTTATTACATGACATAAGTATTTGATCACCTACCAACCAGTAAGAATTCCGTCTCTCACAGACCTGTTAGTTTTTCTTTAAGAAGCCCTCCTGTTCTCCACTCATTACCTGTATTAACTGCACCTGTTTGAACTCGTTACCTGTATAAAAGACACCTGTCCACACACTCAATCAAACAGACTCCAACCTCTCCACAATGGCCAAGACCAGAGAGCTGTGTAAGGACATCAGGGATAAAATTGTAGACCTGCACAAGGCTGGGATGGGCTACAGGACAATAGGCAAGCAGCTTGGTGAGAAGGCAACAACTGTTGGCGCAATTATTAGAAAATGGAAGAAGTTCAAGATGACGGTCAATCTCCCTCGGTCTGGGGCACCATGCAAGATCTCACCTCGTGGGGCATCAGTGATCATGAGGAAGGTGAGGGATCAGCCCAGAACTACACAGCAGGACCTGGTCAATGACCTGAAGAGAGCTGGGACCACAGTCTCAAAGAAAACCAATAGTAACACACTACGCCGTCATGGATTAAAATCCTGCAGCGCACGCAAGGTCCCCCTGCTCAAGCCAGCGCATGTCCAGGCCCGTCTGAAGTTTGCCAATGACCATCTGGATGATCCAGAGGAGGAATGGGAGAAGGTCATGTGGTCTGATGAGACAAAAATAGAGCTTTTTGGTCTAAACTCCACCCGCCGTGTTTGGAGGAAGAAGGATGAGTACAACCTCAAGAACACCATCCCAACCGTGAAGCATGGAGGTGGAAACATCATTCTTTGAGGATGCTTTTCTGCAAAGGGGACAGGACGACTGCACCGTATTGAGGGGAGGATGGATGGGGCCATGTATCGCGAGATCTTGGCCAACAACCTCCTTCCCTCAGTAAGAGCATTGAAGATGGGTCGTGGCTGGGTCGACCCGAAACACACAGCCAGGGCAACTAAGGAGTGGCTCCGTAAGAAGCATCTCAAGGTCCTGGAGTGGCCTAGCCAGTCTCCAGACCTGAACCCAATAGAAAGTCTTTGGAGGGAGCTGAAAGTCCGTATTGCCCAGCGACAGCCCCGAAACCTGAAGGATCTGGAGAAGGTCTGTATGGAGGAGTGGGCCAAAATCCCTGCTGTAGTGTGTGCAAACCTGGTCAAGAACTACAGGAAACGTATGATCTCTGTAATTGCAAACAAAGGTTTCTGTACCAAATATTAAGTTCTGCTTTTCTGATGTATCAAATACTTATGTCATGCAATAAAATGCAAATTAATTACTTAAAAATCATACAATGTGATTTTCTGGATTTTTGTTTTAGATTCCGTCACTCACAGTTGAAGAGTACCTATGATAAAAATTACAGACTTCTACATGCTTTGTAAGTGGGCAAACCTGCAAAATCGGCAGTGTATCAAATACTTGTTCTCCCCACTGTATATATACTGTATGTGTGTGTGTATATATATATAATGGCGTGCAGTTGTGTTTTACAATGAGGAGGCAAGGTCCTCCGTTTTTTTTTTAATGTAAATACATGTCCCTCTAACACTTAAATTTGTCACATTTTCCTGATTAAATAAACATTACATAAAAAAGAGAGACCAAATACAATTCTGGTTTGTATATTTACACTATGTAATTAATGTTCTATTTATTAATACCAAGTATTAATCTCATCAAGTTAGTTTATTTTATGCATTTTAACATTTATAATTTCAAAATATTAAACTAAAGGCAGTAACAATTTAAACAATATATTGTATTTGTGAACTGATGTTCACAATCATTAGTCATCGAGCTCTGTACACACTGGTCACAGACACAAAGATGTACTTTTAATTTCACCACACTGATTGCTAACTAAAAACCCCCACAGTCATCCTGTTTTCAGTCCATTTCAAGTTTGATTTTGACATGACATGAAGCGGTGATATCGAAGTGGGTGAGTTGTTTACTTACTTTTTTATTTGAATTACATTAACGCCATCATTTTCTTCATTCAGACCAATTCGCGAATGCGCACAAAAACAAGAGCCGGGATTTATCGCACTAACCGATCATATCCAATCATAGCGCGATGGAGGCATTGCCTCCTCTCAGGTGACTTTCCCCCATTCATTCTCAATTACTCCCCATCAAACCCAGCACACGCTTTAGGGCGTCTGTTAAAAGTCAATGGCCTCAGGGGAGGCAAGCCTCCCGCTGTAACTTTACCTACGGGTGTCGCTGTTGGACAGTGTTTCTTCAGAAAAACGAGTGATTCATACACTTTTTATTGTCACATTTTGTAATATTTGCATTGTTTCATTTTTGTAATATCAATTATATTACATTTATATTCTCATCCAATTTTTTTGAGGAGGCACTGCCTCCCTTGCCTCCTCGGAGGAAACGCCCCTGATGTATATATAAATTTACTTTAATGTTATTACTTAAATTTTATATACTTTAACTAATGTTTATTTTCTTCATTTAATCCATTTAATGCAAAACATCTTTCACCATATGAAATTAAACTTTTTTTCCATGGTTGTGTTAATCACTGATAATAAACCATTTGGGAGTGGAAACAGTTGCCAGCACTGTCCAAGAGACAGCTGGTAGGTCATTAGGGTTTTTTTTCTGGAAGGATGACATAATCAAATCACAATCTCATGAGAATCACACTCGCTCTGTCACGGACAGACCTGTCTCTCTTGGCACCGAGACTGGCACACTGGCGTTCTCTAGGGACTGTGATGCCCGGCACATTGTGATTGTTTCCACACCCTTGATGATTAAGCATGAAGTATTACAGCCATTTTCACTCACAAAAAGTTCTTGTCAAAAACTCCTCTCTCTCTCTTTCTTTCCTTTTCTCTAACTCTCACTCTTTGTTTCAAAAGCGTCTCCACCAACTGTCATCTAAAGTCAGCATTCATAGATCGGCACTGTCCCGCAGTTTTGCTGACAGCCCGTTCGCTTCCACCTAGGTCAAACCTCAGACGAGTCTTACACCTGTCAATATCTTCAACATTGGTGAGAGAGGTGAGAGAAAAAAGAGAGAGAGAGGGAGAGAGAGAGAGAGAGAGAGAGAGAGAGAGAGAGAGAGGTGTTTGGAATATCTAAGTAGCTTTAGCATTGGCCCACGTTCAAATCCATCCTGCATGACACATGGAGAACCGCTTATTACTGGGAAGAGGAGGAACTTATAAAAACACATGAAGCTGTTTATGCGATGGCACTGATGACATGCGGGCGTGGGCAGTGGCTGGCGCGTGCCGTCTGACAGACGGACAGATGGACTGCGAGGTGCCTTTCCTGTCTCAGTCTAACGACACTGATAAGGATGGATGTGACCATTTTAAGGGGCCGATTTGTCAGTGCTGCCCTAGCCCGAACGATGTTCCTTGTTTGCCGCCAGCCGTGGAGGAAATGTTTGTTAATTGTTAGCAGATGTCACACTTTACTTTCTGTAGATGTAATTATCAGTGGTGCGGTATGAATATGTATGAAGTATGACATGGTCACTTACTCATCTAGACTACATGCACAAATGGAGGGATGGGTTTCATCACGTTAGAATCAAGAGTTCGTTCTGCACAAATATAAAACAGGCTGTGTTTAAAGCAAGAAGTCAATGTTTCGTGTTTTTTAAGCGGTGGTTTTTAAGTTATGCTTGTATTCCAAATTAAATATGTTCAGACAAAATACCATCTACTGCAAAATAATGTTTTTAGATCATCTTTTTAATTTTGTTCTAGCGATCTGTGCACCAAAAATGAAGTAGCGTGATGTAGTTTGATTCTGGATCTATTACTCCATGCATGGCAAATCATATTTACTCAAATTGTGAATGTTTTCAGCCCCAATTGAAGGTGATGAGGAACACAGTGTACAGTAAAACAATGACAATAAAACACCATTTAATTATTCTCCCGAGCGGCACGAAAAGACAAAAGCTATAATGTAGTTCGATTCACGAGCAAATGACTCTTATGAGCCAGTTCTTTTAATGAATCATTCAAAATGACTCACATTTTATACATAACAATATGTCATGACAAGGAGATTTAAAAGAGGATTTATTAATTCCAGCTACAGTAAAAGATGCCTAGGTAAACAACGTCTATTTCTTTGCTCATAATCAGCATCATCACCAGTTGCTGTGCACTTTCACAAATAAACGTGACGCCTAATCATATGTCCGATGTAGAAGTATAATCAGCCTTTACCAGTTTGAATCAGTTCACTGAATCAATCAGAGCTGTAACTGAATCAACATCTGGCTTACCAAACTGTGAGCAATCATAATTTTCAGTGATGTCTCATAATTAAGCAAGTTCGTGTACTTAAGGTTTGTGAAACTTCTGTGTTATTAATGAATGGTTGTTCATGACTCACCCGGAACCGTTCGGAACCGTATAGTAAACTACTTGTACTACTATTACTATATCTTTCTATGGTAGAAATAGTAAAAGTAGTAGGTGGTAGTAAGAAATAGCAATATACAATCAGTTTCTCGCTACAATATCTCTCCATTCAAACTGGGTGATGTGTGTGGCTAGAGATCCATTGTTTCACTCCACAGTCTCTGGACTAAATGACACATGAATTGAGGGCCAGTGGCCCACAAGCTATCTCTCCGGCTACTAGCAGCTAATGTGAGTGTGTAGTTAGTGTGGACCAGTCGATGGCACAAACCCCAAACACCTGCTTAATCTCTGCTCCAGGGTACATAACCACACACCATGCTCCTACTAATAACTCCTGTGGCTGCAATAAGAAGCCAATTCTAGACCCGTGTGACGTGTTTAAACCCCCCTGTAGTCTTAAATGCCTCTGGCTCATCT
Organism: Coreius guichenoti; assembly: GCA_039654105.1. Lineage (NCBI taxonomy): Eukaryota > Metazoa > Chordata > Actinopteri > Cypriniformes > Gobionidae > Coreius > Coreius guichenoti. Next base: position 12,741,283 of record CM077178.1, read on the forward strand.
GTTTTGATAATGTTTGGCTACAGAGTGATAACGCAAAAGCTAATGTAATGGTGGTGCTGGGGACTGCCCTCGAACTCTGGAATATAGACTAAAAAAGATGTCTCCACTTCCTTACACTGTAAAAAAAAAAAATGAAGGCAAAATATCCCAGAAACAGTCGTTGCCGATTACGTCATTTGGAGCCAGAGTCTTCGCAGTAGTGATTCTGAGGTGGAGCCGTGGTATCAAGGTCCCGCACAAACTCCTGATCCTGCAGACTTATTGTGAAAAAAGATCACTTGAACATACATCAGCGTGATAAGAACTACCTAAAACGGCAGAAACCATCTTCGGAAAAAAATGAATTGAAGTGTAATTGCATTTTTTTGATTGACTTGCTTCCCATTTGATTACATAGCGATTTATGACCTATACTGCAGCCAGCCACCAGGGGGCGATCAAAATGTTTTGGCTTCAGTTTTAAAGACATGTGTTGCACTCTTGCTCTGGAGTCTTTGGCTGAGTCCAAAATCACATACTTCCCTACAGTAGGCGAAAAATAATGTATGTCCAAACTCACAGTATCCATAAAAGAGTAGGCAAAAAGTACCGGGATGACCTACTACTTCTGGCGAGGTTCTGAACAGTGTGCTATCCCATGAGGCCACGGGAGAGGATTTGTGAATGGCAGTGTCAGCGTAGGTGTAGGTCACATGAAAATGACAACATGGCGAATGTAGTACATCCGGATTACATTCGTACTACACACATTCATACTATATATAACATACTTTTTTAGCGCTTGCAAAGTAAGTACATATTCAAAGTACTAATTAAACAATAATTACCTACTCAAGAGAGTATAAAATTTCGGACACAGCCCTTGTCTGCATGTTGAACTTGAAATGTTTACTATGAACATATGACATTTGTGTAGCTACATTTTGATCTCCTTATATGGTGTTAAGTGCATTTTGAACTTCTGTAAATAAAGACATTCTACAGTAGCTTGTACAGATTTGAATGGTGAAGGAAAAAGATTTTCAGTAGATAAAGACTTTCAATCTGATCACCACTCAAAGCATGGTTTTAGAGGACTTGGACTTTTATTTATTTATTAACTTATTGAAGTTATCATAATGGAAGTAATTTGAAATGAAAATATTTTTTACAATAAAGTGTATAACTTGCCTTGTCTAATTATTTAACGAAGCAATTAGAAAATAGATAGCATACATTTCATATTCTAGTGCATTTTTGCATTTACACATAACCTGTGACAAACCTTAGATAGCGTGCAATTAATGTTTTTCCAATTTTATAGCATTTTTAATAATATTATGATTATCATTGATACAAACCTGATTCCAAAAAAGTTGGGACACTACAAATTGTGAATAAAAAAGGAATGCAATAATTTACAAATCTCATAAACTTATATTTTATTCACAATAGAATATAGATAACATATCAAATGTTGAAAGTGAGACATTTTGAAATGTCATGCCAAATATTGGCTCATTTTGGATTTCATGAGAGCTACACATTCCAAAAAAGTTGGGACAGGTAGCAATAAGAGGCCGGAAAAGTTAAATGTACATATAAGGAACAGCTGGAGGACCAATTTGCAACTTATTAGGTCAATTGGCAACATGATTGGGTATAAAAAGAGCCTCTCAGAGTGGCAGTGTCTCTCAGAAGTCAAGATGGGCAGAGGATCACCAATTCCCCCAATGCTGCGGCGAAAAATAGTGGAGCAATATCAGAAAAGAGTTTGAAGTTATCATCATCTACAGTGCATAATATCATCCAAAGATTCAGAGAATCTGGAACAATCTCTGTGCGTAAGGGTCAAGGCCGGAAAACCATACTGGATGCCCGTGATCTTCGGGCCCTTAGACGGCACTGCATCACATACAGGAATGCTACTGTAATGGAAATCACAACATGGGCTCAGGAATACTTCCAGAAAACATTGTCGGTGAACACAATCCACCGTGCCATTCGCCGTTGCCGGCTAAAACTCTATAGGTCAAAAAAGAAGCCATATCTAAACATGATCCAGAAGCGCAGGCGTTTTCTCTGGGCCAAGGCTCATTTAAAATGGACTGTGGCAAAGTGGAAAACTGTTCTGTGTTCAGACGAATCAAAATTTGAAGTTCTTTTTGGAAAACTGGGACGCCATGTCATCCGGACTAAAGAGGACAAGGACAACCCAAGTTGTTATCAGCGCTCAGTTCAGAAGCCTGCATCTCTGATGGTATGGGGTTGCATGAGTGCGTGTGGCATGGGCAGCTTACACATCTGGAAAGGCACCATCAATGCTGAAAGGTATATCCAAGTTCTAGAACAACATATGCTCCCATCTAGACGTTGTCTCTTTCAGGGAAGACCTTGCATTTTCCAACATGACAATGCCAGACCACGTACTGCATCAATTACAATATCATGGCTGCGTAGAAGAAGGATCCGGGTACTGAAATGGCCAGCCTGCAGTCCAGATCTTTCACCCATAGAAAACATTTGGCGCATCATAAAGAGGAAGATGCGACAAAGAAGACCTAAGACAGTTGAGCAACTAGAAGCCTGTATTAGACAAGAATGGGACAACATTCCTATTCCTAAACTTGAGCAACTTGTCTCCTCAGTCCCCAGACATTTGCAGACTGTTATAAAAAGAAGAGGGGATGCCACACAGTGGTAAACATGGCCTTGTCCCAACTTTTTTGAGATGTGTTGATGCCATGAAATTTAAAATCAACTTATTTTTCCCTTAAAATGATACATTTTCTCAGTTTAAACATTTGATATGTCATCTATGTTGTATTCTGAATAAAATATTGAAATTTGAAACTTCCACATCATTGCATTCTGTTTTTATTCACAATTTGTACAGTGTCCCAACTTTTTTGGAATCGGGTTTGTAGAAAGTTGATCAAATTATTACAATGGAGGATTTCAAAGGGGACAAATAGACAACGACTAATGTCATTAATCAAAGCTAACGAGTCTTAGAAGAGTTTACTACCTAATTTGGATTCATGTAAACTGATTAACAAATTATTATTCATTATAACATTTGTAACATTTTGTTTCTGAGGCGCTGTTTGACAGGTGTGACACATGATTGATGGACTTAATAAAATAACCTTTTTAATTTGGATTTGGCTTTACCCGAGGAACCAACTGTACAAAATCAGAGCGTTTTCTGTCTGTTTGTGTGCAATACGTCCAAGAAGATTAAATGAACTCTCCATCTCTGTGGCAGCTCCACGAACGATTCTCAGTTGAATTAATCCTTTTTTGGTTGCATTCTCATATCTATCTTTCTATGCAGAATTTGCCACCCTGCAATGCCAAATGTAAATTAGACTATTGGACTTTTGAGCTGTTGGACTGCTAGAGAGTTGGAAGCTTTGCATGATTTGTATTTGCCCAAAGCAGCTTGGCGTAGAAGTGTGCAAGCTTGATAAGACCCAAGAGCATTGCAGGCCTATTAAAACTATCTTTTTAATCTCTCCAGAACAGGATGCCAGAGGCACAGAGGTGCAAAGGTCCTTACGTGTCTGGATTCCACCAGAAAACTTTTTAATATATTTTTATCTGGGAATATAGGATGGCCAGAACATAACAGTGGAATTTCAACTTTTAATGACGTTATTTTTACACAGCCAATCAATTCCGTGATCATGCAGGTGCTTTTGCGTCTGTCAGCAAATGTATAATGTTCATCACTGTGAATTTAAAGTGCAGAGATGTTTTGTGACACTTCAGGTGAAGTTCAAGCGTGCTTTAAACACGATTCCTTCGGCACACCATCAACAGCTGTTATTCCTGTAACACAAGGTCATGTACTGATGCAATGTACAGTGCATCCGGAAAGTTCTACATTCCTCAATTCTACAAACAATCCCCCATAATGACAACGTGAAAGAAGTTTGTTTGAAATCTTTGTATTAAAAAGAAAAAATCACATAAGTATTCACAGCCTTTGCCTTGACACTCAAAATTGAGCTCAGGTGCATCCTGCTTCCACTGATCATCCTTGAGATGTTTCTACAACTTGATTGGAGTCCACCTGTGGTAAATTCAGTTGATTGGACTTGATTTGGAAAGGCAAACACCTGTCTATATAAGGTCCCACAGTTAACAGTGCATGTCAGAGCACAAACCAAGCCACGAAGTCCAGGGAATTGTCTGTAGACCTCCGAGACAGGATTGTATCGAGGCACAGATCTGGGGAAGGGTACAGAAAAATTTCTGCAGCATTGAAGCTCCCAATGAGCACAGTGGCCTCCATTATCTGTAAATGGAAGAAGTTTGGAACCACCAGGACTCTTCCTAGAGCTGGCCGCCCAGCCAAACTGAGCGATCGGGGGAGAAGGGCCTTAGTCAGGGAGGTGACCAAGAACCCGATAGTTACTCTGACATAAGCCCTATTCGGACAGTAATTATTTCTCATGTGGACGGCTGTAAAAATAAATTTGCATGCCACCTCAGTGATAAAAATTGTGCATTCGGATGGTGATTTATTCACATTAAGGAGCGAGTTTTGTGATCCTACGAACCCGGGAACGCGTCAGTCGCATTTTATATGCTGTAAATAAAATGTCATAGGCTTGGAATAATAAATTCATATTTGATTTAATAATAGGAAAATAATATCCTAATTATTATTTAATTAGTTAAATCTCTTTTAAAAATAGGAAGATAGACGCATTATAGTTAAAGTTGTTTTTTTTTTTTGTCTTGTAATTTCTCAAAATGATGGACGTCAAAATGTGGAAATGAGCTGAAATAAGTTAATACAGCCTCTTATTTAGGCTACATGAGGTAAACATAGTGCTGCTTGGCTATTTTAACTATTGCTGCCATAATAACAGCCAATTTCAAATGTTTACATGCTTTTCTTCTCTTTCCCTTTTGAGTGGTGATGAAATATTGTTCTTGTAAATACTTTCCAGCATTTCAGTAATAAAAGTGTAGATCTTTAAAATGCATTACCACGAAGCGCAACAGTACAGTGCTCCGCAGTGGTCAAAAAGGATATAAACAGTGCATTTTGAAGCAATCTCTTCTTGAAAATTCAGAGATGTGGATTCGGACGGCAATTAAATCACCACACAACCTTGGTGTTTGTCAGAAAACAGTAGGTAATTCGGCCGGGGATTTTTACGCGGGTGGTGGGAGAAAAACACTGACATTCTGGATTCGGTCGGCAATAAAATCTTTGACTAGCCCCTGTAAATGATAAAAATACCTTACGACCCCATGAGAAACAATTACCGTCCAAATAGGGTTATAGCTCCAGCTTTTCTCTGTGGAGAGAGGAGAACCTTCCAGAAGAACAGCCATCTCTGCAGATCTGAACCTGATTGAACATCTCTGGAGAGATCTGAAAATGGCTGTGCACCGACGCTCCCCATCCAACCTGATGGAGCTTGAGAGGTCCTGCAAAGAAGAATGGGAGAAACTGCACAAAAATAGGTGTGCCAAGCTTGTAGCATCATACTCAAAAAGACTTGAGGCTGTAATTGGTGCCAAAGGTGCTTCAACAAAGTATTGAGCAAAGGCGGTGAATACTCATGTACATGTTGTTTTTTACGACAGCTTTTATACATTTGCAAAGATTTCAAACAAATTTCTTTAACGTTGTCATTATGGGGTATTGTTTGTAGAATTGAGGGAAAAAATAATGAATTTAATCCATTTTGGAATAAGGCTGTAACATAACAAAATGTGGAAAAAGTGAAGCGCTGTGAATACTTTCCGGATGCACTGTATGTTTTGAGTGCTTTAGATAAAAGCATCTGGCAAATGAGTAAATTTAAACAAGAAAGACAAGTGAGTGAATACCTATGCAGAGCTTTATTTTGCATTACTCACAAACCTTTTATGGTTTATTTTTGAATATTTATGTGGAAAAAATAAAGACAAAATGCTTCCTATCAACTCCCTGGAGAGAGGCTTTTTCTGCTATGTTAGAAATGCCAACATACGCCTGGCTTTTAGCACAGCACACATACAGGCATAATAGTTCAATCTCGCGGCGTTCATTCTTGGGCCCAGCCACCTCACCTCTAATTTCATTTTCGCAGGAGACTGAAATCCTTCTCTTGTCTGGCATTAGCAATTAATGGCCGATTCTAAAGGTCAAAGAGATGTTTTTCAAATACAACCCGTGTTTTTGTTCAGCTCCCTCATTGGAAATGTCGTCACTTTCATATGCCATCAAAAGGTGACTTGCGTAGAGGACGAGGGGTCCGCGGAGGAAAATGAGTTAAAAGACTTGAGACCGTGTGTGCTTTAATTTTCATCAAGCAAAGACGCTAATTAGAATTCATTAAGCCACTCATTTTCAGTATTGTCTCCTATTTTGGTTTAAGCCTTGTAATTTCTTGTTTTCTTTCTGTTGTCCCTTATCAAAAAAAAAGATAGAAATCTAAATTGCTTTGCGAATGAGGTAATCACACGATTTATTGCCAGTGGTGCAGTATTCCATGAGGCCACGTGTTAATGCGCCGCATACATCGTCTCTATGCCGCTAGTGGAATTTAATGAATGTAATTGGGATGTATTTCAAAGCACGTGTGTAAATAAACCTGTCAGTTTGATTTGTTGTCAGAAGATCAACTGACAAATTAAAATATCTTGGCAAGTCTTCCGTTATGAAGAAGGAATTCTTACCGGTCTACATGAAGATCAGCTGATGTGATGTTTAGATGACTGTTGCCTTATGGGAATATTTTTTAATGAAGTTCCTGCACCCGATAGGCCGATTCAAAAACCAATGTAGACGCTGAATCTTTAAAGGGTTAGTTTACCCAAAAATGAAAATTCTGTCATTAATTACTCACCCTCATGTCGTTCCAAACCCGTAAGACCTTTGTTCATCTTCCGAACACAAATTAAGATATTTTTTGATGAAATCCGAGAGCTTTCTGACCCCCCTATAGACAGCAATGTTATTACCACTTTCAAGGCCCAGAAAGGTAGGAAAGACATCGTTAAAATAGTCCATGTGACTACAGTGGTTCAACCTTAATGTTATGAAACGACAAGAACACTTTTTGTGTGCAAAAAAAACAAAAAACGACTTCATTCAACAATTTCTTCTGTTCCATGTCAGTCTACGTTGTTCACGTAGTAAACACAGTGCAGCACTTCCGGGTTCTACGTCAGAACACCAGCTCACTATTGGCCACTGATTGGCCAGCTCCTGTGTAGGAGACTGACATGGAAGAGAAGAAATTGTTGAATAAATTTTGTTTTTGTTTTTTGCGCACAAAATGTATTAATAACATTAAGGTTGATCCACTGTAGTCACATGTAGACTATTTTAACGATGTCTTTACTACCTTTCTGGGCCTTGAAAGTGGTAATAACGTTGCAGTCTATCGGGGGTCAGAAAGCTCTCGGATTTCATCAAAAATATCTTAATTTGTGTCCCGAAGACATTTGTGGAACATTTTTGGGTGAACAAACCCTTTAAGAGCACAATAGGTTTTGCCATATTGGGTAAATGGGTTCCGCCCAATCCATAGAAAGAGTCTAATAGCACAATGTGGACCTCTAATTCCCATAATCCACTTCACCCCTGCAGCATTGACCACACAGCAATCAATCACATTGTGTACTTGGGCTCGGCAGGATCAGGTTTATAAAACATGGAGATATTGAACATATTACAGTATTTTAGTTTAGCAAATGTAGCCTTTGCACATTGGAGTGAGATTTGGAGTGGCACTATATTATCATATTTTCTTTGTTTTCAAGTTCATCTTGTTTTCACACATGCATCTTTTTCTTTTTTTATTCATGAGTTTGACACAGACTGGCAAACAGAAACATGGGAAAGAAAATGAAACTTTGGTGTGGTGGTTCAGTTGTTCTGAATTGATTTGATGCAGCATCTCTCGTGAACCTTCACCTTAAAATCAGAGCCAGCTGAACTCACTGTCAAGACCTTGGCAGAATCTGACGAACACGGAAAGAAAAAGTGCAGATCGCAAAGGTTGCAAGAGTCTTGAGTTTGAGAAGTTTGTATGGCAAACTAATTTAATGTCTGTGGCTCTGACAATGCAGTGTGTCCGCTGTAGGAAAAGATTAATAATAGCCTTTATGTAATTACCTCAAAAGCCTGGTGGGACATAATTCGCTCAAAGCAGAAGAGAACACATGATGGATCAAGACTGTGTAGTTCAGGTTTCCTTTGTCTGAATCGTTACAAAGACCCTATTGTCAAAATGTTGGTTCACAAAACCAGATAAATGTTTCATATTGTAAACCAATGCATATTCATTTAAAAAAAATATATATATATATTCTAATGACCCTTTACACACATAAAGCGTTATTAAGAACAATGCTTGATGGCAAGTGCTAGGTGAGATGTAATTTATATAATAAATATTTTTGAATGTTATATGTTTCTTTGAAATTCCTCACTGTGAGTGTGTTCTTGGTTTACGTGCTATTTGATATGTATATTAGTTAATTTGAGTACTTCATTAATTTAATTTGCATATCACATACACTGTACAAAGTACAATCAACTTCAAGTCATGTTCAAAATGTTCGTCATTTCAATTTAAATTACATTAAACTTAAAAAAACTTAAAAATCTGTTGAATCTTGTATAACTTATAAAAAGGTTTTATTTTGATGAGTTAAAGCAATGTAAAAACATATGTTGTCATAACTTATTGATGATATATATATATTTTTTTTTACAGTGTATACACATTCTCAGTTGCTCTCTTAAGGTGTGTCAGTTTGTTTGACCAATAGAGGATTTATTATTGTATTATTTATTATTGTAAAAATTTAAAACAATAATTTGATACAGTAAATATTTGAATTATATTTTAATAAATGTGATACAGTATTTAAATACTAATTATAATATGAATTAAATAAAATACTCAATACAATACAATTTTAATAAAAACAGAATGCCTTGTGGCCTTTTTTTTTTTGCTCGAATTTGAAGCTGCATTGATAACATATAGCCACGGCAGATTTATTATTTGTTGATAAATTCTTAAACATATCTTTAAAGATTTGCACTATCAGCTTTTGTACTAAAACATCTTTTGAATATGTACCTATAAGTGTTTGTTTTCTATTTATGTATGTTTTTGTGTGCGTCCGTGTGTTGCGTGCCCCTGTAGGTCCATTTTTCTACTCACTCCAGTGCCCTGCAAATATCCCAACCCTGTCTGCAAACCCTTCCACTCCATTCCCTTTCCTCCTCCCCTATCCTCAGCAGAGGCTCTCTCACGCGTGTCCACACAATCGCAGGGCTGTAATTGGTATGGTTTACACTTCCTTAAGAGCAAATCGAAGCCTGCCTAGACAGACAGCATTGCGGCAGCCAGAGCTGAGGGGAAAAACATAGGGGTCCGCAGAGGCCAGGCTTTTCTTTTAGAAATTCTAAGCAAGTGCTCCTTTTTTTGGGGGTCCTCTTGTGGGGCTATTGGGGGGTCAGTGTATTTGAACAGCTTCCAGAATCATTTCCTATAAAGCCTGTGTTAGGCTAAATTAATGTGAGCAACATGGATTTATTGGGAGATCCCCAGTCGAGATCTGTGAGTAAGCAGACGCTCTTCTCTCGACCTGATGCTTTTTCCCGAACCTGCTGAGTATCTGATTCCTACACTGTCTGTCACATTCTGTTTTTAAAAAAAGAATCTGAAGCCAAACATTTCATGCTGACAGACACAATGCTCCCTTTGAAAATGTTTTAGTTTACAACCCACATGTTGTAAAACTCAGGGGACTACTGCTGTGGATATTGTGAATTCACAAATAAAGTGTAAGCGTTTGATTTGATTATGCAGATCAGTACGATGAACATCTTAAGACCAATATATTGGCCAAATTGGTTATTTTGAGATTATCATAATTTGCTGATAACCATGGCTATTTGGCCGACTTACAGAAGTGTGTCAGTTTCAAAATCTGCTTACGGATTTATCAGTGGATAAGGCATATTTTATGCTATAAAAATAAATGGAATTTTTTTTTGTAAATACTGCAGAAAAGGTTTTTAGAATATACATTTATATTTATAGAGTTCTTGAGTACTGGAACTGTCACCAGTAAGTGGCGACAAGTGACTGTCTTTATGATTGAGTCAATTAATCGTGCATTTAAATGATTCTTTCAAAACGCTGTTTCATTCTGTTTCGAGTCTGAAACCACATACTGTATAGAAGGTTCTACATTTGGTTTGAAACGTAACTTATTTGCGACCGTTAAAAAAATGAATTATAAAATGAATACTATGAATTCGACCATACTACTCGACTCACATAATGTATAGTACTATACAATATCGAAGTAGGCATTTGTGAATGAGTCAATGAATATTTCACTCAACCAATTCATTCCGAACATTGATTCATTCATTAACGAAAAGGTGATTCTTTATGAGTGGGTCATTGAATCATTTATTCATCCGATTAATTCAATAAGGTTGATTCATTCATGAATGCCACTAAAGTTTGTTGCTCGAAAACCGCTGTGGCTTTGTTTGGAACTTTTCGTTGGCAGAACAAAAGTAGACAAAGTAACCCACAATATTGTGTCTTAAATGTAAGTTACTCGATATTAACTTGACTAGTGATGGGAAGTTCAGATCATTTTATTGGGCCCTATCATACACCAGGCACGACGCAAGTGATTTTTGCTAGTTTCAGATCGACGCAGTTATCATTTTCACGTCCTGCGCCACGTTGTTTAAATAGCAAATGCGTTTGCATCCATTTGTGTGCCCATGGGCGTGCTGGTCTGTAGGGCTGCAACTAACGATTATTTTGATAATCAATTAGTTGGCTGATTATTTTTTCGATTAGCCCATTTTTTTATTTTATTGACAAAACACACTATTCCACATCCTGTCCAATGCTGTCCTTCAAACAAACGTGTCAGCTGAGTGCTATGAAAACATACATAGTGAATATATCTACCATTACATAAATTAACCATGGTTTTACAATGAACAAAACAAACAATAATAATAATAATAATAAATAAATAAATAGGGTTATTTTAGTTATTCAATGGTAACCACAAATTAACCATTATTTTGCTTCAAATCCATAGTTTAACTATATGGTATTTGTGTGGTTATACAAATGGTAATCAATACGGCAAAACATGGTTTTATTATAATAAAAACATGGTTTTACTATAATAAAACCGTGGTTAATTTTCGTAAGGGTATGTTTGTGCTATACATTATGTGCAAAAAAAAGTTACTAAGCAAAAGAATCCCTACATTAAAATGATATTAAAGAAAAACAAAAACAAAAACAAACAAACTCAGTGTTAGCAGATAAGAGGAATGTTCTGCAGGAACACACACACACATTCGCTCTGGACACAGTATCCTGTTACTGTCATTTCTTAGAAACGTCTTACATTTATATTCAATTACACGCTGTTATACCTTTACAGTTACTACTCTCATAAAATACTTGAATTACATGTTGACTTTTAAAACTAAATTTAGCGTCCAACAGCAGATATTTCAGCTAAATTAATGTTTTTGCACTGAATATTAATTGTCTCCCTCTCTACTGCGTTCTGTCTGTTTGACGCGCATGCGCGCGCCCGCCGCACCGGCGCTCGTTCAACACAGACTGTCAGGACGCACTTTCATGCAAAATGGAAATGCTCGCGTGAATTAGTAACATTTACAGATGAGGATATAACTGTTCTCTATATAGATCAGTGGATATAACCTGTAAAATGAACGTTTTGCGCTGAGCACGCAGACGCACACACACATCTGTCAAAGCGCATGACAGGGTCTGTTAAACACTAATGCATTCGCTTAAAGCTTAAAATAAACAATTCTCATGTTTTGGGCGCTTGGATCATCTACCTTTCCTGCATCAGCTCACTCTGTTTCCACTCCACTATTTCTAGATGCACATTTTGTCCATAAAAATGCGTTATTCAGTGCTGTAATTTGGCGCGACTGGTGGAAGCTTATCTTGCACAGAGGGCAGACCCGACTAATCGATAATGAGAATCGTTATCGATGATTTTCATTAACGATTATTATCAATTTTATCGACTAGTTGTTGCAGCCCTACTGGTCTGAAAACGAGGTGTGTTCAGGTGCATTGTTGGCGCGTTGCTATTTTGAGGCAACTGAAAACGACTGAGCCATTGACCAACTGAAACCTGGTCTAAAGTCAATAGCGCAGTATTTTTGTGTTGTTTAAAGGGCGTGTTAGTAATATGCGCCTATAGGCGGGTCCACAATGCGCGTACACTCTGCTTATTACACACACAGGGACGCGCAGCAGCACACAAACATGTTTAAATATTACAAATAAAAGGATTCCTCTCTGGAGAAGCGTTCAGTCTCTCCGCTTGCAAATGCCGCCATGTAAATAGCAATCCACCATGGTGCAAGCGCAACTGGCTTTTAAAGGGAATGGGAGATGAGACTCTGATTGGTTTATTGCACGTTACGCCCAAAACACACACATTACTCATTAAAATAATAGGGACAACCCTTTAAGACCATGCGCCGGGCGCCGACCATTTTTCCCGTGGTTAAACTAGCAAAAGTGGATTCGGACACGCCCTAAGTGCACTGGCGCCGTGCGCTTTAGACCATGCTCTTAGATCGTTAAAATAGGGCCCATTGACTTGGATCCCAAAGAGGTGAAATTTGAGTCTCGTTCAGCAAAATGAAATAATTTTTTTTTCCCAAGTCATTTTGTTCATTTCAGGAGAATATATTTAAATGTTACATGTTAATTGCCAAATTCCCCAACACATCAACTTACGCAAATATTGATCACATTTAGAATAAGAAAAAGCTATAATGCAGCCAAGGCCAAAGTATGACAAACAGAAATTATTAATTCATTGCTTAGCTGGGTTTTCAGGCTATGCAGTCTGTTTGTTCACCTCACCTCTCGATCCGAGACGTTCGTTCAATCGTTTATTCAAAAATGTATAAATTGTAAGAAGTTTGAGACCAGAAACACATCACATAACTGTAAGAGTAAAAAACAAACTAACTATGCGCTTGTTTGCAAGGAAGGTTGGGAATTATTAACTAATTTCTGTATCCAATACGGCTGTCACGTGACAAAAGAACAAACGACTCGGACCCGAAGAGGTGAACTTATCATTTCTGTTTCCGGTACAGACTACATAGCCTTAGCCTATAGGACTGTCACAGGATGAACAAACACGAAGACCCGAAGACTCGGGAGGTGAGCTATTCACTTCTTTTTCTTGTACAGAACCTATGCATGCTCTGACTACTTGTTATTCCCGAGTCATATTAAAGATTTGTTCAAAATGAATGAATAGTTCATAATCCACCCATCACTACTACTTGTTATCGAACTGTTGTTTAAAGGCAGGTATCGTACTAGTATTTTAGTGTATTATTGAAAAAGTTGCATCGGTCGACCACTAGAAGATATCCATGGAAATAATTTTCTTTAGCTTTCATGGTCAGATGTGCTTAATGTAGGTCTTTGGTGCAAAGTAAAATACGTGAGCCTCTCTGTTGCTGCCAACCCTGCTGCTGTGTTACTCTGTTCTCTGCCGCTCTCCATGATTAATGAAATCCATAAGCCCCTTCTGCCCTTTCTAATAGATTTATGGACTGCATGGTACAATACCTTAGTGTTTCATTGTACATTTGTTTTCCTTACATTGATATTTGTCATGAGAGAGCTCCAGGGCTGCCCTTTAGGTGCTGATTTGATTGGCAATCAGTCTATCACACTCACCACTGGAAGACGACTTTCTAATATAGTAGTCACAATGTTATAATATATCATACTAATGGCAATAAATAGTGCATATTTTATAATTTTGTAATATTTTTTCCTTCTGAAGTGCACTTGCAATGTTGATCAAGGTTTATTTTAGCAAATTCTACAATTCTTTTGACCCTTAAAATTAAAGATTTTTGCTACTGTACTTTTAAGACTAATATATGTAAATGGCATCTGGAATCATGGACTAACCTCTGCATACTGGTGTAGTTTACACTGTTGTTCATCAGGATATTTAATGAGTTTATAATTTCCATCCTATTGTCAAAAGGCTCATTTTGAAATATGGTATAATTTCAAAATTTGCACCTGTTCTTATTTGTATTTCCTGCTCGTTAGAGCCATTAGATAACAGGAGGACTGCTAAGACACAATTACTAAAAGTTATTAATGCAACAGCTGCAGGGCTTGTTTCAACCAGCAACTTGGAGAAAGTTTCCAAAATTGTTTACTGAGATGGCTATAACTGTTTCTCTTGATACTGGGAAGTAACATTAATGAAATACTTCATACAAGTGAATAATTAGACTGAAACATACAGTTGATTCTGAGGCTGCTCTGTGCCAAGGGCTATTAAAGGAGACACAGTTTGAACAAACCGATCAAAACAACAGCCTCGAGTGAAGAGCAGCTGGGATTACATGGTAAATGAAACCATTTTATAGAACAGAAATCCAAAGAGAGATGAATTCAAAGCAATGTGATCAAGCAGCTTGGAGTGAAGTACAAAAATGTTCAGTGATTCCAGATCTGGCTTTGACAGAGCATCTCTTGAGAGTGCAAGTCTGAGGAGTTACCTTCTCTTGAGGCCAAGAAAGAAATTTTGTGGATTACATTTCGTTCTTCTTGAATAAAGTGTGTACAGGGTATTAGCATTATTGCCAGGGATATATCAACTGACTTTTGGAACAGTGGTCAACCGGTGACAGGGTCATGGGCGGCCAAGGCTCATTGATGCACGTGGGGAGCGAATGCTGGCCCGTGTGGTCCGATCAAACAGATGAGCTACTGTAGTTCAAATTGCTCAAGAAGTTAATGTTGGTTCTGATAGAAAGGTGTCAGAACACACAGTGCATCACACGTGAGCATCAGAACTGGACCACGGAGCAATGGAAGAAGGTGGCCTGGTCTGAAGAATCACGTTTTCTTTTACATCACGCGGATGGCCGGGTGCGTGTGCGTCGCGTACCTGGGGAACACATGGCACCAGGATGCACTAAGGGAAGAAGGCAAGCCGGCAGACGCAGTGTGATGCTTTGGGCAATGTTCTGCTGGGAAACCTAGGGTCCTGCCTTCCATGTGTATGTTACTGTGACACGTACCACCTACCTAAGAATTGCTGCAGACCATGTGCACCCTTTCATGGAAACAGTATTCCCTGGTGGCTTTGGCCTCTTTCAGCAGGATAATGCACCCTGCCACGAAGCAAAAATGGTTCAGGAATGGTTTGAGGTGGACAACGAGTTTGAGGTGTTGACTTGGCCTCCAGATTCCCCAGATCTCAATCCAATCGAGCATCTGTGGGATGTGCTGAACAAACAAGTCTGATCCATGGAGGCCCCACCTTACAACTTACAGGACTTAAAGGATCTGCTGCTAACATCTTGGTGCCAGATACCACAGCACACCTTCAGCGGTCTAGTGGAGTCCATGCCTCGACGGGTCAGGGCTGTTTTGGCAGCAAAAGTGGGACCAACACAATATTAGGTCATAATGTTATGCCTGATCGGTGTAGTTCTGATGTGCAGCGAAAGATTGTTGGGCTTCACAAAATAGAAAGTGGCTGTAAGAAAATAGCTAAATCATTGAAAATCCCCATTTCCACCATCAGGGCAATAATTAAGAAGTTCCAAAAAGCTAAAAAAAAAAAAAACAGAAAACACACTAGATGGGTTTGGGGCAAACAGGGATAAAAAGTACCCCATGCCCACAGTTAAATATACTCTGATCTTTAATGTTGTATGCCTATTTTTTTATTTTTTTTGCTGGAGGTCCTGGACATCTTATTCAGATACATGGTATCATGGACTCTAGCAAATACCAGCAGATAAAAAAATTGAAACCTGATCGCCTCTGCTAGAAATCTTATAATGGGCCATGGTTGGATATTCCATCAGGACAATGCTCCAAAACAAACATCAAAATCAACACAAAAATGTGTCACTGAGCACAAAATGAAGCTTCTGCCATGGCCATCCCATTGCCCTGACCTGAACCCTATAGAAAATGAGTGGGCTGAACTGAAGAGAAGGAGCACCAACATGGAGCTGGGAATCTGAAGGATCTGGAGAGATTTGTATGAAGGAATGGTCTCTGATCTCTTGTCAGGTGTTCTCCAAACTCATCAGGCATTATAGAAGAACACTCAGAGCTGTTATCTTGGGAAAAGGAGGTTGCAAAAAGTATGTAATAAAAGGTTGCCAATAATTGTGGCCAACATGTTTTGGAAAAAAACATAAATTTTTATAAAGAGACTTTCCCCACATTTTCAATTCCTTTACTTCAATGAAAGGTTAGAATTTTTTGATAAAAGATAAAAAGGATTAACAATGCACATTTATTTTTACAGGCTTCTTTGTTCATATTTACCAAGGGTGCCAATAATTCTGACCATTCTTCAATATTTAATTAGCATGCTGACAGTTTCAAAATACCAGTGGCAAGCGGTGACTTTTTTTTAACCAGGTATGCTGGGTGCGCGTTATGTCAAAAATGCACCTGGTGCAGATACGATGGATGGGTTTCACGTTTGCTCTAGACAGAGTGTTAGCTGCTTAGTTGCTTACTCTCATGACACATAGCAACACAGCTAAAGTTTTCCTAATTTTTGACCTAAAGCTGTTGAGTGTTTGAACTGAGTCAGGCGCAACGCGCAAAAGGGACAAAATATGCTATATTTTTGTAATTCCGCTACGTGGCACTAATGTCGCAGAAACTACATGCTTCAGCTTTAAGCGGTACAGTGCACATCGGCTGAGGACACGTATCTAAATCAGAGATGACAAATAAGAAACACTATGACAGGCATCGATTTAAATTAGCCAGAGGTTTGTTTTTTATGAAGAGTTAAAAATAAGTATAAAATAATCAATATTAGTAGCCTATTAAAAAAATAAAATATAAGTAAAATATTAAAGCTGCAAGCAGCGATGAAAGGGCCCTCGCACCCGGGGCCACCGCCAGCCGGTGGCTTTAGGAAAACAGAGCACGGTGGGCAATATGCATTTAAGTATATAAAAATAGGAGGACTATGTCATTTGTATTTGCCACACTTCCTGCTACCAGCTGATGGCACTATGACTATAACTAAATATGACTATAACTGGCATGTAGATGTCTTCAGGTCAGGACTATTATCAAACATGTGAAGTTTGAGGCAGATTGGACATTGTATGCTTGAGTTACAACAACTTCCTGCTTCATGGCGATAATAGCATGCTTTAGCACTCAGCTAAGTATTGCTAGCATGTTTTAGAATGTTTCTAGCATGTTTAGTACTCAACTGCATATTTAGGGCCCGAGCACCAATGGTGTGCGGACCCTATTGGAATTGCTCCGTTTATTTAGTATGTTGTTAGTAGTGCATCACAGTGTTAAACACGTCACTTCCTGTTGCCAGTGGGTGGCATTATTACTGTAACTGAATATTGTCATGTAGATGTGTTCAGGGCAGGACTCTTCTCAAACATGTGAAGTTTGGGGCAGATCGGACATTGTATGCCTGAGTTACAACAACTTCCTGTTTCATGGCGAAACATCAGACTTTGTCAGGCCGCCACGGACACGCCCTTCAGCGAAAACTCAAGATCTTCGCAATTTAACATCGCAAAGGCCTTTAGATTAGACTGACCAAATATGTTGTTGTTCTGATTAAATCTCTAGGAGGAGTTCGTTAATGTACAACGTCTGGATGTTATATTATTTTTTTCTTTTGGAAATTAAAAATATCTCACTTCCTGTTGGTTTTCAGATTTTGTACCAGGAGACTTTTTTGTAGAATTTCATACCTGTACGTGAAACGTAGTGCGAGGGGCACTTCGTTGAAAGTTTGTAGGTGGCACTGTTGAGCCATTTTGCCACGCCTAATTCCGAAACCCATATCGGACGTAAATGTTCACCACTTCTGATGCGTGCGCAAAGTTTCATGAGTTTTCGAGCATGTTTAGGTCCTCAAAAATGCGATTCATTTTGGAGAAGAAGAATGATAGGCCAAGCAATTACAATAGGGTCCTCACACCATCGGTGCTCGGGCCCTAATAACAGTTTATACGTTTTTAAAAATAAGTTTCCTTATGGAGAAAATGAAATAGCCTACTATGAAAATAGTTTCAGTTATGACGTTTTTTCATTTGATTTAGTCTAGTTAGTTTTGTATCAAATACAATGTGATTTTCATAACAGCGCATTTTTCCTCTTGGGCGAACGATTTGCGGACAGCTTTCGCTGCGCATGAAATCCCCCATATGCCAGCAAACCAATGAGAATGCGGGACAATGAGGACGATACATAACAACAGATCAAGCAAAGCTGCTTGTCGTTTGGCAAATACATAAATGATGGAGAGTTACATATGTATTACTAACATTTTATCATGTAAGCTTTATGGTACACCTCAAATAAGGGAATTTATAGTAATTTATAGTGTAAATGTTAATTAGCGAGTCCACAAATGGCTTGGGAATGCAGAGCATTCACAGCTTATATGGACTGCACGCCCCTGCTGTATACATGCAGGATGCTCTACTAAGAATGTGAAAGATCAAAGTGCACGACAAATAAAGTTATTGTCTCCTAAAAGAAGGAATCGATTCTGAAACGATTCTGAAACAATTCCAGCAATTCCAGTCTCAATTCCTGTTACAAACCTATGTAACAATGTAACAAATTTGCATAATGCCAGCCATTGGTCTTCTTTGGCTGTCCACAAACTACGTCTACTTTGACCTGCCCTCAAACACTGTAGTTGTAGCTAAGGCCTGGAAGAGTTTGGTTTGGGTTGTTGATATGTTGAGAAGACGCTATTTTCAGTGCTGGGGACGGAATCGTGCTGGAATTGATACGGAAAAACCGACGCCACGATTCCTGTCCGTATCACTGTGTACACAAGTGCTGAGGAAGCCTCTGGAGCTGAAATCCAGATATGGTAATAGACATTTTGTTTCCGACACGCACTGTAAATGGTAGACCAATCACAACAGACTGGGGCGTCTGACCAATCAGAGCAGAGGCTAGTGGAAAGAAGATTTTAGAGAGACTGAATCTTTAAAAGCAGACTCTTTGAGAAATGAGGTGGTATGCAGTGTATTTTATGAGAAAATTCAAGTGTTTTTTGCCCTTAGGATGCATGTAAGCCTATTGTAGGAGACCTCCAAAACAAAATTAGGAACCTTTAAAATAGCATAAAAGGGGCACGTTAAAGGGATAGTTCACTCAACTTTTTCTCAGTCAAATGTTCCAAATCTGTATGCACTTTTTTCTTCTGTGGAACATAGAACATATTTTCAAGAATGTTTAAACTTTTTTGTCTATATAATGAAAGTCCAAAACAACATTGGACCCCTTTTAATTACATTTTATATACAAAATTTTGGGGGGGGTGAACAATTCCTTTAAGTGTCTTTTGTACAGTACATAAGAGTAAATGTCACATAAGAGAAATATGCTTTACATGCATCAATTCCATCTTGAAGCACTAAGCGAAACAGCGATTTCTTGAGACATGGCCGGCTGGCCTTTCTCGCGGGCTGTTGTATCTGCAGGAACTCTTCATCAGAGAGAGTGAGTGTGGTCGGGTCTCAGGCAGACACCGTGAAATGGACCCGGCTGTGGTTCACAGCTCCGGGCCCGGCACATTTGCTAAGGGCCATTAACGTCATGCCTTACCGGGACCCAGCGGTCTGCCATTCACCCTGTCTGCAACCCCCAAGTGTGCTGAATCTGTGGAGAAATTGTGCACGGACCTTTTACAATTCATACAGACCTGAGAACAACTGACATTGAGGACTGATGATGTCTATTAGTCATGTTTTTGAAAGGTTTAAGAGGTTTTAGATTGTCAGAAATCAAGTCATAAATACTGTAATTTTAGTGGTGCTTGCTACTGCAAGGATGAGGGACTTAAACAAAACCCTTATGCTAACGTTGAGTAACTTGTCCCACACGTTCATGGTATGGACATAAATGATACCAAATCATTCAAATAGAGGACTGTGCTGTTGCTTTTGGAAACCAATAAGGTTTTTTTTTTTTGCCTAAAATTCCACAGGCACCAGGGAATACCGTTTCCATGAAAGGGTGTACATGGTCTGCAACAATGCTTAGGTATGAGGTACGTGTCAAAGTAACATCCACATGGATGGCAGGACCCAAGGTTTCCCAGCAGAACATTGCTCAAAGCATCATACTGCCTCCGCCGGCTTGCCTTTTTCCCATATTGCATCCTGGTGCCATGTGTTCCCCAGGTAAGCAACGCACACGCACCCGGCCATTCACGTGATGTAAAAAAAAAATGTGATTCATCAGACCAGGCCACCTTCTTCCATTGCTCCGTGGTCAAATTTTGATGCTCACGTGCCCACTGTTGCCGCTTTCGCCGGTGGACAGGGGTCAGCATGGGCACCCTGACTGGTCTGCGGCTATGCAGCCTCATACACAACAAACTGTGATGGACACCTTTCTGTCAGAACCAGCATTAACTTCTTGAGCAATTTGAGCTACAGTAGCTCGTCTGTTTGATCGGACCACACGGGCCAGCCTTCGCTCCCCACGTGCATCAATGAGCCTTGGCCACCCATGACTCTATCGCCGGTTCACCTCTGTTCCTTCCTTGGACCACTTTTGATAGACACTGACCACTCCAGACCGGGAACACCCCACAAGAGCTGCAGTTTTGGAGATGCTTTGACCCAGTCGTCTAGCCATCATAATTTGGCCCTTGTCAAACTCGCTCTAATCCTTATGCTTGGCCATTTTTCCTGCGTCTAACACATCAACTTTGAGGACAAAATGTTCACTTGCTGCCTAATATATCCCACCCACTAACAGCTGCCGTGATGGGTCAATCACAGGTAAACTTTCTCCCTGCTGCGATAGTAAGCCCCAAACATTTGTAAATGGTTTAGTAAACCTGACAGGGCATATGTTCTATTTGATAATCCCCTCCATTTCCTATTATTCTGTTGTTGAGCGGCTATAGAGTACAATAGAGGGATATTTCTATGGAAATGAGGAGCTAAAGCAGCCCTGCTCTGGGAGATTTTCTGACCTCAGATTTTTGTTTGTTTTGTGCACTGTTGACGGAGGTCGATAACTGTTGCTTATTTTCCCTTAAATGCTTGAATCAATACCATTGTGCATCTCTCTGCCATATGCACCATCTGAGACTGTGCTATTTTAGAGAGCTGACCAACTCTCTCACTCTCTCTTTCTCTCTCTGTGCTGAAGGGACACAAAGACACCGGCATTCAAAGCAACCTTGTTCAATCTCTATTTCACGGAACACTGCATGTGTGGAACAGACGCACATCTGATTAGTCCATCTCCTATGACAATTTTCAGACTGAATGAATAACAGTTGAGGGAGTTGGCCAAGTTTGACTACTTTGAGAAAAGAGAAAGTTCAACTGAATTATAAACCATTTGCAGTCCGTCAGCATATAAGCATTAAAATATCATCATTTTGCAATCTGCCATCCAACAGTCTTGATCGATAAACAAGAACATGGGGATTGAATGCGACAAAGTCCCAGGTTTAAACATATTGTGCCTTTCGGTTTAATCTGTTTCCATATTAACCCTTTAAATCTGGAAGCTGACCTCTATACTCAACAATATAGGTGTTCTGTGTCAGACAAATGCATTACTGTCAGTCAGACTCAGCGAGGTGGAACGGAGCAGTAATGTAGGTTGTGATTAAGGTTATGACTGCTGGCATATAGTCGGACAGCTAACCTTTGCTGTCATCTTAAACTAACGTAAAGATAATCCTTGAAAACACCAATAAATACATTTAATGTTAAATTATTAATACAATCTTCAACCAATTATTAAAGTAAGCTTAATCAGTTAAATGAAGTCTTTAAACATTTTCATGTTGAATATATTCAATATAAATGAATATCAGTTTTTCATAACCTAAATTACAAATATATATATATATATATATATATATATATATATATATATATATATATATACAGTGCTGTCAATCGCTAAAAAAAAATTAATTATTCACTTTTTTCTGTAATTAATTGCGATTAATCACGATTAAAAACATCAGCGTTTTTAATATTTTTATATTGTAATAATTTCATAGTTACTCCTCAAATTAATGTAGAAACAACTTCAAGACAGTATATTTTAAATATTTGTTGTAATGGCATCTTTTTATGAATAAAGGCCAGTATCACTGATACTAATACAGCTACTGATGTCTCTATGAAATGTTTTAATGATAATTCCATAAACATTACAGTATAATTGAAAGCTATATCAATTTAAAAATTGATTAGGCTTTAAAAAATAACTTTTAATTTAAATGAACTTAAAACAATCTTCACATAAACCCATTATAATAAATGTCAGGTAGGAAATATACAGAAATTGAATATAGTTATCAAACCGTCTGCACTGCATAAATAATAAATGAAAAATTAAAGCTACAATTTTCTCTGTTACCTTTATTCTTTGATTAACATTAATGACAGACATCACAGCAATTGGTTTATTAGGCTTCTAATAATAGGTTTATTAGATTCTGCCCCTGTCGAGGCTCTGACGCGCTGTCACGCGCATCTCATTTTCTCACAACTCTTTAAGTTCCTTTAAAACATTTTTTAACTAATTTAAGACTGCTCTTATGAGAATACTCAACAAAACGGGCATTTTGGCGTAATTCTGTATGTTATTGTTCGTTCAAGCACGATTGTGGCGGGATTATGGTACGCTGTGTGTGCACGCGATACGGGCGCGGGGGGCACTAATGAACCAAATTAATGCAGGACTGAATGTATAGCCTACTCATTTTTAAATAACCATTTAACATAGGCTATATGATAATGTATCATTACTGCTTAGCTAAAAAATTGAAAATTCAGCATTTAAAGCATGCCATATAGGGTAGTGCTGAGTGATATAAGGCCAAAAAAGCATATCTCTGTATTTTTGGGCTGAATGGCGATGTACTATAAATCTTAGTATTTTCTACATTTTCTACATTTTTCTATTTAAAATATGTTATTTCACATCCTGGCAAATATTGTCTTACAAACAATGTTCATATTGAAGGCTATGAAAACAAACATAGTGAATGTAATCGTGTAGTCTATGATAGCCTATTATGTGCTAAAAAGGGGTCAAATCACATTACATTCTAACATTGTAACATTACCCTAACCCTAACCCATCTAAAAAAAGGAAAAAGTTAAATTAACTAAACTAATAATGAAAATAAATAAAAACAAAAGCACAGACTAATTATTAGGCTTTTGATTACCCTACAATAGTAATAATAGGTTTGAATTTCTACATATGGCACATTTATGTTCACCAACAACAACAACAAATATTCAACAACAAATATTTGAGCAAAATTTATATTTTAATAGTCAGAATTATTGCTCTCCTATTCATGCGGCGGCGCTCGTTCTCAGAAGTTTGTGCTTGAGAAGGCTCGTCCACTCCTGACAGCAAAATGGAAATATTTGCTTGACTTTCTAACATTGACAGACGGAGAATATGTCTGTGAAATGTACATTATGCACTGGGGAAATTATTGTATGTCACTTCAGCTTAAAGATTATTAATTGAATTATGTTTGTTCCCACCAATCGCTGCACAAGTTAAGGTTACGCATGATGACGAAAGCACATTAGTGCTAGCCCTCCCGGAACCCATAGAGAATGCATTGCAGTACCTGCAGTTCAAAAAAAAATTATTTGTATGGAGGTCTATGAGAACAGTCTGGGCGATTCTCGGCCAGAGTGAAATCGCCCAAGAAGGGGCGGTACTCCACAGAACGTGACTTGATGCTGATTGGACTATATATCCAGAGGCAGAACAAACAGTCTAGAACAGTGAGAGCTAGCGTAACTCTGTGTTAAATGTGATTGAAAAATCCGTCCCTTTCGCACTTTGGTGGTGCGTTGCCCTATCGCCCTAACGAAGAAACCGTCCCTGGTCAATCATGACGTCACACTCCTGTTTTTATAGCATCAAATAACTAACTAAAACCAAACGTATTTAAAGAATGAACACTTGAACTAACATCAGCATGATAAAAACTGCCTAAAATGACAAAAACCATCTTTGGAAAAAATGTATTTGAAGTGTAATTTGATTGTTTAGTTTGTATATTTCCCATTACATTACACGGAGAGGGCAGGGTTTATGACCTATACTGCATCCAGCCACCTGAAACCTAATTTTTTAATGTTTTTTATGGAAGTCTCTTATGTTCACCAAGGCTGCATTTATTTGATCAAGACTACAGTAAAAACAGTATTTTAAAAAAAACAGTGCAAAATTGCTGAAAGCCAAAACATTTCATAGCATGTAAAACAATTAAAACAGTTAATTATACAAATAGCCTGTATAATCATACTTGAGAGAAACTGAAGTAAGGCTGAATGTGGCACATTTCAGTGGTTGCCTTTTCCTGCTTGATTGTCACAATAAAGGCATCGATTTCACAAGCCACTCCAGTCAGATCAATTGCGTAGGCTGTTTTCGATGTGTGTTTACTCTACAGACTGCCAGATTAGATTATGTGCGCTCAGGTAGGGGGCCCTGAGTGCGAAAAAAACCTCCAGAAATCAATCCCTCATTGGCACGGCGTTCTGAAAGCGCTGATCTTGAGCATATGTCCTCTAATTACTCTGATGGGAGCTTGCTAATGGGCACAGAGCCGGCCTCACGCTCACTGCGAATGCTCGTTAATGTCACTGTCACAACGTAGATCCCCGGGCCCCGAGATCAAGGCCGGGGAACGTGGACGGCCCCTAACCGCTCCAGCTTCTTCCACCAGTACATGAAACCATCTCCCTCCCTGTCTAATTGCTCTCTAAATTATTAACCTCAATGAAAGGAGGACAGTGTCCCATTTGACCCTGCTTATATAGCTGAAGGTTTGGGTGTCGGTGCTTCATATGAAATGTGTGAACGCATGCATATTTAACCATCTGTGGAAGATTTGCCATTTGCACAGGTTATTACCAACTTTGACCTCTCGTATGAATTTCTGCATATTTTTCTATTTTACGCACATAAGCCTGAGAGGTGTCTCAGGTTTATTTTGTTGAATTTGTAGCCGCAAAAAAGGGAAAATGCACTCTGTTCTGACAAATTTAATTAGCTTGTGAATTAGGGTGAATTAATCGCAGCTGTGGGTGTGTGGTTATATTGTGACGTCTCCGCAGGTAAGGAAAATGCCTGTTCGCAGCACTGCCGAAGACTGTGAGTAATTATGTTTGTTTTTTAATACCCTTGTTTTGGCGTAATTGCCAGTCCCAGCATGCCCACACACCTGCAAGAACAAATGTGATTTATTCACCAATTCAATGGTAGAGGTTTACACATTACAAAGCATAAACAATTCCCTCATGGTATTGTAAATAATTCAATAGGTTATATGTTAATAATAGATAAATTCTACTGTCTCTGTAAATATCTTGTAAATGTCACACACTGCGTTTTAAGGTGGCATGTTTAACCAGCATGTATTTCATCACCTCAGTTTTCCATTAAATAGTCACTTGTTGTAGAGAGTAAAGGCAAGCGGATCATCTGTTTTAAGGTTATTCTGAATTTTGTTCGATTTTGATGGTTGTTGGTGAAGCTACTGTAGATTATGAGAAGCTTGTAGCATGAAAAAGTAAAATAAAACTAGTCAAGCTATCTGCACTATAAAGCTGCTAACAAAAAATATACTACTAAAACTACTTACAGGGATACTCTTATGAAAAAGAAGTTTATTCAAGTGAGGTCAATTACAAGCTATTAGTATACTTCTTTTAAGCGAAAAAATAAGAAGGTATACTTTCAGTCTACTTTTTATATACTTCTGAGAAATATACTTTATGATTTGCGGGTGTTGATGGACTCGATCTACACCATCTGTGTTTTGATGATCGTTCTGAGGGTTTACTGAGGGTACACTGTACTTTCATAAACTAAAAAATGTGCTACAATTATTAAAATAGTAAACTACTAGTATATTTATAAGTTCACTTGTAGTACAGATGCAGTACAAATGAGAAATGTATTTGTGAACTAGTCGTGCACTGTTACACTTATAGTACACTTAAACATATACTTTTAAATACTAAAAAGTGGGCCAATTTAGTCCCAAGCAGTATTGAAATAGTACTTACAAGTATACTACTAGTACATTGATATCATACTTGCTACATAAATTATACTTACAAATATACTTGAACATTACTTAAGTATACTTCATAAAATGAACTTGAAGTATACTTCTTTTTTGTAAGGGTAGTTCACCAAAAAAAAATGAAAATTCTGTCAATAATTGCTCAACCTCATGTCACTACAAACCTGTAAGGCTTTTATTCATCTTCAGAACACAAAATCAGATCTTTTTGATTAAATCTGAGAGCTTTCTATCCCTCTGTTGACAGCTACGCAACTACCAATTTGACGCTTCAAAAAGTTCATGAAGAGATCGTAAAACTAATCCATGTGAATTGAGCGGTTTAGTCAAAATTTCCTGAAGAGACATGATCGCTTTATATGATGAACAGATTTAATTTAGGCTTTTATTCACATTTCAACAGAGGGACAGAAAGGAGGTTGTAAATAAAACAAAGATTATTGGATTATGTTTTGCAAGAAAATACTATTTCACTTCGTAATGTCACATTTAATTCAGTGTTGTTACTTCTTTGTAATTATTTGTGAAATTTACTAGCAATTTCTAAGTAAAAAATAGTGTAAATCCTACACTAATATTTTATTTTCAGTTTATCTTTAGATCTGTAATCAGATTTATTTTTACAGTCAGAGCAATATTTTTTTAATGAGGAACTCAATGAGGATGACATCACAGAATTTTAACATAAATTTACACTAAACGCATCTATTAAAACAAAAGAAAAAAACAAAAATGTACTATGTTAACTGGACAAGAACACAGTGGCGAACAGCAGTGTTTAACTAAATGTTTTTTATATAAATAAGATGAATCGTTGAATCTTTTTTAATCAATTAATTTAATCAATCCTTCTGAATGAATTGATTGATTCATTAAAATAAATAGTCACTGTTACCAGGAACAGTTACAGTTACTTTAATGAAAAATGCAATTTAATTCTTAGTACTACTTACTACTAGTTACGTCCTTAGTATCTCAATAAAATTGCTTGTGACCTTTTCATATCTGAAGGACAGTCAAGCAACTTTTGACTTTGACCAAAGTGCCTTGACCTTGTGGCTAGGGGGAGAAGATCACTAAAAGTGTGGGAATTCACTACAGCAGTCTGGAGATCATCCTACTAGGAAGTCACTTTACAAATGTGTTTCTCTTTCCATGATAAATGTCCTAGATCAGGTTGATGACACTCAGACACACAGGGAGAAAGCTATTTATGGAGTATGCTAATGGGATATAGGAAATCACAACCCTACTTACACAGATATAGGTCTTTCCTCTCCCATTCCAAACATTTTGTAGCTCATCAGAGAGTGTTCCTATAAATCCCATTGAATTGCTCAATGGTGTGTCCCAAAAACATCCCTTTGGGTGTGTAAATTATGTGGCTTGGATCATTGGCTCCTGTCAGAACTGTGTTGATTGTCTGGTGTCTGTTGGACTGTGATTATTTAATCTGGTTCAATGATGCAGAGGAAGCATCAGGATGTATGTTTATTTCTCTTTGGAAATTATTAAAGTGACAGCTTCATACTACCACAAATTTTTATGACACACACCGATGATTAAAAAAGGACATAAATGCCCACCTACATTCTGTACTTATGGCTTGAGCTCACTGGTCCCTTCCAAATATTAGTTGGAGTGTTTGCATAGATTTTCTCATTTATTCTCTCTGTCTCTCTCTCTTGCTCGCTCACTCCCTCTCTTGAGCTCAGCTGAGTCAATCACAACATCATTTCAAGTGGATAGTTCATTAAGCAATGCAAATTGGAAAATGAAGTGAGCTCTTTAAAAATGCCACCACAAGCACCTCTCCTGTCATCAGTGACAATCAGAATTTAAAGTTAATGCTAAAATAGTCTTTACTTGAAATGTATTTCCGTCTATAAATGTTTGCATTTTTTTAACATGTATTATCAAAATTCAACTAGTTTAATCACACTTTAATTGGTTGCAAATAATTGTGCTGCAAACCGTCAGTCATGATTTTAATCTGGGTTAAAACAATACAATTTAATTCAAAATTTTGCATACATAAGTATTATACACCGGTCAGGCATAACATTATGACCACCTTCCTAATATTGTGTTGGTCCCCCTTTTGCTGCCAAAACAGCCCTGACCCGTCGAGGCATGGACTCCACTAGACCCCTGAAGGTGTGCTATGGTATCTGGCACCAAGATGTTAGCAGCAGATCATTTAAGTCCTGTAAGTTGCGAGGTGGGGCCTCCATGGATCGGACTTGTTTGTTCAGCACATCCCACAGATGCTCAATTGGATTGAGATCTGGGGAATTTGGAGGCCAAGTCAACACCTCAAACTCATTGTTGTGCTCCTCAAACCATTCTTGAACCATTTTTGCTTTGTGGCAGGTCACATTATCCTGTTGAAAGAGGCCACAATCACCAGGGAATACCGTTTCCATGAAAGGGTGTACATGGTCTGCAACAATGTTTAGGTAGGTGGTACGTGTCAAAGTAACATCCACATGGATGGCAGGACCCAAGGTTTCCCAGCAGAACATTGCCCAAAGCATCACACTGCCTCCACCGGCTTGCATTCTTCCCATAGTGCATCCTGGTGCCATGTGTTCCCCAGGTAAGCGACGCATATGAACCCGGCCATCCACGTGATTTAAAAGAAACCGTGATTCATCAGACCAGGCCACCTTCTTCCATTGCTCCGTGGTCCAGTTCTGATGCTTGCGTGCCCACTGTTGCCACTTTCAGTGGTGGACAGGGGTCAGCATGGGCGACCTGACTGGTCTGCAACTATGCAGCCCCATACACAACAAACTACGATGCACTGTGTATTCTGACACCTTTCTATCAGAATCAGCATTAACTTCTTGAGCAATTTGAGATACAGTAGCTCGTCTGTTTGATCGGACCACACGGGCCAGCCTTCGTGCATCAATGAGCCTTGGCTGCCCATGACCCTGTCGCCGGTTCACCACTGTTCCTTCCTTGGACCACTTTTGATAGATACTGACCACTGCAGACCGGGAACACCCCACAAAGGCTTCAGTTTTGAAGATGCTCTGACCAAGTCGTCTAGCCATCACAATTTGGCCCTTGTCAAACTTCACCTGTCATAATGTTATGCCTGATTGGTGTATATACTGACAGGGATGAATGTTTTTTTTTTTTTTTTAAGAAATTATTTTTTTTTTAATTCAACAAGGACTTCAATTAATCAAGTGACAGTAAAGACATTTATAATGTTATAAAAATCTGAATTTTCAAATAAATGCTGTTCTTTTGAAATCTTAACAACCCTGTAAAAATCTTACTATACTGTAGAACATTTTCTCAACCACTTGCATGAGTTTAGGTTTGGGGCTATCTGTTTTTCTGACCAATGGTGGACAGGGGGTGTGTCCAGGGAAACCTGTTTGAAAACGTTCTTATTTTTGCATTTGCATTTGATGATGCTAGTGGCACAGACATTTCATGCTTAACCTTTTATAGAAGGATAAAAAGACAACCCCAGACCAATCAACATCTAATGGGCTAATTTCTCCATAGCTTGCTCCATTTTGATTGATATGCATTTCAGCTCAGATTGGGTTTGAGAAAAGTGGGAGGTTGACAGGGTGGTTGACAGCAGTCTCTCTACACAGTTCTCGAGATTGATAGATTACCATGTCAGTATAGTTTCTGTTCACATTTTGTCATTATGACAGCAGAATATACATTTGTATTCAAAATGTGTGCTGTTCTGATTCTGTTGCTGTTTCTCTCATTATTTCTCTCACACTTAGACTGTTGTTATACTCCAAACTCAAGTTTTGTTCCGCCCCTATCCCTCTGGCCTCGCATGAACCACAGTGCATTTGTATCATCGACTTAAGTATCATTGTGTGTAGAGTACTAGCTGCAGCTCTTTACTTAGACACTTTAGCAACTCAGGAGAAGACACCATGCCTATCTGCTACTGAAGTATTGCAATAGAAGCATCAATAACTGTCTAACTGAACCAATAAGTCTATATATAGTTGGAAAAAAACACTTTTAAAACTTTACTTTTAGGCCATAGTACTGTATGTCAAGGTACTCTAAGAAAGAGTATACCTGCTCGCTGCCGCAGTCCCCACACTGGGATCTGTAATTCCCAGAGTTTCCTCTCTCTCTCTTATGAAGTCGCCTGAGGCCTCCTGCCTCATGGACAGTACATTCTCCAACTGACAGCTTGCAGATCCCATCTCTGTAATTCAGGATGGAATTTATTGCTCTTTGGAGCCACATAAAATTTGTATTACAACCATAAAGAATTTGAGCACTTTCTTTCAGTGTGTTTTCATCCACCATTTAATTCAAAGGTGTACAGTTCTGCTGTACATTAGTCAGGTAGAACTCTCTCTTTTAAATCTCTCTCTCTCTCTCTCTCTCTCTCTCTCTCTCTCTCTCTCTCTCTCTATCATTCTATGTATTGTTCTATCTATTGTTCTACAAGTCTATTGGCCTATCTATCTATCTATCTATCTATCTATCTATCTATCTATCTATCTATCTATCTATCTATCTATCTATCTATCTATCTATCTATCTATCTGTCTCTCTGTCTCTCTGTCTGTCTGTGTGTCCATCCATCCGTCCGTCCGTCCTGTCTTTCATCTATCTATCGTTCTGTCATTCCATCCATCCATCCATCCTTCATATTAGTTGTTGTTAAATTTCATGCCATTGTCATATCAAAAGTAATCTATTGATATTTTCAAACATCCTTTAATTTTCTAGAAATCTAATGTTTCCACGAGTCATGATTAGTCTTAAGCGTCAATGTAGTTCATAACTGCTTAACATTAACTTATTTTACACATGACTGGATATGATCTTGTCATCTTCTAAACGGCTAGCTGCTCAGTCCTGATGAGTCCGACGTAGAACTGCAGGCACTTTCTAAATGCCACAGCTATAACAATGCCTCTAATTATATTGTGTCTGTTGCCGTCACTGTCTTGCTGTTCTAAAAGCAGATGAGACATGGTACCCTCACCTCCGTCAGCCTAATGTCCTCCTGTCATGTTCAATGAGTCAGTGGCTGAGTGTTCCATAACACCGCTCTGCTTCTTCAGAGCTTGTATTGAGGTAATCAAGTAAGTATGCTATTCAGTACCAAGAGTTTCCAAATAGTCACCAAATAGCGTGATATGTCATCAATGAAGCAAATGTTCACCTCTCTGATCTCTTTCACACTCTCACTTCACTTATTTATGTCTGTTGATGTAATCGGCTGGTCAGAGGTGCCTTTATTATCTTTTAGATCAGAGGTCTTCAACATTTTTCAGGGCAAGGACCCCTTAGGCGATAGAAACATGGAGCAGGGACCCCGATACAAAATTTGTCAAATAGAGCTACATATTAAGCATATACACTTCGATATCAGTAGAAACTGATCATATTATGATTATAAATAAGTTATATTATGCTAAGACAGTAGATCAGAAATTATTGTTGAACATTATTGTTGTTGCACATGCATCACTGTCTGTATATTACTTGCCATTGTTAAAATTGACGTTTATGCATCATAACAAACATGTTGCGATAAAAATCACAATTTATTAGTTGTTTGCAGTTATTATTGTTAATTTATTGTTAAATTATTGTTGTTAGTAAATTATTTTAATGGATTTGCAGAGTCATACATTTTAATTTTACTAATCAGATGGATAATTAAACATTTACTTGAACTTTAGCAACAAGTTTATTAAAATTCACATTTTAATTTTACTGTCAGTTGGACAAATAAACATTTACTTGAACCTTAGCTTCAAATTTACTAAATCTTCAGATTTTAATTTTACTGTGATGGACAAATCACTGAGTATCTGAAATTAGTGTGGGTTCTCTAGTAAAGTGCAGGTGTAATGTGTAAGCAACAGCTTCACCATAACAACAATAGCAATGTACAGTGAGACATTTAAGATTATTAAAGTCATTACTTTTACAATTAATTTGAATGGAATTTCAAAAATATACTGATACAAATATTTTTAGTAATCTATGAGTCTGCATATTTTTGTCCCGGGCTAGTTATGTCAATTGCAATTTCGAGATGAAACACGCATTTATATGTAGATGTCACTTCCAAAATTTTGAAGCGTGTAATTGGCCGTCATTCCTCTTAGCAGCATGAAAAACAATACTTTTATTCAATGAATTATAGCTATATAGCCTCGAAAGCACGAACGAGCACTCAATTTACAATCACCAAAAAGCTGTCACTCATCTCAGTTCGCGATCTCACAACGTTCCATTAAAATCAGTAAAGTTGTCTACACTGCATAATGAATCTCTTACTTACATTGTGTCTTTGTTTGTTAATGAAAGGGTTTACGAAAGCAAGCAGAATGCAGCACTTTGAACAAAAAAAAAAGATTTGTGATCAAACACTAATTTGTGGACCCCCTGCAGTGCCGCTGCGGACCCCCGGTTGAAGAACCTTGTTTTAGATTGTTTTCAGATTATGTTGGCCAATTATATAGATAGATAGATAGATAGATAGATAGATAGATAGATAGATAGATAGATAGATACTATCTACTTTCGAACGGTAGTGCACATTTACAGTGACTATTTCAAAACCATCATTTTCTATTTTATCTCTCATACAGAGAAAGTCAGACGTTTTTTCATTGCTCTTTGCATGTGATTAGTGGATTGTCAAGCGGAATTTATCAAGAATAATACTTGATTTTGCTCTGGTTTGCCAGGTTGATTTTTTTTAATGCCTTTGTACGCTAACTGTATCACATGCTTGTCTGTGGTGGCCGTATAACGCAGTATTTTTAGCAGTGTGTGGCAGAGATCAGCATTTATGGACACGGCCAAACAAAAGCATGAGCAAAAAATGAGCAAAAATTGCTCATAAATCTGACAGGGTTCAAAGGCTAAATTGAAGCATCCCACTGTAACATGTAAATGTATTAAGACATATTTTCTCAGTGGCACAGTGAATGTTCCTTTTTTGTACTGTAATGTTATATCTTCTAGAAAGTCAGTTTTTTTTTATAAAGTTAGAGTGGGAAACCGCAAAGTACAGTACAGCTGCTACTGATTCCATTTTTCTTTGTATAAACTTTGATGGATGAAAAGCACCGAGCCGAAGACATTTTATCGGACTCAGGAGCAGGAGAGGTCAGCGTGTGCAGTTATTCACTTTTTGACTTTTAGTACTTGGGCTCTCTCTTTCTCTCTTTTTGTCTCTTTGGTAACAGTTCCTCTGTGGCAGTAAAGAAATTGAAAACCGTGACTCACTGATAAGGAGCACAATTGGGGGCCAGTCTGAGGGCTGTCAGACGCAATGTACTGTCTGAAAAGACAAGAGAAAACGATGGAAGGGCATGTCATGTTCTTTCAGAGTTTTTCCAAACTTATCTGCTCGATTATTGTCCCCAAGTGGCTCCTTAAAATGTAATTGTCCTTTCTTGGGCTCTTTGTTCCCTAATAACTTTATCTGAGAAGACTGCTTAGTCAGGGTTTTTTTTTTGTAAATTTTATTTCTTCAAGTGTTGCTAAATTTGCTTAATTTACACATCTCAGACATCTCTGAGTTGATCAGATTCACTGGTTGTGCCCCACACCTTAGTGAGCTGCCTCACTATCTATATACTATCCACACAGACAACGACCTTATAAGGTCGCATCTTTAGTGTGTTGCTCTGTGATTGTAAGGGTTTCTCACTGCAAATTGCTGTCGGTTGATTCGTTTTATAATTAGTTACACTGTAAAATTCAATTATCTATCTATCTATCTATCTATCTATCTATCTATCTATCTATCTATCTATCTATGTATCTATCGTTATATCATTCAATCTATTTATCGTTCTATCTATTGTTCTATCTATCATTCTATCATTCAATCTATTTATCTATCATTCTATCTATTATTCTATTGTTCTATCTATCGTTTTCTCTGTCGTTCTGTTGTTCTATTGTTCGTTCTCTGTCTGTCTTTCACTGTAAAATTCAATTATAATTATTATAAATTAGTATTATATAATTTAAATAATATATTATTTTATATCAAAAAATAATATTTAATTTTTTAAATGTGATGACACTGTTATGATACCATTATTGTCAGATTTTATTGCTAATTTAAAATATGTTAGTTTTTCTCAATCGCTTTGGCACATTTTTCAAAACAGTCTTAACATTCTCTAAACTGTCAGTTTAAATGTCACAACTGCTGGCTGGAACATCTGAACTCTATAGCATGTCTGCAAAATGTAGTAACTCACCCACAACATTTAATTCATGCTTCAAAACCTAGTTATTGTGTCAGTAAATTGGCCAATGCCACCAAAATAAAAAGTGTTTTTGTCATCGTGTGAGCCATACTGGTCAAAATGTTTAGTTGTTTTTTCACAAATATTTGTTATATACAAATTTCATGTTTTTTTTACTTTTTTGTTGAGACTAACTGCTTTCTATTATATACAATAATGTCAGTTTTGTCTCTGAATGCTCTTGTGGATCACACTGAGCTTTTTACTGCAGATTCAGACAGTAGGTAAAGGTGAGGTAATTCACTGTTGTTTATTCATTTTTACACACTTTATTATGTCTTTCTCAAACACATACATATCCTCTTACATACACTATATTGCTAAAAGTATTGGGACATCATTGAATTCAGGTGTTCCAATCACTTCCATGGCTAAAGGTGTATAAAATCAAGCACCTAGGCATGCAGACTGCTTCAACAAACATTTGTAAAAGAATGGGTCTCTCTCAGGAGCTCAGTGAATTCAAGCGTGGTACCGTGATAGGTTATCACCTGCGCAATAAGTCCATTTGTGAAATTTCCTTACTGCTAACTATTCTACGGTCAACTGTTAGTGGTATTATAACAAAGTGGAAGTGTAACCCCCGTCAGCCGATTAGGGGTTAACTTACAGTAAAAAGGACAATGGCTCACTAGAATTTACTTAAATTACTTGCAGGATCACTTTAGGCCAGATTAATACCAATCAGAAGACACAAGAACTTGTAAGAGGCAAGGGCACACACACACACACGTGTATGACTTAAATGCACTTATTTATATAAAGGCAAGATTGGGCTTTTTCAGATTTTGACAGAATACACAAATTGTGTATGTCAATAACACTGTATAGAAGGCAAAAACAACAAAGCAAAATAAATGTAAATTAAAAGTGTATAAATCAACCTTAAATTTGACTTTTAACCAAATAAAATAACCAAATAAATTTTAAATGAAAACTTCACACAAGAAATTCCTTCCCTGGAAATAAATTAAATTTGTTTTTGACTCAAGTATTCAATTCTAGGTTTGATCCCCTCTTTCTTTCTTTACATATGACCTTGTGCCAATATTAGCTCAATTTTAACACTTTAGAATTTTAACTCAAATCAATTCAAACAATATATATCCTCAAGTTCAAAAAATATAAAGCAATAACCCAAATACCAGTATGTATGTGGAATCACATATACAAATTTACACCATAAACATTTATATGTACAAAATTGTATGAACGAGAATCTGTTCAGTAACTTTTAGAATGCACAGTTCAATAATGTCAGTCCAAATAATAACAAATAATATTCGTTTCCCTCAGTTCTTTATAAAGAATGATCCTGTGCTCAAATACTCCAAACCTTCAAGAACCAAGAGGCAATGCAATGCAGATGTCCACGTAGACAAAAAGTAAGTGTCTCTCGTCGTTTTACGGCTGGCTCGCCATCTCCAAACAGTGCACAATCGAAGTGTTGATATCAATGCAGTCCATGAACAGAAGGATCCAGAATCTAGATTCTAAGATAACAAAACTGGCCTGCGCACAAACACAGAACGATATTCTCAATCAATCCACACTTTACATACATTTTGCTCAACTTGTATACATTTTTACAGCTCTGTACATATTTTTATAACAGTGCATACATTTACTCCATATGAAACGGAACATTTTTTTCTCTCAAAAATACACCAATACACCACTGAATCACCACATTTCAACATGTATATTAAAATAGACATTTTAACTCACCGATTCCCTTGTGTATTAATGATATTTTTTATTTTCTTTCAGGTTTTCACCAGATGACGCAATGATGGCCTACTCCATTGGACAGTTGCACGGATCAACAGGATAAAGGTAAGTTCTTCCAAAAACTACTCACATTTGTTTCACAACAAAATATCTACAAAATAACTTCTAATAAATCAACATTTTGCGCAGCTTCAAGCTCACGCTTCTCTTCTCGTGCTCTCTCTCTCGATCTTTCGAGCAGCTTCCCCAGGGGGGGCGGAGTCAGCTTGACCTAATTACATTCGATTGGCTGCTCACCTGCGCAGCACAGACAAAGCTCAAAATAGAATAACATTTTATTGCAATTACTTACGTTGTTTTATATTGTAAATAAACCATATCTAATGTGAAATAGTTTGTATTTCAACTTTTATCTTATTTATTATTTGCTTCACATTTCTTGATTGTTTAGTCTAACTGTATTCATAAAACTGACTCAGACTACGAATGTTTTTGAGCCTGTGTTACACCCTCCCCCCTTAGAATCATGCAAGTCCCTTTGCATATTGCTAGTGTCTGCATTCTTCTGTGATGCGGGACAACTCAAATGTGAATAATCTTGCAGGGACTCTGAGAAGGCATCATTCAGGCCCTGAAGAAGGGACTGAACTATGGTTATCAAGGGATTTCCCAATTTAGGGTAGGTCAAGATTTTAGGTTTCTCTTTTACCCGAACAGACCTCCTCAACTCATTTTCAAAGGTTTCTATGTCGGTTTCAATATTTTCTGCATCATTTAACTCTTCTCCAGTGGAACTGGACTTTGGCATAGAAGGTTCTCCATTAAAGCTTGGATTTGTCGAAGTAATTGAATGGGTTAAGTCAACAGATTATTCTCTTTCAGGTTGGACTCCAGGATTCTCAGGTAAGTTTTCCTCTTGATTTACAGGTAGGTCTTCAGTAACCTGAAATTCAGGCGTTTCACTCACTGAGCCTGTTTCCAAAGATTGGGCAATGTCTTTCTTTCCAAGTTGTATGAAATATGGACTGTGTAAGACTCACTTACAACCTCAAATTGGGGCCTTGAATAATAAACTTCCTCTTCTGAATCAGGAGCATCTTCTTCAGGATTTTTCACAGACCGCTTTACTGCAAGTTTTGCGCTTGGGAACTACACTTTGTGACTCGAGTTCACTCCCATCAGAGGAAAGGGTTCCGCAAGGAAGCAACAAGTCGCGATGCAACGTTCGAATAGGCCCTGTTTGAAACTCAGGACACACTTTGTACACAGGTATATCCCCACATTGATCTACCACCACATAGACCGTTTCCTCCCATTTGTCGGCAAGTGTATTCTGTCCTCTCAATCTGACTCTTCTCACAAGAACTCTGTCACCTTTGTTCAGTTTTATTTTTCTCAGCCATCTTTTTGGAATTTTTAGCTGCAATCCGAAAACTCTCCTGAAGGCTTGACTTCAGGCTCTTTACATACTGAGAATGTGTCACATCTGCCTTATCTCTGACGGGTAATCCAAATGCTAAATCTACTGGAAGCCTAGGTTGTCGCCCGAACATTAGCTCATAAGGGCTAAACCCAGTGGTTTCATTTCTGGTACAGTTGTAAGCATGTGCGAGTGGCTTTACAAACTCCTTCCAGTAGCTTTTCTTCTTGGCTTCCAGGGTTCCAAGCATATTTAGCAGAGTTCTGTTGAATCTTTCAACAGGGTTTCCCCTTGGATGGTATGGGGTTGTTCTGACTTTCCGCACCCCAGCAATATCACACAATTCTTTTATCAGGTGCGATTCAAAATCAGGGCCTTGATCGCTGTGAAGGCATTCGGGATAGCCATAATGACATATGAACTGCTCCCACAGACACTTTCGCAACAGTCTTAACTTTCTGGTTCGGGGTAGGAATAGCAAGGGCATATTTAGTAAAGTGATCAGTTATTACCAACACGTCCTTAGTATTACTGTGGTCAGGCTCGAGGGTAAGAAAGTCCATGCATACCAATTGTAAGGGACGGTTGGTTGTGATGTTCACGAGTGGTGCTGCCTTTTCAGGTAGGACTTTTCTCCGTATACATCGACCACATGTTCTAACCTTATGCTCTATATCCAAAGCCATTTTGGGCCAATGGAATCGGTTCCGCACCAAATCCAAAGTACGGTCAATTCCCATATGACCGAGGTCATCGTGCAGATGATTAAGGACATCAGAGTGGAATTCTTCAGGTAAAACCAACTGATACATGACCTTATCGGCCACAGTCCTCCTTCGATAAAGGACTCCATCATGGAACTCCAATCGTTCCCTTTCCCTGAGAAGGTAAGGTAGCCTAGGTAAAGCACTACGGACAGTTCTTGAAGGGGATTCTCCAGTCTGAATCTGGGCAATGACTTCTCTAATACAGGGATCGGCCAGTTGTGCCCTTTGGATTTCTGAAGGAGATAGATGGATAAGAGTTGGTAGTCCTCCACATTGTTCCTCTTGCGAATAAACATCAGGCACTGCAGCTGACTGCATTGCCAGAGAACTGATGAAAGCAACAGGTAAGTCATGTGAATATTCAGACTATTGGGTAAGACGACTATCGCAAATGGCTCTTACTACCTCACTAGTGATCTCTTTCTCTCCAGCTTCTGCAGTGAGTCGTTCAGCAAAGGAAAGTATTCGGTTCTGCTCTTTGTGAGAAGTATCGTCCTCAGGGAGTTCTGAATGAGGTCGCCGAGACAACCCATCGACGTCAACATTTTGCTTCCCGCATCTGTACTGCAGTTTGAAATCGTAAGTAGAGAGCGCTGCTAACCACCTATACCCTGCCGCATCCAGCTTGGCAGTGGAAAGAACATAGGTTAGAGGGTTGCTATCTGTCACTACCGTGAAGGTGCTGCCATAATGGAAATCGTGGAACTTCTCCGTGACCGCCCACTTCAACGCTAGGAATTCTAGTTTATGGGCGGGGTACTTGGATTCGCTAGATGAAAGTCCCCGACTCGCATAAGCAATAACCCTTACTTGTCCATCCTGCTCTTGGTATAGAGCGGCACCTAGTCCTGATGTGCTAGCATCTGTATGCAGGATATATGGTAACTTGGGGTCAGCAAATGCTAATACAGGGACAGTAGTGAGCTCCTCAATGATTTGATCAAATGCCTTTTGACAAGCAGTCGTCCACCTACTTTCGAAGAAATCCTTCGGGTTTCGATAACGCCCATTGTTTATCGACTTGATGCCCTGGCGAGTAGGGGGATATCCTGAAGTTAAGTCATTCAAGAGCTTAACTTTTTTGGAAAAATCTTTGACACGGTAATAACCAACGAATCCTAGGAAGGACTGAAGTTCTTTCAAATTCCTAGGAACCAGCCAGGTTTTGACAGCTGTTACTTTGTCGGGATCTGTTTGTACTCCCTTGTCAGACACTATGTGTCCAAGATACCTGACTGAGGTCTGTGCAAAAATGCATTTTTCTGGGGCAAGTTTCAAGCCGTACTCCTTGAGCCTGTTTAAGACTCTAAGTAGCCTTTCTTCATGTTCCTCCAAATCCTTGGAAAACACAATTATGTCATCTATAAAGACAAGAACCTCGCGAGACAATGCACTTCTCCATGATTCTCTGGAAGGTGCTCGGTGCATTAGTGACACCTTGAGGCATGTGGTTGAATTCGTAGAACCCCAAGTGACACACAAACGCAGTTTTTGCTTTGTCCTTCTCTTCGACTTCAATTTGGTAAAAACCGGACTTCAAGTCGAGTACTGAGAACCACTTGGATCCTGTCAGAGCCATAAAGGTGGCCTCCAATTTTGGGAGTGCATAAGCATCTTTTATGGTTCGTTGGTTTAACTTTTGATAGTCTATACATAACCTGATGTCACCACTCTTTTTTCTCACAACGACAATCGGTGAAGAGTAAGGGGACACAGATTCTCGTATGACTCCCGCATCAATTAATTCCTGCAGATTCTTCTTTACAGCGTCCATGTCCTCTGGATGTATAGGCCTTGGCCGATGTTTGAAAGGTGTCTCATCCATAAGGTTAATTTTATGTTTAACCTTATCAGTGCACCCAA
Source organism: Coreius guichenoti (assembly GCA_039654105.1). NCBI lineage: Eukaryota > Metazoa > Chordata > Actinopteri > Cypriniformes > Gobionidae > Coreius > Coreius guichenoti. Next base: position 12,781,554 of record CM077178.1, read on the forward strand.
AATCTTGAGGATGTAAGGTAAAGACTTCTGGCATCTCTCTTAACTGTCTAATAAGCCTGTCTTTCCACTCTGGTGGAATGGGCGAATCACCAAAGTTGATTTCAAGAGAAGACTTTGGAGTAGGTTCTGTTTCATCCACACTGTTGGAATGTTTATTTAAGATCACAGACTGGACAGCCTTTAGTTCAGCTGCAATGCATCTGGAAGGAATTGCGATGTCATGAGTGGTAGGGTTGGAGATCACTACAGGTAAATGACATGGCTTACTCTCCTCAAGGGTAACTACGCATGTCTTAATAATCAAGCCACCAGGTAAAGAAGAGAAGGATGGGTGTTCGACGACTACCCATTTGTCGGGGTACACTCCTCAAACAGATGCTGTCCCACAAAGAACTGTGCTTTGACCAGCTGGAATCACTTGAGATTGCTTTTCAGGTAAACGGACTACCCCGACATTTCCTTCCACACCCTGTTTTTGGCGTAACTCCAAGATCTTAAGGATTTGCTTATACCCATATGAGGGTGAAAAGTAACGAGGTTTTTGTTGTGAAAAATCCTTGTAGAGCTCATCTAGGGTATTTGTACCAATCAGTACAGACGGTTGAAAGGCGGAAGGAAGATCAGGGACAACAAGGGCTAAGGTAGGCACCTCCATACTGACTCCATCAAAATCTCTGGGAAAGGTGATAGTAACCTCAAAGTATCCAAGGTAGGGGATATTTTGGCCATTGGCACTCTCAACCTCAAGCAAATTATCTAAAGAGTTAATTATCTGTTGTAGAAAGACTGTGTGATGGTGGTGACTTGTGAACCAGTGTCAAGCAAACAGTCACGCGTCATTCCTGCTATGTTTACTTGGGCGGTGCATCTGGCCCCAATTAATCCTCTGGGTAAAACTGATTGCTTGTGCCATCAACGCTTTATGCAGTTTGGGACACTCTGATTTGGTCTCAGTTCCTGTTTGTCCCACAGCAGGAACTGCGCCTAGTTTAAACGGGGCTTGGGGTTGCCATACTGCAAATCCCATTCGTTCTGTCGCTTTGTGAGTTGTTTTCTCTTTTCTGCTACTAACGTGGGATTTGGATCATTTGAACAAGAGCTGGCAGTATGCCCCTCCTCTCCACATCTAAAGCAGTAACCCGGTTTAGGTCTAGCTGGCTGTGATTTGTCTGAAGCTTTGTCTTTTCCCTTGGGACTACTTGTGCTCTGCTTATTCCCAGGTTTGACAGCACTCATCTTAGTATTTGATTTGTCTTTGGACTGTTTTGAGGTTAGTGCCGCAAGCTGCCTTTGGAGCTCTGTTATTTGACTTGCTAACTGAGCAGTAACAGAATGTAACCGAGTCACATCTTGTCCAACAGCTGTTTGAGACTGTACAACAACATGCTGCTTAGAACTTCCCATTTGTTGTTTCATCCATAAACTTTCTGAAGCGTGTTTGCTCTCTTCGGTACGTAACATTGTCATTAGCTCAGCAAAGGACGGCGGTGAATCCTTTTTCTGTTCTAATTGCAACTCTAAAAACAAGGAGCTCTCCCAGCATCCTCTGCAGAACTGTTTAAGCAGATGCTTGTTAATCTCTGAGCTAAGAACTCCACCACATCGCATGGTGGTCTGCAATGCCACGTGCAGTCGCTGTAAATAAGCAGATGGCTTTTCACCTGGGTTCTGAAATGTGTTCAGAAATTTGGCGAATAATTCATCGCCATCTTCGATGGGTGTAAAAGCAGAATCAAGGAGCTGAATGTAAGCTGAAGGCGATGCTGTGGGACTAAGGGATTTTACAATGTCCGCTGCAGGGGAAAGGAGACTCTTACAGATTCTGCGTACTCTGTGAAAATCAGAAACCGTTGGGTCTTGGAAGAGAAGTTCAGCGCTGGTGCCAAGTTCCATAGACAACTTCATTGGGTGGATGGGGAGTTCGCCCAGAGAAAGCACGGAGTCGCAATGGTGAGTTCCCAGATATTGTCACTAGTGCGTACAAGATGCTCTACCACAACTTTTTGCACTGCAGGTGGGTTTAAGTCACTGACGGTAAGTGATGGGGATTCTGGGCCTGCGGCTGAGGACACACATATCTAATGTGAAATAGTTTGTATTTCAACTTTTATCTTATTTATTATTTGCTTCACATTTCTTGAATGTTTAGTCTAACTGTATTCATAAAACTGACTCAGACTACGAATGTTTTTGAGCCTGGGTTACACCAGCAATTGGGAACAACAGCACATGAAGTGGTAGGCCATGTAAAATCACAGAGCGGGGTCAGTGCATGCTGATTCAGTGCACAGAAGTTGCCAACTATTGCAGAGTCAATAGCTACAGACCTCCAAACTTCGTGTGGCCTTTAGATTAGCTCAAGAACAGTGTGTAGAGAGCTTCATGGAATGGGTTTCCATGGCTGAGCAGCTTACATCACCAAGTGCAATGCAAAGCGCCGGATGCAGTGGTGTAAAGCACACCGCCAATGGACTCTAGAGCAGTGGAGACGTGTTCTCTGGAGTGACGAATCACGCTTCTCTGTCTGGCAATCCGATGGACGAGTCTAGGTTTGGCGGTTGCCAGGAGAATGGTACTTGCCTGATTGCATTGTGCCAAGTGTAGAGTTTGGTGGAGGGAAGATTATGGTGTGGGTTTTTTTTTCGGGGGTTGGGCTTGACCCCTTAGTTCCAGTGAAAGGAACTCTTAATGCTTCAGCATACCAAGGCATTTTGGACAATTTCATGCTCCCAACTTTGTGGGAACAGTTTGGGGATGGCCCCTTCCTGTTCCAACATGACTGCGCACCAGTGCACAAAGCAAGGTCCATAAAGACATGGATGAGCGAGTTTGGTGTGGAGGAACTTGACTGGCCTGCACAGAGTCCTGACCTCAACCTGATAGAACACCTTTGGGATGAATTAGAGTGGAGACTGTGAGCCAGGCCTTCTCGACCAACCTCACAAATGCGCTTCTAGAAGAATGATCAAAAATTCCCATAAACACACTCCTAAACCTTGTGGAAAGCCTTCCCAGAAGAGTTGAAGCTGTTATAACTGCAAAGGGTGGGCCAACTCCATATTAAACCCTATGGATTAAGTATGGGATGTCATTAAAATTCATGTGCATGTAAAGGTAGACATCCCAAAACTTTTGGAAATATAGTGTATCTTCCTATTGCTCTTCCATGACAAGAATTTTCAGTTTACATGTAACACATTTCTACAAAAATAAATGTACTATATAAATACAAATGAGTAAGTACAAATATGTGCAAATAAGTACTGATGTAGCTGCTGCTGTTCAGGGTTGTGATGTTCCTCCATGTTCAAAAATGGTGGTGATTATGCTGTCAACAAACTCCATTGCAACACACACAAACTATATATATATATATATATATATATATATATATTTATAGAATATAACATGTAAGAATGTTTATAAGTTGTGAAGAGTTTGACAGTTTCACTGAAAATCAACTCATCAGTTTTGATCAACAAGCCATGTGCATTTAGTCACTGTGCAAATTGTAGACAATTGTACTAACTCTTTTACACACATGTGCCAAAACAAATTTTTGCTTAAATTTTTGTAAATTGCTTAAATCAATAAGAAATTCTAATCTGATGTGAACAAGGAACTAATTGTTCAGAGATCTGAACTTATTGTTATGAGAATAAAAAAAATTCTCATTCGAGAATTGAGTCAAAGCGATTGAGAAAAATTGTAATGAAACATATTCTTTGTTCATATTTTGTTTCCCATGGCTGCCAAGTGAACAGGCTTGGTAAAATTTACAATTTTTTTTTTTTTTTTTTTTTAATAATGAGACTTCACTGTGTCAATAATGACGCTTGTTTGTGAAGAATACATGCAATGCCGCGTTATATTTCATGGAAAAATCAGATGTCTTACATTATGGCATAATTTTGCTGCGGTGTCACGTGTATAGTCTGTTTTGGTTTCGGTTTTCACTGTTGGTGCATTTTTTTCTTTTTGCACACCTGTGTGAGTGAGTGTTCATATGGTTCATGTTCATGAAATGCTCTTGATCTCTAGCAGGCTGTGGTCAGGTGACTGTGACTGACAGCCAGGGACATCTGTTGCTGTCCCACTGGGGTTTTGTGTAAGAGAGCTGAAGGTGTGTCACACAGACAGTGGAGTGTGTGTTGTGTCCCGAATAATGAGCATCCAGAGCTCCTCAAGAGACAGGTGATCCTACATCTGTGGAATTACCTGCCCACTTCCAAAGCCAATGAAACAAGGGGAATTTTCCTCAGGACATGGCAGTCTTTCCTTTCCTTTTCCTTTGCCATCTGAATTTCTTCTAGTTTTGTTTGCAGCTTTACCTGACAACATGAAGAACTGTTATTATTCTCCTTTGAGTTGGTCTTGAATGGTAAAGGGTTAGTTCACCCAAAATGAAAACTCTGTCATTAAATACATAATGAGACATTCGTTCATCTTCAGAACACAAATTAAGATCTTTTTGATGAAATCTGAGAGCTTTCTGTCCCTGCATTGACAGCCTACGCAACTACCACTATCAAGCCCCAGAAATGTAGTGAAGACATCATTAAAGTAATCCATGTGACTCCAGTGGTTAACCTCACTTTGTTTGCGCAATTTACCACTTTATTTACAAAATATTACAGTTTTTTTTACAATTGCTACAATCGCTTATTTCTCAAAACTTAGGTCACATTTTCAAAACTCTTCACACAGTGAGCACAACAGAAATCTGTGTGGGCTAAACTTTGGATCATTTATCATTGCTTTGGCACAAAATGCATTCAATGACTACATCTTTCAAATTACATAAATTCTTTTCTCACTTTGACCGCCAAAACTCTGTGTACCTACAGGCCAGTTTGCACATGCTTACTGTTTTCAAAACTGTTAAACTTAAATTCAAAACAATAACATAATATAAAACTGAATAAGACAAAAATTTGCTGTATTTCTACAGTAATATTGTAATTAAATATATTCTGATTCCATCCATTCAAAAAGGGGAAAACTTGGGAATAATTTTGTACAGTAATGTAAACATGGACTATGTAACATAGACATAAACAGTAGAGAATATCATTCTTGTATTGTAAAGAAATTTTACAAAAGAAACCATTGTATAATGATGTACCTGATGTTAGTGTTTTTTTAGGTCTGTGTTTTATGATTGACAAAGTGTGTTTGTTGGTTGAAAAAAAATTGCTAGTGTTCTGGAAGAATGAGTTGATTTGAGACATGAATGAAGTGTTTTGGTAGATTTAGTGCATTTTGAATGTGAAATTAACTGCTGTGCCAAGATGAAAGTTGGTTAGGAGAACTGTGTGAAGAGTTTTAAAAAAATGAAATGAGTATTGAGAAATGTGTCCTAGCGATCTCCAACAACGTCTGCTCTCGCATCAACATAGCACGCATGCGTCATGGTGCTCTCATGAACGTGCGTTAGAGATTAATATTTTGTAAATAAAGTGGTACATTTTGGGTTTTTTTGTGCAAAGCGTGTATGTATATATTTTAGTGCTGTCGATCGATTAAAATTTTTTACTAGATTAATCACACTTAAAAACACGTTTTTATACGTTTTTAATATATTTTATAATGTAATAATTTCACAGTTAATCTCCAAATTAATGTAGAAAAAACATAAAGACAGCATATTTTAAAAATTTGTTGTAATGGCATCTTTTTATAAATGAAGGCCAGTATTACTGATACTAATACTGGTACTGATGAAATTGATTTTCCCCCCAATTTTAAACATTAATTATAGCCATTCAACATTACATAGACAGCTTTTAGCTTTTGCAACGCGGCGCTTCAACTGTCGCGTCTGGTGTAGACACGGTGTTACAGTGTAATTGAAATCTATCAGTTTTTTTTACATTTATTAGGCTTAAAAAAAACAACTTTTAATTTAAGTGAATTTAAAACAATTCTCACATAAACCCATAATAAATTTCATATTTACCAGCGACCTTCCTGTCTAACAGGAAATATAGGCTACAGAAATTGAATAAAGTTTTCAAACAGTCTGCACTGCATAAATGATGAATTAAATATAGATTAATCTTTATTAAAGCTACAAAAGTTCTTTAGTCAAGAGCAGTGAGTAATTTTCTGTTACCTTTGTTCTTTGATTAACATTAATGACAGACAGCATTAGTGGTTGCTGTCACTTTAAGATCTGCCGCTGCCGCACATGACGCGGATCTGATGCACTGTCCCACGCCCATCTTCTCACAACTCTTTAAGTTCATTTAAGACGTTATTTAACTCATTTAAGACTGCTCATAAGAGGATTCTCGACAAAACGGACATTTTGGCATAATTCTGTGTGTTATTGTTTGTTCAAGTGCGAAAGAGAACTGTCTGTGCTCATGATACTGGCGCGAGTCTTTTTGTGCGTCGTGTGTGTGACAGAACATTCAAAGACAGCGCGTTCTTTTTTGTCTTGTCGCTCTTTAAGGGTTCAAAAGCATTTGCATGAATAAGAGCGTGATCATATATTGTAATGTTAGCCAAAGGATGACAGAAAAAACGGATGCTGCGTTAATTGTTAAATATTTTTAACGCGTTAAACTGGAAAAAATGTATGGCATGTGTTAACGCGCTAACATTGACAGCACTAATATATTTATGTATATATATGAAGAGAGAGCGTGTAACATTTTTTATCATTTGTACAATTTAGATGTAATTATTGAACTAATTACTTTAGTAATTAATTAAAAATTGAATGAATTTGATTAATTAGATGGAACTTTTTCTATTGATACACATGTAGAAGATACTAGAAATACCAAGGTCATGGGTTTGATTTCGCAGTGAGTGTATGAACTGATAAAATGTATGCTCTACCTTGAATGCAGTAGTTGCTTTTATCAAAGTGTCTGCTAAATGCATAAATGTAATGAATGTGGCTCAGGCTCTCCCTTTTTTCATCAGTTTTATCATCTGCCAGAGAAAAAAAGTGAATCAAATCACATTTTAAAAAAAAGGTAACATCAAACCTCCTCTCTACAAAAACGCATGATAAACGTATAATGCATGTCCATAGTGCAGGGTAGGTTAAGGTTTGACATTTAGTACTTGACACTAAGCATGAGCAGTAGTAATGCTGTAGCAAGTATTCTGTTTATGCTGCAATTGGCTCTTTGTTTTCTTTATTTTAGAATGCTACACAGCCCAGTGCTGTGAATGGACTTGAGTGGTTAATCTAATAAATGGATGGCTATTCATCTTGGCAGGGACAGCCACCCTTCACTCCAGTGTCTAGTGCATTTAAATGCCAAAACTCTCTCTCAGTCCAGACAGCATGTCCAGTAAATCCAATTTATTTTATATACAGTATAGATTTTCATAACACTACTACTTAAGTGTTTCATGATCAACAATCCACGGCTTCTGCCAGCACAGTTGCAGGACTAAACTTAGGAACTGACAGCTCTTCTACAGGACCTTCTGACCTCCTACGATTTCAAAATAATTTGGCATCCAATCTGGAATGTAAACCGGCAGTTCTTCATTCCCAGAGTAAAGCCGTCACCTTTCTGTGCACATGCTATCTGCCTGAATTATTGATGGATGACCACAACCTAGTTCCCAAGATTCATTGTGCAAAAACATGGACATCAAAAATGGTCTTTACAAACACTATTATGAAATATAGAATGCTGTTACTTTCATTGTTTCCTTCTGTCTGCGAAATAAATGAGTATCTCTTCCATGAGCAGTGCATGTCATATCATATTATATTATGCAGTTCATTTATTGTTGATCATTGTTGCTTAACATCATCTCAGTCTCCTTTGTATTTCAGAAGAAACACTTGATTTGATCCAGTTAAAGGCGAAGCATCTGGAAAACACTGATGTAAGGATATTTTTTGGTTAATTTCACAGAGGCTGGAATATGTCCAGCTTTTTGCAGTTTGCTTGACGAAAATAAACAAGGCTGCATTTTTAGTTAAATGGTATTATTACATCTAATGATGGCGAGGCCCATATATTTATCCATGTCATTGCCCATGCAGAACAGATTAAAAAGGCCTGTTCACACCAAGAATGATAACTATAAAGATAACTATATTAGCATCCACACCAGCGGAGGATATCGTTCTGTTTATTCTAAGCGCGTGCTTGTCTGCCTCTTTAAATGCTCGAGCTTGTTACATCAGGATGGATTCTGATTGGCTGTCAATGTTTTTATTGTTCATCAGCTGGATAAAATTGTCCTGAAAGTGATTACAACAATATCGTTTCTCTGTGCCGTTAACGTTATAGCTGTGGTGTGAACTCTGCTATTCTTTAATATTGAGAACGATTTTTAGAACTGTATCTTTATCATTATCTTTATAGTTATCGTCCTTGGTGTGAACAGGCCTTTAATCTTTTTCTGTTCAATGGTATAGAACATTGAGGGACAATAGATTGACTCTAGTAATTTATTCACGGATGACAATAGAGGTATATTGCTCAAATGGTCATTAGAGTGGAAAAATGGCCTTTAGAATCTATCAGCGTAGGTTATATTCAGCTCTTTGACATCAAAGACTTCCACATCCATGATCAGATTTTAATTGGTGTGATAAGGCTGCATGCAGACTGAGGAAGTCATGGATCTCATTCACAAAATGCAGAACGAGACATTATAATATTGCATGATTGTATTAGTTTGTGCTATATTAGTTAAGCATTTTGTGATTGTGATTTAGGTATTTACTTCTTATGTTAGTGTTTGTTGGGACGGTGTTTCTCTCGCAAAGTTTGAGGTTAAAATATTTCTGTTACTTTTAAATACTCCAATATATATAACAAAAAACACTTTATTTTGCAGTGTCCTTGTTACATATGTATGTATTTACCATAGTATGCATAATTACATGCAACTAACCCTCAAACAAATCCTAATCCTACCCTATCCCTATAGTAAGTACATGTTGTTAATATTACTCAGTGCTTAAATATATAATTACATTGTAACAATGACACCTTAAAATCAATTTTAACCAAATAATGTTTTATTTTGCAATAAAAATATGTATTTTTGCATATGCATACATTTTTACATACATGATTTTTTATTTTATTTGTAGAAATGTTTTTATATTTTAGGACTTAGGACTGAGTGTCAGGGTATATATATGTATAATGTATAAATATTTTGATGTGTGAACATGCAAAGAAATTTTGAAATGCGTAGCGATTATTAAATGGTAAGCAGCATTAGTTAAAATCTAAAAAAAATAATAATAACAGTAATAATTGAGGTCACGGGGTAAAGCAGACAGAAACCGATGTTATTGAACATAGTTCCAGTGGCCTTTTGCTTACATTTATCCTTTTCTTTCTCGCCCCTGCAAGGTTCTCCTGCTCTTTCCTGTGCTCAGACATTAAATGCCACCTGCTCATGTGTGTCTCTGGGCAGTGCTGAAGTAGCAGGATGCCACCTGGCATTAGCTTTGTGTGTGTGTGTGTGTGTGTGTGTGTGTGTGTGTTTGTGTGTGTGTTTGAGTAAGCCTCCGCCTGCAGTGTGTCCTCTGAGTTTGAACAGAACTGGGGCTTAACTCAAACTTTTCCACCCTGAAGAGGGAAGACAGCTGGGCAGAGCAGCTCGCTAGCAAGACATTTTCATGACCGCTAGCAAGACATTTTCACTTCGCAGCTTCCATCAGTTGAGCCTTTCTGTAATAGCTTCTACTTCTAGGTCTACTTTTTTGAGTGTCAGGGTTATTTAAGTACGTCTAGTCTGGTCGCAAGTTGCATGACTTGCATATAAATAAGGAATAAATTATATGTATACTGGTTGCATAGAGTGTGTTTTGCATTTAATGCATATTACATTTTACATGTGAACATTTTTGATATATTATATATATTATATTATATTGTATTGTATTGTATGTATTGTATTAATTGTATTGTATTGTATTAATTGTATTGTATTGTATTGTATTAATTGTATTGTACCATCATCTCACCATCATCTGTGATTACATTAAGAAACAGAAAAAACTAAGACAGACTAAATCCAGAAGAACTGCAGCAATGTCTCCAAGACTCTTGAAGAAACCTACCTGCAAAGCTACAGTACTGTGAAAAGTTTTAGGCACTTGTTGTGTAAAAAGTATGTAAACTAAAGTATTTTAATGACATTAGAATCTAATGGAGCACACCGGCTGTTGTCAGACTCCTTGTGCATACAAAAATCTCACTGGATTATTGCAATTAATGTTTGGAAATGTAAACTGATATTTCCTACTGATACACTACAGCAAAAGATATAAATAATTGGTTTAAAAACTTTCTTTTGTGAATGCCTTTTGACAGTGGGGAGAACAAGTATTTGATACACTGCCGATTTTGCAGGTTTTCCTACTTACAAAGCATGTAGAGGTCTGTAATTTTTATCATAGGTACACTTCAACTGTGAGAGACGGAATCTAAAACAAAAATCCAGAAAATCACATTGTATGATTTTTAAATAATTTGCATTTTATTGCATGACATAAAGTATTTGATCACCTACCAACCAGTAAGAATTCCGGCTCTCACAGACCTGTAAAAGAAGCCCTCCTGTTCTCCACTCATTACCTGTATTAACTGCACTTGTTTGAACTCGTTACCTGTATAAAAGACACCTGTCCACACACTCAATCAAACAGACTCCAACCGCTCCACAATGGCCAAGACCAGAGAGCTGTGTAAGGACATCAGGGATAAAACTGTAGATCTGCACAAGGCTGGGATGGGCTACAGGACAATAGGCAAGCAGCTTGGTGAGAAGGCAACAACTGTTGGCACAATTATTAGAAAATGGAAGAAATTTAAGATGACGGTCAATCTCCCTCGGTCTGGGGCACCATGCAAGATCTCACCTCGTGGGGCATCAATGATCATGAGGAAGGTGAGGGATCAGCCCAGAACTACACGGCAGGACCTGGTCAATGACCTGAAGAGAGCTGGGACCACAGTCTCAAAGAAAACCATTAGTAACACACTACGCCGTCATGGATTAAAATCCTGCAGCGCACGCAAGGTCCCCCTGCTCAAGCCAGCGCATGTCCAGGCCCGTCTGAAGTTTGCCAATGACCATCTGGATGATCCAGAGGGGGAATGGGAGAAGGTCATGTGGTCTGATGAGACAAAAATAGAGCTTTTTGGTCTAAACTCCACTCGCCGTGTTTGGAGGAAGAAGAAGAATGAGTACAACCCCAAGAACACCATCCCAACTGTGAAGCATGGAGGTGGAATCATTCTGCAAAGGGGACAGGACGACTGCACCGTATTGAGGGGAGGATGGATGGGGCCATGTATCGCGAGATCTTGGCCAACAAGATGGCCTTCCTTCCCTCAGTAAGAGCATTGAAGATGGGTCGTGGCTGGGTCTTCCAGCATGACAACGACCTGAAACACACAGCCAGGGCAACTAAGGAGTGGCTCCGTAAGAAGCATCTCAAGGTAGAAAATCTTTGGAGGGAGCTGAAAGTCCGTATTGCCCAGCGACAGCCCTGAAACCTGAAGGATCTGGAGAAGGTCTGTATGGAGGAGTAGGCCAAAATCCCTGCTGCAGTGTGTGCAAACCTGGTCAAGAACTACAGGAAACGTATGATCTCTGTAATTGCAAACAAAGGTTTCTGTACCAAATATTAAGTTCTGATTTTCTGATGTATCAAATACTTATGTCATGCAATAAAATGCAAATTAATTGCTTAAAAATCATACAATGTGATTTTCTGGATTTTTGTTTTAGATTCCGTCACTCATAGTTGAAGAGTACCTATGATAAAAATTACAGACCTCTACATGCTTTGTAAGTGGGCAAACCTGCAAAATCGGCAGTGTATCAAATACTTGTTCTCCCCACTGTATACAGACAATATTTAATGACATTGTCACTTTCTTTTCACAGTAACTGTCTCAGGGACATAACACAACAATATGGCCCCGCTAAACACCTCCGGCATCTGGCATGAACTTTTCACCCCTGTAGGTGAATGACCCCTGTGCTGCGGCAGGTCCCGTGATTAAAGGCTCTGACACAGCTGTGGATGGATGCGCAAAGGCTGACCGGGAGCCCCGCTCTGCACTTCTTATCTTTGACATCCTGTTGGTCAGTGAATGCCCGGGGGCAATTGATCCGTGAACCCTGCTCTCCCCAACAGGATAACCCTCTTTATTTGGCAGGGGGTCGGCCCACCTGTCAGGATCCTAAAGGTTAGTGTCAGCACTGCATAGACCAGGTAACAAGAGGTGGAGTGAATTGGTAGAGAAGAGACTGATGTATCCGTCTTGGTCTGTTATTTGATAGGCTTAAGTGGCTTTGTTTTGTTTTGTGAATTTGGGGTGCTTATATAAAAAGCATTTCAGTTAAATATCTTTCAACTGTCAAGATGTATTACAGATTCTTCCAGTTATGGGTGTTTCCTACTTTCCTTAGCTGGTGAAGGTGATTTCACCAAGTACAACAAACATGCCCCTAGATCAACATATTTGTTGATCCTGGAACAACATTCCAATCAACCAATCAAATTTGAGGGACAAGTTTACAGTTTATGTCAAGTTTAGTCTTAAACCCAGGGTTAGGTGCATTAGGTGCATCATTTCCCTCTTATTTTAGGGATAACTTATGGGTAGGGTTAGGTAGGGTAGACGGGAATGTTGTTCCAGGTATGTTGATCCAGGAACGTCTGTGACACAGTGACCTTCTTTAGCTATGGGAACTTTTGGCCCTATATGGACTTCAGAAAATTACACTGCATTACAGTAATGAAAAAGACATTTTAAATTAGTCTTGCTAAAGCTAATTTAACAGCTCATCATTTTGCATATCCTAAATACAGGCGATGAAATAATATTTTCATTTTTTTCATAATTTGACAAAAGTGCAGTTTAATTGGAAATGTCTTTTGAAAATAACTTTACCAGTGGCAAAATTGTTTCACTGTATACAATAATACATTTTTAAATATATTAAAATATTTTTAAATATATATTTCTATATTCAAATATATATTGCATACAATAATTATCAAAACCATATATGGAGAAATAAATGGAGAAATTGTTTTGATATTATTGCGTGTTTATTATATATAATTTATTTTTTTTTTAATTATTTTTTTTCTTGACCTTCATGGAACAAAACGTTGACAAATCAACGGGACATAAAAGTGCCTGTTGTTGAACACACACCCGTAACCATAGACCTGATGAATCCTCAAACAAGTCCAGCTATTCTTTGGCTCCACGGTGCAATAATAAGGGATTCAACATAAGCAGCCATCTGCACAATTAACATAGCACATCCTCTCGCTCGCCACCTCCATGCTCCCCGTCACTTCTCTCCAGCACCGCCATGTCAAATCAATGTCAAATTTAAATGTTAATAGAATCTTAAATTATTCACCGTGTAGTTTAGACCCTTTGACCTATTCCTCAGTATGGAGTGAGTCTCAGTCCTCTTCCAGAATATATCAGAGGAAGGTGGCTTCTCCTTTTCCCCTGAGTGCATATCCTTTTTCTTCATCTGTTCCCGAATACTGGCAGTCTGATTGGAAAGTGGGGCATAATTTTGTATTGATATATGGACAATTTCTTATTCAATTATAGGAGACAGCTGATGAGTTTAAAAGCTAGTTAGCTGCTAGCCAACAGCAATGGATTACACCTGCAGACTGTTCCAGCTTGAACTGTCCTGTGCTGTCGTTACCTTTAAGCCTAGTTTAATGCAGTTAAGCCTGGATTTTATGTAATGATGTACACAATAACAGTATGTTAATTTTTGTTTAAACTGTCTTTAAGGATGTTGCCTTTTAACTCTTTCACCGCCATTGACGAAATTTTCCGTCATTTATGCATGACACAATGCTTCCCCACCATTGACGGAATTTTCCGGTTTTCTGTGTTTTCATTGTTATATGGTAGGGGGCGCTATTACGCAACTTCTGAAATAGAAGGGAATCTCCAGATCAGTGTTACCAAGTCTGCGGGTTTTCCATGGAATTGGGCTACTTTTAAGTTGTTGCCGCGGGTAAAATATTTTTTTAAGTACGATTTCAGTGCTCTTACACCCCCAAAACACCCCCTAGACGTACAAATTCAGTGGAGAATTCAGCCACCCAATGGAGAAAATCGCATTGGGCTGTTTTTGGGCTACTTTTGACTGGCCTTAGGGCTACTTTTGTTGCACATGCAAAAGAGGAGCAGAAACAAGCGATAAGATTGCAAATGCATGTTGTAGTCTTTGAAAAAACGATTTTCTCACACGCATTTCTTAACATGTTTTGCATTAAACTAAAGTAACGAGAGGAACGTCGCCCAACGTAACAAAGTAAAAGTACAGTTTTTTCATTAGAAATTTACTCGAGTTAAAGTAAAAGTACCCACAAAAAAATCTACTCTTAAAAGTACAATTTTTCCAAAATAATACTCAAGTAAATGTAACAAAGTAAATGTACTTCGTTACTACCCACCTCTGGAGGCAGGTGTTGGTGGTGATCCTCAGCTGTCCATCAAGGTGGCTCTTCACAGAATTATTGTGATGATATTGTTTTTCGGAAATTTAAATAAGGACACCGAGCTGTTTTGTAAGTTATCGCAACCAGTTAATATGCATTTACGTGACGAAGGCATAACTAGCTAGCAAACTGTAGGCTGTAGTAACTAACAGTACTGACAGTAACTCGCGATTGAGCAGGCGAACTGATGCGAATGTGCTCTAGTTATTATAGTGTTAGGGGAGGGGCCATGCTCAGTGGCTCCATCAAGCCACGGTTTTAGCCCGGCACAAAAAATCCTGAACACAGAAATGGTGAAAAACTGTTTAACGGTCTAACTCCACAATTCAGTACTACACAGTTCACAGTCTTTGTAACGTGTTTCAGCAATAATTTCCTTTACAAGGACTTTAAGATTCCTTGTTATTAGGCGGTATTGCATGTATCCTTTGAGGAGAAGGCAATCCTAGAATTAATCACGAGGTCAGTGGAAAAATCCAAGAAATGTTATAAAATAAATATATATGTCATAATAAATATGTCATTTAGAACTGAGAAGTATCAGTAAAGAAGCTTTAAAATGGATTACTTTTTAAAGTACTGTGCCATTAGCTTAGCAACATGCTAAAGTCATACACTGTTGGAAAAAATTGTATTCCAAAGCATTCACTTATGGAGTTGCATGACTGTTAGGTAGCTGACTATGTAGGCAGTAGCCGGCTCACTGGGTCTTAGAACAGAGCTCGTGCAGCCCATAGAATCAAATTAGATGGTGGATGTGTTTCTGCCAGAGACTTTGGTTAACATGGAACAGCGCTTCGAAACGCGTATCACCCTGACCTTTAGAAGTATTATGGCAAGAAGGCCATCTTCCATACTCAACTCTCTTCTTCAAGCGGCTTGCCAGACGTGGCCTTTCCAGCTAGTGGTTCAGGACTTGTTAAATGTAATAGAGCTCCTAATGCCCAGACCTCCATCTGGCCCAGGTCAGGTCCCTGACATTAATGGATTCCAGCACTCATTAAATTTATTTAAATCATGCCTCTCTGGCCAGGCTGTGCAGTGGGGGGTGGGAACCTTATACGTGGAAGAGGTCTTCAGACTGTTGCTCTGTCAAACCTCACACCGGGGTGGATCCCATCTGCAGATTTAAGGGGGGGGATCAAGGAGAACTATGTCAAAATGTTTCCTCGCAAAGAACACCTTGAGCATTTATGAGTGTGGTGAGGTAGGCACTAAAAAGTCATTAAGATGGGAATAAATCTGAGTGTAAGCAGTTTCACAGCTGTTAGGGAGAAAAGGGGGAGCTTAACAAATATCAGCAAAACAAGTTTAAAAAACACGGTGTCTAGCTCTCGCAGTAAATGTCACTGATTCTATTTACTGATCTGGTAATACTAATAAAGCAACACGTTACAAGATTGTGTTTTCGGCCCGACCAATTAAGTTTCAAAAGGTTTTAAAGTGTCATAAAATATAACCGTAATGACGTGGGAGAGTTACAATAGTTTTATGCAAGAATAAACAGCATCCCTGGGAGCCAAATTCATGTCCCTTGTTTATTTCAGTCTTTTTACACTGAATGAGCAGGGAGTCATTGTAGTCATGTCATAATCACAAGTCGTGATTACAATGGCAAAATGAAACCTAACCGGACATGATGTGACATGTTTATAATGATTTAGATGGTAATTTGTCTGTCCACATTGAAAACAGAAGTGGTATGAGAGCTGACAGCCTATCAAAAAACGATTTTATTGTAGTTATGTTATGTGGAGGGGCATTTTAGACCAATAGACCTTTATCACACATCCTATTTCCGGTAAGTGAAGCAGTGTATCACTACTTCTGGTACTATCTCAACGCAATCAAAACTAATGGCTGAATCCTCTCGCCGGTGTTACTGCAATGATCCGGCTGCTCTAATTCTAAACAACTACACCCTTACCTCAGTTTTCACATTTTCCAGGCACAAAAAGAATGGAGGAAACCATGGGTGAGACTGATAGGTCCTTCTTTTAAAATAATATGCGGGAGTACATTCGTGTGTAGTGTAGTAGACCTATGCATTTCCAAACTGAGGATGTTTAACGTTACATCTCATATCTTCAACCTGCTCAAATGTTCCTATATATTTCCCTTCCAAATGTGCATTCTAAATAATAAATACATTTATTACCCAACTACCCTGCCGCAGTCCAGTGCTCGTCTTCTCATTAACAGTTTTTTTCTCTTACTGATCATATTTCATACCTGTTGAATTTACATTTTTAAATGAATTTGACTGATAAACACCCTTAATTAACCATGGCTTTATTATAGTAAAAATGAAGTAACCATGTTTTTTTTTTGCAGATTGATTACCATTTGTATTACAGTTTTACTACAAATACCATGGTTAGCAAAACCATGGTTGATTTGTGGTTACCAGGTTTAACTACAATAACTACTACATATGGCTTTATTTGTAGTAAAACCATGGTTCATTTTCGTAAATTGATGAATGATTGTGCGGTAACTGCCTTAAAAATAGTAACGCGTTGACAGCGCGACTGCTTTGAATAGCCTATTAATTAAGAATTAATTAAATAATCACATATGTTTAGGAGCCTCGACTTATGTTGGATTAAAAAACTCCTTTTAAAAGTTCCTTTGAGTTTGGAAAATCCTGTACACAGTAATCATTAGAATATCTCTTCTCCTGTCTCTGAAAATGTCCGGATTTTGAAATCATCCTGCGGATGCTCATTTTAAGAGGTTTGACGTTTAGTCAACTAGATGTTAACAGCACTTTGAAACTATACATAACCGGAAGAATTGATACACTGCTTTGATGTGCACTTCCGGTAATCAATTCCGCTGTGATAAAGGTCTGTTAGAGTTCATGGTAGGCGGGGCTTCTCTGCAAGATGCCACCATAGAAAGCAAGTGACAACAAAATGTGATGTTGGTCATCGATAGTTACAGTGGCAACCCGTTTGAGCAAAATCTTAGATTAGATTTTAGAATTTTGTTTGCAGAAAATATCATATTGTGGATAATTACAATATTTTTAATTTCTTTGTAAAGAAATAAAACAACGTGTGCAAGTTTTATGCATTTTTATGACATCCACATTCCACTAGACAGTGCATTTTGGTCTCCAATTAAGTTTTTTTTAAGGCACAAATCCTTAAAAAAGGTTAGAACTATTAAATATGTTAGATAAACTATAATCTATCATTTGAATTAACTTAGCACGAAAAGTAGCTTGTTTTATATGCGTCTTCCTTCAAATGGTAATTTTTTTTTTTTTTTGCCTGTTCCATCTGAAGTCTTGACATTCTTATCAAACATAAAATAAAAATGTTCATTTTACTACTGCAGATATTCAATTTTTGCTGTAAATTATATTTTTTTTATTATATTTAATTATTTGTATAATTATATTAAATTGTATTTCATAATTAAATTTAATAATTTTAAATAATAATTATAAATCTTTTTTTTTTAATCTGTGCCCAACATTTTGCATGTAACCAATTAACCAATAGGTTTTTTAATGGGAAATAAGTTTATCAACAATAACTAGCCCCTACTAAGTGACAGGCTGTGTTTTATTTTGTCCATTTAGTTTTGGTGTTTGTTTTAATGTTCATTGCTAAAAAAAAAATGCTAAATTACAAAGCCCATGAAATTAATAGAAAATAAAACTGCTTTTATTAGTTTGACCTCCTGAAGTTAAAGATCAACATTTGTTTTCTGAATATTAATCACCTCTATTCACTGGCCAATTAATATGTGAGTTTTTTTTATATTTTAGGTCCTAAATTGTACAGTATTCTGTACCATACACAGTATCTTTATTTTGTTGTTTTAGTTACTGGAACAATATTGCTGTTAATGCTAAATGATATCCAATAAGCCTTGAGATATTTTTAGGTTCTGTGTTAAAATGAAACTGTGAACGCTAAGGGGACCAGGACCAGTTTTTTTTTGTCTGGACCAAACAAACCAAGCAGATCGAACTACAAGTTCAAACACACTCTTACTGATACGTAAGACAATAGCCTAAAGGTTGTGAAACACTTGTGAAGAAGACGAATAGTGTTTGTCAGGATGCTTTGAAGAGGTGTATTTAAAGAATGGTCCGATATTCTGACACTGAAGGCATAACAGCATGAAGAAGATGCGTAAGGAAAAGTGCTCTCTTTGTTTGAACGTTGACCTTGCATTTTCTCTACCACACAAGCATGCTTTACGATGTCAGTGCTTATGCGGCTTGATGTCTTTTACTCTGAGTGTCGTAGCTCTTCACAAGCCATGGCAGGTGATGAGAAGCGTTGCTTCCTTCTCTCAAAAACATGCAAAGTGAAGGGGTATCAAACAAACAGCCTCAAACAGATTCAGAGTTGGCACGGTGACAGCGCAGTTCTCGTGCCCCGCACCCGCCCTCCAGCTGAGCATTTTAATAACGGCATCTCCGAGGAACACTGTGAAATATTAGTTTTCCCAAACACCCGACCCCAACTCCGACAGCCCCCTTCCCTCCGGCCCTGATCGGCATCTCCCTCTCATTACAGCGCAGGGATTGATGATTTTGTTTCATGAGCGTCTAGATTGAGACTAGATGGATATACGTTTAATAAAACATGAGGAGCATTAGTATTCACCTCATGCTCCCCTCTACAGCAGGTCCGATGTGGCATCTTTTCTCTCTTGCCATCTTTCAGATGTTCCAGAGCCAAATGCTTCAGCACTGGGCTGGGAATTGGGGGGAACAAGAACAAGATCTGGTTCCACATAAGACCTCTACAGCTCATCAACATATAAACTCACATCTGAGCGACCAAAGTGTCCACATAGGAATCGTTGCTTGCTTTTGATGCAAATAGACTTCTTTACAGGATATTGACATATTCATTAGCAAGTGCCAAGGGTCATGATCTTGAAATATGCATATGCAATGAATCCTAAATGAGTACATTGTACTCTGTTGTCTTGAAAATGTTTTTTAAAGGGATAGTTCACTCAAAATTTAAATAAAAAAGATATTTTGGAAAAAAAAAAATTGTCAGAACAATGGAAGTAAATGGGGCAAGTTTGCAATCCTGCAATCCGCAATCCTTTTTCAACTGCAATCCTTTTTCAAGTTTCAGAAAAGTTTGGACCCCATTGACTTTCATCATAGACAAAAACTGTTAAAACATTCTTCGAAATTATCTTCTTTTGTGTTCTGCAGAAGAAAGAATGTCATACAGGTTTGGAATGATATGAGGGTGAGTAAATGATGACACAGATGTCATTTTTGGGTAAACTATCCCTTCAAAATGTTGTGGTTTGCTCATTGTAACATCTATTTTCCCATTTTGATTTTTTTAAAAAGTTATACTGTGTTCTAACTGGGACTTTTTTTTCAGGGTGCAATTATAAGTGTCTAGAACCCCAGGTAATTTGTATATCGACCTCAAGAAAAAAGACATTTTTAATTTTAATCACCTTTCTGCATTCCGCATTGGACTTCGAAATATCCTGGAAAATGGGTAATTAAGAAGAGCTGCATTATACAATGCACACACATACAAAAACAACATAATGATGGAAAATTCTTATATTGTAAAATACACAGCAATTTTTGCAATTATGCTGACAGGATCTCTGGGGTTTGATTCTCTTAGTACAATCCAACTGGGAACATTATCTTCAGTCTTTTCAATAGTCAATAGCACACAATTAATTGCCCATATGAAAGGGTCTGTTTAATAATTCAAATTGCCGTTTGTGTCAATTAAACAGAGGGCTATCTTGGCTCTATCTGAAGAGTTATTGTTCACAGGAGTGAATGGCTCGCCGCCTCCCGCTCAGCATACACTTGCAAAGCTCTGGGGATCATATGAACATTTCTGGCTTTTTGTGATTGAGTCCTCATTGAAGTGAGGCCATTTGAAATCTTTTTTTTTTTTTTTTACCTCCTGTTGTGCTTGTTTACTGCTAGGTTCAGACTTCTCAGATGAAAATGCTTGCACAAAACATCTAGAATATTCAGCAGCATGATGAACAATCTGAAATGAGTTTCCTGAAACAATTACTTCCTGTTGGCTTGGTGAAATGTGAGTACCTGAAACTTAAGGCAGTCAGTGACTTACCAGGCAGTGTTTTGAATGAAAACACCCAAGGAAATTAGTTTCAGGCTTCCAAGACCATAATACCATAATGTTAAGATTTAAAACAAATTTAAGTTAGTTTTAGAGATAACCAAACCAAAATTTAGTGACAAGAACACTTATTTCTTTGTTATTCAGAACCAGTTCCAATAAAAAAATACTGAACCGAATAATGTTACTTTAATAGTTCTCGGCCATGCATTCTTCCATCCATGCGGGCAGAAAAATCGAACTGAAATGCTACACAGAGATTTCTTCTCTACTTATTCAGTGGTGTTGTAACACCATTACCGAATCAACAGCATGAAAGCGGGATCAGTGTAGTTGGATGACAGAACAAATCACTTTTATTTCAGCCAGTTCTTTTAGTGATTCAAAAACATACAGCACAACCAGTGTAGTCCGATTCCTGAACGAATGACTCTTGAGCCGATTCTTTTTAGTGAATCAAAAAATATATATTTTACTGCTTTCGCATTCTCTCGCAAAGTTTTGCATTCTCCTGAGAAACTTTGCGTTCCCTCACAAAACTTTTGCATTCCAAGGAGAAACTTTGCATTCTCTCGCAAAAGTTTTGTGTTCCACTGAGAAACTTTACATTCGTTTTCTCAGGAAAACGCAAGTCATTTGCGAGAGAACGCAAACGCATTGACATAATTTTTCCTCCAATCTCAAATTTTTTTCCTTCACCATGTCCCTTTAGGGGCTTCATAGATTCACAGTGAATGATTGTTTTGAATTGGTTCTTTTTAGAGAATCAAACACATAAAGCGCAATCAATGTAGTCTGATTCCAGAATGACTCTAATGAGTGTGTTCTTTTTAGAAAATCAACTGTGAGTTTTTTAGTTCATTATAGAAATCAATGTAGTTACTGACTGGTTGTTCATATGACAATGTGTAGTTAAAGATTATGCAGCTTATGATTTTTGTAAAATATATATATTTATATTTTTATTTATATATTTATTGTTAAATATAGTTTTGGGATTGCATTTAAAGGGGTCATGAACTGAGAAATCAAATTTTCTTGAGCTTTTGACATCTAAGACATCATCATATAAGAATGTCCTGTAAATTTCAGAACTGAAAACTTCCTTGTTAGTCCAAAAACAGCTTTTATTTTAAACAAGCCCAGAGAATGACTCGTTGTGGAATGTGCGTGATAGATAGGTGAAAGACCGCCTCGGCAGAATAAAATCAACGCCTACTTCATCATTGCAACTTTGGCCCCGCCCACTGGCGTGTTAGTGAGATGACGAGGAGAGAAAAGAAAAACAGAATCACTGACTGGACTAAAAATAAATCAAATTTTCCTTGAGCTTTTGACATATAAGAGGTCATCATACTATAAGAATGTCCTGTAAATTTCAGAACTGAAAACTTCCTTGTTAGTCCAAAAACAGCTTTTATTTTAACTAAGCCCAGAGAATGACTCATTGTGGAATGTGCGTAATAGATAGGTGAAAGACCACCTCTGCAGAATAAAATCAACGCCTACTTCATCATTGCAACTTTGTCCCCGCCCACTGGCGTGTTAGTGAGATGACGAGGAGAGAAAAGAAAAACAGAATCACTGACTGGACTAAAAATAACATTACCTTCCAGCAGATCCTAATGCTAGGAATGTGGTTATTTATTTTCAACAATGTGAATGTCACAGATGAGCATTAATCATTTGTATTCAGTACATTTCACTGTGGATTCTTTGGTAAATCAGTCACAATTTCGGCGCATGTTTTGCAAACAGACTTTTACGATATGGACTCGACAGTAATGCAACAGCATGCAAGTAACCGTGTTAATTCTAATGCCTGATCTGTGACCAGTGATTTCTGATATGTAATGATTCATGTACAGTCAGATGTTTTTTGTCTATGTGTCAGTAAATTAAACCAGTGACTAAATGGTCAACTTCACATTGTTTCTCTGACTGAGTTCTGGACTTTTGCCAAAACTCCCGTAATAATCAATGAATCTCTTATTTACATTGTGTTTGCACTGTTAGTTATGATGAAAGCATTCATTAGTGTGCAGAAATCGAGATCACTGCATTCATGTGCTGAACATGTCTGTGATCGGCTACAATCTTCATCACTGCAACCTTTCATGCCACAATATGAATATAATGCTATAGATCTAAATAAAATGCTATAATAAACACTTTTGATGATTAGTTAACCTTGAGAGCTGTAATAGTAAAATCATGATAAAAGTTTTTGAGAGGGTTCCACGTGTAATACTAGCTATTTCATATGCAAAGATGTTAGCCAATCACAGCAGTGGGCGTTTACACTGAAGTCTCACAGCAGACACGCCCCTTAAAACAGAGCGTTCAAATCAGAGGCTAAAATCAGGGTAGGAAAAATGCCTTTTATTTCTAAATTATGACCATTTTTGATGTAAAATCATACTAACATTATAAGTGCATCCCAGGAAACATTATAAAACAATGCAGTTCATTACCCCTTTAAGTTGTAGCTAAAAAAGACTAAAATTATTTCTAATTTAATTATTTATTTATTTATTACAAATACGAAAATAATTGTTAATGCAACCATTAAAGAACTGCAATCCTTTTTCAAGTTTCAGACACAGCCTTTGGGCCCTATGATCATACACCCAGCGTAATGCGGCACCAGACGCGACGCAAGTGTTTTTTGGTAGTTTCGGCCCGGCGGCGTTATCATTTTCACGTCCTGCGCCACGTTGTTTAAATAGTAAATGCATTTTCGCCCATTTGTGCGCCCATGGGCGTGCTGGTCTGAAAACGAGGTGTGTTCAGGCGCATTGTTGGCGTGTTGCAATTTTGAGGCAACTGAAATAGACTGCGCCATTGACCAACAAAAACCTGGTCTAATCAATAGCACAGTATTTTTTTAGTTATTTAAAGGGCGCGTTAGTAATATGCACCTACTGTATAGGCGGGTGCACAACGCATGTACACTCTGATTATTACACACACAGGGATGCGCAGCAGCACACAAATATGCCAAATATTAAAAATAAAAGGATTACACTGTAAAAGATTATTATTGTGTACATAAAGATAAAAATGCCTACATGTCATAATGGATAGTCATTGCATGTACAAACCCGATTGCAAAAAAGTTGGGACACTGTACAAATTGTGAATAAAAAAGGAATGCAATAATTTACAAATCTCATAAACTTATATTTTATTCACAATAGAATATAGATAACATATCAAATGTTGAAAGTGAGACATTTTGAAATGTCATGCCAAATATTGGCTCATTTTGGATTTCATGAGAGCTACACATTCCAAAAAAGTTGGGACAGGTAGCAATAAGAGGCCGGAAAAGTTAAATGTACATATAAGGAACAGCTGGAGGACCAATTTGCAACTTATTAGGTCAATTGGCAACATGATTGGGTATAAAAAGAGCCTCTCAGAGTGGCAGTGTCTCTCAGAAGTCAAGATGGGCAGAGGATCACCAATTCCCCCAATGCTGCGGTGAAAAATAGTGGAGCAATATCAGAAAGGAGTTTCTCAGAGAAAAATTGCAAAGAGTTTGAAGTTATCGTCATCTACAGTGCATAATATCATCCAAAGATTCAGAGAATCTGGAACAATCTCTGTGCGTAAGGGTCAAGGCCGAAAAACCATACTGGATGCCCGTGATCTTCGGGCCCTTAGACGGCACTGCATCACATACAGGAATGCTACTGTAATGGAAATCACAACATGGGCTCAGGAATACTTCCAGAAAACATTGTCGGTGAACACAATCCACCGTGCCATTAGCCGTTGCCGGCTAAAACTGTATAGGTCAAAAAAGAAGCCATATCTAAACATGATCCAGAAGCGCAGGCGTTTTCTCTGGGTCAAGGCTCACTTAAAGTAAAGTGGAAAACTGTTCTGTGGTCAGACGAATCAAAATTTGAAGTTCTTTTTGGAAAACTGGGACGCCATGTCATCCGGACTAAAGAGGACAAGGACAACCCAAGTTGTTATCAGCGCTCAGTTCAGAAGCCTGCATCTCTGATGGTATGGGGTTGCATGAGTGCGTGTGGCATGGGCAGCTTACACATCTGGAAAGGCACCATCAATGCTGAAAGGTATATCCAAGTTCTAGAACAACATATGCTCCCATCCAGACGTTGTCTCTTTCAGGGAAGACCTTGCATTTTCCAACATGACAATGCCAGACCACATACTGCATCAATTACAACATCATGGCTGCGTAGAAGAAGGATCCGGGTACTGAAATGGCCAGCCTGCAGTCCAGATCTTTCACCCATAGAAAACATTTGGCGCATCATAAAGAGGAAGATGCGACAAAGAAGACCTAGGACAGTTGAGCAACTAGAAGCCTGTATTAGACAAGAATGGGACAACAATCCTATTCCTAAACTTGAGCAACTTGTCTCCTCAGTCCCCAGACGTTTGCAGACTGTTATAAAAAGAAGAGGGGATGCCACACAGTGGTAAACATGGCCTTGTCCCAACTTTTTTGAGATGTGTTGATGCCATGAAATTTAAAATCAGCTTATTTTTCCCTTAAAATGATACATTTTCTCAGTTTAAACATTTGATATGTCATCTATGTTGTATTCTGAATAAAATATTGAAATTTGAAACAGAATTGCATTCTGTTTTTATTCACAATTTGTACAGTATCCCAACTTTTTTGGAATCGGGTTTGTATCAGAATTACCTATTTGCAGTAATCACGAATGAAATTGGCTACTTATTTAACCAATCGTGGCAATACACACATGTATTTAAACTGACTCGTCAGGTTGAGGGTGTCTATATTCCGCCATGTAAATAATGAATCCGCCATGGTGCAAGCGCAACTGGCTTTTAAAGGGAATGGAAGATGAGACTCTGATTGGTTTATTGCACGTTACGCCCAAAACACACCCATTACTCATTAAGAGAATAGGGACAACCCTTTTAGACCATGTGCCGGGCGCGCCGACCATTTTTCATGTCGTTAAACTAGCAAAAGTGGAATCGGACACGCCCTAAGTGCACTTGCGCCGTGCGCTTTAGACCATGCTCTTAGATCGTTAAAATAGGGCCCTTTGTGTTTTTGGCCTATAAAGTGAAAAACAGCTCTCATTTGGCCTTGAGATCACAGTGTAGTCCAAACACCTACAGATCTACCCAAATCATAGCGCTAGTGTAGCATCAGAAATGACAAGTGAATAAAACGCTAGCGTGTTTAAAAGGTCACTCGGATACATTCTACATATGTCCGTCCATCATTTGCACCTCTACCTGAGCTCTGTTGCTTTGGCTTTTAGGTGGCTTCGTCTGACAGCTTTGGAGAGTGACAGATAAGAGGGAATAATTAATTTATCAGAGGAGACCAGACTCTAATCCCCGGTGTCCCGGTGATAAGGTTGTTTTTTTTTCTCGCTCTCTTCCCTTCCTTTAGATCTCTTCTGGTGATAGAGAGCTCTCCCTCAGCAGGTTCCCGTTAATAAGCCT
Source organism: Coreius guichenoti (assembly GCA_039654105.1). NCBI lineage: Eukaryota > Metazoa > Chordata > Actinopteri > Cypriniformes > Gobionidae > Coreius > Coreius guichenoti. The sequence goes on from CM077178.1 coordinate 12,807,648, forward strand.
GTCAGAGGGGCCAGGGAGAGCACGTCCAGAGCAGGTTATCTCCTCACCGCACACCCACGTCTCCCCCTGACAGCGACTGGCTGGCCGCTCAACGGCCCTTTGAAACCTCAGGAGTGCTGGGCCGCCTTCTGCAGGCCTTCGAGGCAGCCCTGCCATTTGAAATGGCTAATTCCAGCATCAGGGGGGCAGAAAAGGGGCAGAGGACTCTGCGGCTGACAGACCCGTCGGCAGAGGCCGGTATGGGACTCAACGGGGGTTGCATTTTTTAAAAATTCTTTTGTGAGGGATCTAAATGCAGAGGGATTTGTTTTCTCTTTTTCATGTTCCTCTTCTTTCACTTTCCAGCCATCGCTTTGGGTTTAAATGCAGGCATCTCTCCTGAGGTGGTTGTGCATGTTTCATATCGTGTGTGTGGATTCATCTGCCCCTCGCAGTGTGAGAAGCTTTTGTGTGTCTGGTTTTTCCATCTGTGCAGGTCTGTCTGGTAGCGCGAGTCTGGATTTGTCTGCCCTGCACAGCACGAAATATGTGTGTGTGTGTGTGTGTTTGTGTGTGTGAAGAGATGAGGTCAATAATGAAGGTTGATATCATGTGGGAGTTTAAACAGACAGAGTCTTTAATAAATAATAACCTGTATGATTGAAGCTTTGCCAGGCTCTGTACACAGGTGGACATCTCCTTCATTTCTGGGAAATATATTAAAATCCTTTTCAAAAGACGTAATTGAAAACCCAGGGACAAGATTAACAACTTGGTGGTTGTGGAATTTGATCGTTTATGAATAACAATGCTCCAACTATTTTGTTTTCTCATGAATATTTAAAATGACAAATATTAATCAGATATGAGATGGAATTTAGCTTGCAGATAAGAGGTTAATGCAGCTGCTGCGTCCACTGTTATTTTATTATTATTATTATTTTTAGCAGGGCTTGTTTACAGTGAATATGATATACATTTGATCTGTTCATGTATTCCTTGGGAACTGAACCAATGTTCTTGGTGTTGCTGCGCTATGCTTAATTTCCAATCTGTTTAAAGTCAGGATGAAATGGAAATTCACCTATTTTTCCAAATGCATCTATTTTTTAAATGCATTTTATTGTGAATTTTTTAACTCTATTTTTAATCAAAATGTCATAACTTGATTTTACGTCAGACTTCTCTCTGGTGACGTATACTGGACTCCCCCAATCATTTAGTCTGCTTAAACCCCACCCCTTTCTCACAATCAACTGCAAGCAAAAATGGCTTAAAACAGTCTTAGCTGTTTTGCTGGTTTGGTGTCCCAAGCTGGTTTAGCTTACCAGTTCAAAACTAGTAGCAAAACCAGTTCCAAAGTGATTCTTCAATTTAATGGAGGATGAAACATTATGTATGCCGCCACCTACAGGGCTGGATGCAATCAGCATGGGTAAACTTTTACTTTATGTATTCATCAACAACAAAAAACAATCTTATACTGAAATTAAAAATGAAGTGCTTTGTTTTTAAACTTCTCAGGTTCTTCGTCTTTTTGTGTATAATTATTTTTTATTTTTTGACCTTGTAATTTAATTACAGTAGCATAAAACTCAATCTTCTGAAACAGACTTCTCTCTGGTGACGTATATGCCGGACTTCTCCAATCATTTAGTCTCCTTAAACCCCGCCCCTTTCTTACAATTGGCTGCAAACTCACATTCAGTTCTTCCTGCATCCAATCAATAACCAGTGGATGGAATCAAGTCCCCACCATAGACTGTATAAAACAATGGACGTAGTGTCTGTGACATCACCCGTAGGTTTCTGAAGAGTATTTTTGAAGCCCAAAGTGGGCAGAGCCGGTCGTCGCCATCTTGGCAGCCATCACTCGCGGATAACCGAAAATGGGCAAAGAGGAGGCGGGATGTGGGTGAAGCTGAGGTGTCTGGTTGCTGAACCCAGCAGCGGCACTGTCACTCAAGTGGCCACGCCCTTAATTATGCAGAACTATAAGGCTTAATATAATTTAAATGGAAGAGTTATAAAAAAAATTCACCCCCCTCACAGTTGTCATGAAGGGCAAAATTAGCTATATAGACCAAAACCACTTTTTGTACCAGGCTGTAAACATTTTTTTTTTCTGCTGTAAAGTTGGCCATTTTAACATGGGGGGGTCTATGGGATTGACTCCCTTTTGGATCCTGTCTCTAGCGGCCAGTCGATGAATTGCAGTTTAAGTCACTTCCGTGTTGGATTCAAGAGAGAGACCGGAAGGTTGCCGCTTGGTCCCCACCCTACATTTATTTTTATTTTTTGATAATCCGCTTTACTTGGATATATGCCATAATTTGGAAGAAATAATCTGTCACTCAACTACTACAACACTACTGTTTGTAGTGTCAGTACTTTAACTCACTGCACTACTTTAAACCACATCTGGCTTTCCAACTGGCTCCTGCTTTTATTACTTGGAAGCAAACCTAAATGCCTGTTACTCAATCTGAGGAGAAAGCTAGTTCATTGGACATTGAAGTCTGTTATCATATCGTAGCTAATCAAATTGACTTATCCTTTTGTTCCTCTGCTATTGATTTGTTTTGTCTGCTGCAGGACTACCTCCCTCAAAACAAGAGACGAAAGTGTCTGGTGGGCAAAGATCATCCCAAGGTCAGTGGTGAGTGATTCGGCCCTTGTGTCAGTCTTTTTGGCAAACGCCAGCACTTCTGCCTCTTTCGATCAGGCAGTCGGCTGCCACTGAAAACCATGGCGGCTGATTCCTTCGGCTTATCTCGTTGATACGTTTAATCTCCTCATGGGCTCGGCCAGAGGAGGAAGGAGACGGTTGTCATTGTCCAGGGAGTTGAACTCGTGACCTTTTCAATTTCGGCCTTCGCTTCAAAGCCCTGTCTGTCCAGGTGGCCTCACGTCCTGGCACAAAGGTGCCATTTGCTTTTCATTTCCCGCCCGATAAGAGCGGAGAGAAAACATTGTATATTGTAATGCTCTCTCAGCCCTTTGACATCAGTAAAATGGAAGCCCGTGAGAGAGATCGATACAAATTAAAGGCAAATACAAAACCGCCACCGAAAGAAGAACACTAAAACGTTCAGAAAGCCATTGGCTGCTGCTCGCCGCTCTCAGGCTGAACATTATTTGTTTGAAGGTTGAACGAAATGGAGGGATTGAAAAGTAAAGAGAATCAAAGTTAGAGGAAGTAGATGTGACCTTCAGTGTATCCCAAAACACATACTCACGTTCCTTATAAGACATGCTTTTCAGCTTTCTGCAAAGGTAAAACTGTTCATATGATTTCAGTCTTACTCTTTATCTTCATTAGATTCATTATTTTTATTAGATTAATAAACGTGCATATACTTTTGTGGAAAAAAATTATTTATTGTTTATTTTATTGATCTTTTTTCTCAAAATATATTTATTGGCATTTGTTTGAACATTAGAACAATTAAATAAAAAGTGAATAAATAATAAAAAGAAATAATAATAATAAATAATAATAAACACATTACAGGACATTTAAAACAAAACTAAAACATAAAATGAAATAAGTAAACATACAATTTTGATACATCACAGTTCTATTTTATTGATCTTAACAATATTTGAGTGTGTTTCAGTACACATCATATTAATAAAAAATATATACAAATTTCAGAGGTTAATTTATATAAACTATTGTTCAAAACTTTAGGGTCTGTAATTTTTCATTTAGTTCTTTTCAAAGTCTTTCATGCTCACCAAGGCTGCATTTGCTGCTCATGAAACAATTTTTATTATTATAAATGTTGAAAACAGTTGTGCTACTTTTTTGTGAGAACCATGATACATTTTTTTCATAATTCTTTGATGAATAGAAAGTTCAAAAGATATAATGAATATAATGTTAATGGTACTTTTATCCTTACAAATAAAAATCTTAATTTCTTTCACACAAAAAAAAAACGTACTGACCATACTGACTATTATTTTAACTTAAGCGAATGTACATCTATTTAAAATAAACAAGCATATAGTATAATAAGCCTATAGAGTGCAAGTTTGTGTATTTGATTTCCTGGATTAATTTGCACAGCCAGACTGGCCATCTAAAATGGATATTAGTTTTGGTTAGTGTCATCAACTGACATATATTTATTGATATCTTTTGTTTGGGTCATTGTAGCAGGTCCTCAGAGTAATGATGTCTGCAGAGCTTCTGTTGCCCGCTGGATGCCCTTACACTTCTGTTCGATGGAACCTCACAAAGAGATTTATTGTCATCGTCTCTGGTATCTCAGCATACCTTAAATCATGGCAGGTGGCATCACATCAGTCAGAACTCCCTGACTTAAGCATTTATTTATTTATTTATTTCCCTACTACTGATGTTTTATTCACACATTTCACAGCAGAAAAACCTTCCTTTTATACTCAGCTCTTCACCCCACAACCGGAGACTCAGCATGAGGACCACAGAGGAACTCCTGCTTCAGCTGACTTGCATCACCCTGCAGGTGCAATTGATCATGGAGGTGCTGTAGTTTCACATCAACACTGTTAAGGTGCAGAGTGTGCATGATGGGATAGGTGGAAAGGGGGCTCAAATTATAGCACCCAATTTAATGGGAAGAATATAGCAAGCCTGTTACTTTGTACTTTCCAACATTTTGAAGGGTTCATAATTTTTCCGGTCAATCATGAATGAAATCTCAAGACAGAAATATACTTATTTTGTGTTGCGCAGAAGAAAGAAAGGTTTGGAATGACATGAGGTTGAGTAAATAATAATGACAGCATTTTTACATTATATATATTTATACATATTACGTTACTGTTATAGATTACTAAAGCATTGTCCACATCATATAAGGTTGAAAAAAATACTTGATTAAATGTGTTAGTAATTGAGGATTTTGGTATAACAAAACTAAAAATCGAACTAAAACTACAACTATAACAACTCAAAATCTGTGATTGCCTTGACGTGAATTTTATATGAGATTTCGAATTTAATGAACAAATGGAAAAATGTGATGTTCATTGTGGGCTTTTAGCTTAAAGGGTTAGTTCACCCAAAAATGAAAATTCTGTCATATTTACTCACCCTCATGTCATTCTAAGCAACATTGGACCCCATTGACTTTCATTCTATGGAGCAATAAAAAAAAATCGAAATGTCTTTATTTGTGTCCCACAGAAGAAAGAAAGTTTTGGAATGACTTAAGGGTGAGCAAATGAGATGGCAGTGTGTGTGTGTATATATATATATATCCGCTATCCTAGTTAGTCACATATTCCCATCTTTTTTAAATAGTTTGCTTTCATCATTGTATGTTATTGGCATTGTGTATAAAAAATAAATTAAAAAAAAGCATCAAGAATGTATATATAATGAAAGGAGAGAATCACTGTAAATGTTGTAAATCCAGACTGTGCAAGAGGGACTGTTTTTTGCAGTTGTTGTTGTACCTGCCAATGGCTATCCATCAAGAGCAATGTGATTACCATCAATACAAATAATATGTGTACATGGAAGTACTTCCAGTGATCAGCGTCCATTATGCTTTGGTTTCTGGTGTGGTGACCCGGATCCTGTTGGGTCAGTGAGGCAGTGAGTGTGAATTCAAGCAGACTCATTGCCAACTTATTGGTCAGTCAATAACCTATTTAATTTAATGTCACAGGCAATGTGGGCCAGGAATGTTGACGGGCTTGAATGTACCTTAGGAGAGGGCGGTGGGAGGGCAGCCCCCAGGTGCAGGTACCAGATAAACAGTAAGTGAAAATCCAGTCTCTCTGAGCATGAATACCTCTGGCTCCTTTGAAATTATTGAAAGTGTCTGGCCTCTTATAAAGTGAAGAGGACTTCAACTGCACAAATTAATACCAGTGATTTGGAAAAGCCAATATTCCAACACTTTAGCCACTCTTTAGCTGGCCTGGCTTTTGCCTTTGCTTCAGCTCAATCAGACTCTGCCCTTTACCACATACCTGCAAAACCGCTTTGCACTCACACAGAGAAAGACACAACTACCAAAGGTCTAGTGCCCATTAGCATGAACTGTTCATTAGGATTTTTTACATTTCAAATCCTATGCCATGAGATTGCTATGTTGTTCTGAATGGAATTTAGAATGTTGCTATCCAGTTGCTAGGGTGTTTCTATGTAGTTTCTAAGTTGTTCTGAGTGGATTTTAGCATGTTGCTATGCAGTTGCTAGGGTGTTGCAAAGTGGTTTCTAAGCTGATCCAGTTTGTCATTACTGGTAGTTATTTGCTGTGTGGTGATGTTAAGAGCTCATCTTTTTACATTTTCGATTATCACAGTTATTGAGATTTGTGTCAAGAGAGGTGTGCAACCATATAAAACTTTTACCCATGTACCTTTGCTTTGCAAAATTCTCTCTCCTTCAGTGGCAGAAGTTGCATAGTTCAGCTCATATTAACTATAATATAAAACCGAGTGCAGTCCAATCGATTAATCGTTATTAATCGCATCTAATATAAAAGTTTCTCAATATATAATGTGTGTATACACACACACACACACACACATACACTCACCTAAAGGATTATTAGGAACACCATACTAATACTGTGTTTGACCCCCTTTCGGCTTCAGAACTGCCTTAATTCTACGTGGCATTGATTCAACAAGGTGCTGAAAGCATTCTTTAGAAATGTTGGCCCATATTGATAGGATAGCATCTTGCAGTTGATGGAGATTTGTGGGATGCACATCCAGGGCACGAAGCTCCCGTTCCACCACATCCCAAAGATGCTCTATTGGGTTGAGATCTGGTGACTGTGGGGGCCATTTTAGTACAGTGAACTCATTGTCATGTTCAAGAAACCAATTTGAAATGATTCGAGCTTTGTGACATGGTGCATTATCCTGCTGGAAGTAGCCATCAGAGGATGGGTACATGGTGGTCATAAAGGGATGGACATGGTCAGAAACAATGCTCAGGTAGGCCGTTGCATTTAAACGATGCCCAATTGGCACCAAGGGGCCTAAAGTGTGCCAAGAAAACATCCCCCACACCATTACACCACCACCACCAGCCTGCACAGTGGTAACAAGGCATGATGGATCCATGTTCTCATTCTGTTTACGCCAAATTCTGACTCTACCATCTGAATGTCTCAACAGAAATCGAGACTCATCAGACCAAGCAACATTTTTCCAGTCTTCAACTGTCCAATTTTGGTGAGCTTGTGCAAATTGTAGCCTCTTTTTCCTATTTGTAGTGGAGATGAGTGGTACCCGGTGGGGTCTTCTGCTGTTGTAGCCCATCCGCCTCAAGGTTGTGCGTGTTGTGGCTTCACAAATGCTTTGCTGCATACCTCGGTTGTAACGAGTGGTTATTTCAGTCAAAGTTGCTCTTCTATCAGCTTGAATCAGTCGGCCCATTCTCCTCTGACCTCTAGCATCAACAAGGCATTTTCGCCCACAGGACTGCCGCATACTGGATGTTTTTCCCTTTTCACACCATTCTTTGTAAACTCTAGAAATGGTTGTGCGTGAAAATCCCAGTAACTGAGCAGATTGTGAAATACTCAGACCGGCCCGTCTGGCACCAACAACCATGCCACGCTCAAAATTGCTTAAATCACCTTTCTTTCCCATTCTGACATTCAGTTTGGAGTTCAGGAGATTGTCTTGACCAGGACCACACCCCTAAATGCATTGAAGCAACTGCCATGTGATTGGTTGATTAGATAATTGCATTAATGAGAAATTGAACAGGTGTTCCTAATAATCCTTTAGGTGAGTGTATTTATAGAAACTTTTATGTTAGATGCGATTAATCGTGATTAATTGATTTGTCAGCACTAATAAAATTATATATAATATTATAAAAATTTGATTAAAGGGGTCATGAGCTGCATTGTTTTATTGTTTTATAATGTTTCATGGGGTGCAATTATAATGTTAGTATGATGTTTACATCAAAAATAATCATAATTTAGAAATAAAAGGCATTTTTCCTACCCTGATTTTAGCCTCTGATTTGAAAGCTCTGTGTGAAGGGGTGTGTCTGCTGTGAGACTTCAGTGTAAACGCCCACTGCTGTGATTGGCTAACATCCTGCCCTCCCGAAAACTTTTAGCATGTTTTTACTATTACAGCTTTCAAGGTTAACTGATCGTGAAACGTGTTTATTATAGCATTATATTTAGATCTATAGCATTATAGATTGTGGCATGAAAGGTTGCAGTGATGAGCATTGTAGCCGATCACAGAGCACATGAATGCAGTGATCTCATCATTGAAACTAGATTTCTGCACGCTAATGAATGCTTTCATCATAACAATGCAAACTCAATGTAAATAAGAGATTTGTTGACTATAACTGGAGTTTTGGCGAGAATCCAGAACTCACACTGTTTGATTGACAGCTCCAGCGATTGTAAAGGGAGCGTTCTTTGATTGCTTTCTATGTATAATTTAAACAGTTTAAATAACAGATTATTTTCATCCTACTAAGAAAAACTATGTGAAGTCGGCCGTTTAGTCACTGGTTTGATTTACTGACACATACAAACCCGATTGCAAAAAAATTGGGACACTGTACAAATTGTGAATAAAAACAGAATGCAATGATGTGGAAGTTTCAAATTTCAATATTTTATTCAGAATACAACATAGATGACATATCAGATGTTTAAACTGAGAAAATGTATCATTTTAAGGGAAAAATAAGTTGATTTTAAATTTCATGGCATCAACACATCTCAAAAAAGTTGGGACAAGGCCATGTTTACCACTGTGTGGCATCCCCTCTTCTTTTTATAACAGTCTGCAAACGTCTGGGGACTGAGGAGACAAGTTGCTCAAGTTTAGGAATAGGAATGTTGTCCCATTCTTGTCTAATACAGGCTTCTAGTTGCTCAACTGTCTTAGGTCTTCTTTGTCGCATCTTCCTCTTTATGATGCGCCAAATGTTTTCTATGGGTGAAAGATCTGGACTGCAGGCTGGCCATTTCAGTACCCAGATCCTTCTTCTACGCAGCCATGATGTTGTAATTGATGCAGTATGTGGTCTAGCGTTGTCATGTTGGAAAATGCAAGGTCTTCCCTGAAAGAGACGACGTCTGGATGGGAGCATATGTTGTTCTAGAACTTGGATATACCTTTCAGCATTGATGGTGCCTTTCCAGATGTGTAAGCTGCCCATGCCACACGCACTCATGCAACCCCATACCATCAGAGATGCAGGCTTCTGAACTGAGCGCTGATAACAACTTGGGTTGTCCTTGTCCTCTTTAGTCCGGATGACATGGCGTCCCAGTTTTCCAAAAAGAACTTCAAATTTTGATTCGTCTGAACACAGAACAGTTTTCCACTTTGCCACAGTCCATTTTAAATGAGCCTTGGCCCAGAGAAAACGCCTGCGCTTCTGGATCATGTTTAGATATGGCTTCTTTTTTGACCTATAGAGTTTTAGCCGGCAACGGCGAATGGCATGGTGGATTGTGTTCACCGACAATGTTTTCTGGAAGTATTCCTGAGCCCATGTTGTGATTTCCATTACAGTAGCATTCCTGTATGTGATGCAGTGCCGTCTAAGGGCCTGAAGATCACGGGCATCCAGTATGGTTTTCCGGCCTTGACCCTCACGCACAGAGATTGTTCCAGATTCTCTGAATCTTTGGATGATATTATGCACTGTAGATGATGATAACTTCAAACTCTTTGCAATTTTTCTCTGAGAAACTCCTTTCTGATATTGCTCCACTATTTTTCGCCGCAGCATTGGGGGAATTGGTGATCCTCTGCCCATCTTGACTTCTGAGAGACACTGCCACTCTGAGAGGCTCTTTTTGTACCCAATCATGTTGCCAATTGACCTAATAAGTTGCAAATTGGTCCTCCAGCTGTTCCTTATATGTACATTTAACTTTTCCGGTCTCTTATTGCTACCTGTCCCAACTTTTTTGGAATGTGTAGCTCTCATGAAATCCAAAATGAGCCAATATTTGGCATGACATTTCAAAATGTCTCACTTTCAACATTTGATGTGTTATCTATATTCTATTGTGAATAAAATATAAGTTTATGAGATTTGTAAATTATTGCATTCCTTTTTTATTCACAATTTGTACAGTGTCCCAACTTTTTTGGAATCGGGTTTGTAGACAAAGAACATCTGACTAGGGCCTATATATGAATCATAACATATCAGAAATCACTGGTCACAGATCAGGCATTAGAATTAACAATTACTTACATGCTGTTGCATTACTGTCGAATATCGTAAAAGTCTGTTTGCAAATTTACCAAATAATACACAGTGAATCTACTACACTGGCATGCACGATTCAGTGGGCGGGGCTAAACAGGCAGCGATGTAAAAGCAAGCATTGATCTTCTTCTGCAGAGGTGGTGTTTAGCCACACTATTACATAATAAAGTGGCATGTTCCACATCCTGCCGTTATGGCAGGTTGGCTTCAATATAAACTCTTTTTAGACTAACGAGAAAGTTTTGAGTTCTAAAAATACAGGATGTTTTTATAGTACAATGACCTCTTATATGTCAAAAGATCAAGGGAATTTTGATTTGTCACCCCTTTAAAATGTTTTTTATGTGGTTTGTGTTATTATAAGATATTGAGTATGAAAAAATGCAGGGTGTGGTATGTGGTTTTTAATTAGTTCTGAGTGGATTTTAACATGTTTATGTGGTTGCAATTTAGCATGTTGCTATGCATTGCTTGGATGTTGCTATGTGGTTGCTAAGGTGTCCTAAGTGGATTTTAGCATGTTGCTATGCTGTTTCTAGGGTGTTGCTATGTGGTTGCTGAAAAAGAAGGACAGCTAAGTTCTATGTTCAAGTGTAGCATCTATTAACTATTCAACGTTTTTTTTTTTAATCCTACAAAACCTGAATTTCAAATCCACAAAGCCACAAACAAATACGGGGACCTCCCATCAATAGCGTGCAGACTAGGACAGTGGCACCAACATTTGAAGGTGAGTTCATGTGCGAGCCCGTTCGCTTTGATGCCCCTCCAACAGTCAATAAACCATTTAATCTCGGAGCTTTGGAGGGGTCGATCGCACCGATGCCGTGCCCAGGAGTTGCAGCATGTGGGAGTGCTGTCCAGCCCTGATAAAGCATTCATTTCCCAGTCCCCTTTGTCTTCAATTTGGATAGAAGCAAAAGGCCCACAGACCATTTCAATAATTCATCTGTGTGTTTAATGAGCTCCAGTAATCCGCAGTGGTGGGCAACGGAAACTCAGTGCCTCGCAGTGCTTTAAAACGAACACGATTAGAGGATTACTCCCATGCATTTCTGTATTCATGCGCTAATTTACAAACATGACAATATCGTTCCGCTGGTTTGGCTGCTATGGCAGCTTTGAAAGATTTGAGCCAGCAGTTTTTTTTTATTTTTAATCTTGCTATGGCAGATATTTTCTTTTACCAGGGGTCTTTTCAGGCCCCCCAGTAGGGCGTCACCCTCCAATCCAACACATGCACGAGTTGAACCTGCACACCAAACGCACAAAAGCAAAGTGTTTTTTTTTACCTGATTAAAAAATATGAACAATGGGCAGTTCTTAATCTTTTAACATGCTTGTGCTTGTATTTTATATGTTTAAAAAGCTCCTTGTGGAAACAAGTGCCAAACAGGGGCAGAAACATCATGTCAATGCAGCTGAGATAAAGCAGTGGAGTCTAGTAGTCCATCAAACATCTTCATCCCTCACCTTCCCCTGACTTTTCTCTCTCTTTTACTCCACAAGGCCACATACTGGCAATTAATCAGATGAAATCTGTCTGGCACTCTCTCCAGTCAGAGGAAGACACTGCTTCCTGTGTGTATGAGAGAGGAAGAGGGAGAAATGGCAGGATGTGCCGGAGTGAAATAAGGAAAGAAAAGGTCTGACTGATTCTGATTCACTCTTGACTTTAATATTAAATTTTTTGAAAAATGTCAGCAATAAAAAATAGTAATAAAACCCTTCATTTTCACTGTGATGGTCCATTAAAAGATGGGACGGGCTCCATTGGGAGAAAACTGTTCCGGTTCTTGAATACATTTGCATTTCATTGATACCTCTGAGCTTAGTATAAAACCACAAAAAAAAAAAAAAAAAAAAAATATTTGTTAAACTTTACATCAAGACATTCAGTTACTTTACAATATGTGCTGTTCAGTCTTAATTTTACCTCATAAAGAATTCATATCTTCAATGAAATTTCAAGGCTTCTCTAAATAAAAAAAGCTTTTTGTGTGTCAGTTCTGAACCTTTTTTAAATTATTTAATTTGTGTCTTATTTTTATATAGATTTTTTTATAATGTGAGTGGTGCTAGTGGATTTTCTGTGCGGTTGCTAGGGTGTTCTGGGTGGTTTCCAGGATGTTGCAATGTGGTCGCTAAATTGTTCGGTTTTTAGCATGTTTCTATCGTGTTCTGATTGGTTGGAAAGATGTTCTGGTTTTAGTGTGATGCAGTGCAATTGCTAGGGTATTCCGGGTGGTTGCCAGGGCATTGCATTGTAGTTGCTAAGTTGTTCTAAGTGTTTTTCAGCATGTATCAATGGGTTCTGGGTGGTTGCTTAGGTGTTCTGGGTTTTAGCATGTTGTTATGCAGGGCATTCTATGTGGTTGCCAGGGCTTTGCTATGAGATTACTAAGGTTTTCTGAGTGATTCTTTTTCAGGATGTTTGCCAGGGTGTTGCTATGAGATTACTAAGGTGTTCTAAGTGTTTTTTAGTATGTTTCTATGGTGTTCTGGGTGGTTGCTTAGGTGTTCTGGGTTTTAGCAAGTTGTTATTAAGGGTGTTCTGTATGGTTGCCAGGGCGTTGCTATGAGATTAAGATGTTCGGAGTGATTTTAGTGTTTAATTGTGATTTATTCAATTTGACAGCACTATTCATTTTTATTATGTATAGTCTCATGTCAGGAGCTTTTACTATGTTTCAATGAAGACGCTCCTATTCTACTTCTCTGGTCTTCGTTGTTTGTTTACAAACAACTTTCAGGTCTAGATAAAGGAGAGCAGTGGCTTCATTCATGCGCTTTCACCTTTTGTAAATGAATCCGGTCTGAGATGTCTAGCTCAATGGACCTACGTGTCTGCTTGTTGTCTAATCTAAACACACTCATCCATGCAAATATGCGTGTAAAGAGGAGCGCGCCCACCGATGTGTCGTTGAGAGCATCTGTCGGGCCCGATCATGAGACCGGAGCAGGTGACAGATGAGGTCCGCCACCCCCAGCACACACACAAGTGAATACACACTACGGGGAGGTATGAAGTCCTGCACACACTTGCGTTGGCAATCATGCAAAGCGACTTGATGAGAGATAGCCTGTCGAGTTGATTGACAGGAGTGCTAACAGGAGGTGAAGGCAGCGATGAGGCGACATTGAGAGCAGAAGAGCAGAGGCGTAAGTCTCCCCCCCGACACGGCCATGATTAGCTATCGTCTCCGTAGCTCAAATCGTTCGTGTGAATGATTCGAGTCTCTGCAGCTCTGTCAGCGACCGTTTATACGTTTCCAGCCACTCTGCTTTATCATTATGATTCATTTATGCGTACGGTACGCTTTGGTATGTGTGGCAACTATTTTCTGTTTTCTAAAGTAGGAAAGTTTGACTCTGACTAAGTACCAAAAAAATCGCTGTATAAGACGTATATGAAGGTATAGGAAGACATTGAGACACGTCTGAACCCATTGTATGTATAACATCCATCTTCTAAAATGCATAACTAAACGATAAATCCCTGATGGCAAATAAAGTTGATTTTATATATATTTACACCTATAAATTATAATCATTTATTATAATATCAAAAACTTTTCCATTATGATTCTATTTCTAATATGAAAAAAGCACTTTGTCGCTGTTTAGCGACAAATGCTTAATCTGAATTATACCTTCAGATATATTTATTCTTACAGGACCTCATTTGAATTCCTTTTTTATCTCCTTTAATTATATTCAGCCATCTCCTTAGCATCATTAAGTCTTTAACCCTGCTTGTAAATGACCCATGTAGCGTCTACAGGGTCACTGTTAATCAGTGTTTATGGGTCCTTGTTAAACGTGCAGGTTCATCTTAACTAATTAAGCTGTCTTTTCTGAGCTCAACTATGAACTTTTATTGTTCACGTGGAATTAATGGTGACAGAATGTATGTCTTTATGTTCAAGATAGGTGTCATGATAAAGAGAGAGACGTAACTAAAATCTGAAAGTATCTCAGCTGTTTCTCCTAGACAGAGATAGAGACTTTCGCTTTAGTTTCCTGCTTCTCTGATTTTTTTCCTGACAAAAAGGCCTCAATAATCTCACATGTATCTCAAACTGTGCTCAGATTTGCCAAGATTCCAAAGTATGCTATTCAGAGTCGGGGATTTAAATATAATACAATTAATTCAAATTCAATTATAATTTTTTTTTAAACAAAGCATAACTTCAAGAAAAATCTCTTGAGCTATGAAAGAGCAACATTTGAGCAATACCATTTCCTCTGGATAGCTCTAGTGAGAGTGTGTTGAAACAGTAAATGTCCTTTTAAGTAAGAGAAAGACAAATAGGAAGACATTTAGTAGGAAAATCTATAATAAATGTAAATTAGAAGTGTGTCGATGTGGCATGTGAGCCAGAGAGAGAGAAAAGCCTCTTTGTGTATGAGCAGGGTGCCATGTGTATGAACTAACGTCTTAATTGGTGTGAATGGCAACGTCCGCTACCTGACCAGAATCATTAATCAGAGCGGATGAGAGCTGGAGGATGTCAGCCTCTCCGTTCACACACACACATAAGCCTAATTCTACAGTTACAGCTGTGACGGTCACACTCTGATACTTGGTAATACCAGCAAAGGCCAGAAGAGAGGAAACACTAATTAAGAAACATAGTCACAGACAACCCGTTCACATGAGTTCATAGCCATATCAATACACACTGTTACACAAATGCTATATATATATATATATATATATATATATATATATATACTTTTATATTAAAATAATAAAATAATACTTTAATCATTTATATATGGGCATGTTTTGCTGTGTGCATTCACATTATTTCTAATTGTTGCATATTATTTGAATATATATATACAGTGGGGAGAACAAGTATTTGATACACTGCCGATTTTGCAGGTTTGCCCACTTACAAAGCATGTAGAGGTCTGTAATTTTTATCATAGGTACTCTTCAACTGTGAGTGACGGAATCTAAAACAAAAATCCAGAAAATCACATTGTATGATTTTTAAGTAATTAATTTGCATTTTATTGCATGACATAAGTATTTGATACATCAGAAAAGCAGAACTTAATATTTGGTACAGAAACCTTTGTTTGCAATTACAGAGATCATACGTTTCCTGTAGTTCTTGACCAGGTTTGCACACACTGCAGCAGGGATTTTGGCCCACTCCTCCATACAGACCTTCTCCAGATCCTTCAGGTTTCGGGGCTGTCGCTGGGCAATACGGACTTTCAGCTCCCTCCAAAGATTTTCTATTGGGTTCAGGTCTGGAGACTGGCTAGGCCACTCCAGGACCTTGAGATGCTTCTTACGGAGCCACTCCTTAGTTGCCCTGGCTGTGTGTTTCGGGTCGTTGTCATGCTGGAAGACCCAGCCACGACCCATCTTCAGTGCTCTTACTGAGGGAAGGAGGTTGTTGGCCAAGATCTCACGATACATGGCCCCATCCATCCTCCCCTCAATACGGTGCAGTCGTCCTGTCCCCTTTGCAGAAAAGCATCCCCAAACAATGATGTTTCCACCTCCATGCTTCACGGTTGTGATGGTGTTCTTGGGGTTGTACTCATCCTTCTTCTTCCTCTAAACACGGCAAGTGAAGTTTAGACCAAAAAGCTCTATTTTTGTCTCATCAGACCACATGACCTTCTCCCATTCCTCCTCTGGATCATCCAGATGGTCATTGGCAAACTTCAGACAGGCCTGGACATGCGCTGGCTTGAGCAGGGGGACCTTGCGTGCGCTGCAGGATTTTAATCCATGACGGCGTAGTGTGTTACTAATGGTTTTCTTTAAAACTGTGGTCCCAGCTCTCTTCAGGTCATTGACCAGGTCCTGCCGTGTAGTTCTGGGCTGATCCCTCACCTTCCTCATGATCATTGATGCCCCACGAGGGGAGATCTTGCATGGTGCCCCAGACTGAGGGAGACTGACCGTCATCTTGAACTTCTTCCATTTTCTAATAATTTGCGCCAACAGTTGTTGCCTTCTCACCAAGCTGCTTGCCGGAATTCTTACTGGTTGGTAGGTGATCAAATACTTATGTCATGCAATAAAATGCAAATTAATTATTTAAAAATCATACAATGTGATTTTCTGGATTTTTGAAGTGTACACAGTTGAAGTGTACCTATGATAAAAATTACGTAGAAAAACCTGCAAAATCGGCAGCGTATCAAATACTTGTTCTCTCCACTGTATATATATATATATATTTATACAACAGTTCTTTCTGGTTCTCGAATCTGATTACCTATGGCCAATCGTGTGATATTGCTCATATTGCATATTAGATAAATGCATACAACAACACATATTCATCCATTAAGTAAAAAAGAGTGAAAAGTGTAGTTTTGTAGTTTAGTTCTGACTGAATAAGTTGTTTCTATAATTGTATATTTGTTTGTGAACAAAACGCACAGACTTGATTGGATTCACTACCTGTCTGACCCGACTGAATGCAGAAGCTTGTTTATTAATGATTGGAGAGAGGATAATCTTGCATCAGCTGCTGTCTGGGCTTGGACCCGCTATCCAGCAGAATTCCACAAATTCAATTGGCAGAAGGCCTTGAATAGTTTATAAAAGTGGGTCAATCTAATCTCAGTGTTTACTGGTACTCTGTGGAGTTGAGGGCACAAACATGTGGCACTCAGAAATCTAATCATGCAAATCTAAGGTAGACTCTAAACAGAACACAGGTCACTGAAAGCAAACACCAGACTGCATCTTTCTTAATATGTGACCACAGAGTTTTGGTTTTTCATAATTATGTCTTGCAGTACAATGTGCTGTTATATGTAAAAAAAAACAAAAAACAAAAAAAAAACAATATAAAGTATACAAAATATATAAAAATATATTTTTATGAAATGTATCATTTGTATTTTTAAAACAATTGTATTTAAATGTTTACTATATAATCATATATTTCAGCAATATTATTTTATTATTATAATAAATATAATATACATGAGTTTTTTAGAGCATCAGGGAGCTATGTGACTCAAACCCTTTAAAACTGTCAGGACATATTGCTCTGATTTTTTTGGTACCACACACACATTCTAGCTAATGAACCTCCTGAAATAAGTTGTAAAACATATGTTAGTAGGGTTTTGGACTTTCACAATTATGGAAAAACAAAATGTGTTCTGTTTATGATAGTATGTGATCATTCAGATAATGTCTAATAAAGCACTGTGAATGATATAAACAGACCCTCAAAAACAGCATTATGGGATAAATTATAATACCCCATAATGAGAATAGTAATAAGCATTTCTTTGCATCATTTTGTTGATATCAGTAAGTCTGGCCGCATCATAGTCAGCATTATTATCCTTTTCATCCTAAACAGTGTATGAGATTAGGTTTAGTGCACCCTAAATCACAGCATGTTGAAAATAGCATGTCAAAAATGCCTGGATATCATAAAGTAAATGACATAATTTTGTGTTAACATTCGTGCGCTGTCAGACGCGTGGGCGCGCGTTCATATTGGTGGCATATCTGCAGCATACGCTGATGTCGATATATCTGCGACAGGCTCATATCGGCCGATTAAATCGGGAGACCGATAAATCGGTCTGGCTCTAAAATATATACATATGTGTGTGTGTGTGTGTGTGTGTGTGACCCTGTACCACAAAACCAGTCATAATTCGCATGGGTATATTTGTGGCAATAGCCAACAATACATTGTATGGGTCAAAATTATCGATTTTTCTTTTATGCCAAAAATCATTAGGATATTAAGTAAAGATCATGTTCCATGAAGATATTTTGTAAATTTCCTACCATAAATATATAAAAAAGTTATTATTAGTAGTAATATGCATTGCTAAGGACTTCATTTGGACAACTTTAAAGGCGATTTTCTCAATATTTAGATTTTGTGCACCCTCAGATTCCAGATTTTTAAATAGTTGTATCTCGGTCAAATGTTGTCCTATCCTAACAAACCATACATCAATGCAAAGTTTATTTATTCAGCTTTCAGATGGTGTATAAATCTCAATCTCAATCTCAAAAAATTGACCCTGATGACAGGTTTTGTGGTCCAGGGTCACATATATATACAATAAATGCATTGTTTGCATGTGTTTATTTCCTATTGTCTTTTATAATGGCTTTTGTTGTTGATGTAGATATTATTGTTCAATGAATATTATTTCATATAAATAATATGCCGTATTTGGTATTGAGAAAGGGTCCATCAGTGATTGTAATTTCAAATTCAGTGACAGTTACATTATTAAACCATTAGATGGCAGCAAAAACTGTCTTTATGAGTGACTGTTTGTAAACAAGGAAGTTGTTTTAGCGCTGTCTTTGGAAATCTTTTAAAAGGACAAAGATATCGCTTTCCTCAGTGGACATTCAAACTGATTTTTTTATAATGGATATTATGGACATCGACCTGAAGAATGAATACTATATCAGATACAGGTAATACACTTTAGTCGATCTCTCTCATAATACCATAATACTCTACTCGACATAATACAATAAGCTTCAATGAAGCGACTCTTCGTTACTAGTTCTAAAGTGATGTTTTAGAATTAGTAACGGAGGCTTGGTCACAACTAGGGATGTCACCATACCAAAATTCCAGTAGTCGGTACCAATACCATAAAAATGTTACGGTTCTCATTACCAATTTCCGTACCACAGCAAAATGTTTTTTATTTTATTTAACTATTTGGAAAAAAAATGTTTTATTCAATTCAATGAATTTATTATTTATGATGATAATCATTATAAGTAAATAATACATAAACATGTAAAGGCTACATGCTGTTTAAAAGTAAACATTGTTTATAAAAAAGATCAAGTGAAAAATAAGCAACCATCTAGGCATAATTATTATTAGTAGTAGTAGTAGTAGTAGTATTGCATAGAGACATAGCTAAATCTACTGTACAACATATATTTCTGTCAATTTCTTCAAGTTAAACTTTTATTTTGACGGGTTGCCGTGAATACCTTTTGTCTGTGTTCATGATTAGACCGTTTTCTCAAATGAAACGGTAAATGTTAATGAAATGACAATTTTTGTGTGTTCATGTCCTCAGTGACACAGAGACTAAAAAGACAGCGATTGTCACGCGTGCGTGCGAGCTGCAAATGAAACCGCACATCTGCGCCCGTCATTTATACAGAGACGCAAAACATGCAGGATTAATATTTAATAGTATTTTGCAGTTTAATATTCACAGACACTAGTATATATTCGGCTACAGTCTGGAGCTCTGGGCTAGATAAACACGGAAGCGACTGAACGCAGCTGCGGGTACCGAATATACTCGGTACTACCGGTACTACAGAAATGCTGGTATCGTCACATTTTTTAAATTTCAGTACCGACTTGGTAAGTACCGGTACTTGTGACATCCCTAGTCACGACTGCTAAACTGTCAACTTGAGATCTGAATCCGTGGCAGAAGGAAGGGTTCTGCACAAAAGAGTTTCTGATTTATTTACTCCCTTGTGTTGTCAAACTGTTGTATAAAAGCAATATCACACTCGTAGCCGTGCGATCCCAGATAGCAAGCATGTTTGGGCCACATGTGGGTATTATCTGGCACACATGGCCCAGATATGGCATGGCTGAACAGATATGGTCCAAAATGTGACCATGTTTGTTTAGCCATAACTTTAAAATCGGCGGAAAATGTTCTCTTGGTTCACAACTCATTCTGAGGTATATGGCCCAGATAACAACGTACACACGAGGACCATATGTGTTTGAGCTATGCCACAAAGTGAGAAACGCTGCCTTGTGGTAAACCTTTGGATTATATATGGGAAAACACAGGAAACCCGAAATCAAGCGCGGCTGACATCCGAGGTTCCACACCTCAGGTTGTTGCATCTTCCCTCCTATTGGTGGAATGAATCTGATTGATACTATGGCGCGAATACGACTTTGGCGCAGGCGCCATTTTCTCTTCTGCTCTCATGAGTTTTCAGTCACGCATATCTTCAGGTAAGTGAGGTTTTGGCATTTCAAAGTCATTTTAAGGTTATTTTGTTGAAACATGCAGCATTATGTGTCAACATTGCATATAAGCTTTTAGTTATTTGTTTGAGGAGGGTGTCGAATTAGCCTCAGTTTAGTGTATTTACCATTTCAGTCCCGTGTGTAATGCAGCTCACTAGTCACCGAACGAGTCATTGGTTGATTATATAAAACTCCAGACTAGTTTTCTTGCGTGCGTCCGTTTTTAACGCGCCTCGACTATCGTACAATCTGACATTAATGACAATTTATATCTTACAGTGTGACATGGTTTACAGCGGGGGATTATGTTCGTACAGCCTGACAAGGAACAATCGTGAAGGACTATTATAAATCGCACAGTGTGCACCCGGCTTTAGTTTTGTTGTGGCCGCGACATAGTCATTTTTGGGAACGTGAGTGTGTTGTGGCCGTGAGATCTTTTGAGGGGAACACATCTTTTTGTTCGCGTCTATGAGCTTATATTCTGTCATTTACTCGCCCTCATGTTGTTCCAAACCCGTACATTTGTTAATGTTCAGAACAACGGTTTAACCTCAATTTTATGAAGT
The DNA here is from genome assembly GCA_039654105.1 of Coreius guichenoti. Lineage (NCBI taxonomy): Eukaryota > Metazoa > Chordata > Actinopteri > Cypriniformes > Gobionidae > Coreius > Coreius guichenoti. The sequence continues at coordinate 12,828,431 of CM077178.1, forward strand.
GGCTTGAGTGTTTTGTTTGCACTTACACAAAAAAGGTAATTTACCCCTTATTGTATTTGTTTATTTTTTGCTCAAAGCACGATGACTTTTGTCTGTGTGTGTGTGTGTATATAACATTTTGTGTATATATTAATATGACTAATAATTATGATTATTATTATTGCTAAATAAAAATATTTAACAAAATAAGAAACATTACTATTACAATAACTTTTTCATTATTAAAAATAAAAAATAGAGTATTTAAGAATAAATATAACAATATAATAATAATAATAAAAATATTTATATTTTACAGAAAACTTATTTTACAAAAATAAACTGCTGGGTTACCTGTTAATATGCAGACAGACTATGACTAAAACCATTAGAAAGGTCTAAGGATTTATTGTAAAAAAAAAAAAAAAAAAAAAAAAAAATGTATATATATAAATATAAATCATGCTGATTTATTATTAATGTTGGAAACCGTTGAGCTGCTTAATATTTTTTTGAAACCTGTGATACTTTTTCAGGATTTTTTTGATGAATAAAAAGTTTAAAAATAACAGCATCTTTTGTAACAGTAGCTACAATATTTTTATTTTTTTTTCCTTTTTTTGGAAAAATGTATCTTATTCATCACTAGCCAAGTTTCCATCCACTTTTCCACTGTTTTGTTATCGACAAAGTGAATATGCGTTAAAAAAAAACATTGCACAATTTGTTGTCTCCAGCCTGTTTCCATCCAATTGGCCTTTTACTGATAAAATGGTGTGCGTACTGACGTCATCCCTAAAAAAAAAAAAAACCCTGCATAGTCGCACAAGTTTTGTTGTATTGCTAAAAAAAAAAAAACATACATACTTGAACTTATATCGCAAATTAGTAGGCTGTCGTATCTTTCGTGTCCCAAATATTTGTAAAATGCAGAGAGTAATGAGAAGATTGAAATGTAGGCCTACATATTTTCAGAATAATAGGCCTATTACTAAATGATGAAATATTAATCATAAGATCACAGAGAAGTGGGACAGTTTGTCTGACAGGACTGATGAACTGCCTTTATGACGAAGCCCATGGGTTTGGACACAGAGCGGCTCAACTGTCCTGTATGCAACATTTACCATCCATAAAAAAAGATTGGTATAGTAAAATGTTGGTCATTTAGTAACAATCTTTACTGTAAGCCTTGAACATGCAGCCAGTCGCGGTTTGACGCATGTCAGATCATTCAAACCAAACAAAGATATTCCAAGAGAATCAATTTTATTAGATTGTAAAAAAAAACAAAAATATAATTTACAAAAATAAGGATGAATGTTGTTTGAGAGGTAACACGTCTTATTCTTACCAATAGTAATAAAACAATTTAATATACAATTGAATAATATGAATATAATAGATTTAGTGCGCCTTTGAACTACAGGGAAACGGTGCTTTAACGGGAGCAACGCCACGCGCGGACGCTGTATATAATAGGCTTATTCTGTCATGTGACACCACATTTATTTGCATTAAAGCCCTTTTTCTGAACAAAAAGTGTTTCCAAACTAGTTTTCATGACATTTGAATTATCGACATAGCATTTATGCGCTACAGTTAAACGGAAAAAGATTGTGTCGACATTTGCAAAAAAATTATAATAGGCATTTCCATCAGCGATATCGGTAAACGTTTTGATGCACTAAACCTTTTTTCGCAAAAAAAAAAAAAATTCATAACTAGTGATGTATTGTGTTGTGATGTAAAGTGACAATAAATACTTATATCGCCAGAAAATTGTTTTATTTTGACTAAATGCTGTTCTTTTTTATTATTATACTTTTTATTCATCAATGAATCCTGAAAAAAATATCACAGGTTTCCAACTGTTTCCAACATTGATGATAAATCAGCATATTATAATTAATGAAGGATCATCCCAGCTAACAGAATTTTGTTATAAGAATGTTCTCTAAATATTCAGTGTTGGTTGTAAAAAAAATCTCCAGTTTTCTTGACATGAGGATTTTTTAATTTTATTTTTTATATTAGATAAGATATACTTTAACAACCTTTAAATAACATTCTACTAACATGAATGAAACTGGACATTTTTATGTTCTTGGAATGTTGAGTTTTAAATCAAAATTAAGTTGAAAGAACGTTTGAGGAATGTCATACCTTATAAAAAAAATGTCCTTTAATGTCTGGGATGGGATGTGACACTGAAGACTGGAGTAATGGTTGATGAAAATTCAGCTTTTTTTTTCAGAAATAAATTGTATTCTGATGAATGTTGATAACCAAACAATTTTTTAAGCCCCCATTGACTTTTATGTATTCTTTTTTTCATACTATAAAACTCAATGGAGACACAAAACTGTTTGATTACCAACATCCTTCAGAATATCTTTTGTGTTCATCAGAAGAAATAAAATCATACAGGTTTGGACCAACATGAGGGTGAATAAATGATGACAGAACTGTATTTTTGGGTGAACTATCCCTTTAACATTTATTTTAATCATAATCATGCAGACCTAGCTTCCCGGGTTTTATTGCAGGCGCAGTCGGTTGAAACAACGTGAGTCCCAGCGACACACTTCCAACACTCATTAGAGACTTTCTTTCTCTTTCTTGTGAAGTTGTTGTTTGTTATCTTTAGCAAGTTACTGTGAATTTTTTTCTTTTCTTTTTTTTTTTTCTTCTTTAACTCTCATAACTAGTTGAGCATAATACACACTTAAAATGAAATTTGGTGTAAAATAAAGTCTAGACTCTTTGAATGTTATTTATATTAATATAAATGGTTTCTGAGTAACTGTAATTATTTGAACATTTGTCAAAAGTAAATTATTGAAAAAATACATTTTTGTTGAGTGTTTTATTTACCATGGAGTTAATAAGACTTTTACATAATACTCAAAGTCGCATGTGGGCCACATAAGGGCATTAGATTTTAACAAAACTCAGCCATACTAAAATTCCATATAAGGCCCAAATAAGGGCCACATAAAATTGTATTGTTTGGCGGAGTTATGGCACTGCTTTGGCTGAGCTGTGGTAAAGAAGAAGTGGGCCAGATCTGGGCCGGCAAACACAATCTAATCTGGGCCACATCTCAGCTGTTTATCTGGGCCAGATCTATGCCAAAGGAAATTTGCTGACTGGGATATGGCTGTATATCAGTACGCTGTGATTACCTACGGCCGAATCACAGCCGTGCTGATATACAGCCATATTGCACTGCTAATCATGTGATATTGCTCATATATTGGGCTGCAGCTCTTGGCTTGAGTGAATGTGTCTGTTCTCTGTGGTTTACTGCTCATGTAGGTCTGTTTTTTTACCCTCCCTTGTGTGTTTCCAGACTATCATTCCCACTATATAGTGCAAACCCTCAGCACTTACCAACACAAAGTGCTGGCCTCATTGGCCTGGATCATGACTTCCCCTGGCTGCTCTTTTTCTTCCACTTTTGTTGTGCTTTCATTCTCTTCGTCCTCATCTTCCTCAGGTCACTACTCCTGATGGAGGAAGAGAGTGTCGTCCCGAGGCCTGAGCGGCATCTTTCCTTCTGTGTTTTACATCTCGCACTCTTGCTGTTGTTCTATTAGTTGTTGGCTGTAGGGCAGAGAGGAGGTCACTCTGACTGTTGCCTTTTTTGCAGGCTATTCAGAGAATGCTATTAAAGGTGACACAAAGGAGTTTGTGTCACCGGACTCGTTTGCAGTCTTCATTTCCTCCGTCTCTCAGTGCTCGCCCTACTTCCTGTGGCTCTCTGGGAATAACTGAAGGGCATGTTCTTTAGCTGGGTGTACTGTGTGAAAAGGCCGCCTGCATTTGGGTGACTGGATACATTTCTGTACTTCCTGTTCTGTCTGGTAGAGTCCAGTCTGAATAGTTAATTTTTTTTTCCAACAGGCTTGACCACCATCTTAAATTATAGATAAACTAGAGGCTTAACTACATTACACTACACACTTTTCAACAGCCTGGCAGTGCTATTTTATTATTATTTATGTACTTTCTTAGTATTTATTAATTTTTTGAATTAACTTTTATTTTTTTATTTTCAGAATTTTGTTTTATTTTTGTCATTTTTATTAGTTTTTGAAACTTATTTTATTTCAATTAGTTGCCAAGACAACATTTCTAATTTTAAAATGTATCATCATTTTAGTTAACAATTACAACACTGCTGCCTGGATGAATGAAACTTTGACAAACTTTGAGACCTGAACTCATATTTCAAAGCGCTTGTCCAGCCTGCTATATAAACCAATACTTTTGCTCAATCTTTAAAGAGAACTAGCATTGAAATAGCCTCAAAGCTAATAGCCATGTAATACTACAACAAAACCTTAGTTTTGGAAATATACAATACAATACAATAGAGAACATTTCAATGAGATACTTAAAACAAACTAGCTTACAATACAGTTAGCTGTGATTAGCATAGCTGCTAACTTTAATCCAGCCTGGTGGAAAAAAACCAAATGACTTGCCTCGCAACCTTTGTTTGTCCTGGAAAACTGCTGATGAAGTGTTGCGTTGTGATTAATCTTCTCCTAATCTCTCACCGAGGGACTTTTGCATTAGAGGAAATGCTGTGTGAGACATTCTAAGAGACTGAACTTCAAGGAAAAACATAAATCCACCAGGTGTTCTCGAATCACCACTGCACTTTGCGATTCTGTCGCTTACTGTGTATCCATCCATTCCACTATATTGACTTTCCATTAATCATGCTAATCACTAGAGCTGATGTTATCAACTTAAAGCTAAATGAAGCGCATTCAACAAAGTGTATACATCAATTATTTTCGGTACATTGTTTCCTTATTTATGTATGGCAGTTTGAGGTACAGTATAAGGCTTTTTATGCAATTTTTATTATAGAGGACTGTGGAAAGCTAACCAGTGGCGTAGCTGACGGGCATGCAGGGCACGCACTGAGGGGGGACTCCGCGTGAACCCTCAAATGAAAGCAAGAGCACCTTCAGTTGATACTATATAAAAATGTCATATTGGCGAAATAGATTTGGCAAACGCTCAGTGCGTATTTGTGTTTGCGTTTTGGAAAACGTCAAATTACAATGTGTTTTTGCAGCGGTGAGCAATGTAGCCAATCACAGACATATCTGTTAAGCTCTACAATGCAATGGCCAATCAGAGGTCAGTTAGAATCCATTCACCAGTCAAAATGCTGGAGATCGCGATTATAAATTGTGCTCAATGCTCTTTTGCGCACATTCAAGGCTATATAGTCCATTGAATAAAAGTTTTGTTTTTCATGCTGCTAAGAGGGACGACGGCCAATTGCACGCTGCAAAGTTTTGGAAGTGACATAAATTATTTGAGCAAGTTTGACAAGGGCCGAATTGTGATGACTAGACGACTTGGTCAGAGCATCTCCAAAACTGCAGCTCTTGTGGGGTGTTCCCGGTCTGCAGTGGTCAGTATCTATCAAAAGTGGTCCAAGGAAGGAACAGTGGTGAACCGGCAATAGGGTCATGGGCGGCCAAGGCTCATTGATGCACGTGGACCGTGTGGTCCGATCAAACAGACGCTACTGTAGCTGTATTATTGACAGTAATAGCCATAGCGCATGACAAAAATATAACGTCAAAATAGATACGCATTAAGCAATGTAAATGCAGACTAATAGAAAATTATATTTCAATTATTTGTCAAAGTAATGACTTGTAAATAATCTTAAATGTCTCACTGTACATTGCTTCTTGTTAGCCGTTGCTTGCATATTATATCTGCACCTTCCCTGCGGATTTGCAATACACAACTGATGCTAACCCATAATGTCCAAATGAGTGTCACAGCTTAAAGTGCAATGCAGCAAGACTATGAATGTAAATAAATTATTTCTCCTCATAGTAAATCTGTTGTAGGTAAAACTCAGTGCCACAGAGCACATTCACACACACACACATACGCACATACGCTACAGTCACCACTTACACAGTCAGCAGGCAGCTGATCGACAGCCATTACACACCTCTGCACACATGCCTAATATTCTTCCCTCTCAGTGCTTCTTTTTCTTGTCTAGCTCTCATTTAAAGTAACTGTCTTCAGTGTCACATGATCCTTCAGAAATCATTCCAATATGCTGATTTGCTGCTCAAGAAAAAAAAATGTATTAATAAATGTATTATTTAATATTATTATCAATGTGTAACAGCTGTTTAATACTTTTATGGAAACTGTGATTTTCATTTTTTCAGGATTCTTTCGTGAATAGAAAGTCGTGAATAAAAAGAACAGCATTTATTTGAAATAAATCTTTATAAATGTCTTTACTGTCACTTTTGATCAATGTATCCTATTAATTTAAAAAATAAATAAATAAAAAATAAAAGTTTTACTGACCCCAACATTTTTGGTGTTTAGTGTATATGTTTATTATTATTATTAAATGTTATTTTTTTAATTACTATTATTAACTTTTTGGCATAATCATTTTTATGTTATAAATGGATCACAGGGATAAAAAATGTAATAATACAAAAAAATTATGAAATGGCCGTTAAAGCTTGTGTACAATTTCTCATGATTAGAATTGGATAGCATTTTGCCTTACTCCTTTCCGTCTTTGTTCTCTTTCCCACGTCCATCTTCATAATAATCTGCCCTTTCAAATTAACACCTGAATCCATCAGAATATGTGAAGCAGATGTGACATAATTATAGAGTTCTCTGTCAGGCCAGCACTTCACTATTGTGACAACACTTTCCTCTATCTTCTCTCTCCTCCCTCATTAACCTTGCTGGCAGTAAACCTCTCCTCCATCTCGTTTCATCTCAGCTTCTGTGGAGGACAAAGGTTTCATCACAACTGTATGTTTTCAAAGACGGAAGCCTCCGTCTTTCTGCCATGCTCTACTGAGCTCTGCTCATTGGTGTTTGACAGAATGACTCAGACTTACTTACTCGTAACAGTTTCCGTGTTAGATGTGTCCCTGACTGTTTGACCTTGTCTTTCTGGGTATGCATGCACTGAAAGCGTTTAACTTCCACATCTCTGTGTACTGACCATGTGTCACCAGTAGAGAGCCTGAAATAAAGAAAACAGAAAAAAGGAAGTCATCTTTAAAATACTATTTTTATTTCCGAAAATGTAATTCTATGGATGTTCATTTAGAATTTAGTTAGTGAATACCTAACAGAAAAGCATTTTTTCATGATTGACATGAAATAGAAATTTTGATCGTCTTTTCTTCCCTATTGTGACGTATATCCGAGAAAACTTAAGGACTTTGTTTATCAGAAATTGATTCTGCATCAGAGAAGAGATGTAGTATTGATGAAGAAGGGAAGTTAATGTTTTTAATTACAGATTATGAAGGCACATGAATAAAAAAAAAATGATGTACACGGATAATTCATTTATTTAAAAACACTGCAATATTATATTTAAAAAAAATCAATTTTGATTTAAATGTGGCTTTAAAGGGCCGTTCACACAGAACGCATTTTTCCATTACACTTTGCTACTTTTCAAGTGCTTTCAATGTGAATGAGCTAGATGGATGTCTTTAACCGTTGCACTTCACGCGTCTTTTACAGGCATCTTGCACGTGACATGGCATTCAAAAAAAGGCTCAAGTTAAAGGAAGCTAAACTTTAAAAAAAAAAAAACGCGTCTCTAGACGATGGGCCCTATTTTAACGATGTAAGCGCATGGTCTGGAGCGCATGGCGCAGGTGCACTTAGGGCACAGTCGTTTTCAGTTGCCTCAAAATAGCAACACGCCAACAATGCACCTGAACACACCTTGTTTTCAGACCAGCACGCCCATGTGCGAACAGATGGGCGCAAGTGCATTTGCTATTTAAACAACATGGCGCTGGACGTGAAAATGATAACTGCGAAGGGCTGAAAATAGCAAAAAACAAGTTTTTTCCTTCCACCAACAGCAAAAACGTGTTCTGTGTGAACCGGCCCTTGTAGTGGTTTTTGATTACTCTGTTACTCCAGGCTTTTGAATCTGTTTACCACAATGATTTGTTTGTATTTATTGACCAAAAATGCAGTGACCCTTGCTGCAGGTTACATCATTATGCCAGTAGGTGGCGCCAGGTATATAAGCCCTTATGCGCCAGAGAAAAGCACGCAGGCACCTTTAGAATTTTGTGTTTGAACTTCTGTTTTTGCGGTAGCTCTGTACATTTCTATGGCATCGCTGTCAAAGTGGATTTACTTACTATAGAGTTAACGAAAGTTATCATGGACATTATAATGTTTGAAGCGGATGTCATAACTAATGTCAGTAGACTGGGAAGATTTTAAACTGAGTGGTTCATTCATAAATACGTAACATCTTAACTTCATGCTGTGGAAATACAAACCGGAAGACAGAACACAATGAGCGCAGTGCTGAAAAGGGGCAGGGCTACATAAGGGTGCATTGGTAATAAATTAAATGTGACATTCAGGGCCCTATTTTAATGATCTGAGCGCATGGTCTGAAGCGCAGGTGCACTTAAGGCGTGTCTGTACCTAGTCTCTTTATGAGTCATGAGTGTGTTTCGGGCGCAACGTGTAATAAACAGATCAGAGTCTCATCTCCCATTCCCATTAAAAGCCAGGTGCGCTTGCACCATGGTGGATTCGCTATTTACATGGCGGAATTTGCGAGCGGGAAGACTGAAAGCTTCTCGAGAGAGGAATCCTTTTATTTTTAATATTTAAAAAAGTTTGTGTGCTGCTGCGCATCCCTGTGTGTAATAAGCAGAGTGTATGCGCGTTGTTCACCCACCTATAGGCGCATATTACTAACGCGCCATTTAAATAACACAAAAAATACTGCGCCATTGACTTTAGACCAGGTTCCCTTTCGAATTGGGGATCATTTTTAGAGACCAATCTATTTCGAGTGTATAAAAACGAGCCAATAACGTTGGCATGCGGTCCACGCACCGCAACGCAGCGCGGGTATAAATACGGAAGTGGAATACCGCATCCTCGCTTTCAACTTCGGAGCCAAATGGTTTGCAGTTCAAGCTGTTGCTGTTTCTACGAAGAGTGTTTTGTGACGAGCCTTTTGAGGAAGATCGCTCTCATACCGGTGCTGGCGTGACGGTGCGATTCAGCGAGTGGCCGCTGCAACGTGCACTGTTCCTGTGTTGGTTGGCTGGGCGTTTCCGTTTGTTGAGTGCTCATAACGCAAGCCTGCGTGTCGGACCGCTGTGAGCCGCGGCCATCTCCCTGAGTGCCTCAGCATTCCTAAAAAGAGCATTTCCCTTCCTAAAAGAGCAACACGGTTTGACCCTGCGTCTTTTTCAAGATGTCATTCAAACCGTGTGTTTCTGGATGCTGTCGTTTTCTGTCCCCAGTTGACGGTCATGATCGCTGTCTCACGTGTTTGGGCGTTCAGCACGCTGAGGCGGCGTTCGTGAATGACTCATGTTCCCACTGCGGGAACATGACCATCGCAGTTCTACGGTCTAGGCTCGTTGCCCGAGTCAGATCCAAAGCTTACGGCTATGCTTTCCCGGGCCGCCGCGAGTGTCGGGCTCAAGTGGAACCCTCCACCATGTCCCGAACCCTCGCGGCTGGACGATTGGTTTCTCAGGGACGGCCCGTGCTGGTTCTCAGCGCCCCGCCCCGGTACCATTCTTTCCGGAAGTGCATCAGGAGCTCACAAAGTCGTGGGCGGCGCCCTATAGCGCCAGAAACCGATCTAGTGACTCCTCCGTCCTCACTACCCTCGATGGTGGCGCGGCTAAGGGGTACATGGGGATTCCCCCAGTCGAGCGGTCCATGGCGATGCAACTGTGTCCCAGGGCCGCTGCGGACTGGCGGGCTAACCCACGTCTCCCCTCCCGGGCGTGTAAGTTCTCGTCCAACCTAACGGGCAAGGCTTACACAGCCTGCGGGGAAGCCGCGTCATCTCTGCATGCCATGGTGCTCCTGCAGGTCTACCAGGCCAAAGCGCTAAAGGATCTGCACGAGGGTAGTTCCGACCCAGGCGTTATGCTGGAACTGCGCACAGCGACGGACCTCGCCCTCTGGGCGACGAAAGTCACTGCGCGCTCCCTGGGTCGGGCGATGTCCACTCTTCGGCGATGCCATCGAGAGCTTCGCCCAGCAGTTCTCGGTGGCCCAGAAGCAGACGGAGGCGATCAAAAATATCCTGCCCCGGCGACCAGCTGATGCCTCCACCCCGTCGCCGGCTGCAGCGCCTGCGCCTGCTCGTCGCCGAGGGCGTCCCCCGGCGTCTGCCTCCGCCCCTGCCAAGCCCAAGCAGCAGCCTCCACCCAGGAAGCAGGGCGCTGGACGCAAGGGTGCCGCCCAACCCGCTCAAGAGACGGGCAGCCCAGGGACGGATGGGTCTGCTCGGAGGGAGATGGTGTCCGCACCCCTCCCCCCCCGGAGGAGGACTGGGGGGCCAACATCACTCTGCCGCTGGCTCTTCAGAGTGCAGCGGTACCCACATTTTCAATAAAAGAGCAGTTTCCGTTGTCCCTGGGCCCCAAGAGGGCCAAGCCGGTTGTGTGCGACGCCCCCGGGCCTTGCCACTCCTGGTTCCCCCTCTTTTCGCCAGGGGGCAGTGTGAGGCTAGAGGATGCCCCCGGGCCTTCTCTCCCACACACTGCCCCACCCTGGAACGGTCAGACAACACTCCGGGTCGCCTCCGGGCCGTCCGGGTCGGGTCTGAGCGTTCCACCTCGCTGCCCCACCCCGGGTACGTCTGTGGTGCCGTTGGTCCCGCTTACACAGTCTCTGGGGGCCTGGCTAGCGCTCCCTAGGCCGTCTCGCTGGCTCATCCGTACTATCAGACTCGGCTACGCGAATCAGTTCGCGTACCGGCCCCCCAAGTACAGGGGCATCCATGCCCACATCTTGCGGTCAGAGATCGATGTCCTACTGGCGAAGGACGCGGTCGAGCCGGTTCCTCCAGCCGATATGAGGTCGGGGTTCTACAGCCCCTACTTCATAGTACCCAAGAAAGGGGGTGGGTTACGACCAATCTTGGACCTGCGTGTCCTGAATCAGGCCCTGCACAAGCTTCCATTCAGGATGTTAACGCAGAAACGCATTTTCGAATGCATCCGTCCCCGAGATTGGTTTGCAGCGATCGACCTGAAGGACGCGTACTTTCATGTCTCTATCCTTCCTCGACACAGACCGTTCCTACGCTTTGCGTTCGAGGGGAGGGCATATCAGTACAAAGTGTTGCCCTTCGGGCTGTCCCTGTCGCCTCGCATCTTCACGAAAGTCGCAGAGGCAGCCATTGTTCTGCTCAGAGAACGCGGCGTTCGCATCCTCAACTATCTCGACGACTGGCTCATACTCGCCCAGTCTCGGGAACGCCACTCGAATTGCTTCATATGAGACCGCTTCAGCACTGGCTTCATGGCCGGGTCCCGAGATGGGCGTGGCAGAGCGGCAAGTACCGGGTCCCAGTTACTCCGTACTGTCGCCAAACCTTCAGCCCGTGGTCAGACCCTTCGTTTCTACGGGCAGGAGTGCCCTTAGAACAAGTGTCCAGGCATGCTGTTGTCTTCACGGATGCCTCATCCACCGGCTGGGGGGCCACGTACAACGGGCATGCAGTCTCGGGTCTGTGGACGGGGCCCCAGCTGCATTGGCATATCAATTGCCTGGAGTTGCTAGCAGTACGTCTTGCCCTAAGCCGCCTCAAAAAGCCGCTTCAGAGCAAGCACGTACTGTTCCGTACGGACAGCACTGCGGCCGTTTTTTACATCAACCGCCAGGGTGGTCTACGCTCCCGTCGCATGATGCAACTCGCCCGCCATCTCCTCCTGTGGAGTCAGAAGCATCTGAGATCGCTTCAGGCCATTCACATCCCTGGTGCGCTGAACCAGATAGCCGACGAGCTCTCTCGTCAGTCGACACCTCCGGGAGAGTGGCGACTCCACCCCCGGACCGTCCAGCTGATATGGGACCTTTTTGGAGCCGCGCAGGTAGACCTGTTCGCCTCTCCGGACTCGACCCATTGCCAGTTGTACTATTCCCTGACCGGGGGCACCCTCGGCATGGATGCACTGGCGCACAGCTGGCCCCGGGACCTACGCAAATATGCGTTTCCCCCAGTGAGCCTTCTCGCACAGACTCTGTGCAAGGTCAGGGAGGACGAGGAGCAGGTCTTGCTAGTTGCGCCCTACTGACCCAACCGGACCTGGTTCCCCGAACTCACACTCCTCTCGACAGCCCCTCCCTGGCTGATTCCCCTGAGGAAGGACCTGCTTTCTCAGGGACGGGGCACTCTATGGCACCCACGTCCAGACCTCTGGAAACTCCATGTCTGGTCCCTGGACGGGACGTGGAGGTTCTAGGTGGCCTGCCACAAGCGGTGGCAGACACCATCGCTTCTGCTAGAGCCCCCTCTACGAGGCGCCTCTATGCCCTAAAGTGGAACCTGTTCGTTGTGTGGTGCTCTTCCCGCCGGGAAGACCCCCGAAGGTGTTCGGTTAGTGTTGTGCTTTCTTTCCTGCAAGATGGGCTGGAGCGAAGGCTGTCTCCCTCCACCCTCAAAGTGTACGTCGCAGCAATAGCGGCGTATCACGACGCAGCTGAAGGTAAGTCCTTAGGGAAGCACGACCTGATCATCAGGTTCCTCCTCCTAAATCCTCCTCGTCCACACTCGATACCCTCTTGGGATTTAACTCTGGTGCTCAGAGCACTTCAGAGCCCTCCCTTTGAGCCTTTGCAGTCTGTAGAGTTAAAAATCCTGTCTTGGAAGACAGTACTCCTGACTGCATTGGCCTCCATCAAGAGGGTAGGGGACCTGCACGCACTTTCGGTCAGCGAATCGTGCCTAGAGTTCGGGCCGGCCAACTCTCACGTCGTCCTGAGACCCCTGCCCGGATACGTGCCCAAGGTTCCCACCACTCCCTTCCGGGACCAGGTGGTGAACCTGCAAGCGCTGCCCTCGGAGGAGGCAGACCCAGCCCTGGCTTTGTTATGTCCCGTCCGCGCTCTTCACACTTACGTTGACCGGACTCAAAGCTTTAGGACCTCAGAGCAGCTCTTCGTCTGTTACGGAGGCCAGCAGAAGGGAAAGGCTGTTTCCAAGCAGAGGTTAGCTCACTGGATAGTGGATGCTATCGTCTTAGCGTACCAATCGCAAGACGTGCCTTGCCCGTTCGGGTTGCGAGCACACTCAACTAGGAGTGTGGCTTCCTCCTGGGCGCTGGCTCAAGGCGCCTCGCTGACAGATATATGTAGGGCTGGGCGACACCTAACACGTTTGCTAGATTTTATAGCCTCCGTGTAGAGCCGGTTTCTTCCTGTGTACTCGCCCCCAGTGGCCGGTAGGCGCGAAGTGCCCATTCTTGTGTCGGCTTACAACGCCACTTCCGCCCGCTGGGCCGGATACGTGCGTTTATTGTCTCCAGTTGTGTTCCCCAGAAATGGCTAACCCTGTCGAGTTCCTCCGTCACCCCTGCGGTGTCAGACGTTGCGGCCGTCTGACGCCAGGCCTGCACCCGTATGCTTGTGGAACGTGTGTGTAGGCTGGGTTCCATATGTAGCGGTCCCTACGGCGACCCCATATGTGTATTCTCCACGGTACCCACTACCCAACTCGGCTAGCCCCGTGTCTTTCCCTTGACAGAGCTCGCTCTGTCGTCTCTGGTGGTGTTCTTTCCCCCCTGGGACCAGGTTGGATCCACCCCAGAGACTGCCATATGTTGCACTACCCTGCTAGGTTAGTCCTTATGAGTATTCCACCTCTCCTCCCCTGGAGGACGTGGCTCCGCAGCGTTCCATCTCCCTGAGACAGGCACGCTTTCCCAGCGTTATCCAATAGTCACACTGAGTGGGTCTTGCAGAAACAGCAGTGACGGACCTTCCCTGCTTGGAGCCCTGACTCCTGCTCCAACCTAGGAGCACTCCAGCGAGCTCAAGCAGGGCACTGGAAGGGCCAGCCTCCCTGGCGTGTTGGTAGGGATCCCCAATTCGTCGGTCAGTTCTGACGTACGTCTCCGTTCCCTCCTTCAGGGAACGAGGGTTACATACGTAGCCGAGACGTTTTTGTTGGTCAATGGCACAGTCGTTTTCAGTTGCCTCAAAAAAGCAACGTGCCAACAATGCACCTGAACACACCTCATTTTCAGACCAGCACGCCCATGGGCGAACAGATGGGCACAAGTGCATTTGCTTTTTGAACAACGTGGTGCTGGACGTGAAAATGATAACTGTGTTGGGCTGAAACTAGCAAAAACACTGGCGTCACATTGTGCCGGGTGTATGATAGGGCCCTCAGACTTGTGATTTTAGTAAAGGAGGTGTATTTTTTCAGGAGGTCCAGCCAATAAAATGCACCTTCACAAACCACACTCGAATGCTTACCATGCTTCAAAAGGGAGCAGTTGAATGGAAGTCAGTCATGGAAGTAAACTAGAACAATTTGTTCATTTAAAAAATTCATTCAGAAACAATGATTTGTTACGTTAAAATTGTATATACTGTAGATCAGAAATAATATTAATAATAATAAATAAATAAAACCAATTAAAAAACAAAACATGAAAATAGTAATGAAAATGTCTATTATCTGTATTTAAAATTTCCTGAGTCAAAGCTTGAGAACCAGATCATGTTTATTGTTTAGACTTATTGTGTGAAGACTTTATACACCCATATAGCTAGAATGGCATGTTTTATATGAAATAGGAATAGCATCATAGCTCATTTCTGATCTTATAATATGGAAACATCATCAGGAAAACAATATTTTTTAATTTTTTAGTAAAACAGCATGTAATGTCAGACATTCGTCAGTGAATGCTGAAGTTTTATAATACTTCCCTTACTGCACTGTGTATTTGTCTTGGTGAAGGAGTGTGTAAGTGCATTTGAATGCTCATTTTTTATAGATCACTATCGATCCGTGCTGCAAGAAGCTGGGCTCTCTGCAGATAGCAATCAAAGTGTGACATCGCAAGACTCCCATTTCCTCTCCCGATGTCAGTTGGGATTGATTTTATGGGTTTCAAGGTCTTTTTTCTCCAAAGCATACTGGAAAAACTTTACACTGTAAGACCAAAGACAGAGCCTGGAGCTTCAAGTATGTCTTTGCTTACATTACACAGGATGTATCTAAAGATTCTCACCATTAAAGATGAATTTTACAAAGCACTGCTGGTGTAGGGGAGAAGAATGTCTTTAATACACCGATACAGGGAATAATAAACTGATTACAGTTGTTACATGTTGTCAATTGCTCACAAATATCTGCAAATCACCTCAGACTGCTGAAAATGACAGATTGCAACATGCTCCAATCTGTTTTTAATTATGTTCAAGATGCATGGCAGGCTTGATTTTAGAGATTCAGTGGAGAATGAAGACTGACATGAAGGCAATTTTTCATGCTCTCTTCATTAAAAATGCTTTTTCTTCCCTTCCCTTGTCTCCTTCCATTTTCCTCCTCGCTGTCTTCCTGTAATCCCCCTTTCCTTCTGTCTTTTTAGTTTAGTCACATATTAGCTCCAAAAGCTAGTGAGCTGCCTATAGAGGCAGCACTGTAAGGCATCACCAACACTCTAAAAAGACACTTGGGAACCTATTACCAACTTAAATAATTGCATGGTTAAATTATTGATTTAATTAAAACTTTTAAGTTGAAAACATTATTTTGATGAGTTATGTTGAAATAATAATGTAGATAAGAATAGATGTATTTGTTCCAGGGTCACCACTCAATTGGAATTACATTTTTTTTTTTTTAAGTAATCAACAAAAATTTGTTTACTACAAATGATTAAGTTCCTGTAACTCATTGTAGTTGAACATAATTTCATTATTGTAACCTAACGCTCAAAATAATTAACTGGTTTGAGTAGAGCCAAATCGAATTAAACAAATCAGTTCAATCTAATAAACTTTTATGAGTATTTAGAATTTTCTTTTTCTTTGGAGTTCACAAAACTGACACATTTAAGTAATCTGAACTTGTCTCTTTTAATTTAGACAAACTTAAATTTAACTGAAACTGGGCTGGGATTTCTATTTCCCAGCATGCGTTGCCATGACACTCAAAAGGAAGAGTAAATGCTAAAATGAAGTGTTATATAATGTTTTTGGTGCAAGATTAATGTTAAGCGGGAGATTTTGTAGTGTTTAATGTTGTTATGCTAGTTTAGAAGAGTTTCTGTTCTGTTGGGGTTTTTTTTGTAGGGTTATCATTATGGTGACGAGTGGCTTAGTTTGAGAACAGATACAGTGGGGAGAACAAGTATTTGATACACTGCCGATTTTGCAGGTTTGCCCACTTACAAAGCATGTAGAAGTCTGTCATTTTTATCATAGGTACTCTTCAACTGTGAGTGACGGAATCTAAAAAATCCAGAAAATCACATTGTATGATTTTTAAGTAATTAATTTGCATTTTATTGCATGACATAAGTATTTGATACATCAGAAAAGCAGACCTTAATATTTGGTACAGAAACCTTTGTTTGCAGTTACAGAGATCATATGTTTCCTGTAGTTCTTGACCAGGTTTGCACACACTGCAGCAGGGATTTTGGCCCACTCCTCCATACAGACCTTCTCCAGATCCTTCAGGTTTCGGGGCTGTCGCTGGGCAATACGGACTTTCAGCTCCCTCCAAAGATTTTCTATTGGGTTCAGGTCTGGAGACTGACTAGGCCACTCCAGGACCTTGAGATGCTTCTTACGGAGCCACTCCTTAGTTGCCCTGGCTGTGTGTTTCAGGTCATTGTCATGCTGGAAGACCTAGCCACGACCCATCTTCAATGCTCTTACTGAGGGAAGGAGGTTGTTGGCCAAGATCTCGCGATACATGGCCCCATCCATCCTCCCCTCAATACGGTGCAGTCGTCCTGTCCCCTTTGCAGAAAAGCATCCCCAAAGAATGATGTTTCCACCTCCATGCTTCACGGTTGTGATGGTGTTCTTGGGGTTGTACTCATCCTTCTTCCTCCAAACACGGCGAGTGGAGTTTAGACCAAAAAGCTCTATTTTTGTCTCATCAGACCACATGACCTTCTCCCATTCCTCCTCTGGATCATCCAGATGGTCACTGGCAAATTTAAGACGGGCCTGGACATGCGCTGGCTTGAGCAGGGGGACCTTGCGTGCACTGTAGGATTTTAATCCATGATGGCGTAGTGTGTTACTAATGGTTTTCTTTGAGACTGTGGTCCCAGCTCTCTTCAGGTCATTGACCAGGTCCTGCCATGTAGTTCTGGGCTAATCCCTCACCTTCCTCATGATCATTGATGCCCCACGGGGTGAGATCTTGCATGGTGCCCCAGACCGAGGGAGATTGACCGTCATCTTGAACTTCTTCCATTTTCTAATAATTGCGCCAACAGTTGTTGCCTTCTCACCAAGCTGCTTGCCTATTGTCCTGTAGCCCATCCCAGCCTTGTGCAGGTCTACAATTTTATCCCTGATGTCCTTACACAGGTCTCTGGTCTTGGCCATTGTGGAGAGGTTGGAGTCTGTTTGACTGAGTGTGTGGACAGGTGTCTTTTATACAGGTAACGAGTTCAAACAGGTGCAGTTAATACAGGTAATGAGTGGAGAACAGGAGGGCTTCTTAAAGAAAAACTAACAGGTCTGTGAGAGCCGGAATTCTTACTGGTTGGTAGGTGATCAAATACTTATGTCATGCAATAAAATGCTAATTAATTACTTAAAAATCATACAATGTGATTTTCTGGATTTTCACAGTTGAAGAGTACCTATGATAAAAATTAGACTTCTACATGCTTTGTAAGTAGGCAAACCTGAAAAATCGGCAGTGTATCAAATACTTGTTCTCCCCACTGTATATGTTAAATGTATTATATTGCTGTACTCATTCAGCAAGTGCTATGCTAATGCTATCAAAGCATTGTGTCACCAATTAGCAAGGTAGTATTTATTAAATTAGCTAGTTAACGCTTGCCAAGTTTCCACTACTAAAAATATTAAAAGTTGAGATTACATAATTTTATTAAATGTTTAAAAGTTAAAAGTATGAATTAGCTTACTCAAATATTAAGAGCAGTTAAGAGCAATTAAAATGTATGAGTTTAAAATAAAAATCTGCAAGTTTTGCATACTAAAACTTTAAGGGCCCTATCATACACCTGGTACAATGTGGCGCCAGGCCCGACGCAAGTGTTTTTTTGCTAATTTCAGTTATCATTTTCACTCCCTGTGCCACGTTATTTAAATAGCAAATGCATTTGCGCCCATTTGTGCGCCCATAGGCGTGATGATCTGAAACCGACAACCCTTTTAGACCTAGCTCCGACCATTTTTCACGTCGTTAAACTAGGTGGATTCGGACATGCCCTAAGTGCACTTGCGGCGTGCACTTTAGACCATGCGCTCAGATCGTTAAAATAGGGCCCTAAATTTCTTAACTTAAAAAAATTCTTGATGTAACTGATTACCTAATTTTTTTGAGTTTTGCCAACTTATTTAGGTTTACTGTAGAAGTTGTCATAACTTTGATGATAATGATTGATGCAAATTGTTGTTACATTCTTTTTTCTTTTTTTTCTTTTTTTTGAGTGTATGTGAAGCCTGGTCCAAAAGTTTTAAAGAGGTCATGAATTGAGAAATAAAATTTTCCTTGATCTTTTGACATATAGGAGGTCATTGTACTATAAAAATATCATGTAAGTTTCAGAACTCAAAACTTCATTGGTAGCCCAGCTTTTATTGAAACCAAGCTCCCAAAACGACTAAGTTAGTATGACTCAGTATGACGTCATAGGCCGCATTTACACTGCAGGTCTTGATGCACAATTCCGATTTGGTGACTATATCCGATTTTTTTTGGACGACCCGCTTACATCATCTTTTAAAAGCAACCCGTATCCGATATTTGCATTTACAATATACACTGGCGAAACAGCCCAAGGCGTTCTGCCCCGGAAAAGGAAGTAAAACGGCGCGATATGCAATGGACGCAATGGATGCAGACGAAATGATTATTCAATGTTTTGCTTTCCGCACTTTAAAAATCTTTAAAGGTCAGCAAAACATTGCTCTCGTCTTCTATCGCGTCATCAGTGTCATGTGACCGTAATTGTGTCACTTGAACCATGCAGTATAAATGGGGCCAAAGTGCGACAAAAGACCACCTCTGCAGAAGATCCAAGTTGTGGAAAAACGTAGTCTTTGCATTGCCTTCCTTGTGATCCTAACATTAAAGCATGGAATGTTTTTTTTAATGAAGGTCCAGATCACATCAGTAAAAAACATTTGTTTGCTTCATTTTACTTCGAATTCAGAGAGACTGAAAATAAAAGATGACGCAGTGCCGACTATATTGGATCCAACAGCAATGTCGCAAAGTGTGAGTAATGATGTTTTTACCATATGTCGCTATTGCTTTGTTACAGATTGTTAACATAAGGTTAAATTAAATATGGCAAATGTTTAAACTATGTAATGAGATAAATGCCTTTCTCTAGCACCTTCGTTTCAACACTAATGTAATAAAATACAATACTATCTCACAAATACATAAGGAATAAATATAAATAAAGATGATTATACCACACTGTTGCAGACTGGAGTATCCTTGGTATTTGAGGGTTTGTTGTCTTCTGATTTGGGGTTAGACTCAAACATGTATCTCTGAATTTCACCGGCTGCCATTTTTCAACATATGATTTTTTCAAAACAATTCCACACGTGTAATGGCGTGGTTGAAAATAATTTTAGTATGCACAACTGTTACCCAATTAAACCAGTGTCTGTTTAGAAAGAAAGGGTCAAAAACAGAATAGGAAACAGCTTATTACTTCTAAATTGGATTGGATGTTTTTTTGATGTAAAAATCTTGAGAACATTATGGGCCCTATTTTAACGATCTGAGCACATGGTCTGAAGCGCATGGCGCAGGTGCACTTAGGGCGTGTCCGAATCCACTTTTGCTAGTTTAACGACGGAAAAAGCGGTCGGCACGCCAGGCGCATGGTCCAAAAGGGTTGTACCTAGTCTCTTAATAAGTTATGGGTGTGTTTTGGGCGTAACGTGCAATAAACCAATCAGAGTCTCATCTCCCATTCCCTTTAAAAGCCAGTTGCGCTTGCACCATTGCGGATTCGCTATTTACATGGAGGAATTTGCGAGCGGAAAGACTGAACGCTTCTCCAGAGAGGAATCCTTTTATTTTTACTATTTAAAAATGTTTGTGTGCTGCTGCATGTCCCTGTGTGTGTAACAAGCAGAGTGTACGCGCGTACGTTGTGCACCCGCCTATAGGCGCATATTACTAAAGCGCCCTTTAAATAACACAAAAATACTGCAGTTGTTTTCAGTTGCCTCAAAATAGCAACACACTAGCAATGCGCCTGAACACATCTCGTTTTCAGACCAGGACTAATGGGCAAACAGATGGGCGCGAGTGCATTTGCTATTTAAACAACGTGGCACTGGACATGACACTTGCATCGCTCCTGGCGTCACATTGCGCCGGGTGTATGATAGGGCCCTATAAGTGGACCTCATAGAACATTATATAAAAATGCAGTTCGTGACCCCTTTATATTGTGCTTTCAATTATATTTTTATAACCAAAGTTTAAGGCAGCATCGCATATAATGTTCCTGCAGAGCTCGGTTAAAAAATAAATCCAAGATGGTATAGACGACAAAGCTAGCTAAATTGTTAGAATTATAAATATAATTTAGTACTGCAAAGTAAAAATAAAAATAGTTCAAATAAATAAAGATGTTTACATTGTAGAAATTAATTTTAAAAAATAATTTTAAAATATTTAATAAAAATAGGCAATTTTACCCCAAATTATGTGCCATATATTAAAGTATCAAATAGTTCCTTATTAACTGTATTGAAATCAATTTATTTATTAGTTTATTTGACAGGGACAATGCAGAAAAACATTGCTACAATTTCAAGCAGCCGATGCTCCACATACAGGCTTCTAGCCAAAGGCTAATTTGCAGCCCCAGTCCCTGGTTAGGCTTTTTTAACAACAATAAAACAATCACACACACACACACAAAAAAATAAAAAAAATAATAAAAGAGAACTGAGACTGTGTACGAACATCAATGTTCACAAACCTGCTTTTGTTTGAACCACTTTTTTAGATTTCTTTGGGTGAGTTAAATTGGGAGTCCAGTGTCCTGTGCAGAGTGGTATGTATGTATTTGTGCAGAGCATTTTCAATATCAGTCATTTATGTGGTCACGTGACTGTTAAGAGACTGCCTTACAAGGCAACTGTCTATGGTCACCGTGCCAAGTAAGACATGTTCCTGGATCAACATATTTTTTTGATCCTGGAACAACTTCCCTGCCCGAAAATTTAGTCCTAACCTTATCCCTATGCCTAAACCCTATAAGTTATCCCTAAAATCAGAGAGAAATGATGGGTGAATAACACTAATGTAGACGCACCTAACCCTGATTATAAGCCTAAACTTGACTTAAACTATAAACTTGTCCCTCAAATCTAATTGGTTGATTGGAATGTTGCACTGATCAGCTGGGTCTGTGAGCAAAAGACACTGAGGCAGCTTGCTAGGTTTTGGAACAGGGCTGCTTTTAACATCACTATACCATGGCAGATGGTAGGGAAAACAAGCATGTTGTTTTTTTCATCCGACTAAACTGGGGGAAAAAACATGATTTTAAACACCCCTCCAAATTGAAGATTAAAACCAATTAATCTCTGAAATCTAAAAAGGCATTGTTCTTCATGCACTATAGGCAATTTTACTCGTTAATACATTATCATATTGTACTAATTCCTGTGTAAATCCCCACAATCCCTCACCTGGAGGTAAACAAGAGTATACTGGGTGGAGGGGGGAGGTCTCCCCCAAAGCACATGCCTCGTGATGACATGCTCCCAAGAGACCATTAGGGTATGATGAGTGAATATTCTGTTTCCCTCCGATAAAGCCTTTAAAATATTCAGTGTGAGTGTCCTCGTTTGAGCTCTTTCTTGCTCTCCTGTCTGTTTTTCTCTGGGTCCTCGTCGCTTTCTCCTCATCAGTAATAGACTCCTGGTGTCACCGCTGCAGCTCTCAGCATGGGGCTAATGCAGAGATGGAGCTGTCGTCGGGAGAGACCAGTCACCGCAAATGACATACATTGTTCACCCCCCGAATCCATATAACACCCCCGTACAGTCTGCTGCAACCAGTACCTACATACACCAGACAGACAATTACAGATCTAGAATCAGAATTGTTCTAATTACACAAAAGTGAACTAAAATGTTTTTAAAACCAGACATTGACATTTTAAAAATAATTCCATGAATTGCATAGGCTTAGCAAATTGCGTTGATGCAGACTATAGAATAAGGAAAATCTATATATTTTTTATAAATGCAAAAACAAAAGAAGCATGATTTGCGTTTTTTTTTTTTTTTTTTTTTTGTCAAGAACTGAATTCAGACTTTATTTTAGCAAACAGCATGCAAACTTGCACTGAATTTGAATGTAAGGAAGTAGAATTAAAAGGATTTGACATGAAAATGCATACTATAATTTTTAACTAGAAAGAAAAGTTTAAGACAAAGCCTTTTTGAAAGTTTTTAATAAGTTTAGATAGATAGATAGATAGATAGATAGATAGATTTGTATTTAGTTTATATTTTTCAACATATTTAATAACTTCCATATTCTGTAAAACAGGTCTCATCACTTCCGGATTAGATCTTTTGTATGTGCTTTCTTTAAATATAGAGCCATTTTATAGAGCCTCCTTCAAAGGAGTGAGCAAAGATGAGCATAACCAATGTTCATCGCATATGCAGATTGATATCTAAAAGATTTTATTTTTCTTCTTCCCACTAACGTTTAGATATTTAAATCAAATAAAACAGCAACAATAAAAAGAGCTAGGTTAGCTGATTACCTTAAAGCATAGATATCGCCGTCAATTCGTACTGCCATTAACACTTTCTCCGACAAGGGGATGCAATGACCTGTTTTCCTGTTTGAACGTGATGTCTGGCATAAAGCCTATTCACAGTTTTAGAAGGAGCATGAGCTACCTTTATTTCCATTTCCAATCCAAACTCCAAGGGAAAAGTCAAGCAGCTTAACATTAGGTTCTCTATCATTAAACACGCTTCAATTACAATCAAATTTGGCACCGCTTTCCATTTTCCTCTCTGTGCAATGTAAAATAATCCCTTCAACTTCATAACAAATTCATAGTATCATGTTCTGACCTCATGCTCAGCAATCAGACAGCAGAAGTCTTTACACTCTCTGGAAACATGATCTTGTGACCTTTATCTGAGCTCATATTCTACTGCCATTGCTACACTGCTCCTGAACTCATGCAGGTTCTGCAATGAAATGGCCTTATGACTTTAAATGTTTTCTGGTGTGACTGTACATACACTTTTATGATATCAATAGAGCTGCACTATATAGAGAGGTACTTGTTGCAAAAGTGTAAATCAACAACAGTGAATGATATACACTTTGGACACTTCACTCCAGAAAATAGGTAATAGAAAAAAAAATAGATATTTTTCAAATTTGTATGCAATAGGTTTTATGCACATCTGAAAAGAACTTTATTCAGTTGATTTGTGTGTGTTATTGAGCCTAACTGTTTTGTAACTGTCTTCTCCCGTGTGAATTAAAATGAATTTACAAGACAGTATTTGTGCATTTTTGTTGTACATTTTCTGATTAGCTAGGTACAGAGAAATTGATAGTTACAAGAGTCATTCTGAATGAGGCTGATTAGCACCTGCATCATGTTGATGCTCGAAATTCATTAGAAATTCTGATTTTCGTGATTAGTCTAGCACCTCTGCATTAATTCCCTAAATAATCCCATTCTATATTAATCCTCATCTCATCGCTTAAATATCTCCCCATCTATCTCCACCTAGCATTTAATTTGAATTTCTGCAGGCTTAGAAAAAGTTGATCCATTAGCTTTACAAATTACATGCATTCATCACGTTTATTCATGGCAAAAGTTAGCAAAAATTTAAGCATGGATTGCTGACCTACCCTTGAGATTGACGAGATAATACATGTGTACTTCTGATATCATGTCTAAGCACCTAAATGTGTCCTTTAGAGGCATGAAAACAACATTAGCAACAAAGGTAATGTTAAAAAAAATAACACTACACAAAGTGTTGTGTAGTTATTTAAGACAATTAAGATCACCTTACAGCACAAAAGCAACAACCAGAAAATTAAACTAAATACATAAACAACATAGAATAAACAAACAAATAAAACAAACAACAGAAATATTACAAGATTAAGCACAAAAAATGTTATATGTGTTAGAAGTATGTGGGTTTAGGGGGTGCGGGTGGCATTGTTATTCTAGAGAGCATATGATTGGCATATAAGTCATCAATATTTTTGTTCCTTTTTGCCAGAAGTCAATACATTTTCGATACGAATATATGCTAAATTTTGGTTTTGTCAACTTTTAAGACTACATTAGCATAAAAAATACTTGAACATTAGATGGACTAACATAAATTTTAAACAGTCTAGACATGCAAACAAAGAAACAACGTTTTTTTTCTCTCTCTGTGCCACATGCTAGGAAAGCGACATAGCATTACCAACACTTACATGTATAATAAGAGTAGTTTTCATTATACCGAACAGCAACTGTTTAATGTGACTAAACTTGTCAGAATTACAAGCACATCAGTCTCTCCTCACTCTGACACTTGTACAAATGCAAATGCTCTTTTTCAATCAGTTGAAAGTGATTACCCACTACCTGCTCCTGACATCCCATAATTACCACAAGACCCATTAAGAAGAGCCAGGCGCACATCCATAATGGCGCTTACGGGGACCGTTCCCACTGTGAAGCATTTTCCAAAGAGCAGGAAAAGTAAGGGTCTTTGGTGGATTGCTTTCTTAATTGCTGGACTCATCAATCAGCTCTATTTTGGGTTCACTATGGTTTATTAGCATATTTACCTACCCAAGCATTTAGCATATGGTTACAATGGCCAAAGCCACACATTCTACACTTGGAAACTAAGACACTCACAACCTTATTGTTTGCGTATTTTGTTTCAGTGTTAAAATATTTGATGTATTTTATTCTATCTTAATTTGAATAGACGACAAGCCATTTATGAGTTAATTGAGTGACTCTTTCTGCAGGTTACATCCTTCTGCCAGTAGGTGGCAGCAGTAACTGTCTCAATGAGTGAATTATCATTCATTCAACCGATTTGTTCAAAAACAGTGATTCATTCGTTAACAAAGTGACTAGGTGTATTCGTCATGAAAAGGCACTGCGCAGACAGATAGGTGTATGACATTAAAGTACCGCGAGAGCGAATCAAAAGCATTCAGACCCGGTACTTTGATGTCATACACCAATCGGTCTGCGCAACACCCCTTTAAGTCGAACATACCTACTGTTTTTAGTAAGCAATAAGGTACGAGAGGCTGTGCTGTATCGTGAATAAGTCACGGCTGAAGGGCGTTGTTAGGCGCAAAAATCAGCACTAGCCTCGAGTACCTTATTGCTTTTATAAAACGGTTACCACACAATATAAATATTAAAGACAAAAAATATGTATCAATGCAACTTTCATGAAATAAAATCACTAAAAGCTTTCCTTCCACTGGAAAAAATAGTCCCCGACCGTGAACAGCAACAGTTACATTATTACGCCTCTAGATGGCGGCAAAGACTGTCTTTATGAGCGAGTCACTCAGTAGCGAAGGCTTTTATATTGAAAGGACTGAAAATTGTTGTGAACACGGAGCAAGATGCAACTGACAAATGTTTTTACTAGCGCTGTCAGTGTCAGGACACAGGAAAACCCCTTAAAGGGTACATAACACAAACAGTTTCTGCCAGTCTCATGTTAATCTTGAGTACCTATAGAGCAGTATTGCATCCTTCATATCTCCGAAGAGTCTTTAGTTTTATCACTTATAAAAGACAGATACGCTGTACCGATTCTTTCCGAAAACAGCTGAGCTTGTGCAGGCATGCGGTGGGCGGAGTCACGAGCACACACACACACACACATACACAATACATCATGGCATTATCCCTGGATAACTTTCTATTCACTATACATTCGTGTTGTTGACATTATATGCACTTACGCGCAGATTGCCAACAAAACAGACATTTGATGCAGTTTCACTCACCGCCTGCGGTGTCGACTCATGACTGGGAACAAACAAACACACTTGCAGAACTCTGTTGCTGCTCCGGAAAAACAAACTGCATCCACTGATTCCTTAACGCTGGGTTATTTGGGAAGCTGAACACGGTTATCTTTCCCTCACATCCAAAAACACACTTCTTTAGTGACATTGTTGATTTCGTGGTCTAAAAACAAAATGACAGACAGCGCTGCCGACGGTTCCCGTAACCCAAGCAAAGCTCGTTGATGGGTGTGCTCTTGCTCTCGCTCTGGTTTATGTGCGCATGCGCTCATCCGGGAGAAGTGCCCATACAAGCAATTCCACCCTTTATGAAGTCATACAGAGCCATACTCGAAAAAAACGTTTTGAAACTTATTCGAATCCTGAAGGAGTGTATTTGGCACAGAAATACTGAACTGAAGGAAAATGCTATATCTAAATGCAGGTAATATACTCACTCACTTGAACTCTCTCTAACACAATACTCTACATAATACAGTAAGCTTCAATGAACAATATCAATGAGAACAAACATATGTTTACGTTGCTAAGAGTGGTTGCTAAGAGTGTTGTGTAGTGATACACAGAACCGTTGGGTGAAGTGGTCATAGCGTGAATAAAACACAGCTATTAACCAGAATCAAGGGCTGGAACTAACCGTTTTATAATATGTGTTAAGTCACTTTGAATAAAAGCATCTGCTGAATTAATAAATGTAAATGAGTCATTGAATTATTCATTCAACCGAATCGTTGTTCATTCAGGAAAGAAACAAGTTACTGTCCTTATGAGTGAGTCATTGAATCATTCATTCAATCAATCAAAAACACTAATTAATTCAGAAACAGACCACCAATGTGTGTTGCAAAGGTTCTCTGATTTTTTTTTTCTTGCATCAGTTTGATATGCACCGGTTGACTGGCCATAAATCGGAATCAGATTTTAGTTTATTTTAGCCGATCTCTATTTCTTGACTTGCACACAAACTACATTGCAATGATTTCTCAAAATCAGGGAACTGACTGTCTTCAGAAAAGTTTTGATGGCATTTTCTTACCTCTGTGTATGTGCAGAGCTGCTTTGTGTACAGCGTTATCCAAAGAAACTGCTGCTGTTCCATAAGTGCCACCTACTGTCAGAGAGTGAATTTGCATTTTCATTCAGTCCATCTGCTGTTTTTGTTTTGTGCAGGTGTCTTATGTAGCATAATTTCACAAATCTAAAGTCAAACCACTCTGTTTTTGCTTTAAATCTTAAAATTATTCATTATATCTAATTCAAATAAAAAAAACAACTGCATGTGCGTAACATCTTTGTTTGGATCGTGATTAAAAAGCAGTGGTTGCCTCTAATTTCAAATGGCTACAGATATTTTTTATTTTTTATAACTGAATTGACCTTACAGAAGTCTACTACGTTGTTAACCGTGACTGTGAATGCTTAATTCACAAATAGCAGAGGCCTTCTCTTGTTTTTTGGCCTCTCAAATTTTCATGCATATAAAACAATAGGAACGGCCTTGGCTCTTTAAACACCTCGACGAGATCCAAAGGTGCCATAACCAGCACAGAGCCCAGCTGCGCCTTTTTCAACATGGTTGGCAAAAGATGGGGATCCTTTGTTTTGTTTATTTCCTCCTTGGCTGTGTAAAGACAGTTTGAACCCAGCTGTTTGAGAGCGAGTCACATATACATATTTATGGCCATCTGCTTGTGCAGAAAACAAAAGAAGACGCAAGGCATTTCCAGACGTCATTGTGTCTTTGAGTGAAAGCTGGGATGTGCGTTCTCCAGAATGGCACGGTTAAACATCACAGAAATGTGTATCTCTCCAAATACGTAACTTTTAGCCTTGATCATTCATCAAAAGGGAGAAAAATACGCCCATCTGAAACGAAGGCTCATGATTTCAGCTGACACCTATATGCTTTCTCACCACGCATGACGTGGACTCGTTTTTCCACGTGCGTAAAGTGCCAAAAGGAAAGCATTTGGCATGCAGCAGAACTGAAAAAAGGAAGGCTTCTCAACTCAGTATGCTGACACTGGCTAATTTATCTGTCACTTCAGAGGCATATGCTGCAATTAGAGTCATTTTCTCACACACATTGATGCTTTGAGCATCGCCTGCACCACGACAAAAGCACACATTAGGGTGCATTATGGCATTATGGAGTTTTCATCCTGAACGCCTTGCATCTCTATCGTAGTGGGAGAAGATTGAGGTCACAAGTGAGACTGTCCCTTTAATTAAGGGGCATTAAAACTCCCCTGCAACAAAAAAATGAAGCATTACTTGTCTTGACGAAACAAAAGCAGTGTCTTTGCTAATAGACTAATCATTGAGATGGTGATGAGTTATTAACTCTAGTCTTTGTTGTGCATCTCAACTAGAATTAATAGACATCAAGAGTTTAACGTCATGTGATTGTCCATCAGGGAAGTGGTTGATTTCTGAAATTAGGAATGATAATGTAAATGGAAAACAGTTGAAAGCATGGATACATCCTGCCTTGTATCAATGGTTCAGGCTGGTGTTGGTGGTGTAATGTTGTGGGGGATATTTTCTTGGCACACTCTGGACCACTTAGTACCAATTGAGCATCGTTTAAACTCCACAGCCTACCTGAGTATTGTTGCTGACCATGTCCACCCTTTTATGACAGTGTACCCATCTTCTGATGGCTACTTCCAGCAGGATAACGCACCATGTCACAAACCTCAAATCATCTCAAACTGGTTTGTTGAACATTACAGTAAGTTCACTAACCTCAAATGGTCTCCACAGTCACCAGATCTCAATCCAATAAAGCACCTTTGGGATGTGGTGGAACGGGAGATTCTTATCATGGGTGTGCAGCTGACAAATCTGCAGCATCTGCATAATTCATATCAATATGGACCAAAATAGTGTGAAACATGAAGAAATTTTGAAGACTGTTTTTTTTCTCCATACAATGAAAGTCAATGGGGCCTAATAAAAGTCAATGTCCAAGTTTAAAGAGTAAATGATGACAAAATTTTGAACTATCCCTTTTAGATGTCCACATAGTGGACAGTAATGGGGCCAAAAAAACTCTTTTTTTTACATGGAACCACATATGCAATCGCTGTTTCTCTGCATTTTCTTTTCTCATTCTCTGAGACCTCAACAACATCACACACCGTGCTCAGATTTTTCTCCTTAGCTAGAGACTTTGGATCACTCACATTTGTCTCCTCTAAAGTTTCACAAGAGATCTATGAGCACAGTGTGTGATGTTGTTGAGGTCTCTTCTGAATCTCTAGAGGAGACAAATGTGAGCGATCCAGTTTCTCTAGCTAAGGAGAACATTCTGAGCACAGTGTGTGACGTTGCTGAGATCTGTGTGAGAAGCAAGAGACTCAAGCATAATGTAACCTAATATATGTATTTCTAGTGTGTTTAGAAAATGTGCTGCATATACAATGCTGGGCACTGAAGATAAATGTAAACTTTTTTTAAATGATAGTTTCAGTATTTACAATATTGGGGATATAAAAGTTTTAAATTTAGTTTCTCCTAAAATAAAATGAAGACAAATCTGATACCCAAATGAGACATATAAGAGAATCACACTTAGTATCCTGAACTTAGAGAAACCTCTGTCAGAGCCATCGCCTTGTGGGCAGCACATTGACATCGAGACACAGCTGTACCTCAGACAGCTTGAGTTCGAGACCCAGCTAAAGGTACTTTCCTGCTTCCCTTTTCACTTCTCCCATTGATTCCTGTCTCTCCTCCTACTGTCCTGTCCATTAAAGATGAAAAACCCCAATGTCATAAAAAAGAGTAACCCATTCTCATTTTGGACTCCTTTCTCTCAGAACTTTCTAATGTCTCAGTTGTGTCTACTTTTATTTCTCCAAAGGAAGTTTAGGAGAAACATCTGAGACACTGTTGATACTAAAATGAGAGATATTTGAGAATCACAACTAAGTCTCCTGAACTTAAAAAGAGCAACCTCTGAGCAATAAAATATTCCTATAATGGAGTCTTGAAAGAGATTGCAGAAAGACAACCAAGAGATGTTTATGTTTCTTCTACCAGATTCTCAGTTTTGACTCTTTTTCTCTCAAATATTTTTCATGTCTCGTTTGTGTCTACTTTTATTTCTCCTAAGGGATTTTAGGGGAAACATCTGAAATACTGTTGATACTAAAATGAGAGATATATGAGAATCACAACTAAATCTCCTGAGCTTAAAAGAAACCACTGAACAATACATTTTTTCTCTTTGTCATATTTGTATATAAATATGACACACATCATATTTTTGCTCAGCTATGTCGTTTGGTGTTCATTGAATCGGATGCATCGTTTTGTCTATTCTCTGGATTCTGTAGTTTATTTGGAGGTTTATTTTACGCCATCGCCTTCCAATTTTAACTCTGAATGAAGCTGATTGGATGGTATTTGTCTTCGCGAGAAGTACGTGGCCTTGTTTTTCAGTCGTTTTGGATGATACACGGCACATCCAATCAAAGACTTCAGTGTTTCCCCACAGAGTTGAATGGTTAATGGATGATTCATTTTGAGAAACAACATTTCTCTCATGGCTAGATAGGCTACTGCTAAACAATTCAGTTGTGTCACCTTGACATCTACCCAAAGTCCAGTAAATAGACAAGATACCCAATAGAGGCAAATAAAAATAGCTATGAAAAGGATGAACACATAAACTGGCAGTTTATATAAGTCTCAGCACAGTAAACCTCTTTCTTTTTCAATGTTTTTGCTTTCTGTGGTTATTTTTTTTAGAACTGACTATATCAGTGCTGTCTGACTCTCAGCGCAATCTCTGTGAAGTCCTTCTCTTTCTTTCTGTCTGTTTCTCTTTATCTTTATTTGTGATCTTAAGCATTCAGTTTCAAAAACACTTTACAATGACATTTCTTAAATAAAAAAAGTAAATATTTGAAATAAATCTTTATTCAGTAAATTCACCTCAAGGGGGCAGTGAGTCAACTTCTATGTTTTAAGGTCTATCATTCTGTCCTGAGCGGACCAAGACTACACATTCCCCTTTTCAGCGCTCTTATGTGGGGTCGGGGTGAAACTGAAAGTTTACTTTTGGTGTGTGTGAGTGTGTGATAATGTTGCCCTGGCATTTTTAAGTTGTCGAAACACACTGCCAGCTGAGTTTGGATGACATCCTTGTGGCAGCGCCACTCTTTTTTTCTCTCACCATTTCTCTGTGATAATAATAAGCTTGAGTAGGATAATACCCTTCACATTGCATATTCTTGGTCTTTGGTGATCGTCAGGGTCTGTAATTGAGAAAGAAACAGATTTCTGTGAGGTAGGGAGCATGTTCACGTCATTCACATTATTTCTTAGAGCTCTGACAGGCTTTATTAATTATGTTAAAGGAATAGTTTACTCAAAAAATGCTGTCATCATTTACAGATCTTCCCAGCAAACAGGGATTATTCTTAGAACTTTGGTTCTCTCAAAGTTATGAAAACGTTCTTCCAGTAGCATTAATAGAACATTCGTTCAGAGTTATCTGGTCTTTAAAAATGTTTTCAAAACGTTAGCACCAAAAATTATAGGCTATTTATGCGTAATTTATGGAACTTTTTTTCTGAAACATTTGAGTTTGTCTAGTGTTGTTTAAATGTTACTACATGTTTCAGAACGTTCAGAAAACATTTCAAAATAAAGTTCCCATAATGTTTGCGAAATTATCAAATGGAATGTTCCCTTAACGTTTGCATGACCAAATTTGAAAATTTTGAAAATTTTGAGAAATGACATTTTCATAAATCACCCTTAATGTTATGAAGCAACGAGAATACTTTTTGTGTGGAAAAACAATCAAAAATAACAACTTTATTCAACAATCTCTTCTTTTCAACGTCATTCTCCTACGCTATTCACGTAGTATACGCTTCCAGGTTTCATCAAAAATATCTTAATTTGTGTTCCGAAGAACCTGAATGAAAGTCTTACGGGTTTGGAACGACAATGAGGGTGAGTAATTAATGACTGAATTTTCATTTTTGGGTGAACTAACCCTTTAATAATCAGTTTCCATTTAACATTCGTACTGTATGGAAATGAGCATTTTGGAAGCCTCTGCAAGTAAAAAAAAGAAAAAGAAAGAAAAAATGTATTGTTAGATAAAGTTTAAAATAGGAAATTAAAGTCATATGCGAGACTAAAAATGTCTCCCTGTGTGTGAGGCAAAGTCATATTGAAATATATCTCCGTAAACTATGACATAAATGTCTTTTTTGGGTGCACAATCCCTTTATGAAGATAATTTCTTGTGTTTTCAAGCCTTTCTGTCTCTCTCACTCTCACATTGTGACTAATATAAATCGTAGAAGCGTACTTCTGTCATGACAACTCTGTGATTGTTTGGCATGGTAATGGATATGACAATGTTGATATGTTTGGTTTTGGCAGAATAGATCTGCTATGCTGCTGCTGCTGCTGCTGCTGTTATTGCAAGTTATTGTAAGTACGGGTCTATCTACTTCCAATACAATACACGATGTGCTGCCAGGAG
This sequence comes from Coreius guichenoti, assembly GCA_039654105.1. Classification (NCBI taxonomy): domain Eukaryota; kingdom Metazoa; phylum Chordata; class Actinopteri; order Cypriniformes; family Gobionidae; genus Coreius; species Coreius guichenoti. Next base: position 12,861,052 of record CM077178.1, read on the forward strand.
CAAGTAGGATATGCTGCTGCTGTACAATATAGCATACGTGAATTATCTGTAGCAGATCTATACAGGTGGAGCTGGGGAAGGTGGAGGGTTTCTGAAAGCACGCTGCACTGCCACAGCAAATGCTGACCAAGTATTTGAAGGTTGAGCACACAAGCTCATTGGCTACTGATACAGCAGGAACCAATCAGCTGTGCCCTATAGAGAATGATGTGATTGCAAGCAGGTTGAGATAAGGACCTGTTAGCCTGCGCAATCTAGAGTTTCATGAAAGAACTTTGTCATGAAAGAACTTTTTTTCATGTCTAGGATATTATGAAACATATGCAAACCTGTATGCAAGTTATTTGATTTAATTTTTAAAAAATCTGCCTGCCATAAGCAGCACAATCAGCATGCATGCGCACTTGATTCATACCATTAATTCCAAAGGCAAATGTCTTCCTCCCGCACCAGCTGTGCTGGGGAGTGTGACCTTGACTCGGTTGAAGGTTGAGCCCGAGTCTTCCCTGTCGACTCCATAGCATGAGCTTATGTATGCTAAAACACACACACACACACACACGCAGAAAGGCCACAACAAATGTGAATAATTAATTCTTAAGGTTTCAAGAGGTCTTCATTCCTGGTTTAAAAGGCCAGTTCTCAATTCTGCCATCATTTACTCACCGTTGTGTTGTTTCCAAACCTACATACAATTATTTCTTCTGTGGAAGAAATGCAGAATGCCCAATAATAAGTAGTTGTCACCTCCCCCAACAAAAAAAAGACACCATAAAAGCACCATAAAAATGGTCCATATATTATACCTTTGCAAGACTGCTGTTCTCTCTCACTCATTATATTCCTATCTCACTGTCTGACTGTCTCTGTCTCACCCGGAACCTCTGTCAGCTTACCTTTGTCCATCTTCTTGGAGTCTGTAAATGACAGTCTGTTCCTGACAGCCATACTCTCACCTTATTTCCCTTGTCTCCTTCCTGTTCCTTCTGTTTTTTTTCATCCCCACTACGTTTTCACTCTTTAGCGATCTCTCCGTCTATATCTGGCCCTGTGAAAAGCAGAGCACAGGCTTTATCAGGTTATTAAGTACATGGTGTGCTGGAGCAACTGATGGGACCTGTACCCTAACAATGAAAGCAGGTCAGAAGATGAGTCACCAGTGGAGGGGATTCAATTAGGACCTGGCAGTATGTCCACCATTCACTTTATAATCGAGCCGCTAACAAACTCCTCCTGCCCGGCCAGATAAAGGCCAAGAGTGTTGCCTTTTGTTAGACCTCCATCGGAGTCTCCTTCTCATAGGCCCCCAGATGCCCTAGTACGCCTAAATTGAATACCCCCATTCTCCTCTGGGTTTTCAGTGCAAAATAGCAATTTCCGTTGGCTCGTCGCACTTCGTCCTTCCATCTTTCCCCTGCTTTCTTTCTGACACGCGCCCACAAATTTCATTAAGGGCTTCTCTAGTACATTACCCAGCGAGCAAATCAAATTGCCGTTCTCCGGAGGCTGGAGCGAGGTTAAATGAGCCTTTCAGAAGACTTTGGCCAGAGTGGGCGCTTATTAGCTCTGCCAGGCGGCACACTTCTCCTTGGTGTGCCCTTTGGACCCCAGGACCCTCCACATGCCTGCACTGCTTCTTTTCTCTGCCTCGTACACATCCACTGTACCACAGTATTCAGTTCAATCACTCTATGTGATAGAAAGAGAAAGGGAATTGGAGAGAGGAAGAGAGAGAGAGAGAGAGAGAGAGAGAGAGAGAGAGAGAGAGAGAGAGAGAGAGAGAGAGAAGTGAAACAAATGTATTTTTCTCCCTTATTTCTTTTCTCTTTTCCTCTATTGTTTTTCTCTCTAAAAGTGTTTCTGAATTGCATGCAGTTCAGTTGTCTTTTTTATGGGTGTGGCATTTTCAGACATTATTTACAATGTCAAAAATAAATGTTAAAAATTAATTAAAGCTGCGATGTCGGGCCCAAGCCGGTGCACCGCCACCTCGGTGGCTTCAGGGCAACTGTGCACGACAGGCAATATGCATTTAAACAGGAGAATATTTTAAAATCGCTCGAATATGCCACATTTACCGCAGGAGCTGGTGCCACTATGACCACAAGCCACACCCATGATGTCATTTAAATATAGACGATTTTTAATGTCATAGGATATAATAGGTCACTTTCAAATATGTGCAAAGTTATCTTTTGCAGCTCAAAATGTTGTAAGTCCAGAAGGCCAGTATTTAATTCAAGGTATTCGTATAGGTTTTTTTTTTTTTTTTTTTTTTCACACTAAAGTTATAGTTATTTGTGATAGCCTATGATATGAAAGGGTTAAATTATCACCATCAAGAGAGACAGTGACACACACACACAGAGTGAGAGAGACCCCCCCCCACACACACACACATACACACAGAGAGTGAGCCTGAGAGAGTGAGAGATAGGGGGAGGGGAAGGAACGACAGAGAGAGAGAGTGAGAAATTTAGAAGAAATATTTTAAAGAAATAAATATATTGATCTGAAAAGTAGTACATTCATTTTAAATTCATTCAGGTCAAATTACCGAACATACAATCTTAATTTAATTTAAATCAAACAATGATTTTACAAGATATGAGACAATTTCTGTTTCCCTTTTTGTCCTTATTTGATCCCTCGCCATAGCAGCACCGTTTGAGATATCCTATAATCGTTTCGCAATATAGCATCTTCAGTTTCTTTGTTTCATGTTGACTGAGTTTGGTGTCGATTCCATGCATCTCATATGAGTAGTTTATAAAAACTCAGAGCCTGTTTATTCAAAAAAATCCACATTCAAACAAAAATATCTGACTTCCTGTTGGTCAGAGCTAATGACTGTAAATTAGAAAGTTGTCCGGCTCGATGAGAACAATAAATGTACCGAGTTTGGTGACTGTAGGAAAAACTAATCTGTAAAAGTGTTCTCAAGGACCTATCCAACCTGGTTCATAAATAAGGCTATACTCCCACCTTCTGGTTATTCTATGTATCACATTGGCTCAAATTTTTTTGTCCTCAAACAAAAAGCATTAATCTGCTTATTTTTAAATTACATACTCTTCATTGTTTGAAAAAGAAACTCAAATGTGTTTTTTTTTTCTATTGTTAATATTATTTTTTATAGAAATAAATTGTTTAATTCAGAGAGTATTTTTTAGTGTCAAGAATTAATCTCCAAATACAAAATGTTAAAGAAAAACAATATATTGATCTAAAATATAGTACATTCATTTTAAAATTCATTCAGGGTCAATAACCAAACATACAATCATAATTGAATTTAAATCAAACAATGATTTTAGACAAAATGAGACTCTTCCTGTTTCCCTTTTTGTCATTACTTTAATAGCTCGCCATGGCAACACCGTTTGAGATATCCAATATCCGTTCGCAATTTTGCATCTTCCGTATTTTTGCTTCATGTTGACCGAGATTGGTGGAGATTGAATGAATCGCCTACGAGGACAACGTAAAAACTCAGAGCCTGATTTATCAAAAAATCCACATTCAAAAAATATCTTACTTTCTGTTGGTCAGAGCTACTGACTGTAAATTAGAAAGTTGTCCAGCTCGATGAGAACAATATATGTACCGAGTTTGGTGACTGTAGGTAAAACTAACCAAGCGTTTTATCTTTAAAACATTGTTCTCAAGGACTTATCCAACCTGGTTCATAAATAAGGCTATACTCCCACCTTCTGGTTATTCTATGTATCACATTGGCTCTCATTTTTTTGTCCTCAAACAAAAAGCATTAATCTGCTTATTTTTAAATTACACACACTTCATTGTTTGAAAAACAAACTCAGATGTGTTTTTTTTTCTATTGTTAGTATTATTTTTTATAGAAATAAATTATGTATAATTCAGAGAATATTTTTTAGTGTCAAGAATTAATCTCCAAATACAAAATGTTAAAGAAAGCCAATATATTGATCTGAAAAATAGTACATTCATTTTAAAATTCATTCAGGGTCAATAACCAAACATACAATCATAATTGAATTTAAATCAAACAATGATTTTAGACGAAATGAGACTCTTCCTGTTTCCCTTTTTGTCATTACTTTAATCCCTCGCCATAGCAGCACCGTGTGAGATATCCTATAATCGTTCTCAGTATAGCATCTTCAGTGTCTTTGTTTCATGTTGACTGAGTTTGGTCTCGATCCCATGCATCTCCTACGAGGAGTTTATAAAAACTCAGAGCCTGATTATTCAAAATATGACTAACTGACGCTATGACTAACTGAATATTGGCATGTAGATGTCTTCAGGTCTTCATAGACGCCACGTTCTGGTTAAATCTCTAGGAGGAGTTAATCACAATGTAAAACAGGGATTTTCCTTTTGCCCGCAGGTGGCGCTATAACTGTAACTGAATATTGACATGTAGATGTGTTCAGGCCAGGACTCTAATAAAACGTGAAGTTTGGGGCAGATCGGACATTGTATGCCTGAGTTACAACAACTTCCTGTTTCATGGTGAAACATCGAACTTTGTGAGGCCGCCACGGACACGCCCTTCAGGGAAAACTCAAGATCTTCACAATTTAACATCGCAAAGGCCTTTAGATTAGACTGACCAAATATGTTGTTGTTCTGATTAAATCTCTAGGAGGAGTTCGTTAAAGTACAGCGTCTGGAAATGGCAAAATTTGTAACAATATTGCAGAGAAAATTCAAAATATCTCACTTCCTGTTGGGTTTTCAGATTTGGCACCCAGGGACTTTTTTGTAGGTATTGGGCTGTTAAATGCGTCTACCGAATTTTCATACTCGTACATGAAAAGTAGCACGAATGGGGCTTAATTGAAATTTTGTAGGTGGCACTATCGAACCATTTTGTCCCGCCTAATTCTGAAACCCATATCAGATGTAAATTTTCACCACTTCTGATGCGTGTGCAAAGTCTCAGGAGTTTTCGAGCATGTTTAGGCCCTCAAAAATGTGATTAATTTTGGAGAAGAAGAATAATAGGCTGAGCAATTACAAGAGGGTCCTCACACATCGGGCCCTTAATATCTGATTTCCTGTTGGTCGGAGCTAATGACTGTAAATTAGAAAGTTGTCCAGCTCAAAGAGAACAATATATATACCAAGTTTGGTGACTGTAGATAAAACGAACCCCCCCACTTTTGTCAAAAGATGGCGCTACTGAGCCCCTGCACCACGCCCATTTTTAAGTCTTTGCCCGTATCTACTGGATGGCATCTCTGATGTGTGTGTCGAGTTTCATGCAATTTGAAGCATTTGAGTCTCAAAAGCATTGAAAAAGAATATTATAGTTTGATGTGTTGCCATGGCAACAATATTTACAATATCAAGAAGTGCTTACCAGGTTTACATCTGCTATGTTTTGACATGATACTGATGAAGTTTGAAGCAAATAGGGTAAAAATAAGATGGTGATTTCAAAGCATTTTGAAAATGACATACTTCCTGCTGCCAGTTGGTGGCGCTATAAGTTTGACTCACAATAGTCACATCCATGTGATCGGCCTCTTACAACGAACACACAGCTGAAGTTTCATCAAAATGAATCAATGTATGGAGAAGTTATAACACACTTCCTGTTTCCCTTTTCTCGCCATAAATTCGTCTCCTCGCCACGGCCAAACCATTCGAGATATCAAAAATCCGCTCGCAATTTAGCATCCTCAATGTCTTGACTTCATGCTGACCAAGTTTGGCACTGATCGGGTGAATCGCCTAGGGGGAGTATATCAAATTCCAGAGCATGCGTTTTCCGAACAACCCATAATAGCCGACTTCCTCTTGGGCTGACGTATAACTTAGAGCATGAAAGTTGTTCGGCCCGATGAGGTCTATATGTGTACCCAGTTTCATACATCTACGTGCAAGTGTGTTTGATATATGGACCAAGTTTTCCGACCCAGCTTAAGGGGGCACTGTCGAGCCCCCCTGCCACGCCCGGGTACCAGCTTTGGCCTGGCCCTGATGGCCGCCGATTACGACGTGTGTGCAAAGTTTCAAGAGTTTTCGAGCACGGTAAGGGCCCCAAAAGTGCCCGAGAATCTTCGGTTTCGCTATCTTTGTGGGGACTCTCCATAGACGTAATGGTTTTTATACTGTACAAACTGTATATTCTGTCCCCTTGCACTAATCCTATACCTACCCATTACAGAAAACTTTCTGCATTTTTACATTTTCAAAAAAACTCATTCTGTTTCCTCATTTTCTATCCCCACCGGAATAGAAAAACATGAACACACACACACACACACACACACACACACACAGTATATATTTATTTTAGTAATGTAGGAGCTTTTTAGGCCAAGAGAGAACATGGCAAACTGAGAAATCCTTTAGTTCTCTGAAACACAGGTGGGCTTTTAGCCTACCAAGCGTGCTGCCAGACAGCTTCAAGAAACCAAGACATGGAGACTCAAGGGCAGTGGACCACACAGAATGCTTTAAGCATTCGCCACCAAGCATGAGTTGTGTCTCATGAACCAAACTGGGAGTTTTTCTTTTCACTTGTTCAAGGGCAGAAGTGCTTCTTAGATCTTACATGTCTAACATTTTCTGGTGGAGAGAAAAAGCATGGTGAGAAAATCACGTTGGTTGTAAAATGGGGGTCACTGCGGACCATATGTCCACACTTGCAGAATGTACTTCCTGCTTTAAGTATTTCAGGGGTGGAAAAAAAGACTGAACACACTGTGGGCTCAGGATGAAAATAGCAAGATAAACTACATCTCTAGTCAAAAAAATATGTTTCTTATATGTAAAGTCTCTTATGCTCACCAAGGCTGCATTTATTTGATGATTTATTTGACAGTAAAAACAGTAATATTTAGAAATAGTATTACAATTTAAAATATCTATTTGAATATATTTATTTTATTCCTGTGACAGCAAAGTTGAATTTTCAGCAGCCATTACTCCAGTCTTCAGTGCCCCACTAAACATGTCTCGTGTCCAGTGTTAACTTTAGATTCCTCTCATGACGCATTTCTATTTCCTGCGTTAATAATTAGTGTTCTGGAATGGTGCCTGGTGCTGTCCATTTGCAGTTATTTTGACAATATGTGAAGGCGAAAGGTGAAAATTAATGTTAAATGACAGTCTGGACCATTTTTTTCTTTGGATTGCATTCAGTTTGTATGTGTGTGTGTGTGTATATTAGAGTCCCTTGTGTCCTGTACAGGATCATGTTGTAAAAACCCCAACCGCAGATTCAGGGTTCTGGCTGCTCACCCCCATTAGCGGGTCACAGACCCCCGAGGAGGTAATACTATAATTGGTTTAATGGCAAAAAAAGGGGGGGGGGATAATTATGGGATTTAGTTTCACACCACATTAGCTTTAGAGGTGCTGGTGTCGCCAAAATGACAGTCACAGACCAGGACAAATAAATAAATGTGTCAAATCTGCAGGGTACAGACAGAGAGAAACACACTCCACACAGATTTGCTCTCCAAGACGGGAATTGTACATCTGGAGAGGTGTTTTTAGTCTCAAAAAGCTTCTTAAACCTTGTCTGTGAAGCCTAACACAATAAACCACATAAATAAGGACTGGGGTTAGACAACGCATTGAGTTTAATACTCTTGAATTTGCTTTAATGCAAGCTGAATCAACAATCAACAAAGGACATAAGCAGCGCGCAAACATGCGCAAAGCACTCCCACTGGGAATTGACTTCTACATAAAATCATGCCAGCACAAAAGTGAAGTTTTATTCCATGCTGAATTTACATAAAACCATTTCCTAATGTTTTAACTCATGGTCTCTTTGATCAAACTGACACACAAAACAAGCCATTAGGAGCTAAATACGCAGCCCCCAGAGAGCAAAACGCAATGAATGTCTTCCATTTATCCAGTTGCCTTCGAAAGCGGAAAATCTGACATTTCCAGGTGTTCGCTGTTTATATACTCAACCGAAAAGACAGAGACATATAAGAGGAACGCACCCGTACATACTGCCACGGTTTAGTCTTTTCCACCATTTAGCGTGGTGTGTGGCGACCATTTTGTTTAGTTTATCCCGGGCCTGAAATGTCAGCGAAATGTCAGCTGTTGAAAATGCATGAGTGATGGGATGAGGAGGTGTTTGTCTCCATATTTACATTAGATGGGTTCTCTCTTCCATGCCTTCTCTTGAGGCATTTGCCACAGGGTTTTTTTTAGGGGAGTGGATCGGGAAAGATCAGTGTCACTGTTTACAGAGCTGGTCGGTTGTAACTGAATTAGAACCCCCTCTATACCTAAACAGGATTGGTTGGTGTGTTTGAAAAGCGCAAACTCCACACTTTTAGAGTAATTGCCCATACAATCTTGTTAACCAGGCTGAGTGACTGTCCACTTAATGGAGGTGGGGTTGCAAGCGTAAGGCAAGGCCTTGCTAATGGATATTCAGTAATGCTGAGCGTTTTTAATATTACTTAGAAAATAAACCCAGCCAGGTTAGCTGTGTCCAATGCAGATTTTCGCATAGTGCAATCACAGCTGGGCATGAGCTTTTGTAACAACTTTTGTAATTGGTGCTTGCCTTTGCAAAATTCACTGCTTTGGTACTAGGTTGTTCATTTGCAGTTGCTGCATTGTTTTGAGTGGTTACCAGGGTGTTGCTAGCGTGGTTTGCTTTGTAGCTTGCTGGCCCTAGTCAAAACAGCCCACCTCTGGGTTTCATATTCTGGTTCCTAGTTGTTGTTGTTGTTATTATATATATATATATATATATATATATATATATATATATATATATATATATATATATAAATACTATGTCTATAGTATTATTTTTCTTTCTTTCAGTTTTAGTTATTTTAGTAGCAAGTTAAACTAGATGACAATAAGAAATGTTGTCTTAAATATAATTTAAAGCCTATTTAATTTTATTTTATTTCAAGTAACAATTTTTTTTTTTTTTTAATGGTTTTATTAGTTTAGTCTGCCAGGCTAATAAATTAAGTGGCATGACTCTGAACCAATCAAAAAAAATTGTTTCACTGTTCATAGCTTTTGTAATATTATAAAGGTGATAAAAAAAATGTATGCTGTTAATCTAGAGCATACTTAGTCTAGATTGCGAGAACCCGAGTTCAGATCCGACCTAACAAACGTTTTATGGTCAGCATAAACAAAACTTTTATTAGAAAGAAACAACATTTCTTTCAAAATATTCCACGCCACTTGAGTATGCTATAAATCCTCTATTTGTTTAGAAGAAGAATTAGCGAATCGATATCCGTTTCGTAAATGAATAACTCTTTTGAATCGGTTCTTTTCCATGAGAACGTCTCCGAGTTGTTTGAAGCGCGTTCTCACTCCGTGATACAGTAACGCGATAATTCGGAATACAGAGAACAAAAGGCGCTGGATTATGTGGATATTTTCCTACCACGCAACGAAACGAAACCAGACTAAACCTGCATCGTTTGACAGCGATGATTTCAAGAAAGACCAACACCTGCACGTGGTAGCTCTCGACTCACTGTAGGTAAAAGCGTTTTCCAAAGAAAGTATAAACAAAACCACCAAAGCACCAAAATGTGATATTGGCATTATACTAGTAGTTTTCTTTAAAGTTGTTAAATTAGGCTAATAGTAGGCCTAATAGTGATGCTTGAATAATGAATTGTGATCTATATGAGTGTTTTGTGCAATGCTTATTGGTATTCTTCTGTTTTTGTGCCTATGTCATGGCAAAGTTTTTATGGTATTGATTTTAGCCTCTGTTGTTTGTTCAGTTGTCTTTTTGATTGTGTGTTTGGTCCAGTTGATGTCCATCTGCAGATAACTGCTGGTTATGCCAACCCAGCTGAGGAACTCCATCAGAGGGTACAATTTCCATCTGATTGGTCCTCTCACCACTCAAATTTATGCTGCAATTAACTGGCCAATTAACGGCCATTTTCTCCTGTTTCCTGGCTGTAAAGTGATAACTGCTAGAGATGCTTTGGAGAACTATGTCCTCCTTGACACCCAGCTGAGCATGGCTTTCCTATAGTTTGTCCCTTTTGAGCCTGACAGCATCATAAATGTTTAACAGATCAGTAAAGTTGAACCAGGTTCAGATGGGACACACGTTCTTTAGACATTGAACTAGACAAGGGTCATGGGAATAGGACTAAACCAGTGTTAGAACAGCAATGGCCAATAAATCTATAGTAATGGTGGGTAGGGCAAATGTGAAGACATTAGTGTTGCTGGATTGTTGCTAGTTTTGTTATTTAGCAGGCCTCCCTTCTGGATGTTTTTATTTTGGGTAAGGGATGTCTTTAGGCATGAGATGAAGGGTTTACCACGGTACTGGGGCAAATTCAAGTTATTTTTTTCTTGCAAATGGTGAATTAGTTGCATTTATTTATTTATATATGTTAAAAATAAAAAATACATTTAATTGATATCAACACAATCTCATGGCAATTTGTAACTTTTGGCAAATTGGTGGCTAATTCATATGAATTTGTATTTCGTACAATCATTTTTGTATGATCTGCTCATGCCACAGTGGTGCATAGGGGTTAGGGGAGGACCTTCATGCTTAACTTTTTTTTTTTTTATAAAAAGCATACATTTCCGTACAGTTCACATCATACATACGAAATTGCCACCTTGTAAAATAGTTACATTTTCCTGTGAGATTGGGTTGAATTATTTCTATTTTATGACCATTTTATGGCTCAGAGAAGCTCGTCTGGTGTAATGTGTCTTTGGTTTAGGTCATTAGTGCTTTCAGATCTCTGTGCCATAATGGTGGCAATGTGCCACAGGTGCCAGTGATTTAGGTTTTGGTGCCTCTGGTCCAATCCTCACATTGGCAGATGCTCTGAGTTCAATAAGCAGAGATGAATGTTACTCTACATGCTAATTTTACAGGGGATTCATAACAATTTCCTTTCTCCTCTCTCCTTGTTTCGCAGTGCTCGCCCTCACACTTCTACATGCATTAACCCCCTGGAACAGTGGTCTTCGCTATTTTTTTCAGGAGAGCCACACTGATAGGACAAAATCAATAGGAGAGCCACTTTTACCGCAAAGTATCAAAAGTTACATCCAGTCATAAATAGCATGTCTGCTTATCAGTCTGTCGTCCCTGAACATACAATATGCAATGCAATAAATACAAAAGGTAGATAGATAGTGGGTATGCATAATATATTTTTAATGTAAACTTTCTTTTAGTGCTGTCAATCGATTAAAAAAATTAACTAGATTATTCACACATTTTTCTGTTTAAAACACGTTTTTAATATATTTTATAATGTAATAATTTCACAGTAAATCGCCAAATGAATGTAGAAAAAACAAAGACAGTATATTTTAAATATTTGTTCAATGTTATCTTTTTATGAATGAAGGCCAGTATCACTGATACTAATACTGATGTCTCTATGAAATAGATTTTTCCCCCAATTTTAAACATTCATTTTAGCCATTCAACATTACAGTGTAATTGAAAGCTTTTTTAACATTTATTAGGCTTCAAACTTATTATGAATTAAATATAGATTAATCCTTATTAAAGCTACAAAAGTTCTTTAGTCAAGAGCAGTGAGTGATTAACATTAATAAGACATCATTAGTGGCTGCTGTCGCTTTAAGATCTGCCGCTACTGAACATGACACGGATCTTATGCGTGGTCACATGCGTCCCATTTCCTCACAACTTCATCAAGTTCATCTAAGATGTTATTTAACTAATTTAAAACTGTTCTTATGAGGATACTCGACAAAACGGACATTTAGACATAATTCTGTGTGTTATAGTTTGTTCAAGAGCGAAAGAGAACTCGATTCTGGCGCGTAACCCACACCACTAATCCTAGTTGACAATGTGTATCATATGCACGTAAAAAGTCATTTTGCCGTATAAATCGCACGATAAATACAATTTGTGTTATAGATACGCATTTCATGAGAATGTGTTGATCTATAAGAGCACATTCGGCATTAAAAGCTGGAAAGACAGCCAAAACTGGCAACTCCGCAGTGAGTCATAGACGTAAGGGAAGAGCAAGTTTAAATATCCTTTCTAGTCTATATTTCCATCTTGTAATGCCGCTGTTTTTGGGTATTTTTTAAATATGAATTATTTGTAATAGAGCAGACGCTTTGAGTTTTTAATGTGTTATGTTATAGCCCTGCTTGTTTTTATGAAATATATGTATTGACTGCATGATCATTTCACCGTATTATGTAGCCTAGTGCTACTACCATGCGAGTCGCAAATTAAGCTGGGCGAGCCGCGCAATGAGTAACACTGCCCTAGAATGATTCTCTGGGGCCAGTTGCACCAGCTCTGCGTAAGTTACAACTTAGCCTAGTTTTGACGTAAATGGGCACGAAGTTACAACTTATGCACTACAAAATATTTTTGCGTTGCACCATTACACTTAGTTGAAGCCTAACTCTATGTGTAAACTACATATTTTGAAGAATATGGTTAACAAAACAGTTGTTTGGTTGTACATGGAAAAAAAATACTATGGGAGTCAATGGGGCCCATCAACTGTTTGGTTATCGACATTCTTCAAAATATCTTCAGTTGTGTTCAGCAGAAGAAAGAAATTCATACAGGTTTGGGACAACTTGAGGGTGAGGAAACTATCCCTTTAACACTTTCCGCATCATTGATGGAAATTTCTGGCTTTCTGTGTTTTCACTGTTATACAGTAGGGGGTGCTATTACACATCTTCTGAAAGAGTATTGAATCTCCTGATCAAAAGACATGTGAAGAAGCAGAAACAAGCGATAGCATATGTAAGCATGTGCATATGTAAAATAATGCGATCATCAACATTAAACAGCATATAAATCAAAACTGCCTAATGTTACAGAATGAAATGTCGACCCAGGACGAGCTATAAGACTGTGAAGCTTTGGGGGTGTTGATGGACTCGATCTACTCCATCTGTGTTTTGATCATCGTTCTGACGATTTTTTAATGAAACGTAACCACATTCAAGTGTTGATTTAAAAAAAAAAAAAGAATTCATTAAGCTTGAATAAAACAGGCGGGGAAAGAGTTAATATGTGGCCTTGTTATAGGAGATGATCATGAGGCAAAGTGAATATCAATGATCATCTCCTATAACAAGGCCATATATTAACTCTTTAATATTTTATATATATATATATATATTTTTATTTTTTATTTTTTTTAATTACATTAATTGAATTGATTGTCTTTATTAATTTACATCGTCATATAATTTAACCTTGAACATTCCTATAATGTCCATATTTAATTCTCACCATTCTCTATATTCATATACATCACATATTTTGTTTCTGTTATACAAGAGATGAAACATTGAGGTAGGCAGATATAACAGTGCAGATATTTTGTGACACACATGTTCACAGTCCTCCCACAAGTGGAGAGAAAATCAGACATAACAGTCCCACTCTGAGAAACCTCCAGATCCAAACTTTCTGTAGACTGTAGTGTTTGCTTTGGAAAAGACTTCACTTCAGAGTTTTAAATACATCTTACCTGACATATCCTGTGACCACAGCGACCTGCTAGGGCATGTTAGAAGTGTACGGAGGAGTGCTGACGTTGTAGGCGCATAAAAGGCTTTGATGGGTGAGAGGAGCCATCAAAACCTTGTCTCTGGACATCACGAGGGGTTGGGGTAATATTTTAGTGGTATTCTATGACGTACAGGGCTTCAGCAAAGGCTGAGTGATCAGAAATAATAGTTAGTTCTTTTGACTCAGGCTGTTTTCTTTATTTTTATTTGCTTGCTTTCTTGTCTTTCCTTATTAAGTCTCTTTTTCTTATTGCTTTGTCTATTCAGTATTTGTCATCTCAGAAGTCTTTATTATGTTTTAAACACATTTATGAGCCCTTAGGACGACTATTTGTCAACTGAAATCAAGCATACATACTGTGATCTTAGCACTAATGCTGTTATCATTGAGGAAACAGCAGTTTTCCCAAAGGAGTCATATTACGGTTTTGCTCATGAGAACTTACAGATGATAAAAGTGTTAAATTGTATTTGCTCTCTTATGGTCCGTATAAGAGAGATTTGGGAGCTAGTCCTAAGGCGTGGCGTACATTTTTAATGTTGTTTTTATAGATAATGATAGTCCAGAAAGCCATCCTACAGCATACATTAGTGGTGCTTTGGAATGATTTTATTTTGAATAATGCATGATTAAAAATGAAACTTGGAATGAATCTAATTTAAATTTAAATGTGCTGCATGAAGACTTTTATAGAGAGTCCCAGAGGAGGACGAACGCCACAGAAACACACACATCACTGGCACGTGGTTTTCCTCTTTCTTTTTTTTTTTGGTGTTAAAATCCTATATACATTTTTTTTAGTTTTATTTATGTTTAAATGGTTCCCACATATGGAAGAGTATTTAACTTATTCTATCAACAAGAAAATATTAGGTTGAATTCTGGTTGATTAGGACACTCTTTGCCTTTGAGATGACTGGGAAAAAGTGTCCCAATCAACCCTATACATTGATCAGGCATAACATTATAACCATTATTCCTAATATTGTGTCTGTCCCACTTTTGCTGCCAAAACAGCCCTGACCTGTCGAGACATGGACTCCACTAGACCCCTGAAGGTGTGCTGTGGTATCTGGCACCAAGATGTTAGCAGCAGATCTTTTAAGTCCTGTAAGTAGCGAGATGGGGCCTCTATGGATCAGACTTGTTTGTTCAGCACATCCCACAGATGCTCGATTGTATTGAGATCTGGGGAATTTGGAGGGCAAGTCAACACCTCAAACTCGTTGTTGTGCTCCTCAAACCATTCCTGAACCATTTTTGCTTTGTGGCAGGGTGCATTATCCTGCTGAAAGAGGCCACAGCCACCAGGGAATACCGTTTCCATGAAAGGGTGTACATGGTCTGCAACAATGCTTAGGTTGGTGGTACGTGTCAAAGTAACATCCACATGGATGGCAGGACCCAAGGTTTCCCAGCAGAACATTGCCCAAAGCATCACACTGCCTCCGCTGGCTTGCCTTCTTCCCGTAGTGCATCCTGTTGCCATGTGTTCCCCAGGTAAGCGATGCACACGTGATGTAAAAGAAAACGTGATTCATCAGACCAGGCCACCTTCTTCCATTGGTCCGTGGTCCAGTTCTGATGCTTACGTGCCCACTGTTGGCGCTTTCGGCAGTGGACAGGGGTCAGCATGGGCAGCCCCATACGCAACGAACTGCGATGCACTGTGTATTCTGACACCTTTCTATCAGAACCAGCATTATCTTCTTGAGCAATTTGAGCTACAGTAGCTTGTCTAATCAAACAGACCACACGGGCCAGCCTTTGCTCCCCACGTGCATCAATGAGCCTTGGCCACCCATGACCCTGTCGCCGGTTCACAACTGTTCCTTCCTTGAACTTTTGATAGATACTGACCACTGCAGACCGGGAACACCCCACAAGAGCTGCAGTTTTGGAGATGCTCTGACCCAGTCATCTAGCCATCACAGCTTGGCCCTTGTCAAACTCGCTCAAATCCTTACACCTGCCCATTTTTCCTGCTTCTAACACATCAACTTTGAGGACAAAATGTTCACTATATCCCACCCACTAACAGGTGCCGTAATGAAGAGATAATCAGTGTTATTCACTTCACCTCATAATGTTATGCCTGATCAGTGTATATATTAGTTTCATTTTATTTTATATATTCTCTGCAGCAGTCACATGACTGAAAACTATAAATTATGGCTATCTTCTATTCTCTTTAGATCATTAGTCATCAAACTCCTAATAATATATTTTTCTTCAGATGTGACCAGAAGTTCTTACATTAGTCTTTCAGTTTGTTTGCTTTGATGCATAAATCAAATTCATTTGAGAACATCATAAGCAGGGTGTATCAGACTTTTCGCCCTGTTTTGGCATTACGCTTCAAAAAGTTCATAAAGAGATTGTAAAACTAATCCATATAAATTAAGCAGTTTGGTACAAATTTTCTAAAGGGACACGATCGCTTTATATGATGAACCGATTTAATTTAGGCTTTTATTCACATTCATCAACTCACACATCAGTTGTGGTAAACGGAAGCTCAAATTCAATCTGTTTGTCATATAAAGCGATCGAGTCTCTTCAGAAAATTTTGACTAAACTTCCCCCCCCCAACTTAATCCCACAATTTGCCACATTTCCTATTTCCTTGCTGTCTGGTTTTCTGCAAGGCCCTCTGACATTCTCCTTGTTACATGTTTAACCGCGACCCACGTCCTTATCATCTACCTCTCTGGCACCGTGACGGATGATGCCGGCTCTAATGACTCTGTCACGTCCTGATCCCTGCCATCCTTCCTTTCTTTATCCCTCCATCCTCCATTAACATCCTCCTATCTGCATAGGCTTTGGTCTGGGTCGGGAGTGAAAGGCCAGGTGGGATTAAAGTATCAGCAGCTGTCTTTGGTGTCTTCGGGATGGGCGGACGAGAGGTCTAAATCCCACGTCTTGGGGGACAGCATGAGCATGTAAACCTTCATCAGTCTCACTCTCGTTCTCTGATTCACTCCATCTGTTCCCCTGGCGATGGAGACCAGTGACACGTAATACTGAACGCAATTGTCTCGTCCTTTGTGCGTTCCGCATCCCTTGGTGGGGGATATTAGCCAGATGAAATGAGTAATTCATGTCTGTTGGCATTTTTGGGGGTTTAACGAAAAGGTAATGGGATGAATTTGTGATGGGGCGTGTCTGGTGTCCTTTGGCTCCGCTCATAAGAGATGGAATTATTTAAGATTAATTGAGCTCAGTGTCACTCGGGTTGTGGAGGGCACTGCAAACATTGACATGCTTAATTAAAATCTGACAATCATTGTCTGATGGGGAAAAGCTGAAATATAACCTGTCAAGATTTTTTTAGCACCTTTATTGATAGTAAATGGTAGAAAAGGACAGGAAATGAAAGGGAGATAAAAACATGTCCATATAACTTGTGTGTAGGGATGATTCTAGACAATTTGCATTATTTGTCTAATTAAATTAAAAAAGATAAATTTAGTCATTTTAAATTTAAACATAACACATTCACAACATTATAATGTACAGTATAAAATGTATATTCATTTTGAGATTTGCCGAAGATTACATTTACCAGTGTTATTAAATTGAGTGTTTTTAAAGATTAAATTTGCTGTCATCTAACAAACTTAGTTAATCTAATTGTAATAATAGAGGAAATAAAAAGTTCTGTCATGAAAATCTAGATGGTGCAGGCTAATAGGTCCTTAACTCAATCAAAGTCCCTTAAAGTCATTTCACTCAGCGGCCATCTTTGAAATGCCTCTCGGGCATGAAGTGCAGCTCCTATCTGTTTGAATGGGGAAATATCAAATTCTCCAAAGCTGTTCGCTAAGCTTACGATTAAATTTCATATTTAAAATCACCAATGAAATCTGACAACAACTGTCTTATAAATTTTGTTTCTAAATGCATGAATCATTACAAAAAACGTAATTTTTTCATGCTGGATTAAGCTAATGAGCATGTGCAGCCCTAAGTGCGCGTCTGACTGTTTCTATAGGAACCGGAGCTTCTAACGGCAGCTGCAGTGATGCGATGACTTTACCAATCGGCTCTTATTTAGAAGGCGGGACTTATTCCGCCATATTGCGTGTTGCACTTTCTTCCATTCATAATAATACGAGTGCACCGTCTTTCGATATATAAAGTCTTTGACTCATTCTGCTTTAAATCACATCATTCTCTATAAGGCACAGCTGATTGGTTCCTGCTGTAACAGTAGCCAATGAGCTCGCTGCTCAACCTTCAAATACTCGGTCAGCATTTGCTATAGCATTTGCAGCGCACTTTCAGAAAACCTCCACCTGTACAAAAAAAAACTCTTACTGACCCCATTTTGAACTCTAGTGTAAGGTTTTGCACAAAATGAGGATGAGTGATGACACAAGTTAAATTTTTTGGTGAATTTCCGGCCTTATATATTTTTCCTGCTTTATATATTTAGAGCAGACTAAAGACTGTGTCTTTCTCTGCATGCTCTGTTTTCTTTCTTCTGAGCTTCCAAGAAAACAAATTTTGTTCTTCAGTTAGTCCATCTGGGAAATGGAAATCAGCAACTGAACCCCGGGCAAAACAACAAGATGGCAATGTTTGTTGAGGAAGGCCTGTGTCATGTACATTTACATTCATGTTGTTGGCAGATGCTTTCAAGTGACTTAGCAGAAAAAGTACCATTCAAGCGGTGACTTTATGCCCTTGTAGAGATGTTTCAGATGTAACTTGTGTGTCACTGACGAGTAGAAATATATTTTTAAAAGAGACTTTTGAACTTGGCAGAAATTCAAAACTCCTCGCTAATATGCAAAGTAGTTTATTAGTATGCACACTACGCCTCATTACTGATTGTGGGGGACATAATGACAAAATCAACAGGAGATTACCCTATTAAGCAGTGTGGTTCTGCTTAATAGCCGTGCGTCTGATTTGGCCGGAGCCGTGCAGAATCGCTGGGACGTGCCCACGCCTGTTTCCGCCCGCTACGGTAGACGCCGCTACATTGAGAGGTGTTTGGCGTAGCAGGGTGTGGAAATACGTCTAATTAAAATCAAATACATTATCAAGATCTGCAACAATGAGAGAGCCAGGCAAACACAGTCATTTCCCAGAGACGTTCTGATAAGCATCTTATTAAAATGGAGGCCAATTTATCGTGCGTGTAATTTTTGCAAGTGCTTGTGTTGCGTGTATCAGACATTGTGAGGCAAGTATATTATTGTCTTTAGAGATCATATCTTCGAATATATGACTGTGTATGCAGGCATGTGTCATTGCAGGCTTTGTTGACTAGGCTTGCTAGTGGTTGCCAATGCAACAAAAAATAAAAATATGTGACCATAATTTGAAATCTAGTCATTCAAAGCTTTATGTGCGTCCTTATGTGGTTTCGTCCTGTTTTCTATTTAATGCACAAAACTATGAACACAGCAACAACTGTAAAAAATTATTGTTGGTTTAACATAAAAAAGAAAGTTACCTGGTTGCCTTAAAATTCATTGAAGTTCATTGAAATTAAAAATTTGAGTTAATAAAACAAATGAGATTGGTTTAATAAATAGAAACTCAAAAAACTGTTATCTGAATCACATTAATTATCTAAGTTGATTTGACAAAAGATAAAAAGTTGTGATAAATCATGAAAATATTTTTTTACAGTGAAGAGTCATCATGAAAATGACTCTTTTGAACCAATTCTTTTTAATAAATCAGTAAGTTAGCATTTTTTGAATCAGACTCTGTTAGTGAATCGTGCTGTTACTCAAGTTCACAACTGACTCCCTCAGTATACAAGTCCTTTTTCAGTTATTTGACTACATATAGTTAAAGCTACTTAAAGGCTTCTTCATCACATCACATCACATCACATAACTGTGACTTGTTAAAAGCTAAAGTAAGAACTATATACTCTATAAACTGTAGCACTGAGCAATCATCTTTGAGCGATTCTGTAATTTGTCAACTAAAAAAGTAATTTCCTAAATGTTTTATTTTTGTCTGGAGCCCTAGGAGAATTTGCGAAAATGAGCCATTGTGAACACTCAAATGTGTAAATGACTCTGCTGCGAAAGTGGCACGCTTAATTGTTTTTTCCATCATGATCTTCTCTGGTAGGAGTGTGGATGATGTTTATGTGATACGGATGGCAGCGTTGTGTTGAAGGCTTGGCCATCTGTGTGGTTCAGTCTCTCCGCTGCCGCCGTTGTTTCTGCTAGCACTGCTAGCTGACGGGGCCTGTCACTCTCACCCACGCACTGGATGTGCGAGAACGCGGCGCTGCTGCGAGTTCCCTCCTCCCCCTGTCAGTCAGACTCCTTCAAGGAAGGGAAAAACCAATAATAAACACTTCAGCGCGAAATGTGCCGTGATGTACACACACGCAAACTCACGCGCTGCTGGCAATTACAGAGTCTCTTGTGTTTGTCTGTCTGTGAGAACAGAACAGAGACGGAGAACTGTCTTTTGTTTTCTGAAGTAACCAAATGTCCCCAGAGGGCATCATGTCGAAGCTTTTTCATGATGGTTGTTCTCTGTTGAGCATGAGGGTCTTTCATTTCTGATCAGATGGGTACAGAAAGATGATTTAGCCATGGAAACAAGTTAGAAGCAGAATAGTTCAGATGGGCCCCTGACAATTGCAGAATAGAGGTTGGGTAGATTTTTTTTCTTCTTAAAAACAGATTGATCAGTGCTACTACAGTTTTACCTTGACTGTTCCAAGCTGGTGGAATGACCTGCCTAACCCGAGCTGCTGAGTCTTTAGCCGTTTTCAAGAAACTGCTGAAGACACATATTTTTCGTCAACACTTGACCCATTAATACTAACATTTACTATTCTATATCTATAATAAATAAAATAAAAAAAAAAAAAAATTAAAAAAAAACCTTGCTACATGTACTGTGCTAGACTGACACGGACTAGTCCCAGCACTTGCATATTGGTGCCCTATTGTTGATTTGATTCCTTCTATTGCTCTCCTCATTTGTAAGTGATTTGATAAATTATTAAATGTAAATATCCTCTTGAAGGAAGAGTTGACTCAAAGATGGTTGCAAATACAATTGCAAGAAAAAGTATGTGAACCACTTGCAGAATCTGTGAAATTGTGAATAATTTTAACAAAATAAGAGCGATCATACAAAACGCATGTTATTTTTTTTTTAGTATTGTCCTGAATAAGATATTTTACATTTGAAACATTTGTCGTCCACAAGACGACAAAATAGCTGAATTTATTAAAATGACCCCGTTCAAAAGTTTATGAACCCTTGATTCTTAATACTGTGTGTTGTTACCTGGTTGATCCATGGCTGTTTTTTTGTTTTGTGATGGTTGTTCTTGAGTCCCTTGTTTGTTCTGAGCAGTTAAACTGTCCAACATTCTTCAGAAAAACCCTCCAGGTCCTGCACATTCTTCAGTTTTCCAGCATCTTTTGCATATTTGAACCCTTTCCAGCAGTGACAGCAGTGGACCTCTTCATCCTGTTCAAAAGTTTTCATTTCCCGGTTGTTAATGCATCGTCATTTTAATAAATTCCGCTATTTTTTTTTGTCTTGTGGACTATATGTAAACATTTTTGGTAACACTTTACAATAAGGTTTCATTAGTTAACATTAGTTAATGTTTTAACTAACATGAACTAACCATGAGCAATTACATTTGTTACTGTATTTGTTAATCTTTGTTAACGTTAGTTAATAAAAATACAGCTGTTTATGGTTTATGTTAGTTCACAGTGCATTAACTAATGTTAACAAGATTTTAATAATGTATTAGTAAATGTTGAAATTAACATTAACAAAGATAAATAAATGCTTTATAAGTGAAGTTCATTATTAGTTCATGTTAACTAATGTAGTTAACTAATGAAACCTTATTGTAAAGTGTTACCACATTTTTAATTTAATAAAATATCTTATTCAGGACAGTGCTAAATAAAAAATAACATGCATTTTGTATGATCTCTTTTATTTTGTTAAAATTATTCACATTTTCACAGATTCTGCACATGGTTCACATACTTTTTCTTGCAACTGTACGTAAATTAATTTTTTCTATTATAATTTTGAAGAACGTTCAAACTGTTCTTTTCTAATCGAAGTGACCAGGGGCTGTGAACTCTTCCCACCTCTTAAAGGGTAGTTCACCAAAGAAAAAGAAAATGTGGTTATTTACAGATGTTGTTCCATGACTGTATGGCTTCCTTATTTCTTCCTTCTGTGGAACATAAAAGATAACTGTCAAAATAGAAATGGATCAGCATTTTTGTGCATACAATGGAAGTCATTAGGCTCCAGTGTTGTTTGGTTCCCACCGTTCTTCAAAAAATATTCTTTTGTGTTTCTCAGAAGAAATAAAGTCATATAGGTTTAATAATTAAAGATAATCATTTTTAGGGGAACTGTCCTTGTAATATCTAAGTTCCTAAGAGAATAAAGAATTTAGTATGGGTGGACAGGACAGCATATTTTATTTAATGTGAGTTAAAACAGGTTTGTAGAGGATAGAAGTACAGGCTGTTCAATAGATCTTACAGTTGGATCGAACATGTTGGATCGACCTTGGGTTTGATTGTTCAGCTGATTTAAAATGAAATAATGAACAAAACATGGATTAAGAAATTTAGATTCAAATTTCTTTTTTCAGCCTTGTTTTCAGTTGCATCAAATTTAATATTCTGCACTATTTGGTCTAAATAAATAACAAATAAAAATATTTAGACACCAACATTATAATACATACAAAAGTACAGTATGAAAAATGAATATTTATTTAGAGATTTGCATAGGCTGCATCCAAAATATTTCCCTACTATATAGTAGGAGAAACACAGTATATGACAAAAGAAGTATGTCTGACTTCACAGTACTCATAAAAGAGTAGGCAAAAACTACCCGGATGACCTAATATTTCCGGTGAAATTTTGAAGTGTGCATACGATGGACACTTTACTATCTCATGAGGCCACAGGAGAGGAAGGGCAGTGAAGCGATGTAACTGACGCTGGTAGGTCACATGATAATGATAGCATGGCGAATGTAGTACGTCCAGATTACATTCTTACTACACACATTTATACTATATAGAACTTACTTTTTTAGCATTTGTTTTCATTTGTGACTATTGTGCATCTAACATAATAATATGGTAAATGTGGCATCCTAATTATGAAACACAAGTTTCTGGAAATGAACACCACAAAGTCACTCATTTTGGAAAAAAAATAAAAATAAAAAATATATATATATATATAGTGTGAAATCCTGGTGGGATTGAGCTATGAGGAATTACTAATACTTTGTTCAATTTGAATAAATTAATTTGCTTTGCAAGTAATTTTGTGATTCTGCATTTCCTTTGTACTTTTTTTATTGCGTGATGTAGGTCTTAAATTTAATTCATAAAGGTCTTAAAAAGGTCTTAAGTCTTAAATTTGACTTGGTGAAACCTGCAGAAACCCTGTTTAAGTAATTACTTATTAAAAATAAATACCTACTCGAGAGTATGCGATTTCGGACGCAGCCCTGTTGATGTATTCTCCTGTGTTGGCATAGGTTTATAAGTAATTTACGTTACAAATCTAATGAAATGGCGCACACTGCATTCACAGCAAACGCAGAGATGGAGTTTGTGAGCTGCTGAGACACGCTCCAAGCATGTAAAGGATAACACAGTGCAACACTTTGCTATGAAACGCAAAGCACGTCCCAAATGCACGTTATTGGAAACCCAAACAAACAGCACATGCAGAGACCGAGTTCATGTGGAGCAGCATTTTCTGTGAACGGAGCCACTGGAAGAAACACATAACCTTCATGCATGTAAATAAAGTGCTGCGCTTCACTTTGAAACCGGCTGTGCATATATTTATTTAATTTAATAAAAAAAAAAAAAAAATCAACCCACCAAAGTGGCTAGTGGGAGTGACTGTTACATGCCACAGCTGAAATCAACCCGCATTTGGTGGGTTGGCGGCTGTTAATAATGTCAAGCCCTGGTACCGATGTATTTTAAAAGCCCCTGAACCCTGCTGGAGACATTGTTCATGCAGCTCATTCTTTAAAATTGATTATTTTGTTTTCTGCTGAAGAAATTCATAGTTTGAACCAACATTCCACCATACATTTTTTTTAAACAAACAAATGGAAATAAAACTGATTTGACTCAGACCGAGACCCATCAAACCTTAATTCTTCCTCTCTACCTTTACAGACAGACTGACAGACAACCCACAGGCTTCCTTCTTGAGTGGGCCATTAGAGGGGGACAAACACTTGTGTGTGTGTGTGTGTGTGTGTGTGTGTGTGTGTGTGTGTGTGTGTGTGTGTGTGTTTGTGTGGGGAGGTTTGTAGTAAATGTATGTCAGCGCTGCAGCCACTGACTGCACTGACAGGCCTGTGTGTGTGTCCATGCATCCATGCTACCAAAAAAACAACTGTCGCTACACAAAGATGATCCATTCAGTGAGCAGAGGTTCTGCTCCAGCCACTTTACCACACACACTGATCATAGTCTGTGCGTGCGTGTTAAGACATGGCATACACCAGTTGTCTTCTCTGTGAAAAGAGACAGTGTAATCGAGAAACCCAATGCCACACAGACACAATGACATACAAAATTAAAGAAAGGAATAGTTCACCCCAAAATGAAAAATTCTGTCATTTACTCTCATGTGTTTCCAAACCTGCATGACTTAATTTCTTCCATGCAACACAAAAGGCAAAAATCAGAAGAAATTTTCACAGTACTGTTTTCCATGTAACAAAGGCATGTTGTCAGTGTGAGTAAAGGCAAAAATGATTAGTTCATGTATGACCAATCTCTGATTAACCAAGCTTAAATACTTGGGAGCACGAATGGACAAAAGAAATTCATTTCGTACGAGTTTACGAGGAACAACATGAGGGCGAGTAAATGATAATTTTAATTGATTGATTTTTAATTGAACTATTCCTTTTTAGATATGGATAGATACACTAGAGTTCAAAAGTTTGGGGTTGGTAATTTTTTTTAATTGTTTTTTTTAAGTTTCTTAAGCTCTAATATGCTGATTTGGTCCTCAAGAAACATTTCTTCTTATTATCAGTGTTAAAAACAGTTGTACTGCTTAATATTTTCGCGGAAACGGCAATGCATTATTTTTTCAGGATTGTTTGATAATTAGAAAGTTCAAATGAACAGCATTTATTTAAAATGGAAATATTTTGTAACATAAATTTCTTTACTCTCATTTGATCAATTTAATGCATACTTGCTAAATACAAGTATTAATTTCTTTAAAAAAATAGTACTTACCTCAAACTTTTGAACAACTATATATATACCGATCAGGCATAACATTATGACCTAATCTTGTGTTGGTCCCCCTTTTGCTGCCAAACAGCCCTGACCCGTTGAGGCATGGATTCCACTGGACCCCTGAAGGTGTGCTGTGGTATCTGGCACCAAGATGTTAGCAACAGATTCTTTAAGTCCTGTAAGTTTCGATGGGGCCTCCATGGATCGGACTTGTTTGTTCAGCACATCCCACAGATGCTCAATTGGATTGAGATCTGGGGAATTTGGAGGCCAAGTCAAGACCTCAAACTTGTTGTTGTGCTCCTCAAACCATTCCTGAACAATCTTTGCTTTGTGGCAGGGCGCATTATCCTGCTGAAAGAGGCCACAGCCACCATACCGTTTCCATGAAAGGGTGGACATGGTCTGCAACAATGTGGTACGTGTCAAAGTAACATCCACATGGATGGCAGGACCCAAGGTTTCCCAGCAGAACATTGCCCAAAGCATCACACCGCCTCTGCCTGCTTGCCTTCTTTCCATAGTGCATCCTGGTGCCATGTGTTCCCCAGGTAAGTGACGCACACGCACCCGGCCATCCACGTGATGTAAAAGAAAGCGTGATTCAGCAGACCAGGCCACCTTCTTCCATTGCTCCGTGGTCCAGTTCTGATGCTTACGTGCCCACAGTTGGCGCTTTCGACGGTGGACAGGGGTCAGTCTGCGGCTATGCAGCCCCATCTATCAGAACCAGCATTATCTTCTTGAGCAATTTGAGCTACAGTAGCTCGTCTGTTTGATCGGACCACACGGGCCAGCCTTCACTCCCCACGTGCATCAATGAGCCTTGGCCGCCCATGACCCTGTCGCCGATTCACCACTGTTCCTTCCTTGGACCACTTTTGATAGATACTGACCACTGCAGACCGGGAACACCCACAAGAGCTGCAGTTTTGGAGATGCTCTGACCCAGTCGTCTAGCCAGGCTGCACGATATGAGGAAAAGCTGCGAAGTGCGATAACGTTATTTAATATTGCGATGACGATATGACTTGCGATAAATATTCAAATATGAATGTTAGCTATACTGTTCCCATGTCTTAGTGCTTTAATAGGTTCTTTGCGAACATAGAACCTAAACATTGAATAGCCTATTCCCACTGAATATTTTTCAGCATGTTTTACACAGTACCTGTGTTTGTAACGCGTCATCTCTCCTAAATCCAAAATAATTCCATATAGCTGAAGTGCTGTTCTTTTTCACCACAAGGTCTTCGTCAGCCACCACATTTTCCTCACTCTTCTCTCCTTCCTCCGCCATCGTATTTGCTAACGGCACAGTGTCGCAACTAAATTGACACCTCACAAATCAATCTGAGCGTAGCTGACACTTCCTGGGGCTTCACCTGATTGGCCAAATAGCATGAATGCGCCAACCATGTCTTCAGGGCTAAACGTGATCGGTCAAACGTTTATTACATGCGCTTGGCGCATGTAATAAACTGTTTTCCCTTATTCATCATGTCAGGCTGTCTGTTGTGATGTGTTCATCGCGCGAGTCAATATCGTGATGACGATGAAAATTCGATGTATCGTTCAGCCCTTATTTATATATTTTTATATATATATATAGCAAGAAAAAGTATGTGAACCCTTTGCAGAAAATGTGAATAATTTTAACAAAATAAGAGAGATCATACAAAATGCATGTTATTTTTTTTATTTAATATTGTCTTGAATAAGATATTTTACATAAAAGAAGTTTACATATAGTCCACAAGACAAAAAAATAGCTGCTTTTATAAAAATGACCCCGTTCAAAAGTTTATGAACTATTGATTCTTGTGTCGTTACCTGGATGATCCTCGACTGTTTTTTTTGATGGTTGTTCATAAGTGCCTTGTTAAAAAATTTCACATTTTCTGCAAGGGGTTCACATACTTTTTCTTGCAACTGTACTCGTTTAATTACTCTAGTTCCAATTAATTCTGATTGGACAAGCTATTTTTGTAACAGGTGTAAAATTACTATATAACCACTGATGCCACATTATGTATGAATTAAACAAATATTGTTTATGCTTCATTCATATAAATTTCACTGTAAATTAAACATCACAGTGCTGTTGGCAACTTTGTATAATAAAAGCAAAGTAAATCGATGCATTAGTGAATTTTAAACGCACTGCTTCGCTGTAACGCACATCTTGTGGCTTATTGCTTCATTTTGTAGTAAGAATTTCCTAAACCCCTATTAGTTGCAGTTGAATTGTCTGTTGTCATGCAGGTAAAAATGCTCTGTCTCCTGAAGTGTGTCGACAAGTGTGTGTTTACTCCAAAAGAGGGCAGGAACTCAGCACTACTTTTTGCATCAATAGCACAGTCATAATCACAGATTCAGGGAATGTTCTAGAGTGCTCCGTCCTCTGTGTGTCTGTAAGAATCAGCTGTTGTTATGGCTGGTGTGTGTTGTGTGAGCTCAGTGCCACGGCTGAGCTGAGATGTGGAATGGGTCTCCCGCTGAGCTGATGAAGTCACGCTTGCCCTTGTGACGCTTTCAGACGGCAAAAGAGAAGAGGGGAGATGAGACACCATGGAGCGTCAAAGCTAAAGCCCCATTGAAACCTTTCAGCTCGCTACAAAATTATGGCATGTGAGCACTTTGATTCGCAAACGGATGAGCAGCGGTCTTGTAGCGGGCCATCGCCCTGCATTACGCTCATCACGCTTCCCGCTCGCCCCTGCGTTTGACTCGCCCACTGAGCTGCTCACCCGACAAATCGAAATCGGCTCAGCGCATGCCGTAGATTTGCACCTTTCCATAATACAATGCCATTTATCCCCCCTTGTCTCGCCATATCCTCTCTGACGGATAAACATTACGACAGTCGCTTTACGCCTGTCTAATTCCTGCAATTAGTCCCTTCACCTTGGCCTCAAAATGAACACAATTGCATTTTGATTGCAAATATGTGGCACAGAGACATTAAGGTGGAGGGAAGCTTATTTTCGGGGGTGTTGAAGCTGTCTGTCAGCTTTCTCCATGGTGGACGGCTGGCGAGACGCGGCGGCACATCATGGCAGCCGAAAGCTGTCACCAGAGTGAGCAATGACTCACACTTTTGTTTGCCTGTTCGCTGCGGTGTTGAGCATGTCGAGCCGGGCAGCTGGCGTGACTCCGTGCGCCCGTACATATACAAACTCACACATGTGGCAGAATCCCAAGGGTTTAATGGAGACTCTTGATGGCAGAGGTGTGTGTGAGTTATGGGCCAATCGATTTGCATCCACCGCATAGGATTACATGGCCAGAGAGGATAAAGAGGAGAGGGAGGATAGAAGGAGGGTTCAGTGGACACATCATCCAACATCCCATCCATCAATACAGAAATCCACAATGAGAAATAGAGCTTTTGTATAAATACATTGCACAGTTTAATGGAGCATAAAAGTTTGCATGTTTGCATTATTTTTAGTTCAGAAGTTTTTTTTTTTTTTAATGTTTTTGTGCATTTATTTGATCAGAAATACAGTAATATTGTGAAATATTATTACATATTATTTTCTATTTTATTATATTTTAAAGTGTAATGTATTCCTGTGTTGGCAAAGCTGAATTTAGAGTGTCACATGATCTTTCAGAAATAATTCAAATATGCTATTTCTGCATATTTTAATGTTTTTGTGAAAACAGATTTTCCAGGATGCTTTGAATATAAAAGTTTGGTCACACTTTAGTTTAGAGTCCAATTCTCACTGTTAACTTACTATTAATTAAGACGTTTGCCTCAATAAACTCCTAATTACTGCTTATTAATAGTTAAGGTAGTTGTTAAGTTTAGGTGGGTAGGATTAAGGTCACGCAGAATAAGGCATTAATTTGTGCTTTATTAGTACTAATAAATAGGCAATATCCTAGTAATGTGCATGCTAATAAGCAACTAGTTAATAGTGAGAATTGGACCCTAAACTAAAGTGTTACCGAAATTTTAAAAGGGCATTTATTTGAAATAGAATTTCAAAGATCAAGATCAATTCATTGCATCATTACTGAATAAAAAGTACCACATTCTAAAAAAAAACATTTTATTTTAAAGTAATATTAATTAATAACATTTACTTCCTATGGGTTAGGAATAGGATTTGTTTTTTTGGGTTAGTTGTATGTAATTATGCATAATTTACTGATATTACTACACTAAGTACATGTGACATATGTAACAAGGACAATGTAAAATAAAGTGTTACAAAAAAAAATCGTATTGACCCCAGACTTTTGAACATGAATGCCAACATATTATATTTAAAACATTTAACCTGGGAATGTACTTTTGTTATATTACATCCGATGAAATGGGAATTGACTAATTATAAACAGATTTTTTTTAAAGTACTTCCACTTGTCGTTGACCTAATGATTTCCAGCAAACATAATTGACATGTTTTAATTGAGTTTTCTGAAATATTTCAGATCCATTTGACTTTTTCTCCATCTGGAAGTTGGACTCAATTTGGGCACGTTCACTGGCCCTCGGAGTCCAGCAATCATCAGTAATTAGGCTCAGATTGTATGACCACGGCCAAGGTCAGGCAGGGATAATGTTTCATGGATTGTACCAATTATAGCATTCGTTCCAAGGCTGGCACTTGAGCTCAACCTTGAGTCAAGCCGCGCAGTGGTTTTAACACGGGACATGTGTTCTCCGGTACACAGCTGCAGTCTCCATTCACACACATCTGTCACAGCTGACTTCAAATGGCCAAAGTCAAATGTTACCTTTTCATCGACTTGAGCTTGAGTAATTGCATGAATGTGCGAGACTCTGGTCTGATACTCCTGCGTGTTTAAATACAGTGTTTACAGACCCATAAAACACAATTAAAAATTGTTTGTTTATTCATGCCTTTTAACAAGACAGGATAGTTAAAGGAGTAGTTCACTTTAAAATGAAAATTACCCCATGATTTACTCACCCTCAAGCCATCCTAGGTGTATATGACTTTCTTCTTTCTGATGAACACAATTGGAGTTATATTAAAAAATATCCTGATGTTTCAAAGCTTTATAATGGCAGTGATGGGGTCCATTGAGTTTGAAGCTCAAAAAAGTGCATTCATCCATAATAAAAGCACTCCACACGGCTCCGGGTTTAATAAAGGCCTTCTGAAGTGAATCGATGGGGTTTTTTAAGAAAAATATCTAACACGTTATAAAATAAAATATCTAGCTTCCGCCAGACCGCCTTCCGTATTCAACTTACGGAAAAAGCGTAACTGGCGCAACGTATGACGTCCGACGTAGCTTAAGCGTTTTGAACTGCGAGAGGCGTTACATTTTCTGCGCAAGTTGAATACGGAAGGCGGTCTGCCGGAAGCTAGATATTTTACTTTATAAGGTTTTTAATATGGATATTTTTCTTACAAAATCCCATTGACTTGCTTCAGAAGGCCTTTATTAACCCCCTGGAGTCGTGTGGAGTACGTTTATTATGGATGGATGTGCTTTTTTTGAGCTCTCACTGGCCCTCACTGCCAGAAACATCAGGATATTTATTAATATAACTCCGATTGTGTTCATCTGAAAGAAGAAAGTCATATACACCTAGGATGGCTTGAGGGTGAGTAAATCATGGGGTCATTTTCATTTTAAAGTGAACTACTCCTTTAATAGTTTGAACTACTCCTTTAACTGGCATTGATGATTCCATGAAGAACCTTTAACATCCATTGAACTTTTCCAATGCGCAAAAGGTACTTTCTTTATAGCGGAAAAGGGTTCTTTACATTTATTAAAATGTTCTTCACACTAAGGGAAAAAATTATTTTAAGAACTGTTCACCGAAAGGTTCTTTGGGGAATGATTTTCTATGGCATTGCTGCAAAAAACACTTTTAGAACCTTTATTTTTAAGACTGCAGGACGGATACGAACCTGCGTCGCCCATGGCTAAATATATTCAATGCCCCGGCAAATAAATGCTTTAATAAGAGATTTGTTTGTAAACTTTCTACAAAACATTTTGGCACCACTAATGGCTTATAGATAAAACAATGGTTTTCTCATTTTATGCAGATGTGTGTTCAGCCTCAGTCTAACTGGATTAAGCTTTATCTTTGCAATTCAAATTGAACTATACCTTTATTAAACATACTAGTTCTGAACAGACCAGTGAATAATATATTGGGGGAAAAAACCTATATTTGATTACCAGTGGATGACTAAGATGCATTTGAGAGTAAGTGTAGTGGAACTTCAATATGGACGCCCTCCAGATATTGACTGCTTCTCTTAAGAGTACACACAGCTTTTAGTAGGCTATGCTTACACAAGACTTGGTAGGTGCGCTCTTCTCCTCTGGCAGTTTTGCAATACTTTTGATGGCTGCCACCGGTCCTTTTCCCACTCTAAATTATTGATGGATCATGGAATAAGTGCTCCTGCAATGTCCCCTTTTAAGTACAAAGATGTAGAAGACAGGCCAATGTGTAATCCATTTCTGTTTGAGCTAACCAATCAAACTATCGATTGTAGAATGTCACTTTTTAAAAGATTCGTCGACGGATGTGCAGTTGGGAGATGTGACACATTTCTGCAGTCTGTCTGGCTGTGGTTATTCTATTACCTCCAGCAACTTTTCCTGCTGTCAGATGTGAGGATATGTTTTCCTCCATAAACTAAAAAGAATGAGGAAATGATTGATGTAGTCTGTAAAAAAAGAATTGATGATGCAATATCTCGTTTACTGTAGAAAGAGACTATTAATGGCCCACTAATCCTCGCTGACAGCCAGATATAATTTGTTGGGGTTATATGGCTATGTGATGCTGGAAAATATTTCATATTAGATGAAACACAAGTTTTAGCCTTTAATTCCTCTGGAAGGAAATGGAAAAAAAAGTGATTATATATAGATGCAGGTTACGGAAAGCAGCAGCACAGATCATTACGAAGCAAAATTTGGCTCACAGTATCAAGTGCCTACCTCGATCTCCATATACACACACTGTACCTGAAATGAACATCAGCACAGACAAGAATAACTAGCAGTGATTTGTGACAATGCAATCCTTTTACACGGAAATATATTTGGGTTTCTGTCAAAACAAAGACGGCTTGTTTTTTAGGTAACACTTTACAATAAGGTTTCATTTGTTAACAATAGTTAATGTATTAACTAACATGAACTAACCATGAGCAATACATTTGTTACTGTATTTGTTAATCTTTGTTAATGTTAGTTAATAAAAATTCTGTTCATTGTCTGTTCATGTTAGTTCATTAACTAATGTTAACAAATACAACTTCTGATTTGAATAATGCATTAGTAAATGTTGAATTTAACATTAACAAAGATTAATAAATGCTGTAGAAGTGCAGTTCATTATTAGTTAATGTTAACTAATGTAGTTAACTAATGTTAACCTTATTAGGAATATTCCACATGCATGACTATTGTATGACTGAACAAATTTATCCATGTAAAAATAACTTAAGCATGATAATATTCCTTCTCTCCCTTTCTATGCAAAACTGCGAAAGGCTTTACTATCGAAGTTTATTACTGTATTTTAAAGTTTTTATTTTTATTTTAAGAAATTAATGGCTGTGTTTACTTTAAATGTTATCCAGATTTATTAAATATATTTTTGTTTATTAAATATTGTTTATTTTAAATACAATGATAAATAAATATTATATTATTTTCTTAAATTATTATGCAAGATATAATTTAATATATTATGCATTATTTTGCTTCATATATAAACAATACAATATTTTATAGTCATGCATCTTAAAATAAATGTTTATTTAATTCTAAATGTAGTTTTTTTTTTTTATTATTTTGAGAAGGAATAATAGTTTGTGGACCCATAATATAATACCCATAATAATAAATTCTAATCAAAATTAAATTATATCTTGTTTGAAAGACTAAATCCCTCTTGACTAGATTTAGATGAGGTAATGGCATTCTTCAGTCCAAAGATGGCACTGTCTAGCAAAATTACTACTGGACTAGCATTTTCCTCACACTTGCAGCTGGTTGTAAAATAAGAGACAATAAAAACAAATGTACTTGTAAATGGATTTTACATATTGTGAGGAAGCCTTTTATTCACTGCAAAAAAAGAATTGCTGATTCCCCCAAGCCCCCCCCCCCCCCCCCCCTCTTTTTTCTCACAAGAGGTCACAGCGTTACGCACATGAACTTCATAAAACATCATATCCCAAGATCTTTATTCATGCTGTTTTTGAAAATGCTTGTCATATTTAGTGAATTGCATGTTTTGTTTTGTTTTGAAAAAAGTGATTGTGCCACATAATTCTAATTTTTTTTGATTTTAACAAATAATTACTCCCATTGTAAGGAAGTTGTAGCTATATAGATAGATAATCCCATGAGAGAAGTTACAATATAGACAGTATAGCCTTGAGACATATATTGCACTATACAGCGATATGGGGAGATTAGTATTGCAGTTATTAAATTATTGATTCAAATCTAAATATGCAAAAGCACATTTCTAATCACCTAAGTTGTGCATTTGTAAAATGACCATCATTCAGATCATGAAACAGTTAAAACATGCGACATGCAAATAGAGCCGGCCGAAAGTGAGTGCTAGCACAGGGGGCTGGGTTTAAACACGCTGCTACTGTAACGCTGCTGGGCTTCGGTGCCTGTGCCAGTCTCGCGTAAAACCTTCACAGAAGAGCAATGAGCGCGCGCATGACGATCTAACGGAGAGCTGCTGATGAAAAGGCGTGATGTCAAGCCGCTGTCAGTGTCAGAGGACTGGGGGAATGTGCCGTGCACTTGGCATATGCGCTTGTGAATGACCGTCCTCCGGCATCGACTGATTACGCGTTGAATTTTTGCTGCATAGATCAGTTACCTGAAGCCGCGCGGAGACCGTTCATTCATCGTCTTGCATGCAAGAAATCTTCGAGGAATTGTGAGAAATTGATTGCAAAGGTGCTACCTTTTGAAGCTTCGGCATTCATTCGGATGTGGATCTATCTGTCAAAACTGAGCTGAACGCTGAGGCATCTTTTAACTGAACATTAGATAGCATCCTCAGCTTTCTTCTGGATTGGAGGTGAGTGGACAAACGTGCTTCATGAATTCATTTAAGCCCAGAGATGCTTTTCTTGCGAGATGTGGCCACGAATACTAATGTGTTCCGTGCAGCGTGTTAGAGGAAAGCGTAGAGAAAACGGATCATTCGTGTTATTATCAGGATTAAAATGCTCAAAAAACCGCAAAGAAGTTGAGCAATATAATTAGGATAATGGGAATGAATTCGGTTTTGCATTAGCATATGTGGAAATGTTTGCTGCTGATGCTGGAAATCTCAATATCGTTTTCTTTAAAACAAGCAACATTATTTATCCTCAATGTCACGTTTCAACTTTATTCAACTTAATATGCAAGGCGTTAATGATAATGATTGTGTGTCTATAATTAAATTTAGCTGAATTTGAATTTTGCGCTCCTTGTATTTTTCCCACATAAGAGATCAGAATCAGAGATAAAACTACGTTTGCTAATTATTCTCGTGGAACTGAAGCTTAAAACATGCAAATGAAAATGTTGGTCACCAATGTTCCTCATGCATATGCGCGCTCATAATCCATAATAAAACCTTATTTTATGGATTTCATTTAAACCCCATACCCTTCACTTTGCGATCTTATCTGCTTACTCGTGTACCGAATCTTCCTCGTTGTCCATTTAAATAGACACTGACCATGACTACCACCGTCACATATTCAATTTTGTTGGGACGCTGCCTGTCAAAGAAGTTGATAGACGTTCAAAATGTGAAACAGATTGTAGCCGAGTGCTCATAATTCAGCTCTCTCACCTAAAACTCCGCTCCGTTCATCTGGACTACAGCAGATGCACTCACAAATCTTTATTTACCTTCACTCACGGCTCTGACATCGGCTCTAAAGAAAATAAATGTTTCTTTAAGTAGAAAATCGGCCTGCATTTGCATGAGAATTACTGGCATCTGCTATGAAGGACAGGGATGATATTAATCGGTGTCTGACTAACACAATCAAACGGCGCTTTCAGTGAGGACGATGAGGTGAATTCATCTCGAGCGTGACCTCTTCACATCATCGTTTTTATCTCCGTCTTGAAGCGAAACACCCTAACAGCGGTTTGACCTGAGACGGCGTGTCGGCGTGGTGAAAACGGTTCATTCAAGAACTGAAAGAGCGTCTAAATGATCCCATTTTCGGGAGTTTTAATTTGAGTTGGAAAATGAAGCAATAAAAGTCTTCAAAGTATGTATTTTTATGTTTTAAACAACCTTTCAGTAACCGCAAAAGTTACTTTAAAAGTTCTTCAGTGAAATCGCGTTCGCGTGAGGTGGTAACCATAGCAACAGTAGGTTGCTTGAGCGGTTCCGATACGATCGGTGCGTCGACAATACGGTCATTGTTAACACGTTATAGATTGACATATCACAAATATAATCACAAAAATGTAATTGGGCTAGATCTTTAGGATATTTTACATAACTATATGGTTATAACTGTGGTTGGATAACTATACTAAATATTACTGACAGAAATTCAGCTCGAGCTAACTTAGTAAAATTCAAAGCTTAGATATCAAAGCTTAGGAAGCTTATAAAAATGCAACAGAAATGAATGCCATATAACCTTTTAATTTTCTTCAAATGACATTTATTTGTCTGTTTGTCCTGAAAATTTGACAGGCGACACCTGCAAAGAGAACGATGATGAATATATTATTTTCCATGGCTATGCATTTATATGGTAGTATAAAAGTTTCTACGTTTTATATTTGAAGTAGCTCAGCTTTTGTTTTATAATCCTTTCAGTGGGAGTTGCTGCATATTTGGCTGCCTGACTACAGTTTAGTCAACAGATCTCTGAATTTCAGTTTGCATTGCACATTAAATCCAGTGGCATTCTGTAAGCCTTGGGGTCCTGCTCCCAAGTGGTGAGGTCATGCACAAATTATGTTATTTTGGCCAATTAAGTCATTTTTTTTAATGCTTTACATTTGCAACCTTTTCAGTGCCGCTCCGTCATGTTAATCAGCATGCGTTGTTATTTGGTTCGCTATACAATGTGAACTGATAATGGTAATTAATCAAGCTTGTGATAGTACATTGTTTCATACGGTTATTGTAATTTGTAATATATGCTGACTCTGTGCAGATTAAAAAATAGGTCTTTTAGACTCTCTATTGGTATATAATTGGCTCATACTGGGCCCCCCGCATAGTGTCCTGTGCGCCAACGGTTTAAACATTTAGATAGGGGAGTCAAACCTACACAAGTGACACTTAATGCGTTCAGATGAGCAGAGTATGATTATATTCTGTACACTGTGTTCTGGTCGCTGCGTGGCTTTGTAGTTTGTTCTCTTTGATGAGGCGCTCAGAGACAGGGAAGGCTGTAGAGCATCTCCAGATCACAGGCTCTTTAATCGATAAGGTTAACTACACAAAGCCGAGAGGACAAGTCTCCACTGGGCGCACACCCATCAACTTTACTTGCTTCCTCCTTTCCCTTACCGCGGTGGCTTCATGCGGTTTGATCGGAATTGCAAAGTGAATCAAGAACTGTCTTTGCCTTTCCTCCCAGCGTGAACTTCCCAAGTTGGATTTGCATGTTCATTCTGATTGTCAAAAAGTCTCTAGCATTCTTACGTAGGGTCGCATGCTGTTGATTCGATTATGTCAGTCAGGTGCATTAAGCGTTTCCTGAAGGGTAATTGGAGGGTATTATGTGCTTAAAGGGGGTTTGTTCCTCTGTCTTTAGCCGTTGGCTCTCAGATAGATGTAGACGTTTGAGGGGAAGCTGAGGGTCGAATCTCAATGGGGTGGTCACAAGAGACCCATGCTGAGTGCTTATCCTGCTTGCCCCAGTTAAATGCCTTGCTCGAGTGTGTTAGTTTAAGGGCCAATTTGGATATGTGCTTGTATCTTCTTGGCTCTGGTTTTGAGGTCAGCGAGATTACCTTATCAGTACTTTCAGAGGAGATTCTGCAGCTGTGAAAACGGCAATGTAAAGATCCTAAAGTATGTGCTATCTCATCACTCATCTCTCCCATTGTCCACCAGGCATCTAGTGTTTGCAGAAGAGCTCGTCCTTCTCTATGGCTTTGACTGAACACTGGGATGAATTCTTTAATGGATAATTGCAACCAATCCCCCCAGCAACCTTCAAGTAGGCCCACATAGTTCCGTAGCCCCACCTATTGATACAACAAACCACAATGTCCAAAATTACCCAGGGTTACAGAGTGGTTTAAACACAGGCAGAGGGGCATTTGAGGTTGGTCGGTCATAAATGAAATGTGCTCATTTTAGTTGCATGCTGCGTCACCAGTGTGCACTACACCTCCAGAGAACCCCCTCTTCTCTTCTCTCATGGTGGCATACGGGCTTGCCCCTGTTTAGCTTAAGAGATTTTGACAAGTTGCAATGCATGCAGGTGGAATCCTTGACCTATTTCTTAATGAGTGAACAGTAAAATGCATTCAGGGGGCTGCGTTTGCAGTGCAAGGCATAACAACCCCCCCCACCGCTCGTGCACACAGACACAGACTTGCACGCTCATGTCCTGCAGGATGGGCCCTTGTTGAAAGAGTTCATCTGCTTCCTCTATGCTAGTCTCATGTAATAGTGTGTGTATCCAATGTTTGTTTGCTTTAACGCATTGATCTTGCATTCTCTTTGCAGCGTTGCCGCTTGGCTGTTTATCTAGAGCTCTCTACCGACCAACTGTCACAACAAAGATCGCTATCAATTTTGGCCCTTTCCGCTTGCATAAAGTGTCTCTGGGTGTTTGTAGGTGTATGCGCGCATGCATCCAAGTGTAGCAAAGTAGAGCCAGATGTGGTGGCGATTGCAATTACCCTCTGACGTTTGGAAGCAGGATGCAGATTCACTGTACGTAGAAAATGATATGCACTGGTCTACCCAATAGTTTCGGCTGCCTGAGCGGCTTCTCTGTCTATATCTGTACATCAGGTGTAAACAACCTGGCATGATAATTTCTCTTCAGCATTGGTGGATTAGGCGTGGGGTTGATTCTGTGACCCGGCGTTCGACTACACTGTAATTAGGCCTGTGTTTTCTGCTGCAGCTAATTACCCTTGAACAGTTGGTGGACAGACTCTCCCTTGGAAGGTGCCAGTGTCCAGATTGGTCACAGAGAATTGTGGGTGATGACCCCTTTTACTGCTCCAGAGTGTGGGCAAGAGTCAATCACATGCAGGTGCCCGTCATTCTGAGAACACTGGCAGTTTTATTCAACATTTTATTAAGAATTGAAACTGTTCTCTGTAAGATCAGTTACAATACAAAAGCAAATAGGGGTGTTTTCACCCCAAAATGATTTATTCATCCTCATGTCATTCCAAACCTGCATGACTCTTCTGTGGAACACAAAAGAAGATGTTTTGAAGAATGTTTTGTTTTTGTCCTAACAGCCCTAAAAAGCCAATTTGATTTATAGAACCTTAAGGCACTTTTTGTACTTTGATCATCTGAAGTGCTAGTATTGCTCTCAGTAGCTTGTTGAGACCATTTTTGCCTTAGACTATTTGAAATCGTGCTGCTTTTGTATGAGCAATTCAAAACACAGAAGACAAAAATCAATCAACACCCAATATCTCCAATACAAACTCAGACCTTCTGCAATCTTTTTTATGAGTGGGCCGATGATGCATGCTGTTTAGTGAGTGAACTTTTTGAGGTTAAAAGGGTGAGGGTGGTTGCTACTGATGGTTCAGTTTGGGTAGGCTCAGGGTTTCTGATGTTTGGGCCGTATCTCTGCTTAGTTTTGTATGGTTTTCATGCTGGAGTTTTTCCTCTTGAGACTTTAACCAGAAAGAAAGTACTTGAAGAAGATACAGAATAGACCGTGTGGAGTGGGAAAGAGAGCGATCGAGAAACAAAGACACATGTTGCCATGTGCCCAGTCATAAGAGGCAAGAGTTCTCCAGTTAAAACCCAGCACTCCCCTTCTCCTTCTCTCCCCCTGCAGCTGCCGCCAACTTGTGGAAAACAAAAGCTTTTGTTTAGATCTTCAATCCAGCAGATGGGAGAAAGGACAGTAAATGAAAACGGCAAAGGGAATGGAGCAAGTGGACCATGATGGGAAGCATACAAACTCGGAGGCTGGTCCTCTGGGAAGAGTAACGGTCCCTGAAAAATGCTGCCATGAAGTTCCTGCACTGTGCAGCCCTCTGTTACTTTTTCATCCCAAGCCATTGACTGAAAGCGTTAGTCAGAGCCTCCAGGCTCTCTTGGGCCCAGGCTGCTTTTATTAAGATGTTAATGGAATTGCCTTCATGACACACTTCTATAGAACAGCCATTCTTCAATGCCTCAATCTGTCTTCGCGGAACACATTAGCAGCTTACGCACAACAGGTTCCTTGCGCGTTTGTGGCTCATTCTTTGTGCTGATTCTCTAAGACTCTATAATTCTTCCGTGTATATAATCCTTCCCTCCACATGCATGCCATATTTCACAGCATGTAAAGACTGCCCATTTCAACGATAACAGTAATAATCTATGGACTCTAGTGCTTATGTTTGTTCGTCAGTGAATTGTAGCTTGATTGTATGGTAACATCAAATCAGTATGTTAAACCTCGAAAATGCTAATGCTGTTTTTCTACACGGCGTCTAAAAGCAGGCTCGGTATGCTTAGCAAGCTTTTTGTGCCTTCCACAAACCGCTAATGATTTCCCTCCCTTAACCACAACCCCTCATGTTGTGTTTGCTAAACCCTTACTAGAGATTCCACCACAGACATGCTAGGCTAGAATGATGTTCTAAACAAGTTGGGGTTTTTACAATCTGTGATTTGTGTCATTAAACTTCAAAATCCATCCTATCAGTGTTGGAATAATTGCTTTCTTGTCTTGTTTATTGGAATGGTCACTGTCCGTGTAATTACTATACAGTGAACCCTTTTCATTGCCATTTAACAGACTAAGTGTCTGTTAAATG
Source organism: Coreius guichenoti (assembly GCA_039654105.1). NCBI lineage: Eukaryota > Metazoa > Chordata > Actinopteri > Cypriniformes > Gobionidae > Coreius > Coreius guichenoti. The sequence continues at coordinate 12,900,870 of CM077178.1, forward strand.
ACAATGAACTGCTATCTAAAAATATATATATAATTTTTTTTTTTTTAAAGGGATGGTGCACCCAAAAATGAAAATTCTGTCATCATCTGTTCACCCATACATTGTTCCATACATATGACTTTCTCCTGTGGAACTGTTTTGTATATAGAATGAAAGTCAATGGGGTCCAAACCAATTTATTTTATTGTATGGACAAAAGCTGATACATTTTTCATGTTCCACCAAAGAAAGAAAAGGAATGGGAATGCCCAGGGTTCATGTGCTCTGGGCATGCACACTGCCCCCTATTGATGAGAAGCTGTAGTGCATTGACTTTCATTCTGATTCTCTTTTTTCTGCTTGATTCAAGAGCAGAGTGCATTCAGATTACACCTTTTCCGGCTTCTCAGTGGTTCACTGGTGGAAAATAATTCCTTTGTTGTGGGAATATAATTGCTTTTAACCTCCTTTTAGCTGGCTTGGATTTTTTTGTCTGCGGGCTTATGCACGTACGCTGACGTGTACCCACCTGCATCCATGCTGTCTGCTTTGTTACAATTCTCAAGTCAGCCATAGCCTTATCAGGAGAGATAGCTCCTCTTTCCTGTCAGGAGGCAGACGCCTTAACACATCCTCTCCGCCTCAGCTGGGAAAAGAGCTCCGATAAGCCTCCCAAATTCATTCCTGAGCCTGATAGCAAACAGGGCTCCTCGGAAAAGAGAGGGAGAGAGGCAGGGAACAAGAGAGAGGGAAACTCAAGAAGATAAACACTTTCCACAGCACAGAGCAAAACAAACTGAAAGTGATGATGAAAGTAGATGAAACTCTCAACTTCCAAAGTAAAAAAATATGACACATGCCATCTTTGTGTACCCATGATCGTCACTGGTTTGTGCAAGCACATTCACAGAAGGCCTGGCTGGTGCCAGGAGTATTGGACACGCTCCTTTGAAAACAAGAAGTATCCATACTTAGAATGAGAACAGAGGGTCATACCGAAGGAGCGACTGAGAAGTTCTCCCTTATGCTCAGCATTCTGTTTGAAATTTTTACTTTGGCTTGGGTAGGGCTGGGCGGTATATCGAGTTTGTACAATATATCGATATATATTTTTTAGAGACGATATGGAATGAGGCAATACCGTTTATATCGATATACAGTAGATTGATACGAACGCATCTGAAAAATAGCGGAGGACGCAGAGTGAGCTGATGCAGGGAAAGTGCATGATACAATTTGTCCTAAACATGACACATGCTTTATATTAAGGGCTTCAAAATAACTGGTAAGATATAGTTAACATGTATTGTTTAAAGCAGCTTGCCCTGTCAGATGCTCTGAGAGATAGGCTACTTGTGCTCACAGACAGTTAAATACTTGCGCTGTTTAATGCGTTTGAAATGTGGTGCTTTCCTCAGTCCATAACTTACATTTCACAGGTATATTCTCCATCTGTAAATGTTAGAAAGTCATGCAAATATGTCCATTTTGCTGTCAGGAGAGGACGAGCCTTCTGCAAGTGAATCTCCGCTAAAATTCAGGCTTCCGTGAATGAGCGCCGCCACGTGCATTCGCGAGCCAAACAGACGGAGCGCAATAGGAACGCAATAATTCTGACTAAAGTATACATATTTCTAAAATATTTGTTGTTGGACAATAAATGTGCCATATGTGGAATTTTAAACCTACAAGTAAGTATATTTTTATGAAAGTGACCATTATAATGGGGTAATCAAATATAGGCTATATGCTTTTGTTTTTATTTTCATTTTTAGTTTAGTGAATTTAAAAACAAAATTATTAATTTTGTTTTTAGATTGTAAACCCCCTTTTTGCACATAATATAATGCATAGCCTACATTACGTTCACTGTATTTGTTTATAGCCTTCAATATCAACATTGTTTTTAGGACATCCTTGGGCAGGATGTGAAATAAAATTATTATTATTAAAGATTTTTTTATACAGATTTTTTTTTTTTATCCAAATAGAAAAACGTAGAAAATACCGGGATATATACCGAATCCGAATATACAAATCTGACCTTTGGGGGGGGGGGGGGAAGCACGATTGTGTGAGCATGCACAAATCTGTCCGGAATCATGAACAATGAACAATCACTGTTTTCCTTTCTCAGCTTGTCAGCACTCCCATCAAATGATTCATTTGTTTGTTTGTGTCGTACATAAAATTCTCGTAGAAAACAGTAGCATGTTTTCTAACAGATTCCGTATCTTTATGGCCTGCCAGCGTACAACGGAGATGTCATAGCGTGATTCCTGTGGTGTCAAACCTCAACATCAACATTTCCCTTCAGCTTTTCCACATTGAGTTTGAAAAGGCAGCACAATTACGAACGTAAGCGTTTGTCTCTTGAATTACACCACAGGAAATAAATAATCAGATGTTGACATTATGTATAATTCACAGATCAACAGTAATGTAGGTCAACCACGCTTCTTTTCTTGAGCGTTTAAGGGGAACGACTGTCGAATTAGGGTATCTAAGACAATTATCCCAAGTGTGACAGCACAGAGAGTCTCAACAGAGGACGGCAGATCCCTGTGTTGTCCACCGAGATGCTGATTAAATATGACTGCTCTGAAGCTACTGTCTGCCGATGGGGGTTAAGGAGGGATGGAGCGAGAGAGAGAGAGAGAGAGAGAGCGAGGGATAACGGAAGGGGGGATTGGGCAGGTTCTCTGCTGTGAATGAATAGTGGCTCAAGTCTGCATCTGTAGCAGTTTAGGATTATGGGTTAATGCTGTTTAATGCCTGCCACACAAGAAGTGAAAGCGTGGAATCTGTGACACTCTGTCACTGTGATGTAATGGTGTCAGCTGTGTGTTTACTCAGCGCTGTGCTCTTGTGCTGATCTGAGACCAGCTTTTATCATTTCAGGACTTCTGTAAGCTCAGCAGATCACAGGTTATCTTGTTGTTGGCCATTTCCTCGGTCCTTCCTCAACTTTGAAGTTGGCATGAAAATGGACCCCATTTACTGTCTTAATGCACTTCTCTGGTCTTACTGTGCACTATATAGCGCACATTATTTTATTTACTTGCTCTGTCTCTAAAACAAACATTGTAAAAAAAAAAATATCCTGTTTAAATTTCAAGTAAAAAAACCTAGCAGCTGTGGTTGCCAGACATTCACCGTAAAAAATACATGGACAATGATTCCGGTATTACAGGAATGCATATTGGTGCTTGCATATTTTACAACTTATAACTATTTCAATAAGTGATAGAATTTTAATATACCAAGCTACTTGGTCAAAACGATACGAAGCACAGGATCATATACACAAAGACAAAACACCATCAGGTTAATGCACAGGTTGACGACAAAATAATACAATGAACATTAACTAAATGTAAAACGAAACATCCTAATGTACATTACTAATAACAAAAATGAGAAGAAATAATAATTTATATAAATCATAATCTTATGTGCCACGCAGAGACTTTTGGGAATGTATTTTTACTGTTTTTTTAATTTATTTTTTTACTGTAAATTATATAATAATTCATAGTTTGCATTTTCAAAATGTAATAGAATTTTAATTTTAAATATTAAATAAAAAATACTATCAGTAATTTTAAAGTTAACTAACTATTATTAATAGTTTTACTGTATAAGTCTTTTTCTATAAAAAAAATTCACAATCCAAAAAATTCCTGAATCCTGAAATTCTACTGTATAATATGTCATGTTACATGTGTTAAAGAAGTAAAATGGTTTGAGAATGCCATTTAAAGGTGCAGTAAGTGATTTCTGAGAAACACTGTTAAAATTTGAAATCAACAATCAGATATTGCTTTGTTTCTGTGCAATACGTGAGTAACATTGGTTATGCTATGTTTTACAGAACCAAGATATGCAATTGTTGTAGTTGAATCTCAGCTGATTCATCCATACTTTACTGCCTGTGTTCATTATTTTGAGGGCGGAGCAATGAAGGGTGTATTTCTTTTGGGTAGGGGTGTGTTTGTTTTGGTCTCAATCTCAAATGTCATCAGTGTTCCTTAGAAATCGCCTACTGCACCATCAATGTTGACTTTGTAGTTGCTAGGATGTTCCTAGACGGTTGCTGAAGTATTGTGAATGATTTCTATGGCATTAGGAGTTGCTAGGGTGTCCTGTGTGGTTGCTAGGGGTTTGATGAGGTGTTTTGTGTAGTTGATAGGCAGATGCCAGAGTTGGGAAAAACTCAAAACTGAAGAAAAATGAGAATTTCTTTGTCTTTCAATTCATTTTAGATCTACTTCCTTGCATTCAGATTTGAATAATGTTGTTTTTGCTGATGTTAATTCAAATTCAGTTCAAATGTAAGACTTGTTGCACAACCGTGGTGGTCGTCTTATGAGGAATCAAATTTTCCTTGATCTTTTTAGATAAAACAGCCTGATGAACTCTGAAAACATATAACTTTGCAGAAACATTTTCATTACTACAAGTGCTTTTAGGTCGAATTGTTTAGTGAGTTTTTGGCAGTAACCCGAGGCGTCTTAGCTGCTTGTGAACACATTCGTGATGAAGTTTCTAACCCTCAGCTGAGTTGAAGACTGCGCTCATCGCCATGTGGCCATGTGAGTTCAGAGGTGAACTGAGCTCAACCACCCACCTCATATGCTCATTGCTTTGGCCCCACATCAACTGTTTTGGAAATACTCCAGTTATGTAACGGACTCAAAAAAGGCAATGTTTCTGTTCCTGGAGGCGATAAATATTTCATTATCTCTGCCTGTCATTATTATGCATCAGAACGAATCTGTCAATTAAACGGCTTTGGTGAAGATTTTTGTCGAAAACAAGCGTGCCGTAAAACGGTATGGAGCCTGAATTAAAAATTAATTCGCTTTATATTGTTTGTTTGTTTACTAATTTAGTTTCTGCCTGACAATTAACAGCTTGTAGCAGACAGCTTTCCACCCCTCCTAAACATTGTCCCTCCCTCGTTCCTCTGTTCCTCCTTTTGTTAGCTCAGTGGGGTGGAGGAAAGAAATGTTTGTGGCTGCAAGCATATGTGTGCACGTGTATGTGGTGTTGGGTGGGGTTACGCGTGTTTGTGTACATGGATATTGCAGTGTCGATATAAGCCTGCCCTCTCCTGTCAAGTTTTATATGGGTTGTTGTATCACCTAATGGTCTTTGCAGGACTTCGGCAGATGCCCAACATGTCTGCATTAATTACCATGGACACACACACCTGTCCTCCTGCTTTTTTGCCTGTCCTTCTTGGGATGAAAGCTTCTGACTGTCTTTCCATTGATGTTGGATCAGTAAAACAAAGCCCAAGGTGTCCAAGTGTGCGGCCTTGACTGGGTTCGCCTTGTGCTTCTGTCTAGCCAACTGGCCTCAGGCTCTCCACACGGAGTCAATACGCTTCAAATCATGCTGCTACTCTGCTTTGCTCTCTCTCAGAACAAAAGATCTTCACCTAGATAAGATCCTTTCAGAGACACCTCAGGATACGGCATCCGACGACCCCATCAGTATACCGTGACCTGCTGTAAGCCTCAATCTCCTTGATGTTCTAACGGTGGTTAAAGGAAATCTAGTGGTGACTACAGATCATGATTGTGTCCATCATTGCTGTTGCACGCTGTGATAAGTGGATGCATTAAATTAATCTAGAAATCATGGTAAGCTTGGAGGTCACAGCCTGTCAATCCCCTAGCGTATTTAATATGTCGCTCCACATTCATATCCTTCTCTCATACTTTCTTGTTCACCTGCATGTGACGATGAAATTCATTTTTCATCAGCTAAAAGTTTTGCACTTTCTCGCATACTTTCTCAGTACAGCGTGGGAGGTCTTACTCTGAGTCAGTGCTTCATTGTGAGGACTTTGTGTCTCATCTTGTTGGATGTAGGATTGCCATGAAAGCAACAATGTTGATTGAATACTACAATTATTTTTATTTCTGGTCCTGCAGAATAGAATATTTTTAGCAGTGCATTTTTATATTTGCTAGACATTTCAGCATATATAAAAACTCAGAACTGTTAACTAGAAGTTTGCTGGTGTGGTTCCCTCCAGAAAGCCGTCATGGTCCATCACCATTGTCATTTAGCAAGTCACCTAACCCTAAGTTGCTTCAGGGGTATTTCAGTGTAACAAATTCTTGGTGCGGTTTATTGTGAAATCATGTGAATGAATCATCTTTGTTTACACTATCAATCATTGGTGTTACTTAGAGTACTTAGTAGTATGTAGTGTATATATAGCTAGTGTTATGTTGTAAGGCTTAATATTTAAAACAAACCAATACATTTATTAAACATCTTACCATTGAGAATTTAAGAGTTGAAGGCTATTCTAACTTTAAGAGGTCATTTACAATGATTTTTACGAACATTCAGGAATCCAAATTCTTCATAAGTTTTGTCTTTAGAACAATCTTAAGAAAAAATATTCTTACAAATTGTTTTTGGGAACACAAAGTATTCTTATCTTTAAGCCAGAAGATGAGAAGAAAATGGCAGTCAAGAAGAATTTTATTCATAAGAATGTGAATCTGGCCCCCTGGTCACATGGTGATAAATGAAAATTCTAGTTTACTGGGTTCTGGTTACAGTCTATGTTTTTATAAGTCAGTGACTGACAGCATCCGCAGGCAGTACGGAATATGGCTCGAAACGGGAAACAAGGAAGAAGGAATGTGAATAAGATCTCGCTGATTGTTCCTGGCGAAAGTGAGTCAGACAGGAAGAGGAAGGGAGCAAAAAGGAACTGGGCATTATATTAGCCTTGCTCAGGGGAAGTTTGACGGACGAGGCAGGGCATTGGTGTGACCGTTCTCACAGGACGGAAAAATGGCTTACTGTTTCATATGCCGGTCACCAAGGATGGTTGGCATGCTGCCATGCTAAGGTCAGGCAAGATAAGTCACCCTCTCTGGAGAGACGCATAGTCAAGTAAGTTCTTGCAGGAACAGGCATTTCCAATTCTCCACCCAAAGTATGTTTGTAGACACCTGGAATAAAAAAGCAAGGATCAGCAATTTTACTTCCCACCCTCCCTGACTAATATAGTTGAATGCACTGCTCATGCTCTAACATTGACCTGTTTTGTTTTGCCTGATGTAGTTTCAAACATCATGTACCTTTCAACCTCCATCCTCTACTGCACATCAAAAGCCAGATTACACGGGTGAAGTTCCTGCTCCATTGCTGCATTTATTAATGACTCACAAATTACCCATAGGTTTGCTCCAGTCAGTGAGTCTCTTGTCTCTCCATGAAGTAACTTGTTAGAGTTCCTGGTTGGATCTTTTAGCTGTCTGCTGACTCACAGAGGTCTGGAGCAAGAAGTCCATTTAGAATCAGCATTGAGAATTCCATTTGGAATAGAGTTAAGAATGCAAAGTTCCACTTATGAAGTATGTTTGTTTAATTGAAATGAAAATTGAAATCAAAATGAAATTGAAATTCCTTTCACTGTGCTATTTAACAAGAAAAGTTTATCAAGACAAACTTTGAATGTTGGCTTGGTAAAGCCTTGTTAAAAAGATAGATAGATAGATAGATAGATAGATAGATAGACAGACAGACAGACAGACAGACAAGTTCTGTTTGAACTTGGCGTGATTGGCAGGATTGGCACATCATAAATCATTACATATTTGCGAAAGTTGCTGGTCCCATTTAGTGTCAGATCTTTTCCTTCTTCCTCTATTTCCATCTCTTTCTGTATGTCTCTCTCTTTTTCCCTCATATTTCCTCAAATAGCTTTGGGTTCAGCCGCTCCCTCTTGCCCAGCTGAAACAGATGCTAATTTGAATCATCATTCACACACAGATTAGTCTTTGATCAAACTTAATGCCCAAGGAGCGTCTGTTGCATTTGAGAGGAGAGAAGAAAAAAACACCCTTTCATCTGTTCTGAATCTACTCAGAGAGGGAAAGAGTCAGAGGCACAGATGAGCAAAAGAAGCATTTTAGATGGCTGTAGCCATTCAGGTTTAAGACCATGACCAATGCCGATTGTCCAGAAATGGTGCCTGAACTGCTTACTAACAGCATGATCCTGAGACTCACACCTCAATGGTAGTCCCAAAGGATTTGCATATGGTCTACTTAGTCAGTGGTATTATTCTATCACTATTCTGTTAACATGTGGGGCTGGGTCTAGTATGTCCCTGCTCTGAATTTCAATTACAGCTCCTCTGATGTATGCCTGTGTATGGGCATGTGATGCTGTCCGTATGTTTCATGAACATATGTTCATTCATGTAGGTTTATGGTGGGGTTGGTTAAAAAAAAAGAAAAAAAAAAGATATATCCCTAACTAATATATATATATATATATATATATATATATACACACACACACACACACACACACACACACACACACACACACACACACACACACTTTCCCATTCTCTTTGATGGGAAAGTGTTTCCAAACTTTTGACTGGTAGTGTGTGTTATATATATATATATATATTTATTTATATATATATATATATATATATTTATATTTATATATATATATTTATTTATTTATATTTATTTTAGTGATAATAAAACTAGGTAGCGCTAGGTGGTGACTACAGGGAATGCATGCAATGCTAGAAGAGAGGAATTGTTAAGATGGAAGCCAGCACTTCCTTTTTGGCACTTAGTGTGATGGGCAATGTCTTTGAAACCAAGGACATGAAATCAAAGTCCCATGGCTTTACCCTATTAGCATCTCTCTCTGCTCTTTTCTTGGTATCTGTACTGGCTTCCTCTCTTCCATTCTTCAGCGACGTGCCTATTCATGTTTCATATGGTGCATTTGTTATAAGGCCTGATCTCTCACACCTGCCCTGGTGTGCTAGATTCATGCCCCAGTGGAAAAAGTGCTTCGGTGTTCAGTATTGTAACACAAAATTTTTCATCCGTTGTTGTAGGTCAATGTGACATTCACTCCTCTCCACAGCTCTTCTGCACATTTGTAAAGAATGGGATATCAGGACGGTTTTGTGCTGCCTTCAGTGAGCACACCAAAAAACACAGATAGGATCTGACTAAAGTTTGTCTTTTTGAGATTTAGTGGCCTATATATATAAATCTCAAACTAAATCTCAAAAAGACACATTTGAGGGGAAAAAAAAATTAAATTGTCTTGAAAGTCTACGACATTGAATGGATGTGGCTGGTAGTCTCTGAAAAAGGAAGTGACCTCGTCAGGCATCAAGGGTCACGTGATGTCAGAGCTTGCGAGGTGTTTGGCCCACAGGAAGCAGACCTTTTATTTTCCACTTCACACTCCTTCCTCTGGGCGTTGAACTCCGAGCGGTCTGGATAGCAGTGACTCAGCATTTCCGTTGGCTAGATACCATGGTTGTCAGGGTTCAGGATGAAAAGTTGGCACTTCCAAGCACTCAAAATAATCCTGACCTTTCACTTTCTCTCAGGCCGGAAGGTGGACAGGCACCTTCATGCTTGTTGTCCTATTGGCTGTAGACCACCTTTTGCCTCGCCAGATAATATGATTAAATAATTAATTATTTCATTAATTAATATAATTAAAAGTCCAGTCCTAATAAAAAATGCTGGTAACACTTTATTTTACCGTGTCTTTGTTACGCATTATACATGTACTTACTGTAGTAATAAGAGTAAATTATGCACTAATTATATGCAACTAACCCTAAAGGGTTATTCGCAAGTTCAAAGAGCCAGACTTTACATTGGGTCACCTCATGGGGGCTGCCATGTTTGGATCACATGATCAGTCGAACAGCTCTATTGGTTAATGCATCTTAATGTGCGTTTGAGCGTTTTTGCCAAAGACTACATCTGGATCGGATTCAGAACAATGATCAAAACACAGAAGGAGTAGATCGAGTCAACACGCCCAAAGCTTCACAGTCTTATAGCTCGTCCTGGGTCGACATTTCATTCAGTAACATTAGGCAGTTTTGATTTATATGCTGTTTCATGTTGATGATCACGATATTTATGCGATATGCTATCGCTTGTTTCTGCTGCTTCTTCGCCTGTTTCGATCAGGAGATTCAGTTCTCTTTCAGAAGATGCGTAATAGCGCCCCCTACCGTACAACAGTGAAAACACAGAAAGCAGGACAATTCCGCCAATGGCGAGAAAACATCTCATAAATGACGGAAAATTCCGTCAATGCCGGGGAAAAACTTAAGGGTCTTGGTGGACTGAGGAGGTAGCTTTGCATATGCATCTATTTTAAAATCCTGTTTTCCACAATATGTGAAAAACTGCCTGAAAATAACAATAATCATTTAATTGAATGAGTAAGATCCATATATGATCTGATGTTTGCGCAGACACTGTGTTTTTCCTCCAGTCCGGTAGCTTTTGACCTACTTATGTCACCATGTGGTACTTAACCAATCCACTAATTGCTTTCATTTATTCATACCCATGTGAAGTTTAGCCGTCCCAGTCATCTGCCTGTCATCTGAATGAATTCATTCGGAGCAGCAGCGTGTCTGTCTCTGCAGCCACCCTAAATGCGATCACGTCAGACTGGGCTTCACGGTGTACTCTTCGAAAAGGATGTCTGTCTGAAGGGCAAGAGGAAAAGGAGATATATTTATCGAGATGAAGCCACACCAGATGCTCTCAGTGCTTCTACAAGGGGCCCGTAAGTCTTCAGTAGCTAATACAGGCAGCTCTATTTCCTTATTGCCTCGATGCAGCCAGATATTAAGCTAAGTAACAAGCTGCCGACTTGATTCGCTCTGGTTTTATCACCCCTGATGAAATTATGGCCTTTGTTGTGGAAACTGTGGGTGTTGGAAGAGTACAAGAGGATGACAGAGAGAGAAATAGTACTTTAGAGAAGCTCAGGCCCTGTCTAATGTAATAGACTGAAGAAATGGTTCCTGTATGTGCTAAATGAGATTTTAAGGTGACTGTGTGCTGGTTGTAACCGTAAAGGAGAGAAATAGAATCTGGGATGCATTTAACACTTATTCGGTGTGTATCAAGATAAAGTGGATGGGATGGCAGAGGGAAAAGGTATCTGTCCATTCATTGCAAAGCCTCTCAATCTTTCTGCCTCAAAGTTACATACTTATTGTAGCTTGCGGCGCAAAAGGGTTTTCACTTATGTTTGATTGCATTTGTGGTAGTGTTAACTCACTCTATGAGCTCTGGGAGAGATCGGCTCTTAAATCACAGCAGCTTCTTTTCTTAACATAACACAGCGAGCATGTGGAGAGGGCCTGGAAAAGACTAGAGTATTAAATCCATATAAGTGCATAAATAATTAAAACACAAGAAACTGGACTCTTCTGATGTGACCCTTTATTACATTCGCTCTCTCAGTCGGGCTAATAATGCCTTAGATCTGAACAATGTATGAGCCCTGAATACCGACGAATAGCTCAGCAATGTGTTCATTATGCCCGTTTCACAGATGTAATTGTCATGCTGAAACTTTTAATTACATGTAAATGTGAACAAATAAGAACTGAATGGGCATAAGTTCAAACATCAAACATTTTTATGTATGTATAAAAATACATTTTGAGCCGGCAATCTTTCAGCTTGATCGCATTTATTTTTAATCTTGCACCCCTGAGTGCTGTGTTTAGCAATCTTTGGCACAGGAAAAGCTAGATTTAATGCATTGTGATAAGATCTTTCTCCCTCAGCCATCATTGTTATAAACACATTTAAGGGCCTCTCATCTCAAGAAAACTTGATCATATTTAACTCCCAAAAACACAATCTGTTTTGGATATACACTATATTGCCAAAAGTATTGGGACACCCCTCCAAATCATTGAATTCAGGTGTTCCAATCACTTCCATGGCTAAAGGTGTATAAAATCAAGCACCTAGGCATGCAGATTGCTTCTACAAACATTTGTGAAAGAATGGGTCGCTCTCAGGAGCTCAGTGAATTCAAGCGTAGTACCGTGATAGGTTGCCACCTGTGCAATAAGTCCATTCGTGAAATTTCATCACTACTAAATATTCTACGGTCAACTGTTAGTGGTATTATAACAAAGTGGAAGCAATTGGGAACAACAGCAACTCAGCCACGAAGTGGTAGGCCATGTAAAATCACAGAGCGGGGTCAGTGCATGCTGAGGCGCACAGTGCGCAGAAGTCACCAACTTTCTGCGGAGTCAATAGCTACAGACCTTCAAACTTCATGTGGCCTTCAGATTATCTCAAGAACAGTGCGTAGAGAGCTTCATGAAATGGGTTTCCATGGCCGAGCAGCTGCATCCAAGCCTTACATCACCAAGTGCAATGTAAAGTGTCGGATGCAGTGATGTAAAGCACGTCGCCACTGGACTCTAGAGTAGTGGAGACGTGTTCTCTGGAGTGACGAATCACGCTTCTCTGTCTGGCAATCTGATGGACGAGTCTGGGTTTGGCGGTTGCCAGGAGAACGGTACTTGCCTGACTGCATTTTGCAAGTATAAAGTTTGGTGGAGGGGGGATTATGGTGTGGGGTTGTTTTTCAGGGGTTGGGCTTGGCCCCTTAGTTCCAGTAAAAGGAACTCCTAATGCTTCAGAATACCAAGACATTTTGGACAATTTCATGCTCCCAACTTTGTGGGAACAGATTGGGGATCGCCCCTTCCTGTTCCAACATGAATGCGCACCAGTGCACAAAGCAAGGTCCATAAAGACATGGATGAGCGAGTTTGGTATGGAAGAACTTGATTGGCCTGCACAGAGTCCTGACCTCAACCCGATAGAACACCTTTGGGATGAATTAGAACGGAGACTGCGAGTCAGGCCTTCTCGTCCAAAGTCAGTGCCTGACCTCACAAATGCGCTTCTAAACCTTGTGGAAAGCCTTCCTAGAAGAGTTGAAGCTGTTAAAGCTGCAAAGGGTGGGCCAACTCCATATTAAACCCTACGGATTAAGAATGGGATGTCATTAAATGTCATTGCATGTAAAGGCAGGCGTCCTAAAACTTTTGGCAATATAGTGTATATACTGTGTATGTATGTATGTATGTATGTATGTGTGTGTGTGTGTGTATATAAAGTAACGAGAATATTTTGTTTCTTTCTAAATTCTAAAGTCCAATATCTTGATTTTGGGTTAAAATATGGCCTGGACATGTTTTTAATTAGATTCACCCATAAAGCCATGCATTGCATTATTCACAACCTTGTTTTTTGTGCAATAAGACCTTCCAATGACCCACCCAGTAGTTTGTCGATTGTCTTGTGTGTTTTAAAGACCATGCCTGACTTACTGAGCCGGGGTAAGAAGTGACTATAATGAGGTTCATTGGCATATTTCCATGCCTGTGCTTCCTCTGCGATAAATCAGCTGATATTCCCTGGATGCGGTGTGGCGGATGGACATTGACTGAGAGACAACAGAGGTCCGTTGGGTTGAGAGCACAGTCTGTCTGAATTGGTAAGAGATAACGACCCCCCCCCCCCCCCCCCCCAGGCCTCTGTTTATTAATAAATGCTGCTCAGTGGCAGTATATACTCAACAGAGAGGATGTCCTATATGCCTGGGGAGAGCGTGACGGATGATCCGGCCTGTACAGACTGCCGTGACACCGCATACAGTTGTCATTCCCTGTGTAGACAGTAAATCATTTCAATGTGGCTTCCTAACATGCCATGCCTGAGCATGGAAAGCAATACACAGTGCCGGCCCAATAAGACTATAATTAACAGACAGATTTATGACACCAAAGCAGTTATTTCAGCAGCATTTACATGATTTATTCAAGTGCTCGACAACAATGATAGTGTAAAATACATCAACTGCTGCAAATCTGTCCCTGTCTGTACCATAAACTTCTGTAGTTAATGGCCTCATGCATGTATTAGTGGTCAGGAAGTACATTGAGGTTTTTGCATAGACTGCAGGAGTCTGTAATATATCTGGATGATGTTTTAAAGGCTGTCTGCTGTCCTTATTGTTTGTGAACTACGTGGCAGTGAATAGGATTATGAAAGAGTATATTTCAGCTCCGCTGTCACAGATTAACCTGGAACATTGTGGCCCCCTTTACTACTGGCCTTTACGGAATGCTCTACTGAACAGCAGCTGCATTAATTGGATTGGCATCTGATTGATTAGACGATAGTGAGTGAAGCAGAGTGGGTAGAAACACAGGTACTGGTCTGCATTCGGCCTACCTGGTACTGAAGTCCATAACTGAAACCTCTTCTTGTTCCTGTGTTGAATATGTTGGATGCTAGATGCTAGATGATTCTTTGATTCCAAGGTGATGATTTGAAACAAAGTCCCTTTAAAGCAAGTCATTTCACTCTGCGGCCATCTTTCAAAATGCCTCGGGAAGCTCTATCAGTCATGCGAGTACAGCTTCTATCTCTTTGAATGTGGAAACATCAAATTCTCTAAAGCTGTTCACCAAGCTTACGATTAAATTTCATATTTGAATTGTAAGACTGTAAGATGCGGGGACATCTGGGCTAAGGAACGACTACTCCAGAGAAAACAAAGAATGTTTCTATTAGAAGCAATTGGAGCTTCTAACGGCAGCTGCAGTGATGCAATGACAAATTGGCGATTGGCCAATAGAAGGCATGACTTATTTCACCATATTGCTCAGAGTATTTTCTCCCATTCATAGTAATATGAGTCCACTAAAGTCTTTAGATGCATCCCAGTTTACATACTTGTCAAGTCACCTTTATTTATATAGTGATTTATACAATACATATTGTTTCAAAGCAGCTTTACAGTAATAAGAGGAAAAATGATGCATTTCGGCTGTTGTTCAGCTGAAGTCAGTTTGTTCATCAATTCTTAAATTAGTTCATTTCATCTATGAAGCAGTTCTGCTAAAAATTATGTCATCATCCAGCTCAGTTTAGTTCACATACAACAGCGTCAGTTTATAATAATACTGTTGAATATTAAGTGTCCCGAACTAAGCAAGCCAGAGGCGACCCAAGGAACCAAAACTCCATCAGGTGACAGAATGGAGAAAAAAACCTTGGTAGAAACCAGGCTCAGTCGGGGGGCCAATTCTCCTCTGGCCAACGAACTTGTGCACTATTCTATGCCGTTTTGTAGTGTAAATAGTGCAAAAAGAAAAAAGTGCACTTTAAATGCCCGGATGATGCACTTAATTAACCGAAAAAACGAAGTGTGGAGTATTGGACACTTCATGCACTCAACTCGCAGCTTTAATTACATAGCGGAGGGGGAGGGGCATCAGACTCCAATGTTGAATGACAAAGTAACCATATAAAATTCATACACTATATGGCTGAATACATAGTGCATAAGTACATAGTCAGCACAGGCCAGTCTAGTTTAATGAATTTTCTTTTTTTAATGTTTTTTTTTTTGTGTAAAATAAAAAATGCTCTCAATTCACTCGGCCATAAAATTATTTCGTCAATTTTATGGGTGTCTAATTTGATGATGATGATGATGATAATAATAAGAATGATAATAATAATAGGAATTATAGAATAATAATAAGAACTATATAATAATAATAACAACAATAATCATTCAATGAGCTCATTGTTTCTGCCTTAAATTATTACCAATTTATGTTTATTAAAAATGTTTATTAATACATTGTTAGCTAACTGTGTGATTTTGTATATGTACATTTCTGAAATCCATAACTTGGACACGGTCAATTGTAATGTAGACGCATGCATTTTCTTCTTATTATTATTAAATTACTAAGTAATAATACATCTTGACTATCTTCTTCATAGGTTTATTGTATTTGATCAATGTTATGGGCATCTAATTTGCTAATATTAATAATAATAATTGTTATTGTTATTTATTACATGGCTCTCTGCAATATATTATTCTAATAATAGCTGTGCTAGTTTCATGTCTCTTGTATCACTCCAATTGAGTGATACTCAATACTCCATATTGGATCACTATTTTCCTATAATGAAATAAGAAATTCAACTTGCCCAGTTGTTATCGCAGAGTGATAAAAGACCACCCTATTTGGGTTTATTTTGTAATGATGACTTCATATTTCATCATTCTATTTTTTACTAGCCGTTACAGATATTATATATATCACTGGCATCAGTTGACCGCTGTTTACTGGAAACTGTCTACACCAAACTAATGTTCACTTTTGCAAGAATTGCGCACACACACACACACACACACACACACACACACACACACACACACACACACACACAAGAGTGTCATTTTCTGTGTGTGGTGTCCCTGTCGCTCTGCCGTCACTGTGGGATGAGTGTGTTAAACCTCACCAGCGCTAGCTGTGCCTCCCGCTGTGTGTGGAGTAGCCAGGTGGTAGCTCTGAGTGGCTGTGCATACAGGCACTGTGTGATTAGCACGCTGGATCCCGTTGGCGAGCTCTTATAAACAGTGGGAGCAGAATGGAGTGGATTATTCTGACAGGTGCCCTCTCATTTCCCTGAATATCTTATGTAATGCGTCGGATTTGAGAGCCACGCATCACAACGGCAGATTGAAGTAATATTATGCAGTTCGGTCGTCTCTGTAACGCCGCTGTCCATCTATTTATGCCGTCTTTATCCACAAACATTGTAAATCTTCTTTGCATCCTCTTTCTCTACTTCACTGACTTTCCTTTTTTCAGTTCTCTGTGCCAGGCTGTGTAAATCTGCCCCAGATAATAGTCTATGTGTTGGGTGCCAGTTTTTGGAGTTGTGACTGCTGTTGTAACGGGTTGTTGCCCAGCTGGAGTAATGAATAGCTGGGCCTCTGCTGCCTCTCCCTCTCTCTTGGGTGCCAGAGCCTCATACGGCCCCGTCTCCCTGCCAGCCAAAACCCGGAGACACACACACACACACACACACACACACACACACACACACACACACACACACATATTCACATTTATACTGATCTAAAGCTGAGGAACTCCTTTGGGAGAAATCTACTCTGTGGCATAACAGTCCGGATAATCCACATGATGGTTAAAGTCATGCTTTAAAGTCTGTTCTGAGGATTTGATCAGATTCTATTGTGTTTTCTAAATAGGAGATAAGTAAGGGTGCGTTTGTGTTAAGCAGCCAGCTTCAGTGGCGTTTGAGAATGATTCGGGCTGATTATTAGATAGCGGGTCTGTTTCGCCATTGGCTGTGGGCTGAGATGTGATTTAGCTCATTGGCTAAATCAGTGGCTGACTTTTGGCAGTGTGAGGCTTTGGTTTAACACTGACCCCAGTCTGGGGTGTTAGGATGTGGGCCTGAGAGAGCTTAACGCTCCATTCTCACAGCTGGGAGCGCTGCTGTTTATGTAATCCAGCACCCGGCAAATCTCTCCCGTCCTCCTTTCTGCTGGAGGACACCTAATACTGCACTCACTCTACCCTAACACCCGGGACTTGACGCTGGAACTTGAGAGATAGATGAGAAAAGGCAAGTAACAGTTGGACAGAGAGATTCTGATCAGAGTTATCAAAAGAATTTCCCAGCAAATATATTTGTGAAGATTAAAGATTATGTTGGAGACACCAGAGACCAATGTTTTTACTAGAGCCTAAACGATTTATTGGTGATCGGCCTGGGCCTTAGTACGCTCCCGCACCCGGAGGAGAGCAGTTCTAGCCTTCCTCCAGGTGCGACAACACCTCTGGACAAAAGCGTGGGCGGAGGGAACCGCGACTTCGGGTTCCAAGTTCTGAAAAACAGGTGGCTGGTACCCTAAACTACCTTCAAACAGGGTTAGGCCCATAGACGATACTGGTAACGAGTTATGCGCCTACTCAACCCAAGAGAGCTGTTGGCTCCAGGAGGAAGGATTCTGAGACACCAAACATCGCAACACCCGTTCCAAATCTTGGTTGGCCCTCTCAGTTTGACCGTTGCTCTGAGGATGATAACCAGAGGAAAGACTAACATTCGCCCCCAGTAATCGACAAAACTCCTTCCAAAATTTGGACACGAATTGGGGTCCCCTGTCAGAGACCACATCCTTCAGGAGGCCATGAATGCGAAAAACATGATCAATGACAGTAACCGCTGTCTCGCTGGCAGATGGTAATTTGGGCAGGGGAATAAAATGAGCCGCCTTCGAGAACCGGTCCACCACGGTTAAAACCACCGTGTTGCCCTGGGAGGGTGGGAGGGCAGTAACGAAATCTAGCGCAATGTGGGACCAAGGTCTCGAAGGGACAGACAGTGGCTGCAGAAATCCCGCTGGGGGTTGATTGGAAGTCTTACCATCCGCACAAACTGAGCAGGCCAAAACAAAACCACGAATGTCTCGAGCCATAGATGGCCACCAGAATCGTTGTTTAACCAAGTAACTGGTACGATTGACTCTTGAATGACAAGTGACTTTGGAGCAATGACCCCAACGGATAACATCGGACCGTAAGTTCTCAGGCACAAATAAACGACACGGCGGACAACCGGACGGAGGCGTTACCCCTTGTAAGGCACTACGGACCTTTGATTCGATCTCCCAGACGACCGCAGAAATGACCAGTTTCTCCGGTACGATGGAATCGGGAGAAGACGGATGCTCGGAACGATCAAAAATATGAGACAAGGCATCGGGCTCGATGTTTTTAGAGCCCGGACGGTACAAGATGGAAAAATCAAAACGGCCGAAAAAAAGAGCCCACCGAGCTTGCCTAGAGTTCAAACGGTTAGCGGATCTAATGTACTCTAGATTCTTGTGATCGGTCCAGACGATAAAAGGCACCCCCAAACCTTCTAACCAATGATGCCACTCTTCCAATGCCAACTTGACTGCCAACAGCTCTCTGTTACCAATATTGTAGTTGGGTTCGGCGGGTGATAAACGATGGGAATAAAACGTGCAAGGGTGCATCTTACCATCCGCGGGAGAGCGCTGGGAGAGAACCGTGCCGGCCCCCACCTCTGATGCGTCGACCTCCACCATGAACTGACGTGAGGAATCAGGGGTCACCAGAATAGGAGCCGAAACGAAGCGGCTTTTAAGGTTGGAGAATGCAGCTTCGGCTGCACTAGACCACCTGAACATCACCCTGGTGGAGTTCAAGGCAGTCAGAGGAGCGGCCAGCTGGCTGTAATTGCGAATAAAACGCCGGTAAAAATTGGCAAACCCCAGAAACCTTTGCAGGGCCTTACGGGAGTCCGGAGTTGGCCAATCCACCACAGCCTGAATCTTGTGGGGATCCATGCGCACTCCCTCAGACGAGACAGATAAACCCCAAGAAAGGGACAGACTGTGCATGAAAAACGCATTTCTCCGCCTTGACAAAAAGCCCATTCTCAAGCAGCCTCTGAAGCACTCGCCTGACGTGCTGAATATGCTCCTGGAGAGACGGAGAAAAAATCTATATGTCATCCAGGTAAACATATATGAACTGATCGACCATGTCTCTCAGCACGTCATTGATGAGTACTTGGAAGACCGCGGGGGCATTTGACAGCCCAAAAGGCATGACCAAATATTCAAAATTCCCCCTAGGGATATTAAACGCGGTCTTCCGTTCATCCCCCTCCCTGATGTGAACCAAATGATAAGCGTTGCGGAGGTCTAACTTCGTAAAAAAAGATGCCCCCTGCAACCGCTCGAAAGCTGAAGACATCAGTGGCAAAGGATACGTATTCTTTGCCGTGATGTTATTCAGCCCTCGATAGTCAATGCAAGGTCGCAGAGAACCATCCTTCTCCACAAAGAAGAACTCCTGCGCCCGCAGGAGAAGGGGAAGGGCGGATGATAAGTGGATGGAAAGCGAGTATAACCTGCCCTTAGGCGGAGACGTACCTGGCAATAAATCTATAGCGCAGTCATAGGGACGATTCGGAGGAAGAGAAGCAGCTCAAGACTTACTGAACACTTCCTTCAGGTCCAGGTACTCCTCGGGCACGTTAGACAGGTCCATGGATTCCTCCTGAAACACAGAACACAACACGGAAGAACAAGCAGACACCAAACAAGACACATGACAATAACTGCTCCAAGCACGGACAGTGTTCAGTTGCCAGCTTATGTGTGGGTTATGACGGGACAACCAGGGCTGACCCAACACCACTGGAGCCAGGGGGGAATCAATTAACAGTAGTCTGTTTTTCTTCCGTGTGATTACCAGAGGGGATGAGCTTGATGGGTCCAGTACACCGGGTGACAGACGGCATAACTTGACCGCTGAGTGCTTGGACAGATATGGGTTGAGGTAACGTGACAACAGGAATAAACAGCTGGGCAGCCAAAGTCGCATCAATAAAACTACCCTCCGCTCCTGAGTCCACTAAAGCCTGGCAGGTGTGAAAAGTGTTGGCCCATTGTAGTCTGACCGGGAGGAGAGTAGCTGAAGAGGATTTCTCGAAGGATACACCGCCCGTCAATAACCTCAAGTCTACTGACGGGCTCTGGCTTTTACCGGACAATTTGTAGCGAATTGTCTGCTCGCCCCACAGTACATACAAAGTCCGTTGCTCCAACGTCGATCCTTTTCCTCCCTGGTCAGTCGGGTACTGCCCACCTGCATGGGTTCAGGATCTTGAATGGGGCTGACCGTGCCGCTAGCGAACTCCATATCTGAAAAGGAACACGAATGCCTTTGCTGAACACGTCGTTGCAGACGACTGTCCACACGAATCGCCAGCTCAATCAGTCAATCCAGACTTGTGGGCAAATCCAACCCGACGATCTCACGTTGGACACGGTCAGCCAACCCATGCAGGAAGTTGTCCCACTGTGCCTCCTCGTTCCACTTGGTCTCTGCCGCTAGGGTGCGGAAATCGATGGAATAGTCGGTTACCGAGCGATTACCCTGTTGTAGATCCGCCAGCTTCCGAGCCGCCTCACGACCCGAAACCACTCGATCAAACACTCTTTTTAATTCCTTAGTAAAGGACTGGAACGAGGCGCAGCATGGTTGTTGACTCTCCCACACCGCTGTTCCCCAGAGCGCAGCACGCCCTGATAACAGCGTGATCATCAACGCCACCTTGGATTGCTCCATAGGAACTGAAGTGGGTTGAAGAGTGGAAAACAATGAGCACTTAGTCACAAAAGCTCGACATAAATGTGGCTCACCGGCATACAGAGCAGTAGGTGGAAGACGAGGCTCGGCGTGACGATCCGCTCGCTCCGCGGGAAGGGGAACAGATGGCGGGGTGGGCACAGTGGGCGCTCCGTCTACTTCAGCTCTTAGGTGTTGGAGCTGGGCAATAACCTCCGACATCTGTGCCACCAAGGCTTGCACCGCACGACCAGTAGCCAATATTTGTTCCTCCTGTTGATCCATACGAGCGTTGTTATGAGCAATAACATTTCTCCACTCACCACTTGCTGAATCCATCCTGGTCGGATCGTTATGTCAGGAAAGATAACTCGAGATTCAGTTGCAAGTGCAAAATATCCTTTATTAAGGATAAAACTCAGAACAAACTTCCGAACAAAATTCGGAAACGTCGTGGTGCAGCCGGTCCTTGGCAGCACAGGGACTACAATGGGCAGATCTCCAGAACAGAAATCCAACGAGGAACTCAACGGCAGATGAATATCCAATCCGGACAGAAAAACTGGAACTCAGGACACGGAGGACAGAAGACACTGCAAGGGAGACAGCGTGAGCAACACAAACGATCCGACAAATGACAAACAAAACACAGCGCACTATATAGAAGCGTTTATGAGCCGCAGCTGTGCCTGATCGTTAATGTGACAAACAAAACACACACACACACACACACACACACACACAATAGACCACAGGAAAATCCACAGACCTGCGAACCGTGACAGTACCAGTCAAAAGTTTGGACACACCAATGGGAAAGTGTGTCCAGACCTTTGACTGGTACTGTACTATAATATACACATAAAGAATATAGGCCGATATCTGACTTTTTTTTACTCCCTAATACCGGTATCGGCCCCCAAAAACCCATATCGGTCGGGCTCTAGTTTTTACATCTATTTATGTTTACGCATTTGGTAGATGCTTTTATCCAAAGTGACTTACATCTCATTGAAGGTATTCATTTTATCAGTTCATACGTTTCCTGGGAATTGAACCCATGAGCTTGGTGGTGTTAGCACCAGTGTTCACTTTGACAGCAATGTTTAGTCATATAAATTATCTTAGTTTTAGTCTAGTTTTAGTCGACTAAATATCATGAGATCCAAATACGTTTTCCTTCCAACTGTGTACTTTCACTTAAGACATAACCAACTTATGGTTTGATATATTTTTGTGTGTATTTGTCCTTTCAAGTGCGCTAAGACGCGAATGAGAACGAGAGGCGGTTTTCTGTGTGCGTGCTTCATGTGTGTGCACAGTAATCCCTCCCGAATTGAGTTCTCTTTCATGTCTTGCGCTTGAATAGTTTAAAATTGCTTTATTGATTAAATTGGCAAAACGTGCAAATGCATGATAAACTTTTTGTCAATTCCTTCAACCTTCCCGGGCCATCATGCAGTCCTTCTTGTCGAGCCCTATATTGTATTTTACATTTCTTTGTGTTTTCCCGTAGATTGTCGCTCTATGCGGTTTACAAATGGTCTTGTTTTTGTCAGCGAAAAAATGTTGTTGACAACAACTCTGACCAAAGTTATTCGTCAATGAAATTAACACTGGTTAGCATCATGCTCTATTGTTTGAGCTATAAGAATACAGTAGCTTAGCTTTACAGTAGTTTATACAGTACTAAACCACAATGATGCTTTGTTCAATATTAATACAATGTAATGTAGAATCAGCAATGACACAAACTCCATAAAAGTTAAGTTAAAGAATGTTAAAATTGACATTTATTTATTTATTTATTTATTTATTTGTTTGTTTTGTATTTGTTTAAAAAATTTTTATTTTACATAATTTATTTTTAATGTTATTAATGTTATTATTTTATATTTTTATTTTATTCTTTAATTTAATTATTTAACTTGTTGCATTCCTGGCTGGTTAGGGCAAAACTTAATTAATGTGGGGCAAATTTCTTTTTTTCTTTCTTTTTATGGATTTATTTTATGATCTGGTGTCGCACCTTGAATAAATCTTTTGCCTGCTATTTCCAAAAACTCCCATCAACCATCCTGCAAATAAACAACTTCTGATTGAAACGATTCAGCTGACAAAAGAAAATGCTGAACAGACAGCATCAGATTTCATCCGCTCTTTCATGTGCAACTCTTTGCCGTAATGTTGACTTTCAAAACTTGCAGACTGAAAAGCATACGCAGAGCTTCCAGATTGATAAATGCGCGTTGCGTCAATCAAAGCTCTTAATTAAATTCAAAACCGCACAGCCGAGGGAGGTAGATCTGAATCCTGTGGCCTCTGGTGACATTTTCCGTTTGTGTCTTGTGTCTTTCCGAGGGCTCCCCGTCTCCCACTGCCACCCTTTACAATTCAGATTTATGGAAATAAGCACTAATAGAAAACTGTGCCAAGCTTGACAGACAGCTCTGATGAGAAGTACTTCCTGTGTGTGTGTGTGTGTGTGTGTGTGTGTGTGTGTGTGTGTGTGTAAATCCTTAAGCAGATTGTCGTTGTGGTAATAGGTGTGAGGCCGAGACACTATTCGAGTGTGTGTAAAGCAGTGGGTGATTTTGAACAAGCTTCTGTTTGTGTGCACATTTGTGCGTGTTTGTTAGCCGAGGAGGTGGCGACTGTGGGAGGGTTAACAAAATGCATTAGAATAACAATAATAATATTATAATCTCCTCTCAGCGGAGTTGCAGGACTGTGTCGGGAGTGAAAGACGAAGTCTATGTTCAAAGAGTCTAAGTGTGGAGGATGTAGCGATGTCGCAGCAGGTTGCGGGTGAAAGGCAGAGATTAGATCCGCACCCCCTTGTTTGCATTCGGGGATAAGAGCACCTGCTGACGGCTGCTAATTCTGATGTCATGTTGACATGGCTTTTTCTGTGGGAAATCACAATGTGTGAGGGATTTAATAGACTTTGATATGCTTCAGTCAGACTGTATCACTCAATGTCCTGGTGAGAGAGAGACCGAGATAATAGCGGGAAACTGGTCTTTTTAAACTTTGCCTGAGGATCGAATTG
Source organism: Coreius guichenoti (assembly GCA_039654105.1). NCBI lineage: Eukaryota > Metazoa > Chordata > Actinopteri > Cypriniformes > Gobionidae > Coreius > Coreius guichenoti. The sequence goes on from CM077178.1 coordinate 12,924,794, forward strand.
TCTTGCATGCACATTGTGTAGCTGACCGCACAGTACAGAAGTTCATTGCTAGAGCTGTAATAATTAGGACTGTGCCTTTTAGTGGTTTTGACATTTGCATTATGAATACACAGCTTACTAATGGGCATCCTGATGAAAATCCTCCCTTAAAATTGGTGTTTTGTTATACAGGCCAGTTAGAATAAGACATAGGCTCCCTCTACTTTTTGAGCTGATACGGTAATAAGAAGGTGTCTGATTGGCCAGATAAAAGTGACATCATCAGTTTAGCTCCTAAAGTCATTCACGGCATTCCTTAATATGACATTTTTTATTTTATATAAACAGGATATTTAGACTGGAATGAAAAATAAAACTTTCCCCAGTTTTAGTCTCTGATGCATTCACATTTACATTGGAGGGAAGGGGTTGAAAAATAAGAGGTCTTGGTGACATCAATTAAAAAGGAAAGTCGTTTCAGAGGCGGAGCATTTTATTACATTTGGAGGAAACCTTATGAAAACAACAATTTTTCTTCTTCATAATATCGTGCACCAGAAAAGACCAGGAATGTGTATTAAGAAAGTAAATAGGGTCCATTTTGCTTTCATGTTGACTTTAAGAGGAAAAGTGAATAGTAAAAACATAATTTTGCAAACATAACTTTTTTTTGTTTTCCAGTTCCCATCTAATAGTTCCCTGAAAGAAGAGTACAATACTCCCTGAGTAGACAAGAGAAAACCAACAGGAAGCCATGTGGTCAGTGAGAGTGTAATCCGTCCCTACTTCACACTGTGTCATTTCCCTATGGGGAATGGATGCGCTCGGCAGTGGGAGCTGGCACAGAGAGAGAAGCAGCCATTACTGGCGCAGCCGGAGCTCCCGCAGAGACAAAAGAAATTATAAATATCACTACACTGCCACGACACCCTGCTCTCACAAAGCCTCTCATTATCACCACCAGAGAATGTCAGGGAAGAAATAAAGACTAATGGACTAACCTCTCCTACTAATCGTTTTTTAGACGCACTCCCACAAAGTGCCTCCCTCAAGGAAAATTAGACTTTCTATTTTTAACCTGAAAAAAATGGCAACAGAGATAAGACACTTCGCTGCCAAGTGATCGGCCTTTGCAAATGCAGCAACTTTTCAAACTTCGTTTTCTTCTTCCTTTCTGCTTGATATTGTCTGCTTAAATAACTTTCTTTTCTGTGCCGGTATGAATATTGGTATTTATTTAACCATTTAGATTACATGCTCAAAGATTAGGCGCTATTAGGAATGGCGGATTAATCCCAGGCATGAAATTCCAAAGTGTCGTCTTTTTTTTTTTTTTTTCATTCCAGAACAATTAATAGGATTTTCCACCATAACGGGATTGTGGTTTAGGTTCTTTATCTGAAGCAGTACAATAGCTGTAAATATGAATTTAAAAGATCAAACAACTTTGGTTCTATTGTTAAGTAGCTTATAAAAGGAGGGAAAATATGTCACGGCACACGGGGTGGGGGTTTTGGTTGCTCGCTCTGGTCTCGTATCCATAGCTTGAGCCCTTGAGCCGGACTCTCTATACAGAGATCAGCCCTTGAAGCTTAAAATTACCCTTCTGTCCATTGAAACGGTTCGCCTGTGCTTTGAATTGTGGGTAGAGTCTGTGATGAATCACAACATAGCATTACTCTTTCAACCCTAAACCAATTCTAATGTCCCTATGCCAACGCTAATATAAAGTATGGCTCATACTCCCAGAGATTTGGTACCACAATGTCACTGCCAGGAATCTGATCGTTACGTTAGCACGTTTTATAGATTAGAGAACCGAAACAAAGTAAGTCACAAGGCCGCTGTGCATTTACGCAGCACTAACATGTGGTTTGTTGTTTTGCCTCACTGTTCATTAAGGAAAACAACAGTTTTCCTGTACAATAATCACAGCCTCAGCACTCACTGGAATGCAGCGGTTTTCCTGTCCTTTAAGTCTGCACACTCGCATTTAGCCACAAAATGAAATCCAAGGCCGTGTTTTCAGATATAACATGCTAGAAAATTCTATGCCCCCATTTTTTGGAGCTTTATCCAGTCAGATACCACAGTGTAAAAGATACCAATGTGGCCTGTAAAAATCTGCTCTGTGCCTGTGCACTTTTCAGCCGAGGAATCTTTTAGAAGCATAGCCTTGAATTCGCTATGGTTCACAAGAGATTAGTAGTGCTAAATTTGGATCCCATCTGAACAGCATTGTATCCCGGAGGTCAGTTTAATGTAAATGTGATGAGAGGATTATAACCCAGGGATGGATTTTCACATGATAAAATGACACTCGGTGGAACCGTGTGCTGATGCTCAGTCAGGTGGAACTGAAATAACAGTCAGGGGCTCGGTGGAGTACTAGTGATGGTTTCTTCGTTATAAAGCAAGTGCTTTCAATCCAATCCTTTTCTTTGCGCTTGAGAGTTCGTTAACATGCAGTGACAAGGCGGATGCACAATGTTCAATATTACGCTTTTTCAAGAAATCAGAAGGTGAAAAGTGCCATCTATATCTGAGCCTACCTCACCCTTTCCACAAGGAGACAGCGAGTGATGCGGCATCTCAGGCTTCCCATTTCCAGGACACAAATGATTTCATTATAAAAGCGGAAACAACTTCAAATGCTCCTTCATTTATGGTCATACAGATAAGAGTAAAACATCATTGTAAGAGTAAGACGTAAAGGTTCTAATTTTATTTGTGTACCCTCACAATAAAAACAAAACATTGTGCTTTTGTAAAATAAAGAAATTAAACAGGATGCCACTTTCTGCCATCCTGGTTTCCTTTCCATGAAGCTTGTGGAGCGCGTCACAAAAATTAATCGGAACTCAGCGTATAGGCTACTAGCAAGCTATTGCGTGCCATCTGAACTCTTGTTTTGGGTTGGTGCATAGATTGTCTCTTCTTCTGCTCTTTTTCCTGTTGTGCCGGTTAGCAAACAGTGTTGCATTACCGCGCACACCCCCTTCTGAAATGGAAATGTGATTGACTGTATTCGTCATCTGACTGTATGCACCGAACCGTGATGTCCGTACTGTGGCAGTTCGGCACGAATATAGTACCGTTACACACAATTTTTATCATTACTTTTTTATTTTAATTATCAAATTATTCAAATGATATTCCCAGAGCGTCTTTTTATGTGAATTACTGAAGCAGGTGCACCACAAATCAAACCCGAGGCAGGACATTTGAATAAAAGCATAGTCTCTTGTGGTTGTGAGGTCATAATGGATATGCTAATGAGGTAACTGTTACCTTTCCATTTGTGCACTGTACGGTTGTGAATCACTGTCATGGTGAAATAAAGCTCTTGCCAAAATGCCTGTGCTGTGTTGTCTCCACAATACAGATGCCTGTTCTGACAAACCTACCTAAATTGCGCCATTATCTCTATAGGCTCTGGTGTGACAAACCAATGATTCACAGGTGCAAACATTGACATGGTAATCTCTTCCGAGAGCCAAATGTAAAAGACTGACTTCAAACAATAAAAGGAAGCTAAGAGGCGAATCAGTCTCATCTATTCAATTCTTTGGCCAGGCTGCATAATAAGCAGAGTCCTGTCAAGCGTTGCAGAAAAGAAGGAGAAAAAACACAAAGAATAATAAACAAAGCCCCATTGCTTCTGTTCCTGACAGCACTGCTGCTAAACTTTGAACAGTCGTTATTTACACCATTCGGTCCCCTCTTCAGTGCAGCTGTCGCTACAACATAAAAAGAGAGAAGCACTCACTCTGAGCCAGCAGGAAACAGGGGAAAAAGAGGTAGGGAAAAGGAAGAAAAGAGAGGTGGTAGTTACACAAGCAAAATCATACAAGATAAATTCAGTGATTGTGAGAAGAGGTGATTCCTGAAGGTGAGGCCTAAAAACCAGAAGGCTGTAGAAAATTGCTTGCTCAGCAGATGTCAGATAACACCTCCAGGGGAACGTGCTTTGCACTTCCAGCATGTGCGAAGTCACACAAAAGAGCAGCGTGAAGGACAAAACCGACCCTAGGACTGGGTTTTACAACTCCCTTTATAGGCATGCTAATATACTGCACCTCAGAACTGAGCTAGCGCATGTTTATGCTAAAGAGGACAGCTAAACTAGGATATAAGGATTTTGATATATGTAAGCAAAGTGTTGTTTATAATTCTGCCCACGTCGTTTACCTCTGATAACTTTGTCCCTTTAGCCTCTACATGCAAATCACGAAGCGATTAACAATAGCTTCTATATCTTGACATGTTCTAGCACACTAGCAAAGCTCTGTTCACTTAAACCACCATGTCTGAGCTAATTACAATTGTTGGACTGCTTTGCGTAATCATATGTGATTCTCTGATGTGCAGGCATTGTCTACACTTGTTAGCCCTCTCGTACCACCTACTGTAGCACTGATAATGCATGCAAATCAAACGAGGGGGAAAAAATATGAGCAGAAATATGGTGAATGTGTTCGGACAGTGTAGATTGTATATCTCTAATGGCTGCCTTATTCATTTAGGGATGATTGCTCTGGTGCCAATGATTAATCCCTCCAGGACTTAATGGTGTCAAAGACATACAAAAAAGGAAAGAGAGAAAAACATGAACAGAATTGGAAAGCATAATTAATGGATTCAGATCCTGTTAAACAGCACCCTCACAGAGCAGATAGTAAAAACAGGGTGCACGGAACCGGCACACAATTGGTTCACACTTTGTTGTAGTAATAAGATCCAGGCCTCCCTCATGCAGTGGATTGGATAATTAACTCCCTGGGATAAATTCAGAAGAAAGGAGCCCACCTTTTGATTTATCGTATAGGGGAGATGCCGCTCTACCGGTCTTTGCACACTGCTATTACATAAATTGCCTTTTCCTCAATGTACTTCTCTCACTGTGAGACTGACAAATTAAGTTGGGAAGGGTAGATAATAAGGAAGAAGCATACGTCAAGAAATGAGTATGTGATGTTTTATTTGTCATAAAAGAAAGCTTTAAAGCATACTTTTCCTGACATAAATGTATTACTCAAAAATGGCTCTACAACTAAAAGAGTAATAATTTTAAAACGGTTTGCCAGGCCTATTCAGACATGCTTTTGCTAAATCCTTTTTTTTTATGTTAGATCTTGTAATTGACAAGACAGGCACTACTCTAGAGACCTTTGACTGAGTTCCATTCTTAGAAACTGCTGTCTCAGAGAAATGGCAAGCAGCGCAATTCGTGTCATGCTAATTTCCGATGCTTCGATGTGCTTCACCTTCCTGCATTGTGTAATCCTGCCCGACAACTCCTTTGGAATGTGAAGATAAACCTTTCCTGCCATTGTCTATTAGAGAAGCTGCCCCCTCCTCTTGGGTTAGTCGACACATTCCTCCAATGGAGGCAGAGGGCCTTGGTTTGTTTAATGGAGTGCAATTTTCTATTGTCTGTTTGCTTTTGGATTATATGTGAGTCTAGATGTTTTGATGCTGATTTATGTCCTCATTACTCTCGCTTTCTCTCTTTCAGAAAAATGTGAAGACCCTGGTGAGGCACTGGACCACAAAGTTAGCCTTAAGACTACGAGGACGAAGGTTGAGCCTTCTGATACTTCTTTAAACTCTTCATTTTCTAAACTGTCGGGTCCCTCGGACTATGGAGGGACAGCGGGATTCACAGAGGACTTTGAAACAAAGCCCTGGACAGGGTTCCACATTATCCTTTACGTGCTGGTTGTTAGTCTTAATCTTGCCTGTAGTGTGCTGTGAACAGTCCTTTACAACATTTCACCCTGAGCGACGAGAATGGGCCTTCAACCACCTGACAGTTCACAAGACAACAGGGGCACTCTACATTGGTGCTGTCAACCGAGTCTACAAGTTATCGGGCAACCTAACACTCCTAGTATCCCATGATACTGGTCCGGAAGATGACAACAAGGCCTGCTACCCTCCACTAATTGTTCAGCCTTGCACTGAACCACTGGTTTCTACCAACAACATCAACAAGCTCTTACTCATTGATTACTCTCAGAATCGACTACTTGCCTGCGGAAGCCTCTACCAAGGTGTCTGCAAACTGCTACGGTTGGATGACCTCTTCATTTTGGTGGAGCCCTCTCACAAAAAGGAGCACTACCTTTCCAGTGTCAACCAGACAGGCACCATGTATGGAGTCATCGTGCCTTCGCAGGGCAAAGATGGGACCCTCTTCATTGGTACCGCTGTGGATGGGAAACAAGATTACTTTCCAACCATCTCCAGCCGGAAACTTCCTCGTGACCCAGAGTCCTCGGCAATGCTGGACTACGAGCTACACACTGACTTTGTTTCATCGCTCATCAAGATTCCCTCCGACACACTGGCTTTGGTCTCTCATTTCGACATTTACTACATCTATGGCTTTTCCAGTGGCAATTTTGTCTACTTTCTGACTGTGCAACCAGAAACACCTGAGAACAGCATGTCTTCCAGCGGGCCCTCAAACGACCTGTTTTACACCTCTCGAATCGTCCGACTCTGCAAAGATGACCACAAATTCCACTCCTATGTGTCGTTGCCTATCGGTTGTGTCCGAAACAGGGTTGAGTACCGCCTTCTGCAGGCGGCCTACCTGGGCAAGCCTGGGCGAGTGCTTGCAGCGTCCCTCAACATTAGTGCTCAGGATGATGTGCTCTTTGCTGTCTTTTCCAAAGGTCAAAAACAGTACCACCATCCACCTGATGACTCTGCCCTTTGCGTCTTCAGCATCCGGGACATTAATGCACGAATCAAGGAGCGTATGCAATCCTGCTATCAGGGAGAGGGAAACTTAGAGCTCAACTGGCTGTTGGGAAAGGATGTACCTTGTACCAAAGCGGTAAGAATCTTTTTTGTTATTACTAGCCATAGCAACTAGCTTGCTAAACCAGCTTTTGTACATGAAGCATTGCTTTAGATGTAGTATCTGAAACCCTACTCATGGAAGTTCTTTCTAATTTGTACTACTTTAATTGAACTTGTTGTGTGCATGGTTTATTTAAGAGCTTTATTTCGAGATCTCTGCCTTTGAATGCTGTTCTCTTGGCAGTTGGCACAATATATACTTTTTGCCCTCTCAGAAACTGACATTTCCCATGTCTGCTTCTGCTCACTAGAAAACCACAGTAGATCAAAACAGTCAGATGGGGAATTGTTACTAATTTTATATTTTCTTTGGAATGAGGATAGGATCTGCATCATAATGTTTATATAGCTGGTTTTTGTTCTAACATATCCATATTTCACTCTTAAGAGTGTAACAGGATACTATCCAAGCAATCCTGATGACCCCTGCAACCTACAGGATTGAATGTCAGGCATACCCTAACAAATCCCATGAAAGGAATTCTAGGCTAATTCTTTCAACTGTTTTGGTAATTGTAAATTGTTTTTCAAAATATTCTTTATCCATCTGTAATTGTCTAATTGTTTAGCGTCGATAGGCTAAATGGCTAAATTAAAGTTGATGCAAATAGGAGTCATGTCAAAGTGAAAATATTCTCCTCCAAATATTCTCCTCCTTAGCTATGCATTGAATGTATGCAACTAGCTATAATTATTATATTTTTATTAATGCAGTTTTGGAATTTTTCTCGCACTTTTCGATAATATTGAATTAGTTAACATTGGTTAATGAGTTAGGTGTCATGAACTAACAATGAATATTGCTTTTACAGCATTTATTGTTCAAGGTTATCATCTTTTCAGTTCTCTCTGTTCTTTACTAGTCTTGCTCCCAAAAGGCCACAGTCCTCTGAGTCTCTGCTGTTTAACCTCTGATGTAAACAAATTGAATTAGAAGCATTATTAATTCTCTGTGCGTATGCATATTTACAAGTGACCACATTAACAAGTGGTGCGTTGATGTTTGCATAAATATATAAATGAATGTGTATGTTTTTATTGCTGTCAGTGATTCTTTAGCATCTGTGTGCATGAAGTTTAAGCGAGAGTCTTAATGACAAACCACTGATACGTGGTTTCCTCCAGAGTATCCTTTATTAGCTTCAGTAAATTCACCATTATCATGATGTCAGAGGTGATTGTCACTCAGAGGAAAACATTATTGAGTGTCTGAGCAGGGTGGCCTTCATAGTAGCCGACTCCACTCTGGCCCCATTAAGGACCCTAGAGGATCCCCCGTCTGAACCCAGGGGGTCTGTCAATGGCTTATGATGTCAGCCAGCCCTCCTCCGTGTTTTTCTAGGCCTCATTAAAAACATTGCACTAGAAACCTCCTGCGTCTTCTCTCCTGGTCCTAGAGGAATGTGTCAGGATTGACTGAGGAGGATGACTAGGATATAAAAACATGAGGATATATGTACTGTAAAAACTCAATACTGTTCAATAAATCTATGGTATTATGCAGACAGGCAGAACAATTTGCATAGTGAAGTCTGTGAACCCACACTAATCAAATGCCAAAACTAACCACCCTCTTGCTGCCACTAAGCTTTTCTTTTACTCCCTTTTCAAGACCAGTAGGAGTATGACAATATTTTTACAGTGAAATAATACTCCTTAGACTTTTTTGTTTGCTATTCAAGCTTGTTTTACCTAAGAAATACTGCTAGAACTCCCCTACTGTGATGTTTTTGTTTAATTTCCTTTCAGTTATTTCAGGCTATTTTTGATCGCTGGAAACATGGCCTCTCTGCAGCCTTCGGGTTGGCTTCTTCGGCCCCAGTGTCTCTGCTGAATCACAGAGAAAGTGAAACTAATAAACAGAGGGTGAGAGCAGGAAGAAGAGAAGTCATAAGCCGAGAAGGCTGAATGAAAGATTTATCACAGAGCCCAGCTTGCAACTGTCTTCCTGCCTGGCCAACCTGCTCGCTGCTTCACATCCAGCCCTTTGATGCTATTCACTCATTCAGCCGGTGTTACGTTTCATCAGGCTGCCTGATCAAGCCTATCGTGGTGCCAGTTTGAGCAGTGATCTAAGGGTACTCTATTGATCAGGTCGCTTCCAAAAGAACAACCCATGTCCTGATTTGGGTATGGAACAATAACCCCTTACCCGAAACGGCAGTCATGGGAAATTGGTTCCGGTGATGAGCATGAGGGTTGGCGTGTGAATATCATGCACTTTAGATTCATAGGGAGGCAAAACTTGACACTGAATGTTCAAAAGCTCACACTCTGTCAGTAGAGGTACTTGGAAATAATCTGAATAAATTTATATCTATGTGCATTTTATTTATTCTTTTTTTTTTTTTTTAGAGAAGTTGAGCTTGAATAGCTAACAAAAATGTATGAGGAGTACTATTTTTATTGTAAAAATATTTTCCTACTTCTGAAAAGGGAGTAAAAAAAGTTCGGTGGCAGCAAAAGGGTGGTGAGTTTGCTGTGGCATTTAATATGTGTGGGCTCATAGACTTTGAAATGCTAGTCTTGGTACTGTCTCCACTCCAGATTTATATAATTTATCATTCAATAAAAATGATTTATCGGTCACACTTGATTAGGGTCATTCTCACTATAAACTAACTATTAACTATGACTTTTGCCTCAGTAAACTCCTAATTACTGCTTATTAATAGTTAGTAAGGTAGTTGTTAAGTTTATGTATTGGGTTGGATTAAGGGATTTAGAATATGGTCATGCAAAATAAGGCATTAATATGTGATTTTTAAGTACTAATAAACAGCCAATATCCTAGTAATATGCATACTAATAACCAACTAATTAATAGTGAGAATTGGACCCTAAACTAGTGTTATCGAATTATCATATTGACAGATTGGCCAATTCTATGAATTTAGAAATGTACATTTTGCTACATTACGCATCAATAATTATATTAATTTGAGCTAAAGAAGCAACATTTATGATACCATCCTTGCCAGATTTCGATGTTATTGAAATGTAAGATTGCCGAACGGTTTTGGACATTTGGTCTTTCCCTTTGAAGTACGGTATATAAGATGTAGAATGAATCCTTTGCTGTAACATTAGCATAGGACTTGCAAGACTAGAACATAGCTGCCCGAGGGCATTACGAAGATGAATGCAGAGTGGCCTGACTTTTCTTTAAAAAAGACTTTACATACAAACATATTTAAATCATGTAGTCAAATGCCAACTGTTTTTGAAGAACAGATCTAGGCAGCTATTTTTAGATTTCAAAATAATAATAAAAAACACGATGAAGAAGGGCTGGAACAATATCTGCAGAGTACGAGGCATTTACATCCCTGCTTTATTGCCGTCCCCCAGCTTGTGAAGGGCTGGGAGGCAGTAAAGATTTTATAGCGTGAGCCTGTAGTCGACCAGGCTGATATTAAAGGGCTGTGGAGTGTTGGGGACGAGCAGTGCTGCGTTCAGCATCATGACCGAGCACACAGTATCCATCCCTCTTACTCTACATGGCACTTTGAGGCCAGTGTCAGTCACAAACTCCGATGACCTGAATCTAAACGCCACCGAGTGTTGTAACTCGCCACCCCAACCCAAATGGGGATTGATAGTGGCCCATGCTTGCATGTGACATGAAAAATGGGCCATAGACCCTCCCATTAGATTGTAAATGTTTACAAGCTTCAATCTCTTTAGTTTAAGTTGGTCTGTATGCGTGTGTCTGAGAGAGAGGAGGGGATGCAAAGGGAGAGCAAGTATGTTTCTTTTGGCCTTTTTAAGGACCTGTGGATGCACATTTTACACTCTGACATTTCACACTACTGGATGCACATAGATAACCAGAGGATTCTGTAATTTTTCTGAAAGAAATTTCCAACACAGTGTCATTAACCACAGATCTCAAACAATCTATTGTCAGGGCTCCAGACTAACATTTAAGAGCAGTGGCATCACCTGATTTGGTGGCGCTGGAGGAAAATTTATCTTTTAAGTTAATTTAATCATAAAATTGCTATTGTTTTGCGTTTTTTTTTTTTTTTTTTTTTTTGCAGTTACTAATAATATCACGTTTGTTTATTGGTAAATTTAACAGTGAAGCACTGAGCTTGAATTGATATGCAGATGAAATAAACTTTTATTAACAACAGTCATTTGCAAAAACCTAGAAGATTTAAATATTCTGCTCTTATTAAATGTACCATTGTTGTTTTATAGTATCATGCTGAACTGACCGACAGCTTCAGTGATAAAAGGAGCACTCTTTACTTGCTTTCTGTGTAATTCAGTCACAATTTGAAGAAAAGTTTTGTTTTTCATGAGACTTTGTGTCTTCCTACTTTTTCCATATATTAAGGAGTGGAAAGGAGTCAAATAAGTGCTCCTCTGCCGCCAACTACTGGCTATAGTGGTAATTTCATGTCTTTTTTAAATAAAAGTGCTTATTTGCCACAAAGTGGCCTACACCTTTAAACTTTTTTAGTTTTACAAATCATCACATTAAAAATAACATTAAAATTGTATAATATTTAGAGCTTTTAAGTGCTGGAAAAGTGTGAAGCACTTGAAAAGTGCTTGAATTTCATTCTCAAAAGGTTGTTCGAACTCTGAGAGTAATAATGTAAAAAAAAACATTTCGACTGTTTCTTCCACAATACCATGGGGTGTTACTACATTAAATCCATGGTGAATGTTTATGTATTTGTAGTAACGGTGTCGCGTGATCAAGATCGGGCCATTTATGATAAACAGTCTGCGCAGCTCAAACGAGTGGCGCTGTTCCATTCCGCTTTCGTTTTGTTTCGTTTAGTTTGCCATTTGATGTTTCTTATATGTAACAGAAATGGCAGCTCTTATCAGTTGGGCAATGTGGTGGTCGCACCAGTGACCACCATTTGGTCGCAGTCTGGAGCCCTGATTGTGTTTAGCAGCATTCTGTATTGGAAAAGACATCGGTGGAAGTCACATTTTAAAACTGTTTTTGTCTTACTAAGACTAGCCTAATAGCTAGCATTTTATATCACACACACACCCACCCCCCACACACATGTACACGTATATGTTTGCGGTGAGCATGACTTCATCAAGTATCATCTTTGTTGATCCTGGAACAACATTCCAATGAACTAATCTACTAAATCCAATCTACTAAAGTTTACAGTTTAGGCTAAGTGTTATTCACCTGTTATTTCCCTCTGATTTTAGGGATAACTTATGGAATAGGGTTAGGTTTAGGGGTAAGACAAAATTTCCGGACAGGAATGTTGTTCCAGGATCAACTAAATATATTGAACCAGTCCGAAAATTTTGTCCTAACCCTAAAACCCCTAAACCTAACCATACCCATAACGTATCCCTAAAAAAAGCACCTAACCATGGTTGTAAGCCTAAACTGTAAATTTGGCTTTTGGTTTTAGCTCCAGTCTCGTCTGTATAGGTGTTGCTTTCTGCTGGTGGGGTGTCTAAGTGTGTGAATGTACTTTCATCCCCAGCTGGGGTGCGCTACACTATTCTTATAGCACAGGGTAATGAGGCAGTCAGGGAGCCCGGCAGGACTCACCAGAGCAGAGCGGGAACATGTCTGCCCAGCTGAACAGAAAACCAAGTGTATGGCTTGGGAAACCACACTCAATGGTCCAGTTACTGTCTCCCCTCAGAAACTGAACAAGAGTCAGTATTCTCTGGCCTTCACTGCAAACCCAAATCAGTTTATAAAGACTAGTAAAACTGAATCCCACTGTCACGGAAAACCCTGAAATGACAAGGAATTTTATAAAAGAGTAATTTCCATGCCTGCGAGCATCTTTTGAACACAACCGTTCAAAAGTTTGGGGTCAGTAAGATTTTTTTAATGTTTCTGAATGAAGTTTAATTAAAAATATATTGAAATAGAAAACGGCTATCTTAATTTATATCTGTGGTAAATTTTAGCATCATTACTCCAGTCTTTAGTGTCACCATGAACCTTCAGAAATCATTCTAATATGTTGATTTGGTGCTCATGAAACATTTCCTCTTCTTATCAACGTTAAAAACGGTTGTGCCGCTTAATATTTTTGTGGAAACTGTGACTATTTTTTTTTCCTTCTTCCATTTAATGCTTCCTTGCTGAAACAAAAAGTGTTTTTAATCTTTATAAAAGAATAATTATTTTATCTTAATCATGAATATCTGCATTTATTATGCATTTAGTATGTGGAAAGTACAAAAAAAATCATTACAGTATAATATTTCATTTAGTGTTTTGGTGTAATAGAGTTTTTTAGAGCAAAATTTTTTAAACGTTTTTTAATTTTATTTTTTTGTACTAAAATCAACCTTTGGTGTTGCGTGATCCATTTCTTATCTTCACTTGACAACAAAACAAACTGATGACACTGGATCGGTTAATGTGATTTGTGCTTCTCTGTATTAAAATCAGTGCAACCTTTTCACCCTCATACTCATTCCTGTATAAACAAACAAACTGACCTTGACTTTTTGATTCCAAGCAAACTGCTGACTCTCGGTTGACCTTTCTCCTCCTGTAGCCTGTTCCTATTGATGACTCCTTCTGCGGTTTGGACATCAACCAGCCACTTGGCGGCTCTCAGCTGGTGACCGGACACACGCTTTATACGGAAAGCCGGGACCGCATGACCTCGGTGACCTCCTACGTCTATAATGGCTACTGCGTGGCTTTTGTTGGCACCAAGAGTGGACGACTGAAAAAGGTGAGTCTTGAGTGCAGGAGTTTTTCCTCAGTGGTGGACTGAATGTTGCAGCAGAGACGTTTACAGAGTTGGACATGTTTGAGTTAAATGGAGAAGTTCTAGACCTGTAACCTAAGACACAAGCAAACGTTTTTGTTCACAAACAGTGTGTCACGTTAGTTATTAATGGTGTCTTCTGAAGCACTACTTTGAACTGCTCTACTGGCCTCATTTAAAAGTATAGATGGAAAAGAGGGAACCAGAAACTTTTAGCCTAAATATTTAATACCTTTTTGTAGGATTCTTCTGGTTCTGTTCACTTTCTTGTCCATAATGGGCAACTTAAAGTGACCTCAGGGGTTCCTGTCTACGTCCCAAGTTTATTAATTTTAAAGAATGTCTTTTCACCCAAACCCAAGGAAAGGATGTTAAACACAAGAGCCATATGCCATTGAGAGTATATAGGGTTATCAGATGCATAATTATAATATCTTTCAGATAAAGAGCATAATAATTTGGTGTTAAACGTACCTTTTGGTTGGTAATAGTAGCGCGATAGACAAGAAACCATCACTCAACTTCTGTCAAAGTCAACATGAAAGCCATTCGCTTACCCATTTGATTTGCTATATGGATGTGGAACAATGTATTTAACGAAAATTAGATATAGTTGATATTAGCTGCCGTTAAATTACTGTGATAACTATTGACAGGATTTTAGAAAGGCTGTTACCTACAGTACAACATAAGCCTAAAACAATAACTATATACATTTTTTAGCTAATCTGATATATATATATTTTCACTCTAAAGGGGCTTTCGTACTGGAGGAACGTTTTCATAGTTCCAATAACTATTGGTGGAAGGATTCTCTTTTTGCTGTGTTCACACCGCAGGAACTGGGAATGATTTTAGCTATGGGAGCGCCTTTTGGGGGGACTAAGTTAGCTCCTACTTCAGAGTAGGGTCTAACCTAGCACAGTAGGAACTACCAGTGACGTAATTGTATGTTGATTGGCCGATCGCATGTGAAACACTGGCACCCGCCATTTTTAAAAAGCTGTGTAAACACACAGTTTATAGCCCATATATTTACTCCATGAACATGGAAAACAGCGATAGATGGACCGATGCAGAAGTCAACCTTTATGCTAAGGAGAAAATCCAACGTGACTTTGAGGGAACCAAGCGAAACATGATTATGTATTTCTGCCCAACTAGCGACATTGGGCATCAACCACACGGCAAGCGCTATAACACTTTTTTCTATACAGTTACTTTCTTTGTATAACAGTTCTATCTAATAATGTATTAGATAGAAATGTTAAAAAAATCGTAAACTAATGAAGACGGGGAATGGGAGCGCTGTGTGCTCAGGCGTTCTTATTGGCATCAAAATAAAAGTCCCGCACAAAAACAGCAGGACGTATATAATTGATGGCTTGCGCCACTTCAGTTTTCTTACTGGGGGTGCGAATGCAACCAGGAAAATGGTCCTAGGGGGAAATTTAGTTTTTTTTAGGGGACTGCCCTGGTGGCTAGTTCCTATAACTGAGTTCCCTACCCGGTGTGAAAGCCCCTTAAATGACGTCAGCCAAAAAAGACATTTTGGCCTTTTTGATAAAGGATTATGAAAACAATGTTTTAATCATAAATGCATATTGTTTTAGTATTATACTATTTATTAATATTTTTATATATTTTCAGTTCGTATCGTTTTTTGTAATTAGGGCCCGAGCACCGATGGTGTGAGGACCCTATTGGAATTGCTCAGCCTATCATTCTTCTTCTCTGAAATGAATTGCCTTTTTGAGGGCTTAAACATGCTCGAAAACTCACGAAACTTTGCACACGCGTCAGAAGTGGTGAAAAATTACACCTGATATGGGTTTCAGAATTAGGTGTGGCAAAATGGCTCGATAGCGCCACCTACAAATTTTCAACGAAGTGCCCCTCGCACTACGTTTCACGTACAGGTATGAAATTCGGTAGACACATGTAACAGCCAAAACCTACAAAAAAGTCTCCTGGTGCAAAATCTGAAAACCAACAGGAAGTGAGATATTTTGAATTTTCTTTGCAAAATTGTTGCAAATTTTGCCATTTCCAGACGTTGTACTTTAATCAACTTCGCCTAGAGATTTAATCAGATCATCATCATATTTGGTCAGTCTAATCTAAAGGCCTTTGCGACGTTACATTACGAAGATCTTGAGTTTTCGCTGAAGGGCGTGTCCGTGGCGGCCTGACAAAGTTCGATGTTTTGCCATGAAACAGGAAGTTGTTGTAACTCGGACATACAATGTCCGATACGCCCCAAACTTCACATGTTTGATAAGAGTCCTGCCCTGAAGACATCTACAAGCCAATATTCAGTTAGTCATAGCGCCACCTGCTGGCAACAGGAAATGGCATGCTTTACACTGTGATTAACTCCCAGAAACACATTAAAATATGCCATCAAGTCCCAAACATGCTAGAAACACATTAAATCAAGCAACACGTGACTAAGTGCTAATGTATGCGATTTACGCCACGAAACAGGAAGTTGTTGTAGCTCAGGCATACAATTTCCGATCTGCCCCAAACGTCGCATGTTTGATAATAGTCCTGACCTGAAGACATCTACATGGCAATATTCAGTTATAGTCAAAGCGCCACCTGCTGGCAGCAGGAAGTGTGGCACATTGAAGAGACTTTGCCATATTTCTCCTATATTTACCCGCTTAAATGCATGTCGCGCACTATTCACTGTTTTCCTGAGGCCACCGGGTGGCGGTAGTCCCGGGTGCGAGGGCCCTTTCATTGCTGCTTGCAGCTTTAATTTTATGTGCTTTTTTTAAAAAGATATTTCTGTTAAACTTTATTTTATTTCACTTTGTTTTAATAATTTTAGTACTTCAACTTAAACTTATTCATTTCAGTTATTTGCCAATGCAAAATTTCTAATCTTACGTCTCTAAGTATACGTTTTTTGTACATTTTCATTTAATATTTAACTTTTATTTCAGATTTATTTTAATTACTGAAAATGATTTTTAATAGTTTTAGTTTCACAAAAACAACACTAGGGGTGGTCATTGTCCTTCTCCGTGCGATACGAGAATCGATACACTGGTGCCAAATATTGATATTTTAATTAATAAAATAAGGTGCTCTAAATAGATTTCCCTGCCCCTGAGCGTCGCTACTTCATGGCTCCTCGAAGTGGCGCTCAACACATGAATGAGGGAAACATGAACATAAGTTAACTAGCCTAAGAAGAAGAGGTTTTTAACGGGATGGTGGACAGTGTAAGTAAAATAATAGATGCCCCAACTACGTTTAAGTCCAAAGTCTAGACACACTTCAGCTTTTATACCATTGATGGGACAAACAAAATCAACAAAGAGTATGCGATATGCAAGAACTGCATGGTAAAAGTAAAGAACACGGGTAATACCACAAACATGCAAAGCCACTTGCAACGCCATCACCCTGATCTCATTGAGAAAGCGGCTAATGCTAACGTTGTAAGTCAACCAGCAGCCGTGAACAAAAAGCAAAACTTCCTTTCTCATCCTCGAGAGCTGCCAGTATTATGAAGTCCATCGTATCATATCGTGAGGTAACCTGTGATTCCCACCCTTAAACAACACTAATATACAGTAAACATACCAAATTATTTTGATTTTAATGTTGACTTCACAGATCTATTTGTGTGGTTCAAAATGATTGCCCATTATTGAGCAGCCAATTCCATAAGTGTTGACATGTTAGCATGTGGCTAATGGAACTGCTGTGGTTGGTAACAAGATGAGACTACCTGCAATATACAATTATGAAGATGACTAGGGGTCTGTCAGCTGCTTTTGGGACTCATACCCCCTTTGGGACACGACAGTGTTGAGTGACAGGTTAGGCCCTGTTAGACGAGCAGGAACAGGCATGCCCACCTCCTGTCCTCACCCCACAGCAGCTGAAGGAGACACCAAAAGGATAAAGACAGAGAGAGACCTGCTCTACAAATGCTGGGTTTGTCCCTCATTCCCACCTGCCCCCCTACAAACACACACAAATAACAGCTGCCTTCCCAGACGCCAGGGAGAACGGACAATGTCAAAGAGTCAAACCGAGTGTTTGTTTCATGCCGGTAACACGGCAACGTCCAAATTGTGTTTTGCGCCTTGATTAATTAATTTATAATTGAATCAGCACTGCAATCAGGAAGTGGCATCGGAGGCATTCGCTCTCTGTAATCCTCTTGTTTTAGTGGCTTATTAATTAATGTTATTTTTTTTCTCCTCTCGGTTGGTACAATTAAATTAGGCCAACTGCGCCGTGCTCTTAGAAGTGTTGCCGTGGCATGTTTGCCTAGCCTCAAGCTTGTTGTAGAGTCTCAGCCGGTGTGTACTATCGCCGCCCTAGTGGCCAGAGAGGAAAATGAGACATACAGATAGGGTGGAATTAGGGAGGTATTACCCTAGATGGAAATGCTGAGTATCTTGCGATAATCTCTGCAAACCCTGAGGATTCGGTCACATCTGCACAGGGCGTAACAGTGTCGCAGGAAGAGGATGAGACAGCCTTATGAGAGCTTGTGTGTTTTGGAAAGGTTAGAAAGCTATCGCAGCCCCAAAAACTGTGTCTCTTGGAGAATACACAAATGAATCCAGAGAGCTCAGGAAGCTGGTATTTGTGAGATACTTAGTTTTTTTTTTGTCCATGAGCCTTTGCCTCGCTGTGCAGCTCAAGCTATCTTGCTGTGTTCCAGCTAGGGGTTGGATAATATTTTGATAATATTCACCATATATTCTCTATGAATTTGCTGGTCATATAAAATTAAGCTGCATCACGGATATTGTGATTATTTAAATGCGCTTTTTATTTGGCAATGAAGAATCCTCATGTCTCCAGATTCGGCAGTATGAAAGTGTCAAGACAGATGTTTTAATAGCACCTATGATTTTTAGCTTCAGAAGCAAAACTGGCTTTGGAGCTTGTCAGCTCAATTCATTCACATGAATTAACTGTCCATTTAATCAGTCAAAGCACTGTTATAATGATTTGCTTGCATGTCCTTATGGCATTTTCACATATTAAATGTCTTAGTAAAATGTATTTAGGTAAATATTGAAACATTTTATTATTATGTATTGTTGTATTGGTGCATGTAAAATTTAAATATTTAAAAATATAGTTCTAAATGTTGTTCATTTAGTGAATAAGTGAGAGGAAAATTTAGGCTAATTTTTTTTACTGTATTTTTTACTTGTACACTACACAATATTTCTTATATATAACATAATTTAATCGTTTGTTCATTTAATAATAACAGTTTATTTATTTATATTTAAAAAAATATATTTAGTAAAATATTAATTTACAAATTTGAATATGTATATTTTTGTATATTTGTCTTTTTTATTTTATACATTTTATTTATTTTATTTTATTTATTTTCAAAATATAATTTCCATTTTTAGCTGCATGACTACATGGCCCTAGTTGCACTCATGTTGATGTTAACGTATAGATTGACAGGATTTTGATGCTCTGTAGGTGATATATTGTTGCACAGGGGTGAGTGGTTGTGCCTCATTCTTTGAAGAAGAGTCGGTTGCATGATCTGCCTTTCTGCCCTCCACCTGCAGGAGGGGGAGGGAATGAGAGAAAGAGGGGAAAAAGCGTAGCACAGTGGCAGTAAGAGAAGGGAAGAGACTGATGAAATGTGAAATTTAGCTCAGCTGAAGAAACCGGGCTTGCACTGCTGCCTGTAATTGGATTGGCTCCTTTCCCAAAGAGCAAACCCACCACTCTCTATTGCCACTTTCTCTTTTTCTCTCTCTCCCTCCCTCTCGCTCTCTCTCTCACACACATACACCACTCCCCCATTCAATCGACACAGTCCCCTGCTGTACCCTTCCTTGCTCCAAGCAGAAGTTCCATGCTGGTTGAGCACTCTCTCTCTCTCTCTCTCTCTCTCTCTCTCTCTCTCTCTCTCTCTCTCTCTCTCTCTCTCTCTCTCTCTCTCTCTCTCTCTCTCTCTCTCTCTCTCTCTCTCTCTCTCTCTCTCTCTCTCTCTCTCTCTCTCTCTCTCTCTCTCTCTCTCTCTCTCTCTCTCTCTCTCTCTGTATCCTGGAAAAGCAGACACAGGCGACTCTTTCAGCATTGGCTTATGTAGCTGGACTAGTAGCCGGACACACAAGTTGAGGAAAAGCCCTTTGAATGAATTAATGAAAGCAGACCCACAATGATATTGTCCTCATTTCAGCAAGCCACTGTAGGTTAAACAGTTCTAGCATTAGTCATTTTCACAATCCTTTTCTGAAATGTTGTCCCACTGTTTTAGGTAGCGAAATATTGGATAGCGTTGAATGTTAGCAACATTTAAATCCATCAACTGGACTTTGAGATTGATTAATCGTATGCAGGTTTCGGAAAAAGCTGTGATCATTTGTACTAAGGATGTGACAGTATATACATTTTGCTCAATGATTTGGTCAACCAATGATTATTTAAATGTAATAGTTGATGACTATTATGATGGCCAATATTGTACATTTATAATAATTTGCATTTTAACTAAAGCACCACCTTAAACCTTTAGTGAAACTGCTTGAAGTGAAACTGAGCATCAAAATGTTATAATTGTAAGTAGAAATAAGTCGAAATTTAGAAGTATTTTTAATTTTTTTTTTGGACATTATGGTATTTTTATTATTACCTTTATTTTATTGATTTTATTTTTAGATGCACCATGACATATGAATATGGATTTAACCTATAGTATCAAAGTATGTACGGTATCACAGTATATGATATTACTGTCTGATGCCATCACTATACCATGGTATTTCCATTGTACTTTTCTGGAAGTTTAAAATAAGCCTGCATATTTTCTTATATGGTCACTGCTATATTGCTTTTGTTCTTTTTATTGTCAGAAAATGTAACAGCGTCGTGTGTGTTATAGGCGTCCGACCTTACACCGGTAGCAGTGCCCTCTGAGCGGATGGGTGGCAGAGCAGTGATACTGTTCACCTCAGCAGGATTTTGGCAGATAAGGGTGGCAAGGACAGCAGAATGAAAATCAGTGGCATTCAACCTCCCATTCAGCCATTTTATTTAGAGGTCACTGATTTGTATTTATATTTAGAGGGAAAACATGCAGTTATACCATTATAATACTTACTTAACATTTACAGGGTGTGAAGTTAAGTTTATATTGTGCTTTAAATGTAAATCTTAGGGGAGAGTGTGGTCTTCCTGAGAGGAGGGGGAATACGTTAGGAGCGATCAGCCCCAGAGGGTTGCTTTTCTCTTTGATATTGTTTGAGAGGAAAAGACTGCATGCTAAAATTAGATCTTTAAAGTTATCCCATTGGGAGATTAGCGCTGATTTGAGATGGTCACACAATCTGAACTACATTAATCCAATCAGAGCGCAGGCATCGTGAACTGTGGGACTAAAGGAAACGGTGTGACTCAGGTTTACTAAAAAAAGTCAATTGAAAAGAGCACCTGGGCTAATTATACGCGCCCCCATTAGACATCCTTCTATTACTAATTGGTGGTATAATAAGTACTGTGATATGAGGAGTAGTTTCATGACCTACATGGTAATTCCACTCATGTAAAAATCCCCAAAGGGAAACGATTCTATGTCTGCATTATGTAGTGTTGGGAAAGCTACTTTGAAACTTAGTTTTTCCAGCCGCAAGCTCATAATTTAAAGTAGATAAACAGCAGTCAGGCTGCTCTTTAAAAATATAGGGAATATAGCTAAATAAGATAAGCATCTAACCAAATATCAGATTATTTGATTTCTTTGTCAGAGTGGCAGCATTGAAGTAAATGCAAATAATAAAACTAGAAAACACCCATATTTATTAGTGCTATCAAATCGACTAATTACATCTAACATGAAAGTTTGTACACACACATGCATATATATATATATATATATATATATATATATATATATATATATATATATATATATATATATATATATATAATTACACACACACAAACACAAACTTTTGTTTGTTATATGCAATTAATAAGTTAAATATCATATATTTATTAAATATAAAAAAATTAAATGTATATAAGTTAGAGATGAGAGGTGTTAAACAACATGACTACGTGTACTACTGTTCAATAAGATTTTTTTTTTTTAGGTCTCTTATGCTCACCAATAAATGTATAAAAAAATTATAAAATAATTTTTTTTTAAAATCGTTTGGCCCCAATTTTTCCAACGCTATTGTATTTTGCTACAAAAAAAAGAAAATATAGGGAATTGGTGATTAATTTTACATGATCAAACGTATTAGCCGGTTCAGTAAAATGAATCAGGCTTCTGAACTCTACAATTGAGTGAGCAAGGACAATTTAAAAGAGCGCGTTTGATTATTTCCGTGGTTTGTGTGACTAAAAGCTTCATTCACAATACAAAAACCAGCAATGTATCTTTGTATCACGCTACATTGCTAGTTGTTGGAGAGACTAGCTGACTATACCATTTTGAAAACAGCTGCACTATTATCATTCTCCATGAGAAATGTAGTTATTAGCATCGCTACTTTTAGTTAGCTTCTGTTTTTGTATGTTTTTTTATGGTGGGATTAACATCTGAACCACAAACAGCGCAGTGGACATGCATGACCAAACTGATTCCTGTCATCTTGCTTCGTTAGTTAATTAGCATTTGGTTTGGACTGTGTTCCGACAGGGCTTGGAAGAACGGTTCAGGTGGCTTCCTTCTGGCAGCCAATTGAGGCCCTAATTGGACAAATGTCTCATTGAACTGGTTAAGTGAGTTTCTGGGCACCCATCCCACTCTCCTTGACACTGACATCATCGCTGACATGGTGGATGTGTTCAGGACTGGAGCACGGACGCAGCAGTGATCTGCAGCTGACTGCGACACATGAAAGGAACTGCAGTTTAGTGGACTAAGCATGCAGCTGTGTCTGCTAGTTAGCTAACCTCGATTGGTTCTGTCCCAGAACACCTTTATTTTGTTCTGAGCTTCCCTAGTGGTCTAAGATGCTGTCTGATGTGCTAGTTGCTGAAGTCTTTGATGAGCTGGGAAACAGCTGGGTTGGTGGCTTTAAAGGGATAGTTCACCCAAAAATGAAAATTGTCATCATTTACTTAGTCTCAGCCTCAGACGTCACACCCACAGACCGCTGGCTGAACGTCTGATGGATATGGCACACTTATCTGGAAACACTTCAGGATTTTCGAAGTCGTCATCTGATTGGTTGAATTCTACAGGATGTCCACAAAATGTGTGTGTTGCGTTCTTTAACGGTCTGCCTAGAAACAAATGCCGTGACGCCAAACTCCCTCATAAAAGAAGAACGGCATCGTGTTTACAACTGTGACAGTGAGCGCTTACCAGGATCAACTAAACGCTGGATTTTCAAAAGTATGTGAAGTTCGTGGCTCCATTGTTGCAGTAAACTTGCACAACGTTCTTGAATGAATAATTTATAGATGCACCGGTCTGTTATTGTAGGGACATCGACTTTATATTTTCACGCCCCTAAACATGACGTGGAACAAAACGAATTGTGATTGGTTGCTTTACATGTCAGTCAAACATCCTCTTGGGCGGTCCTTTACCAATGAAAACTGCAATGGAGTCCAGACCTTCTGCCGTCATGAAGGTCTGGCTACGAGAGACTATCATTTACTCACCATCAAGTTGCTCCAAACCTGTACAAATTTCTTTGTTCTGCTGAACACAAAGGAAGATATTTTGAAGAATGTTTGTAACCGAACAGTTGTGGTATTATGGAAGTCAATGGTGCCCCACAACTTCTTCAAAATATCTTCCTTAATGTTCAGCTGAACAAAGAAATTTTATACAGGTTTGGGACAACTTGAGGGTGAGTAAATGATGACAATTTTCATTTTTGGGTGAACTATCCCTTTAACGTGTTTCTACCATGTCGCCCCTTTAATTTGGTCCGTAATAAGCCATGGCTGAAGACGTGCTTTATTGTGTGGGGAACACCGCAGGAAAGAGAGTTGGAAATGGTGAAGGGGGGAAGAAAAGCTTGAACATGTAACGTGCATTCCAGCACTTCTGTAGCTACTTCAGAATAAAACCATGTCCGTCTCATGAGAATACACACAAAACTAGCATATGCTCACTGAAATGTAATGGTATGCATTTTTAAAGATCCCATGAAATGGCTTGACACAGTTTTCTTTTTTATCTTGACGTTTCATTTTTTCATAGCTAAAATCTTTCGTTAACGTCACAAACGTGAAGCATGACTTGCTACTAGCTATTGCTAAAAGACTTCAAAGTGTGTGTATCTATTTAAAGATAGTGTTTGGAGGACACTAGTATATAGATATCTCAAAACTAAAGATGTGGTCACATTTACAGTTGTTCAGCAATTTTTCACTGCAGAAATCTAGTCCAAAAGATTTCCCAATGCAGATTTTGCAGTTGGTCACACGGGTTTGTCTTGTAAACCAACAGAAAGCTGTTTGGTTTGAAGGGGACTTCTGTGTGAGCTGTGCTTCATGCTCTATGCTACTGACATTCGCTTATATTTCGCCAATTTGACCACATCTTAACACACATTGGCTAAAAACCAGACACAAATCTCGGATGTTGATTCCATACATTTACATAAATCTTTTTTAGAGTCGTTCCCCCTCTCTCCAGATGTCTATACCGCTCTCTCCTTAGAGAGATATGATTTTTACTTTAGCAGAAACTTAATGAGTCATTTAGAAACAGCCTGTCAGCGGCAAAAAATCTCACTAAAGTTTGCTCCGCTAAGCAAAACTTGCCCGGCAGTTATGTGTTAATTTGTTTCTCAAGGTCAAGGGGGCATCCGGCACATTGGTTTTCGTACTGGTGGCATTTTCTCGACATACTGCAACACTACAACAAATTCTGCTGTTGTGCGGCAACACAAATTGTTGTATCTGCAATGTTGTAGGCTGAGGTTATACTTTTCTCCTGCTGTTTCATAATTACTTAAATTGGGTGTTTTTTTGTAAAAGCCAAGCTTTTCTTGTTTCAATTTCATATTTGTGGTGTGTTATCCTTTATTGTCTGGTTCCAGAGTATTTTAGATGAGAAAAACAAAAATCAGCCGTTGAGGACAATACAGTATCTGCTGCCAGAGACAAACAGCCATGAGATGCATTTGTTTAAATGTTCCTCTTGGTTTCAGTGTTGTAAGGAAGCTTCAATTACATTAAACACAAATGAGCAAAACAACAGAACATGCGTTTCAATCATCATAACAATTTCTCACTCCTCCTTCAATTTCATGTTGAATTAGCATCAATCTGCCTGTAAATTGAATGCTTTGTCTTTTTCCATCTGTCTCATATCACTGTAGCGACTTTACACAAATATGATAGTGTGACATATGATTCTTTATTATTCCCATATACTGTATATTACAAAAATATTTTAAATAATTAGTAGTTAAATGTTTATATTTAAAGTCTTACATATAAGACTTTTAGACCTTTTGTAGCCTGTTGGTGAAAAGTAACAGTAATATCACATTTTACTATTTTCAAGCTACTATTTTCAGACATTTTGTAGTCGTGAAAGCAGTTTATCAGCAGATGCGTCATGATAGATTACAATAATCATTATTGTCTGTTGTGATTGCAGATGGTGTTGCACCCTCAGTGCCACCTTGCTAACTCTCAGCGAGATTGCGAGCAATCTTCCTAATCATGTTACTGTACACTGGGCAATTCAACTTCAATTTGCCTCCTGCCAATAGTGGCAGACTCTGATTGGCTGTTGAAATTAGGAGCTGCGAGAGCACATATTGAAAATCGGCTTGCCCTGATTTTCCGAAAGGGCCTGTTTTTGGATTAGACAAGGAACAACCCAGTTCTTTAAGTTGATGCAGTGCCTTTATAGACAGACAAGGTTCTTGATTAAAATATCGCAATGGTAGAATAACCTTTTAGTCATGTACTTGAATGTTAAGAATCCTGTAACTTATAGTCATTATTTATTCATTATTTATTCTTCAGACATTCTTCTTTAAATACAATAACTATCAGCTGTTTGAAAAGTTACATACTACATGTGGTTCTTGACCATTGAAAATGGGTAAAATTTAACAATTTGGACATGGAGTCAGATTGGGGTCCCAATATCTATGGGACTGAACTATATAGGGCCTTAAATATGAAGATTCCAAAATACAAATGTATTAAGAATGTGAATCTAGAAGGATATTAAGATATTTTGAATACTTTTAGAGTTACAGGCATGCAAACTTTGGAAATTGAAAATTTATGTAACTCAGACGTATGTTTTATTCAATTGAGCTGATAGAAAAAAAATTATACATTTCTAGTTTTAACATTATTTGTTCTTTAGATATTCCCCTTTAAAATAAAAAAAAGTATCAGCTATATGCAAAGTGGTTTTGGTTTTTGACCACTGAAAATGTGTACAATTTACTCATGGAGCCGCATTAACATGTCCATATCTTTAGGATTGAACCATTGAGGGCCTTTAAAATGAAGATACCAAAAAAAAAAGTTTAAGAACCAGAATACAAAAGGATATTGAGATATCTTTAATACTTCTTGAGTTACAGGCATGCAAATTTGAGGCAAAAAACACAAGAAGTGCTTTTTGCCATTTTTGAACTGTCACTGTTGGCATATAATGAAACAAAGATGGCTAAAGTCAACAGATTTTACTAATATGCCTACCAATCTCTGTGTAAAAATTGTCATTTTGACCCCCCTCTACAAAATAGTGGATTACGCCATAAATATACATCTGTGACATTTAATATTTTGGCTTTCATCACTATTTATGTATGTCTCACTACAGAAAAAAAATTAACAAAATAAAAAAATTGAGCCAGGGACTTCTGGTTGAGTTCACACGGAATGACCCAATAGTGATACTTGATGTCTGTGCTCCTAAACTTTATAACGTTCTATGTGTTTGGTTAGCAGTGCTGTTTGACCATCTTTAGACTCAATGTGGCATTTTTGCTGCCATGACCCCTGGTTGACCTATCCGACTGAAGCAGCGGAGACAAAAAGAGAGCAAGTGACTTCATTCTGCTATTCAGAGCAAGCCTCACAGTTCTTTAGGAAGGATCTCAAACTTTCCTGGGCTGGCTCAGGACTGAAGCGCAGCTAAGGAGCCAAAGGCTGAGTGATAGAGGGACCCCTGCTGTTCCTTTCACTCATCAAACACACTTCCACACAAAGAGACACACCCACACACACACACTCCTGCCCCCAGACCTCTTCCACTTATCTTCTTGGCACGGTCTTCAGACGGCCTTCTGTCCGCGTACAGTCGTGTGTCCGAGCCTTATGTGTGTGAGAGCTGAGTACCGGCCAGCTGTCTTCCTTTCACTTTTTGTGCCTCTGTAAGCACGTCCTTCGTCTTCTCTCTTTTCTCCATCTCTGTTTTTGTCTCTCTCACACTGTCTTTCTAGCTAGTCCATAACATTACCATTAGACAGCACACCCTGCAGTGATCTCATTACTGACACACACACACCTACTCACACTCTCTCTCCTTTTTTTCACTCTCCTTTTCTTCCTAGCAATCTTTTGTTTCTCTCCCTCGCTCTCTATTTCGTGAGATTCTGCTTTTTTTCACTGTGAATTATCGCTTTTTTGTAGTCTCTCTGTTCTCTCTTGCCACTGCTTTAAATGTGTTTTCAAACCATGGTTTTGTACTTTGTGCCGTTAAAGAGGCATTTTAAATCTCTGTGGACGCTCTCTTAAAGTAATATTTTTTCCCAAAAATGAAATTCTGTCATCATTTACTCACCCTCATGTTGTTTCAAATCCAAATGACTTTCGTCCGGAACTCAAATGGGGATTTAATGAATTGTACTAGTTGCTTTTTTCCATTGAGTTACAATAAATGAGTTGCTCAAGCCAAGAAAAGTACATAAAACTATCATTAAAAATAGTTATTTTGACTCTTCCAAGTCTTCTTAAAAGTTTTGTTTGAGAAACTGACCAAAACTGAAGTTGCTATTAGCTGAAAATCTCAAAAATCTGGAACTAGAACATTCATTAGAAAAGTGGCAATGTCCAATTTTTGAATGACTCATTATTTTGAGTCCGATCTTTTAAGTGAATCAGTTGATGCAGTTTACAAAACTGTTTTGAATGATTTGATTCTTGAGTTCAACTCACTTATTCAGCTCACTGGAAGAGAATCAGAGTAATTGCATGGAAAAGAGTGACCAGCGCATTCTGCAAAATCTTTATTTTGAGTTTCACGGAGGTTGCATGCTATTTTGAATATAGCCGTTGTCTCATTTTCTAGACTGATTACATTAAGATCAGGAGAGTTAATTAGGTAGTTGATGCTAATGCGCTCTCTCAGGATCCCATGTGCGCTGCATCTGTTTATTCCTACCCTTCTACTTTATTAATCTCCCAACTATAAACTTCTGCCACTTCATTTTTTCATTTCATTCATTACGATATTGACTGCCAGCCGTAATTGGTCTTAACGTCATGAATTGGGTAAATTAACCTTGTGATTACAGTTAGTCCTCGGCATCCACGGTTCTTGACATTTTAATTCCCATTTTTATTCCCTCTTGACTAAATTCGAGATGCGGTCAGTTTTATAAGCTCTGTTTCCTGAGATTGCCTATAAGAGGAGGACAGTTTGAAAGAACATGTGGAATCTAATATACTTTTATTTTTTTGCTTACCAATTCACATGCTTTCTGTCCTAAATAGTATACAAGATTTGACTTAGTGCATCCCAAATTTTAGTAAACTGACAATTAGTAAGCCAAAGATGATGCCTGGGTGATATTTCTTGCTGTTTTTTCCCCCCAAAAGTCTGCATCCATGAATGATTTCAGACCTTTACCCATAACCACTTGCACAACAGAATAGTACTTTTTTGTTCAAGTGGCAAATGCTATTTTGTTGCACACTCAAAAGTGAAGTACATGCAGTATATCACTATGAATAACAAAAGTCAGACTCCAACCTGATTCGCCCACATGAGCACCAGAACTCAACATGACAGAACATGTATGCTAACCACTCCGACACATACTGTGCTCTTAAATTAAGCCCAAATTAACATAAATTATCTATAAAATGTGTGACTGTTAAAAGTAAAAGCTGTTCTTGTTTGCTAAAACAGAGCAATGTGCTAGCAACGCCAAGATCATGGGTTCGATTCCCAGGGAATGCATGCATTGTAAAACGTATACAGCTTGAATGCAATGCGAGTTGCAAATAATGTCTGCCAAATGCATAAATGTGAATGTAAATGGGTGAGGTAGTACAGCAAATTGGACTGAAAATAACTGCTTTTGTTGGCTAGGTATCCATAGCGAGTTCCTGAAGTGAAACTGACGCCTTTTCATCAAATGCAGATTGTTTTTAGTTGCATTTGACAGCGTTAGGTCCTGCGGTTAACATCGGGCACCTCCGTTTCGATAATATGTCACTTTAGCTGTAGTGTACTACGTGTTTTTTCAGTGTGTTTGTGTAATTGAATACAGAGTGTCAAAGTCACTGTAATCCAGTCTTTCTCTCTCGCACTTGAGGTCTAAATGTAATTGTGTGAACTAGCGATTTGGGTCGTGGTTTCCACTAACATTTGACAGTATGATCAGGACTGGTAAACCACATAAGAGAAGATCTGTGCTCCCGACTCAAAGTCTTCCTCTAAAGCGTTCAAAAGATTAGAGCTGAGCGGCAAACTCATTGCTAACAGATGTCCTTGCGGGACCTCATTCCAGCATGTTTAGAAAAGGGAAACCTCTGTAATGACACAGAAACATCTATTTCATATTAGCTGGGCTGTGATGTTTGCTGTTCGCTGCGGTTTGGTAGAAGCCCAGAGCATTAGCATAGCGCGGCTAGTCATCAGCATATCGATATTCAACCGGAGTGCCCGGCTCACATAATCACTGCAGGGAAAGCATTTGAAATTCATAGAAATTCCTGCCAATCGTGTTGGCCTTATTGATATGTTACTGTGGAAATGAAACAAAGTTCCATAAGTTTCTTACATAAAATTATAACCCACCTTTAGCATAGAAGGGAATGAGGCCATGAAAATGAAGGGGGAGGGCACAGGGATAGATAATGTGATCCAGAGAGAGAGAGTAAAAGTTTTTTTTTTTTTTTTTGGCTGCGGTTCCACAAATAGATTTATACTGTCCGTCAAAGTGGACAACTGGCCCGTCGCCAGACCATATTGATTTACTTTACAAAGCACTTGAATGGGCCAGATATCTGTGATCACCCAATTCATTAGTGTAGTCTCTTAGAGCAGAGGGGAAATTAGATAAAAGCTAAGCCTAGAGATGGGAAAATCTCAAATTGTCCTGCATGTGCATGTCTGTAGAGGTAGAGTGCACTTTAAACCAATTAAAACCTGCTTGGCTTTCACTACAGCAAACATTGTTATACACCATGGGCCCTAGTTGTAGTTTGACTAACCCATTATGTTGTTGAAAAAAAGGAACTATTAATTTGTGGATAGTCTCGCGTAGCCAGACCTTCAGACTGACGGCAGAAGGTCTGGAATTTTTCAAGCTTTCATTGGTCGAGGACCACCCAAGTGGACGCTTGACTGACATGTAATGCAACCAATCACAGTTCGTTTTGTTCCGCGTCATGTTTATGGCCGTGAAAATGTAAAGTCTATGTCCCTGCAATAACAGACCGGTGCATCTATAAATTGTTCATTCTAGAACATTGTGTAAGTTTACTGCAACAATGGAGCTGCAAACTTCACATATTTTTTAAAATCCAGCGTTTAGTTGATCCTGGTAAGCGCTCACTGTCACAGCTGTAAACATGACGCCGTTCTACTTCCACAAGAGAGTTTGGCTTCACTGCATTTGTTTCCAAGCGAACCGTTAAAGAACGCAACACACATGTCTCACGGACATCCTGTTCAACCAATCAGTTGACAACTTTGAAACTCCTGAAGTGTTTCCAGATAAGTGTGCCATATGCATCAGACGTTCAGCCAACGGTCTGGCGGCATGACGTCTGAGGCTGAGACTGAGACTAATTTGTGGATAACTGTTGTTAAAGAGATCAAAATCAAAAAATCTAAATTCTATCATTTACTCACCTTCATGTCTTTATAAACCCATTTGACTTTCTTTCTTCAGTAAAAAAAACAAATTAAGATGGTTTGCATAATATCCTGGCTGCTCACTTTTCATTCAGTAGAAGTGAATAGGAACTTTTTCAAGCACCTCATATGGTGACTCATATGGTGTATTTAAAGCCTTCTGAAGCCATTCGATAGCTCTTTGTGAGGAAAAGATTGAAATTGAAACCACTAGAGAAAATACCTTTTACTGTAGCTCTCAAATCTCATTCACACTTGTGTTCATTAAGGCTCATTCGTGACACAAAAATCCAGTCATTTCTATAGGAATCCATGCGATCAAGAATTTTGCGTGAGGATGAAATATTTCCCCACACAGATTTTGCAAAGAGTTCAGGTTGGTCATACAGAAAGTTTCTTGGTTTGATAGGGACTTCTCCAAGCTTTACACGTAATGTGACTGCACCTTCAGTCTCCGATTATGCCGCATGTTTGAATATTAAACATTTGCAATGAACATAAAGAGACATGCTTCCCTTGAGTGGAAAGCAAAAACACCCGTCGTCAGTCGTTTGTTGCGCTGTGATTTGTTGATGCTGTTGCGTCTCTGTAGAGCTGGCTTTATCAGGTAGCTTTCAAGTGAGGCTCTCTGAATGATGTTGTTTTTGCTGTTTTTTTTACACAAAAAACACATTGTTTGTGCTTGTGAGAGCATTTTCCCTCCTTTTCTTTCCCTGTCACTTTTAATAACACTTTCAAAAACTTTCATCTTGTTTGGACCGTGTCTACAATCGAAGCAGCTTTGTATCTTACACGTCTCACTTAAGAACTCATCTCAGCTGACAAGATGTATTGTGTTCACCAGTGCCATTATTAGCGTCAAAAGAGTTTGTAGCGCCAGTGTAGAGATGTGTTCTACTGAGAACTTTAATGTAGATCATTAACACTTTCTTGAAGCATCTACAAGGAACTAACACATGACTTGGCCCCATCTGCCCTGTACATGGAATATACGTGCTCTAAGAGATATCTATGGTGTTTTAGTTTTTTTTTTTTTTTTTTAGCTGCCTTCAGAATATTATTGGTAATTTCCTGTCTTCTCTTGGCCTGTCCACCTCTTTCTGTCTTTATCATCTTCGAGACAGCATTCAGACACCATCATCTCTAATGAATTCTGATACTTATCTAATAGCGTGCGATAATGTTTCAAACGTCAGGTAATAATGTCTCCTTCACTAAGTCATTACCGGGCCTTCACCCCTTTTCCGCGTCCACCTTTCATCCCGTCTTGGCATGGATCACAGACGCCCCCCAACCCCCCCTCCCCATCCTCCTGTTCAGCCGGCTGGCTCATGGCAGACTTCCCTGTGACGTCACACTTCCATGCGCCTAATACAAACTGACAGCCTCCCCTCGTTCATGCATCCCAAATGCACTTCCAGTCATTTAGACTAGCAGAAAAAGGAAATGCTCACTTGCCTGCAAATTCCTCTATAATACCCTGCTTCGCAACTTAATAACTCCTGTTTTATTTACTCAGGATACCTAGGATCTTAAAGTCAACATGGAAACATGAACATGTTTATTTTCCTAATACATGTTTCTGGTATGACTGAACAATTCATCTGTGCACACTATTCATAAGAAATAAAAATAAAACAATACAAGAAATAAATAAAAAATAAAATGATATTTATAAGAAGGAAATATCATAAACAAATAAAGAACAATACTTAGCATTTATTTGTCTACATATAGTAGTAATTCATTATAACCAAGTTTGTAAGTATGTATTTATTTATTTATTAAAATAACTTAACTTTAACTTGCTTAGCATTGAAGTTTTAGCATTGTCCTTTTTCTATTTTTAATAATTATTTCTTTAACTTAACATTTAAGTTGTATAAATTAATATTTTTATTAATAATTGCTGTAACCCTATAATAATAGTTGTAAATTCACATTCATTTATTTGTTTATTTTTATTAATCGATTAACTTTAACTTGCTTAGAATTTAAGTTGTAGTATAAACTTATTTATTTACTTGTTTTTAGTTGCTTATGTTAATGAATTGAACCTTACTGTAAATTGTCACCGAAATAATAAGAATGGTTTCCGTAATTTATTTTTCTGAGCTTCTGAAGCAACATTCTTTTTGTTGAATGTTAGGACGAACTTGATCTTCAATCTCCACATAAGGGTCAAAACACACTTAAATCCAATGTTAGATAAAATCAGATCCAATCATTTTTTTCCACTTGCAAATATATTACAGAAGCAAAATGGGTTGCTATTTCATGTTGACTTAACGATACTGCAAACATCCTTTCCTTTCGCTCATGTTCAGGCTAACCTAGAGTACTGAGAGTTTTCCACTATAGGCAGCAGAGCACAGAGGAGGTATTTTGCTCTGTGGTTCTCATTTAGAATCCTGTGCGAGTAGCTCTTTTTCGGCATTGCTGGCTTCAGGCTTTTTCATTATGTTTTGCCGGGGAGTCAGTGCAGAGGGTGACAGAAGTGCTAGTGCACGGAGCAAGGTCAGGGCCATGTAATCCCATTACACAATCAAAGAGAGGCAGGAAATGCCAAGCACAGGGTTACAACTCAGGTAGGTCTGTGTATATTTTTGTGAGTGTGGTGTGTAATATGTAATAAGGAGTGGCATATTAGGTTAATGTCGCGTCCCAATGCAAGGCTTGGTGGTTTTGGAGATGTTTTCTACACTAACATGGCTAACGTTGCTGGTACTGATGTCATCCATTAAGCAATAATCACCGCCGGCGCAATGCCATCACACGCCTTCTCAAGAGGCCATACAAGGGCAGCCATGCGGTCACAGTCGAGCGCAGACTGTGTGTATTCAGAGCATAAACAGAAGATATGTTGAAACTGGGCCTGTTTCTCTAATAGAAAAATACAGTGATAGTACCAATGTTCAGGGATGGTGTCATATGGTAATACCTTGGTGCTGCAAATGCATGATGTAGTACGGAATGAGAACTATGTTCATGTGCTTCAGAAAATGTCGTAGTATTACCATGTCAAAAAAGCATAGTACTATGTATTGGTACTCCAAGTAACTTAAATACCATGGCACCAAAAAAAAAAATCATGATATTACCATGGTTCACGTCCAAAAATGCAGTAGTGCTACCATGGTACATCTCTGAAAAAACATGGTGTTCCAAAAAGAATGCCATGGTATTACAATGTCCAAAAATCACGACACTGGTACTCTACCATTCTTTTTTTTATTTTTTATTAATACGTTGATTCAGGGATGCATTAAATTGGTAGACTGGGTAAACCCAGCCTGATCTGCCAGCGATTTGATTTCGCCCTGCAGCTCAGGCTGGAAACCTGTACATTAATTTATCCTGTTTCTGTTACACATTTGCAGGAACCAATCACAGACTGGCTTATCCACCTGGTGCGCTATTGGCGGGTTTAACACAATGACGGATAGAAAAGCGATGGATCAATGGCCGTTGATCACGCCTCTTGTGGTCTGATTGGTTGAAGGACTATCCAATTGCATACAGAGTCATTTGAATTATGCCTGTTGATCACGCCTCTTGTGCAGTAGAAAATACAGAGCAGACTCTCCAGACCAATGTTCAATCTTAAAAGATTGAGCTTGGTCTGGTGATAGCCAGACAATTAAATTGGTCAAAATTGACAGTAAAGACATATATGATGTTACAAAAGATTTCTGTTTCAAGTAAATGCTGTTCTTTTGAACTTTCTAGTCATTAAAGAATCCTGACCAAAAATGTACCACTTTTTTTTTTTTTTGCAGAAATATTAATCAGTACAACTGTTTCCAACATGAATAATAAGAAATGATTTTGAGCACCAAATCAGCATATTAAAATTATTTCTGAAGGTGACACTGA
Organism: Coreius guichenoti; assembly: GCA_039654105.1. NCBI lineage: Eukaryota > Metazoa > Chordata > Actinopteri > Cypriniformes > Gobionidae > Coreius > Coreius guichenoti. The sequence goes on from CM077178.1 coordinate 12,959,312, forward strand.
AGACTGAAAATTCAGCTTTGCCATTACAGGAATAAATTACATTGTAAAATATATTAAACTATACAAGTTATTATATTTTAATGTATTTGTTCAAATAAATGCAGTCTTGGTGAGCATAAGACAATTCTTTCAAAAACATTAAAAAATCTTACCAATCCCAAACTTTTGGGAAAACAGTGGTATTCTAAGGTACTTTAAAGAATACTATATTCAAAAAAGCATGGTATTACCATAGTTGATGTAAAAAAAAAAAAAAAAAAAAACTCATAGTATTCGTAAGTACTTAAAAGAATATGTTATTAACATGGTACCATCATGGTACATTGTCCAAACAATCATATCATTCCAAGGTACTTTAAAGAATAGCATGGTATTACCATGTCACATATCACAAAGAACATATTTTAAGGTATATCAAAGAATGCCATACAATTATCATGGTCAAAAAAACATGGTAATACCTTGGTACCTTTGTGTAAGTGTATTCAAAGATTTTTGGATCGGTGTTGTTGGTGTGTTTGGCACACATAGTTTGGCTCAGCTCAAAGCAGCTGCTGGTCCGGCAGGGGGTCCAGACCCACGGGCTGCGTGTGTTTGTGTGTGTGTGTAGGGTTAGAGTGTGTAGATTTGGACCCTGACCCGTAGTTTGTTTTTCTGTCGACCTCATAGGGAGTTAGTAAACAGCTGCCCCTCGGGCTGAGTAAACACGGGGAGCACTCCATCATCAGTTCAGTCACTGTCTATACGCTCCCTGGGTATCAATGAAGCCGCACTGGCCCCAGTATCTCCCTGATCTTCTGTGAAGGCTTTTAGAGATGTTTTCTTTTTGCAGTTTTCTCTTTGTTTCCCCCTCAGAGTCAATGAACATCGAACACAATTCAGCTACACTTGAACCACTTTGATTATGCAGTTGCATCAAATCAGCGTTGTGTAAATTGTCTAACTATTGGCAGAAACGGCCCCGTTTCCTCCTCCCCTGCAGGTATGCGGTGTTTTGACGCTGAGTGTGAGAGCTGAAAGGTGTGTGGTGGATCGGGTGACAGTCTTGGCTTCCTGGGTTGCCCCGTGTAATGAGATCTGTCTGATGTTTTGGCTACTCTCTCTCCAGAGCGCTGTCTGCTTTAGACAGGGTCACACTGAGCGGCGTGACATAGATAAGATTAACTGTGTTGCACAAGATCAGGTTTCAAGCACTCAAATGCTGACTTTCTCTTTCTTTTTTCTCCCCCGCCTTCTCTTTCTCTCTTTATATTGGCAATCCAATGATGATTAAGGGCTCTTGGTACATAAGATGGTGTGAGATTCAACTCTCTCATAATTTTATAGAACATTTAATGAGCGTTACCCCGCCTGTGGCCCAAGACGGGAATGAATGAATTTAATATACATTAAAATGGTGGGCCAAACAAAGGAAAACATTCTATAAAAAGAAATAATATACATTATTTTAAATAAATACACCCTGAATAAATAAATGTAAAATCAAATATTGATCGATCGATTGATTGATTGATTTCTTTGTTCATTTTACTAAACATGTATTTATTTATTTACTTATTTAGGGTTTGCATTTATTTATTCAGGATTTATTTAATTATTTATTTTGGATTTGCATTTATTTATTCAGGATTGATTTATTTATTTATTTAATTGTGGGCCAAACAATTGAAAGAAATATCTAGAGAACTAAATATAATGTAGTGTAATAAATAATAAATAAATATTAGTATATTAAATATTTTTTAAATTTTCATTGTAATTTCAATGTTTATGAATATGTCTAAAAAAAATGCAATTAATTTATTATTATTATTATTATTTTATTTTTTGCTCAGGCTTACTGATAGTTTTCATAGACATTAAAATAGAACATAAAAACAGGGGGAAAAATCCTTTTCTTAATTTGTATCTTTGTCCAAGCTTATGGAAAGTTTATAGAGTCTGTTGGCCACAGACAGTTATTTTATAAGCAAGGGCCATGGAAGAGAACGAGGCCCAACAATAACGTCTAAAAGTGAAAAAAATGCAGACCTCTGGGATCATGTAACCAACAATGGCAGCATGTCTTCAGCAGTAGCGGTTATACTGGCTGCTATTGTTGCCTTGTGAGATGGAGAGGAAATTGTTTCTCCTTTCAGACCACAATGACTTCCCCCATAAAAGAATCATCATCAACTGTCAGAAGAGGAAAACAATATATTTACTCTGCAGGCATCTGTTGTCTGTCTCTGTTTTTACTTCCCTCTCTCGCTCTTCTATATTTCCAGCAAGCTCTTTCTACTCGGCTTTAGAAGGGATTTGGATTTTGCATCAGTACCGCCATCTCATATCAGATTTAAAGTAGACAGTGTGGGTTTTAAAGGATGAACTGAGGAATTTAGTCATTTTCTCTACTCAATGCCTGTTTTCTCTTGTTCTCTCTTTTTTTGCTTTTTCTTGTGCCCTTTCACTCTTTTTACCCTGAAATGGCGCTCGAGATCATTATAGGATGCATTTGTAAATATTTTTACTCTGCTCTTGTTCAACATCCTCCACACAAGCCACAGACATCTAAACAGAAATAGGTTCACAAAATCTGAGAACAAAACAACTGATTCGGCTTAGACACAAAGACCTAATAAAGAAACCATAAAACAGACAGTAAACGCAGCAGCTTTTTGCCTAACGGGTCCATTAACTTTTTAAGAGTCTTGAATAGTCTGTTTTCTATCCTCTTCCTCACACAGTATACTTCTTCTCGGCTTCTTGTTTTGAGAGTGCCAGGACTTCTTAAAAGGATAGTTCATCCAAAAATAATTTTCTCACCCTCATGTCGTTCCAAACCAGTCGAAACATTCTTTGGAATATCTTCTTTTGTGTTGTGCAGAAGACTATCCCTTTAGGATGATCCTCCAGTCCTAAATGTGTTCATACACTTCAGAAAGTACAACTTTCAGCACATTAGGACCTTCATTAAACCACTTTCCTGATCCAGTTGCTCAGGGGACTACAAGTCCCACAATGCACTTGACCTGAAAGAGATTACATTGCCCTCAGTGCTTAATGCTGTTGTATTTCTACTGAGGTTTTGGTTTTACACTATTGAGTCAGCATCCCAGACAGTGCAAAAGCAGGGAAATTGTTAGTTTACAACATGTTTCTCAGTGATTTATTGCATCAGAATGCAGAAGAGAATGTTTAAATGCACAATCATGCTTTTCAGCAGACCCACAAGCTCATGTTTGCTCAGTTATTTGATTGATATAGATGATGGTCTGTAATCCGATTCAGTCTTCTTTTTTTCTGCACATGGGATGGCACGTGTTCATCTGTCCGACTAAGTCGCCAACTGATTTGCTTCAACTTCTGCGCTGCGAGTGTATGTGTGTAATAATTGCCAGTGAAAAGCATAAATCTTGTTTGAATGAAACAGCACAAATCCCTGGTTAGGCTGCATTTGGATAAGCTGCTTGTACTGAGCTTAGCCCCTTTGATTTGTCCTGAGCCCCATCTGAAATGGAGAAAACCTTAGATAAGCACAACTTACCAACAGACAAATAAATGCTTCACATTCGTTTCAATTGCTACCAAACCTGAATTCGATAACAACCCCTCCCCCTGCTCCTTCAGGTCTTTTCACATTTGGGTTATTTGTTGTGTGTGTCTTTTTATTTATTTATAAAAATCACATTTATTTATTAGCTTTGATGACACAGACATACTATGGTTTGATTCCAAAAGATATAAAAATATAACAAACACAAAATAATACAATTATTTATGCATTTATACACTTCCCTACCAACCAAACAAGCGTTGATATATATCTTTTTTTTTTGTCTTTTTTAATGATGTCATAAAATTATTAAATAAATAGAAGATGACATGTTTTCCATTCAAAAGTTTGGGGTTAGTAAAAATAGTTTTGTGTTTTTGAAAGTCTTTTATACTCACCAAGGCTTCATTTGACCAAAAAAAAACCACGGTAAAACATTATTGCAATTTAAAATAACATTTATTTTAATATATAATGTTCAGCATCATTACTCCAGTCTTCAGTGTCACACGATCCTTCAGAAATCATTCTAATATGATGATATGCTGCTCAAGAAACATTTCTTATTATCATCATTTTGCTGTTTAATATGTTTGTGCGTGGAAACCGTGATGCTTTTTTGTAACATTATAAATGTCTTTACTGTCACTTTTGATCAATTTAATGCATTCTTGGTGAAATAAAAGTATAAATTTTTTACTGAAAATTTTGAAAGGTATTATGTAAGAGAGGTAAAGTTAATTTGTTTTTAATTATGCTACTGTTATCACCCTTGCTTGATCTTATTTTAAGGATGCTTAGATATTTTAGCTGGAAAATGAAAAAAATACTAGTTAAGAAAAGACTCTGGTCTGCACCAAAAGTTGTAGTGTGAAAGCCCCCATATATAGAATATGAGGATCTGTATTTCTTATCTTTTTGGTTATGAATATGGCAACGGAGTTGAAACACATCACTTTAATTTTAGATTCAATATTTTCCACAACACTGAGCCTTTTGTTTCCTGATGCCTGAAGCATCCTTCTCTTCAACCGTGTGTGTGTGTGTGTTTTGCGCCGTGGTGTCCCAGCGACCTGGGGCTGCCCGCCGAGTTCTGTGGTCCTTTTATTACACATCTTTCCTGTACTTTCCCTTGCTGTATCTTTGTCCAACTGTCCTGTTGAATTTTTCTCTCTCCAACTGTTCTTCTGTGCACTTTCGAATATTAGCATACTGTTGCCACTACAGGCTTCAACTTTGCAATTGATGGTTCTCCAGGCTGTCACATTATACAGCTCCGCTTCTTAATGTAAGCTACGACGGGGGACCATATGGATGACAGCCAGACCCCATGAAAAGAGGGGGTCTGCGAAGCATTATTTTGAAGTTTGTGGAAAGTTTATTTGTCTGAACTTGGCGGGAGCCTAATCCGGTGAGAAAAGCAGAGTCAGAATTGGGTGGCATTGCGGGTTAGAGTTACTGTAAAGGTGAAGGAGTGTGAGTGGGCGACGAGTTGTCACTGGAGCCCTCAAAACCCCAAACAGCTGAAGGAAACCTGCTGGCCTTCAGATTAGCGATGGGAAAACAACGACTCCTGACAGGCCCTGTAATGTGCAAATAAGCCCGAGGTTTCAGTGTCAACCTCTCTGTCAGTCTCTTGGGCCCTTAAGTACTTTAAGTCTAAAGGACTGAACTTATTTGCTTGGATTTGTTTGGATTTATGGCGTTTGTGTTCTCGTGTCAAGGCCAAATGGTATTTGCTACAGCTAAGATTCCTTTATAACAAAGACATGAAACTGTATCCAAGTTATGACTTTTTAAATGGGGAAACTGGTCCTTTTAGATGTGTTAGACGATCCTTGATGGGTATTGTAGAAGCACTGGTATGGTATCCTGCTATTCCAAACTAAAAATCCAATACAAATGAATGTATCTTGGAAAAATGAGAGCAGATACTCTGGTGTTAGAGTTCTAATTCAGCCAATTTAACATATTCAAGTCTTTAGCGGAGAGGAGCCAACAAACCTCTTTACTCATTACACGTTCTACAACTACAAAAAGACTCTGTCTTCCATTTGTTTCTGGTTTGTTTTCCGTGAGTGCCGTGTTGAAATGTAGCTAAGTATTTCAGTTACGTGCAGCCTGGATTTCTTTGCGAATCCCTCGACAGGCTGAAACTGAAAATGCTGAGTTTTCTTTCCTAAAATGGCCTCCAGCACTGTCCTCATAACCCGGCTAGCCAGCAGGGCTTGACATTTGCCACCTCATTAATGGGCTAATTAGCCTGATTTAGACTAAAAGAAGTGCGAATCCATCCATCCATCTATCCATAAGGGAATTTCATATTGTACAGAGTGCAATTTTATCTTTCCCAATTTTTCTTTATTTCTTTTTTTGGCTCACACCACTCAATAGAACAATAGAAGTGCTTTTTGTAACTTCAGGATTGTCGAGTAAGTATTTCTCAAGCTCACTTTTTCAGCTTCCACCATTCAATTCTATAGCCAGACAGCATTCTAAGGCCTGCGCTTGGTCTCATTGTCCCCACAGACCTCCCTCTACGAAAGTTTTTTTTTTTTTTTTTTTTTTTTTTCATTCAATTGTTTCTCAGATAATTACATTTTGATTCCATACTTCAATTGAATGGCTTTGCACTTAGTTTCGTTATGACAATTTTAGTTATTTTTTTTCTTCTCCATTAAGAGGCTGTTGATTTGCAGATGGAGAGAGAGAGGAAAAGAGACAGAGAGGCCTCTTCAGGCACCTGACATTTTGCTTCTCTTCATTTAAAAGGAGAGGCAAACAGTCAAGGTCTAATTAAGACATCGATTCAGGCACGGTTATGAGCATTGTTCACTTTTTCTGAGACACACCACAACGAATCTCTTTAACTCCCTTCCTGACTGACATGTACTTATTGCTTGAATGTATATATGTATGTATGTATGTGTGTGTGTGTGTGTGTGTGTGTGTGTGTGTGTGTGTGTGTATACACATACACCCTGACTGGACAAAAGAGTCTATGATTGGATCATTATTGCAGTGATTATTTTGTTTCTAGCATGTTATATGTTTGGCAACAGTTCTTCCAACCCTAATTGATGGAGTGTGTAGCTTTCATTTCTTAAACAACCATATAGGAAGACACATCATGGCCATATTCCAGGATGACAATGATTGATCAGGTTCAAACTGTGAAAGAATAGTTGGGAGGGAGCATGAGGAATCATTTTCACACATGAATGAGTCCAGACCTTAAATTCACTGAAAGTCTTTGGGATGTGCTGGAGGAGACTTTACAGAGTGCTGGACTCTTGCATTGTCAATACAGTATCTTGACCAAAAGTTGATGCACCTCTTGATGGAAATAAATGTTGTGATGTTATTTCGAACAAGAGGTGCATCAGTACATACATATTGCACATTTTTTACGAGACACAGTAGATCTTTTGAAGTTGCCTTTTTCACTAGTCATGAGGGTGTTTGTTTAGAAAGCATAGCTGTGCATTGCCTCCACACGTCTGTCAGTCTATTCACTTCTAGATCTGCCTTTTTGATTGACAAAAACTTAAAAGCACAGTCTGGCCAGTGGCCATGTTTCCACAAGAGGTGGGAAAGCTCAGACAACTCATCTCAACTTTTCTCAACAACTGGGATGCAGCCGTTATTTAGGCTTGTTCTTTTTTGCCCACTTATTTGTGATTTGGGCGACTTTCCGCTTACTGGCCAACTTCAGATCAGTCTGTCTTGTTTCTGGCCTTTTCAGGTCAGGGTTGTGGTTTCTTTCCCAGCTCCACCGTAAGCCTCCAGACTGACTCATTACTGCCGGTTTCCATGAGTACAGACTCTGAGGCTATACTACAGCTTTACCTGTTTGTTCATGGTGCAGGTAACAAGTAGACTTCTTGACAGTCAGGTCTTTGTATGTGCATGCAACCATGACTCACAATGATTTATGTACCCAAGCATGTTTTTTTGTCTTTTAACAAGACGCAGACAGACTTATAGGTTCTCACAGGAAAGAGATTACTTACGGAATATCATAGCCCTCAAAGTCAATATCTGCAATGATTTGGACTGCTGTCGGTGTTAAAGCAATAGGCCTGATTGCTCAAGCATCAGTCAGACATGCCTCAGAGATTAGGCTGAGAAATCTTGTACGGCTGTGTTCTCTCAAAGAGAATGTGTTAAAAGTGCTCGCTTGATCCACCAGTCCCTGAAATGACCTTGTTCTGAAACTTGTGCTGTATTATGAAGGCTTTAGTGAAACACAGACTTCAGTAGAAACAGCATCCAAGGCTGCATGTACACTTGCAATGAACAGATCTGATATTTTTGTGTGCATCTGTTTTATAACTTTTATATCTATATCTTTTCTCATCCATCCATCCATCCATCCATCCATCCATCCATCCATCCATCCATCCATCCATCCATCCATCCATCCATCCATCCATCCATCCATCCATCCATCCATCCATCCATCCATCCATCCATCCATCCATCCATCCATCCATCCATCCATCCATCCATCCATACAAATTTCTGTGAACTCACTAACCATAAGTGATGGTTTTAAATGAGGTCTAGCCTATTTGGTTAAATGACCAGGCATTAATCAAATCAGATGCAAATTTCATGTTTTTATTTTCTATTTACATGCATGCAACAAGATTATATCTGTACCAGAAAATTCTGAATTGGTTGACATTGTAAATGCAGCCTAAATGTTGTGAAAGGTCGTTGTTTGTCCATAAAAAGTGCTTGCTCAGCTGTCAGACGGCCTCCTGGATGGGATTGTTCTAGCAACTGTAATTATGTGGTAAAGTGCTGTTTTTTGTAAACCATCTCTCTTTGTTTCCTCCCTCTCTGTTGCTCTCTCCTGGAAGAGGAAGTTCTCTCATGGCTGAAGTATGTAAAGTTTGGCCAGCAGCAGGGACCACGAGAGAAACCATGACTCTCTCTCTCATATACGATATCAACTTCACAGCCGTTACTGAAGCCAGAGGAGCTGCCATTGAGATTGTGCAGCTGTCGGCCCTCTAAAATGTGGTTTTCTTTCCTGTTCTCATATGCATAATACTGAGGCTAGTGAGCAAGTATATTTTAGTGATATGAACAAGAAAACAGTAGTTTGCTCAGCAGTCGGGTTGGATTGTTTTTACAGTACGCAATGTTAAAACACAGTTCAAGATGTTGTTGATCACTTAAAGCAAATGGAGTTGTGATTGTATTAACAGTGTTTTGCACATACCTCACACTGGCATGTTGTTTCTGAGTTAAAGCCGCAATGGTACTGAATAGTCTTCCAGTCTCCATTGCTAATAACAGCTTTTGCTGTCCACTGTGTGAATTTTTGTGGTGTATCAATTATGGATTGCCTACCCTTTCACAATTTTATTTGAACAGTAAAGACGGCAGTGTCTCGTTGTGTATGTGGCTTAGAGTAGATTCACTCTTTGTTGAGTTTACATTCTACGGGATACTGAAAACATATTTGCGGTTGTCGTTTTTTTTTTTGTTGTCGTTTTTTTTTTTCCTGTACTGCTGTTTTGAATCTGTACAACACCAAAATAAATATATTTTTTATTTTTAAACACATAATAAATCATAGTGAAACATATAATAATAATAATAATAATAATGATAAAATAAAAATATATAATTAATTTTTTTTTAATGATTTTTGTGTTTTAAATATATTTTAGAGTTTTGAGTTTGCAGTCTGAATGGAACTTTTGACTCATCTGATTCACAAACAAATGACTCTTATTAGCCTGTTTTGTTAAAAGAATCAAGCAGTTACTAGGCTTGCTTTGATAGTCGGTGTTGCCGATGTTACCGGTGTTCAGGCGAAACATTTTTATAGTAATAAAATCATTTAGTTCAGTTAGAGAACAAACACTACAATTAAAAACTGAACGTGTCTGCTCAATACAGTGTGAGCCGAACGAGAGTCGCAGCACAAACGCAGCAGGGGTCAGATTTCATTCAACACGAGAGTGAGGAGATGATTGACAAGATGATCGCGGAAGATTTGGCTTCAAAGCTAAATGTAAAAGCGCCTATTTAAGTGAGTTTGTCATTATAATGTTTTGTTGTTGTGTTTTTCATTAAGAATAATAGGCTAATGAACCCACAATTCAAGCAACCCGCCCCCGAATTGGCGCTAATTCTAAACCGAAACTAAAATGAGCACGGCCGCACAGTCATTCATTCACGGCCGCACAGGTGCATGCATTTATGGCCGTACTGTCATTCACGGTGCGTGTCCACTGGCGCGTTTTCAGTTCATGCCTGAAAACACTCGCTTTGCTCCGCACCGTTATGAATGCCTGAGCGGCTGTGTGCATTTTTACTTTCGGTTTAGAATTATTGATTTAAAACCCCCCGCTGGTGATACCGGTATTACCGGTGTTGCCACACGTCGATTAACCGGTGGGAAAATTTCCTCAACGTCACATCCCTAGCGGTTACACTTTACATTGTACTAACTCATAAGTACTGAGTAACTGGTTACTTACTTGTAATTTGCATCATTTACTGTTATTACTATAGTAAGTACATTGTACAACGTGTAACTGTCACCTTAAAATGCACTCTAAAAAAATGGTGCTATATAGCACTAAAAGTGGTTCTTGGCTCGTAAGCATAGGGGAACCACTCCATATCTTTAAAGGTGCTCTACAGCACTTTTCACTGTCAAATGGTGCTATGTAGAACCCATAAGATGTGCCATATCGCATTGTATTTCTACAACAAAAATGGTGCTAAACTCGTAAAACTTGGCTCGTAAAGAACCTTTAAAGGGGCTTAACAGGTACTTTGTATGGCAGTGGTGCTATATAGCACCTTAACTACCCCAAAGAACCGCTGAAGAACCATACAGGGGCTTAACAGGTTCTGTATACGGTAGCGGTCCTATATAGCACCTCAGTCATCCAAAAGAACTGGTGAAGAACCACTGAAGCACCAAGATTTGGTGCTATACAGCATTTAAAGTGGTTCCCCTATGATTACGAGCCAAAGAAACACTTTTAGTACCATTTTTTTGTGCTTTGAGTGTAAAGTGTTACCAGAATTACTAATAAACTCAGAAATTTTGTGTTTGAATCCATCAGCGAGGTAAATTAACTAAGATCGGACTCGCTTACTGGCTGAATATTATATGAAAATGTTAAAATATGTTACAAAATAGTATCGTAAGTATGTTTTGTTTAGGTCAAAATTCTGCAGGAAACATTGACAGACACACATTGACTCCACACAAAATCATGTCAGCCGTGTGAGTAGCCCCAGGGAGCTTGTCTGTGAATGAAGTCTGATAAATTAATTTTTGTTTTTTTCTAGGCTGAAGCAGAGAGACAGAGAGATTGTCTGATGTGTCTTTATCTAACATGTCTTATTACTTTGAGCTTATTAGCTCTCATCATAGACTTTGAGTTAGCTGCATTTTCATCACAGACATTGTTGAATTTTTTCCTCTGATTTATTTTTTTGTCCGCATTACAGTTTTTGAAAGATACTTTTTTTTACACACAAAATAATTTAGGATAAAAAATAATTGACTTGTGACGATTAAATTGAGTGTGTATTTATTTTCAATAATTTAACGACCCATCATCACTTGTTTCGGTCATGGCTCACAGGTGAATCACTCTGTTTTTCTATTCTATTCATTTGTGGCATATGTTGATTTTGTGTGTGTATTTGTGTGCAGATTAGATTGAGCGGTCAGACGGTTCGCTCTGATTAATCACTGAGCAGTCACGCGAAGCCAGAGCGTTTGCAGTCCATGTTTGTGTGACCGACCGATTTAATGGCTGCAGAAACCGTCCGTTGTTTTGATCTCACATCAGTCAAAATGAACAAAACTGGATTGAGAGGGTTGGTCAGCTGTGTGTGTGCGCATATGGCATATGTTCATTTCCATACAAACCTTGTGGAGAAAACATGCATATCCAGGAAGTAGGAAGAGATGTAGACGTAGGCAATAATGATATTGGTTCCAGCACTCTGGTCAAAGGTCAATGAGTCACTGTGAGTTGGAGGACAGGTGATTGATCAGTTCAAATGAGGATTGATTGATATGAATGCCTTGCACACACAGCTAGATGGATACACACTCGTGAAGACAGGCTCGACAGTCATGGGCAATGATTTACTAGGCTGACTGTGAGACAGCTGCACCCCAAACTACCCACCCGACCCCCCCATCCTTCTCTACATGATGGGGGACACAACAGACCCCCCTTCCACCACTTTACCCCTCCTTTTAGGCATGTGTCAGCTGCACCCGTTCCCCAGGCATCCCCGTGCCTCCGGGTCTGTCGGGGTATGCTCAGTTCATACGCCCCCCTTTTTCCTAGCCTCTTTGTCCATTCATTGGGGATTAGTGTTATTGAATTATGCTGCAGCCCTGTCACTCTCCCTAGATCACAGTTTTACCCCCTCCCACCGTCTCTGTAGGGGGCTACGCATGGGAGGGCGTCTGTCCGGGGTCAGGCCCCCCGACGCATGGCTGAGGGTGAGAGGAAGTGCAGGCCCATGAAGCATGACTTCCTCTACCTGGGATGAGTGCCATTGAGCACCAAAAAAGTGACAAGCTGTTCATTTGATGGATGCAGGGGATCGTTTGATTTCATCTTTAATGTTTAACATGTCATGAGCAGGACCACATGGAGTCTGTGCCCATAGTCAAGTGTATAACCATAATATTTAATATTGGTATAGACAAAATGAACAATTTTATAAATCGTTCTTTGAAAAGCCCAATATTAGTAAATATTGATTGACACTTGATAACTCAGTGGAAAAAAAAAAACTCTAATCTTTTTCTGTATTAAAAAGGGTGTTACATAAAATGGTTTGGATTTATTATTTAGTTTAGTGGAAGTTTAGTTTAGTTCAGCCTTCAGTAGTTCAGTAGTTTGTCTGAAAAATTCAATTACATTTTGTTTAGTACTTTTAACTTCATTCAACACATAATTTCCATCTGGACCTGCTCAGTACTCATTGACAAGAAGTCAGACAAAAGAGAGGAGAGGACAGAAAGCGAGAAGAACATAAAAATGGAAAGGGGCAGGAGACAAAGCTTGACGCCAGAGGAGATGTCTGTCTTTCCACATGGCTGCCTGTGCACACGAGTGTCTGGTCTGTATGTATCATAACGCTCTACATGCTTTAGCAACAGACCCTTTAATTCCAGATCTTCATGAGCACCATGCGAAGTCAACAAGAAACTCGCCAACGTCAAGTACCACTGCTAACTAAAAACCAAAACTGCTAGGCGGTTAAATACAGGGCTTGCTAAGCAGGCCTCTAGAATGTTCTAGAGAGAGAAGGCCTCTAGAGTTTTTTGTAAGTATTGCTTGTCTAAAGCATGTCCTTTACCATCTAAGGAGCCACAGTATTTGTTTTAAATATAATGTAACAAAAACAACATACTGAAATGGCCCCACATCCATCCACAACCCCCTCTTAGACGCCCCATAGTTCAGGCACAAGACTGAGGTCAAATGACACACTCACACACAAATACACAATGTGTTTTATGCTTTTGTTGGTCTTCACGCCTCCTTTTGAACCCTCTGTTCCACAGAGCAGCATCAACACTTCCTGTTTGAGAGCCCTCGGGACTGTTTGTTCACATACACACATATTTTACTCTTTCTGCCTCTCCCGAACACAAACTCATTTACCTCATCAAAGCATAGTTTTGTGTATCCCCACTAAGACAGAGGCTGTTTTTGATGCCTCTTACATATGGAGCCCATTATTCAGACGTTATTTATTCACACAAAAGGTGGGGGTCCGGCCAACCATAAAGTGAGGGAAAGGCTGAGAGAGAAACAAAGGGAAAGATGAGCAGACTGTTTATGTCCAGTGTCCAAAATGTTAGTCATTTGAATGGAAAAAGAATGTAGAGAAGGTACCGTTAGGAAATTTACCATGTATGGTGAAAATTATAGGTTTATCAAGACAAGAATTTTCTGTAAAGTATTGTTAATATTATGGTCTTAAACAAGTTTATTGTTACAAGCCCTGGACTGAGAGAAAATGAAGGAAAATTTGAAAATACTAGATAGGATTTTTGTAGAGAAAATAGTTGAGGTGTTAAGACCTATTTCTTCATATTCTAACCACCAAATGTGAGAGAGAAAGGAAGAGAGAGGGACAGAAATTTTTAGAAAGCATGCAAGTTCAGTTACTGAAATTGACCAACAGGAAACCCGAGTGTTTCTGGCCTGAATCTGGACAAACACAGAGCCGACTGGACGGAGTCTGTGGTGAGAGGATAAAAGAGGGGATGAATGAGCGAGGAAAGGAATTTGGTGTGTTCTTTCATTTTTGGCTCTTAGATCTTCCAAATAAAGAGTAGTAACATAACTCTACCTGTTCTCAGAGGATAAAAAAGACAGATCTCTTAAGTATCTCAGTTGTTTCTCATAGAGAGATGAAATGAGATATCTCAATGTCACAGACAGCTCAGATTTTAATATGAAATCAAACATTTCTCACCAAATTATATTTTTTTTTAGTAAAAGATCTTTTTGATGAAAACTGAGAGCTTTCTGTCCCTCCATTGACAGGCTACGCAACTACCACTTTTAAGCCCCAGAAAGGTAATAAAGTAATCCATGTGACTTTAGTGGTTTAACCTCAATTTTATTAAGCGACTTTGTTTGCACAAAAAAAAAAAAACCCCAACATAATTTACCACTTTATTTACAGAATGTTAATCTCCAACGTGCATCAATGGAGGCACAGAAAGCTCTCAGATTTCATCAAAAATATCTTAATTTGTGTTCTGAAGCTGAACAAAAGTCTTACAGGTTTGGAACGACATGAGGGCGAGTAATTAATGACAGAATTTTCATTTCATTTTGGATGAACTAACCCTTTAAAATGAGAATATTATTTGACACACAATTATGTGAAATAAGACTTGTATTCAGAGAATTTAATTAAGTTTTCCTACCATTTCTGTTTTAAAAAAGAAATTATTTTAAGAAACAATTTTTTTTTTTTTTTTTTTTTCTCGAAAGCAAGACAAAAAATCCTTATGTCTGTGTCTTTCTCCTTAGGAACAGAAACATCTAAGAAATAGTTGATACCTAAATAAAAAGCACAGTAACTGAGAACTCCCGAGCTATGAAAGAACAACATTTGAGCAATTAAATAATCCCTTTAAATTTGGTGCAGATAGAGAGACAGCAAGACAAGACAGATGGAAACAGAGAGTCTGTCCTTTCCTGGCCATCTCATTCAAACAACCTTTTTTGTTTTAAAACTGATTTCTGCTTTCATTTAATCAGAACCTGTTATTTAGCGACACAGACGCGGTCCAGCTTGCTAAGACTCGAACAGCCGACACAAGAAGCAAAACATTTGCTTTTCATCTCATTATAGCAAACGTCTTCTTCTCGCAAAAACAATAGAGTGCATTAAATCAACAGCAACTGCGTTTGATCGCTATTCGCTCTGTCGTGGACACGGCGTCTAGATCCGGCTGCCAGAGCCAGACGTTACCTCACAAAGGCAGTTTAGAGGGAGGAAATGCTTTATAGTGCAGGTAATGCAGCATAGCATCGCTCCACAGAGATGGACAGGCAGACAGTAGCTTCTCAGTGCCAGTCGGGACAAATCAACCCAACCCCTAGTGTAAGACCTGCTCTTCAACTCTCACTCCTGGTAATAAACCATAATTGGAGGATATGACACATGCTAGACATCTCATTTTAAACAGATAGTCTAATATTTGTGCATCATGTTCGGCTAGAACATTATTTTTGAGTGTATAGCATTAAACAGCTGTACCTGAATGGACTGTCAGCATTTGAAATAATTTGATTCACATTTGACCCACATTGGACAGCAAGCTGTCATTCTTTTCCATAATGAGGCTCTCTGAGCATGCCCTAGGGCCTAAGCAATGCACATTTGGGGGGGTCACTCTCACACACACACACACACACACACACACACACACACACACACACACACACACACACACACACACACACACACACACACACACACACACACACTCGAGGCCCTTTTCCTCAATTGTCTATAGTGCAACTTTCCTCCTGCCATTGGTGGTTTCCTCCTTGTGGATGAATGTTATCATGTCATGTTTCCGCGTACAGTTAGCACACTCAAATTAGACACAGACACACACTCACAGTGGTTGGGCGCTGACCGGCAGTAATGGCTTTAATGGTACTGGCCTACATACAGTGTCTTCCAGGCTAGTGTGTGTGTGTGTGTGTGGAGCACATAGGACACAGAGCCAGATGAGAGAAGGAAAGGTTAGATTTGCATACATAATAACTAAACCGAGCCATGTGGGTGCTGAACAATGATCCGGATATAAGACATGTTTGTCTCACAGAGCCAGACTTTTGACTATCGCCATGAAGTCTGGTATAATTTGCAATTCATTGTGGCGAAGAAATGCCTACTTAGTGTTTTCCTGTCTGTCTGACTGGCTGACAAGTAACCATTGCGTTTAGAGTTGCGTACTGTTAAACCAACATACCCTGACACAATGCATTTTTGCGTAATATAAATGAGAGAAATGTGCATATTTGGATGCATATTTAGCAATCGTATAGAGTGCTTCCTAGTGTGACCACATCGAGAAGAAAAATCTGAGCAATAAACATTTTAATTTGAATGAACAGCTGTTAATGCATCAGTTCAGACCGACAACATTTGCATGCCATCAATGCAGATTATTTTTTTTAAAAAAAAGAGTCTCGGTAACCCTTAACAAAAAGGCCTCATTTGGTAACATTAGTAACTAACATGAACCAACAACAAGTTTAACTTTATTGTAAAGTTTTACTGGAGTTTTAATATGGTTTCCATTTCACTGCAAATAAAGCTGGCCAACCAATAAGATTCATGCTTTTGGTCACATGGCCAGAGATGGGGTAATTCCCAGTGTATCCAACTGACAGAGAGTGATTTTGCATGTTCATTCAGCCTGTCGTCTTTACACATTGGTCTGAACCATAGACCATAAAAAAATATGGACGACGCATCTTCACTACCTTCCACTGAAGAAAAGTGAAGCCGTCAACGTCCGAATATGGCGCTGACATCTTGCAGATTTGGGACCGAGTCTGCGCAGTAGTGACCTCGGGACCGGAGTCTGTTCAGTAGAGAGCAGGAAGTAGAGCCGCGATATCAAAAGCCCGCCCACACTCTCGCAGATGCAGAACAATTCATTATGTTGGTGTGAAATAAACAGTTATGGAAATGTAGAAATTAAAGCTAAAGCGCCAATCTCCTTCCGAAAATCCCGAAAAAAGTCTGTTAGTGCCTCAGTGACAACTTCACTCAGAGAAGCTGTCAATCTCAGCTGTCAATCATGACGTCACAGCCCCCTTTTTTATAGCATCAAACGGGGGTTATGAGCTATACTGGGACCAACCACCTGGGGGCGATCGAGACGCTTTGGCTTCAGTTTTCAACACGAGTGCGGCAGGCTTGGTCTGAACAGAGAAATCGAATGAGAAAAATGTGATCAAATTTTTGTGCCGAACAGTTGTGTTGATGGCCTTTACTGTCTTACTCTCCTTTCTTTTGCTCTCTTTCTTGCTGTCACCCTTGCTCTCTTCCCACAATGTCACTGCTGGTCTTCTTCAATCCATTAGATTCTCTGTTTCTCTTTATTTCTTCTGATCTTCCCCTTTTACACACACACTGTGCATCTGTCTATTCCTTTTTTTTGTTAGGTGCTCTGTCCCTGTGAGATCAAACACATTTACCTTACTGATTAATGTTAGCGTAAAAAAACAGCTTTTCCTGTCTTTTAGGTGAACTAATGTGGCTAAGCAGCAGTTTGAAGCAAATCTTGCTGAAAAAAAGTTAGCTAGCTACCTGAATAACAACACAGCTAGGGAGGACTGAAGTTTGTCACAGTAATGCTACAGTAGAAAGTTTGTACACTACCATTCAATGTTTGGGGTCAGATTTATTCAGCAGACATTAATGTGCAGACATTTATAATGTTACAAAAGATTTATATTTGAAATAAATGCTGTTCTTTTGAGCTTTCTATTCATCAAATAATCCTGAAAAAAGCGTATCATGGTTTCCACAAAAATATTAAGCAGCACAACTGTTTTCTGCATTGATCTTAATAAGAAATGTTTCTGGAGCACCAAATCAGCATATTAGAATGATTTCTGAAGGATCATGTGACACTGAAGACTGGAGTAATGATGCTGAACATTCAGCTTTAACATCCCAGGAATAATTTCCATTTTAAAATATATTCAAATAGGAAACGGTTCTTTTAAATTGTAATAATATTTCACCATATTGCTGTTTTTACTGTATTTTTGATCAAATAAATGCAGCCTTGCTGAGCAAAAGAGACGTCTTTCAAAAACATTTAAAAAATGTTATACCGACCCCAAACTTTGGAATGGTAGTGTCAAGTACTTATGTCTTCATAATTGCATACAGTATGTTTCTGACCTAAGAGCTTAACAGTCATAGCTCAGGCATTTCCTTCCTATGTCACCTCTCACCCTTCCTTTAGATCCATCTCTATTGCAGAACAGAGTTGCCGAAAGAAACAGTAATAAGTGGATATTTATATGTGCTTTCCTGTGTTTCTTAGGGAGGGTCATTTGTGGTAAGCAAATCCCCCTCCAGCCCTCTCCACACCTTTGTTCTTATAATATATCGAACAGCCCGAGACAATAACACACATCTGCTTTCTACCTCCCTGTGGGTCTGTCAATGTGATTTGCTGCAACCGGGGAGTGCTTAGAGACGGCGTGGTGTCCAGCCCCCCATATATGTGCGTGTTCTGTATACGAGGGCACGGCAGCACGTCATTAAGGGGCTGAAGGTGGTGATGACAGCAGGAAGCGAAGGACCTCAACTGAATTTATAGTCACCTATGAGAGAGGAGAGCTCTGCTGTTATGCCCCCCCCCCCCCCCCCTCCTCTTTACCCACAATGCATAGAGGTTGATTTAGTGGTGATCTTGTCTTTGTAACAAGACCTCCAGGTTTTGTTCAATTATTGATCTGCTAAAGGGGTATTAGGTGTGTATGTGTGTGTGCACTATCAATTTGATGTGGCTGGATGATGTGCTCTCTCCCGCTAGCAAAAACCTCAATGATTCTTCAAATTTGTTTGTGTGCTGCTTCTGTGTGTGTTTGATTGTGTAAGTGTGTGTAAATGCTTTAGGAATAGATCAGTAGTCTAGTTGTTAAACTATTAAATAGTTGTTAAATTATTAACTGATTAGACTGTTTTTGTGGGGGTTTTCTTTAGCTTAAATATTTTTATTATATTTTAACATTTTTAATATCAACAACTTTAAACTTTTTGTAGGTTTTTGTTTTAATATTTGTATTAAAATGTAACCTTAATATTTATTTTAATATTTTAGCAACAACATTTTACATATTAAATTTTTTCTAGTGTTGGCAAATTGGTTAATCGCGATTAATCGCATCCAAAATAAAAGTTTGTGTTTACATAATATATGTGTGTGTACTGTGTATAATTCTTATGTATATATAAATACACACACTCATGTATATATTTAAGAAATATTTGCATGTATATAAACCATTTTAGTACATCTTCTCAAAGGACAATACTATAGAAATAAAACTTGGATATATTTTAGAGTAGTCAGTGTGCTGCTTGTATAGCAGTATAGATTTACTATACTCTGAAAACAACTTAACATACAGCCATTATTGTCAAAATAGCTGGCAACAAAAGTGAGTACACCCTAAGTGAACATATCAAAACTGTGTCCAAAGTGTTAATATTTTGTGTGAGAACCATTTTTATCTAGCACTGCCTTAATCCTCCTGGGCATGGAATTCACTAGAGCTGCATAGGTTGTTGCTGGGATCCTCTTCCACTCCTCCATAATGACATCACAGAGCTGCTGGATATTAGACACATGGCCCTTCTCCACCTTCCGCTTGAGGATGCCCAACAATAGGGTGCTCAATAGGGTTCAGGTCTGGAGACATACTTGGCCACTCCATCACCTTCACCTTCAGCTTCCTCAGCAAGGCAGTTGTCTTCTTGGCGGTGTGTTTGGGGTCGTTATAATGTTGGAAAACTGCTTATCTGAAGGGAGGCCATCATGTTCTGCTTCAGAATGTCACAGTACATGTTGTAATTCATGTTTCCCACAATTAAGCGCAGCTCCCCAGTACCAGCAGCACTCATGCAGCCCCAGACCATGATGCTACCACCATCATGCTTGACTGTAGGCAAGACAATTTTCTTGGTACTCCTCACCAGGGCGTCACCACACATGCTGGACACTATCTGAGCCAAACAAGTTTATCTTGGTTTCATCAGACCACAGGGCATGGTACCAGTAATTCATGTACTTGGACAGGATGTCTTCAGCAAACTGTTTGCAGGCTTTCTTGTGAACCAGCTTCAGAAGAGGCTTCCTTCTGGGACGACGGCCATGCAAACCGACTTGTTGCAGTATGCGGTGTATGGTCTGAGCACTGACAAGTGGACCTTCCGCTTCTGCAACCTCTAAAGCAATGCTGGCAGCACTCATAAGTCTGTTTTTTGAAGCCAGCTTCTGCACCTGACGCACAGCACAAGAACTTCTTTGATCGACCCTTGTGAGGCCTGTTCCGAGTGGAACCAGTCTTGGAAAACCTCTGTATGACCCTGGCCAATGTACTGTAACTCAGATTCAGGGTGTTACCTATCTTCGTATAGCCTAGGCCATCTTTGTGGAGAGCAACAATTCTAATTCTCAAATCCTCAGAGAGTTCTTAGCCATGAGGTGTCATGTTGAACACCCAGTGGTCAGTATGAGAGAATTGCCTTGCTATTTTGACAATAATGGCTGTATGTTAAGTTATTTTCAGAGTACAGTAAATCTATACTGCTATACAAGCAGCACACTGACTACTCTAAAATATATCTAAGTTTTATTTCTATAGTATTGCCCCTTGAGAAGATATACTGAAATGGTTGCTGAAATATGAGGGGTGTACTCACTTTTGTAAGATACTGTATGTTTTTGATTCACTAAAAAGAACCGGCTCATAAGTATCATTTGCTCGTGAATCAAACTACACTGCTTTTTTGTTATTCACTAAAAAGAAGCAGTTCATAAGAGTCATTTGTTTGTGAATCTGAATATTTGTTATTGTGTGCAGCCTGAAATAAACCTCAATAATCAATCTTCACATCATATTCTAATCACATCATATTCTAAACTCGGGTAAATTGTGTTTTTTTTTTTTTGTTTTGTTGCCCTTGCGCTGGAAAACAATGCGGTCCATGTATTGCACTGAAACACATTCAGACAACTAACTGAATGTTTGATTTTGAAAATATATAATTTTAACACAACGTAATATATATAGATTAGTCCAGTGTTCCTCTATCAAATGCCCATACCCAAACTTTTTTTTTTTTTTCTGAAAGTGTGTCAGACATATGTGCATGTGTTTATGCACATATGTTGTGGAAAGCTGTCATACGTGCATGTGTGGTCAATTAGCACACATCTCACGAGACTCATCGCAAACCTGTTTATAGGCCATACGCACTGCGCAAAATGAGAACGTATGCTTTGTACATGTTATCATTTGAGAGGTTGTGTGCACGTATTCTCTGAGCGGGTCAGCGTAAGGGCTTACCGCTGTAATACCGCCATACGTCCCCGGGGACGTGTTGCCGTGGTTACTGTGATGGTGGCGGCCGATCCTGGGCATTAGGGTTGTGGCCTGCTTTGCTACAGCCGTGAAAAGAAGCATGCTCAGCAGGTCACATGGCCCTCATCGCCAACTACAGTGGGTCACGTGACCCTTATCGCTCTCTGCGCCCAGGAGGGCCATCGAACGAGTGGTCAGTCCTGGTTGGACAGTAGAAAGCAGATATTGCTTTGAATGAAAACAGCGTATTTGAGGCTTGAGGGTCCAGATAAGCTACAGCAGGTCCGTAGGGAAAGCAGAACAGGTCATCTGATAAGAGGAACACACACACTTTTTCACACACATACAATTTCCCTTCATATATACTGCCTCCAGCAAAAACAAAGCTGTGCTTCGTCTCTCAACACTTTGTTGCTCATTTTTCTTTTTCTGCTATCCTCATTTCCTCTGTCCTGCTTTCTTTACACGTTTCTATACCCTTCTCTCTCTCTCTCTCTCTCTCTCTCTCTCTCTCTCTCTCTCTCTCTCTCTCTCTCTCTCTGTCATGTCTGTGTATAGATGTAGAATTGCACTGTCGAGTGATTAGTGTGAGCTTTAATCAAAAGCCTTATACGATTGCCTCGCAGGTGGACCAGAAGTTGATTTATTATCATCACAGCTCTCTCTGTCTTTCTCCCGTAATCTCTCTCTCTCAGTTGAATTATTTAGAATTCAGTTTAATTAAACTACCAAAGCAGTGCAAAATAAGTAAAATATGGTGAATTATTATGCAGCTTTCTAGAATACTTGATTCTTACATTTTTTTTTTTTTTTTTTCATTTTTTTTTTACGTTACTTTATGATTGGTTTGCTTTTGGTAAAATAAAAATAAAATAAATAAAATTGGTGATTTGTATGTTTTTCTGTTGCTTGATGGAATCAGAATCTGACTTACTCTAGTCCATGATTTGTCAAGTCGTCTTTTAATTAATTTTTACTTTTTTACATTACTTTATAATTTGTTTGCTTTTGGCAAAATTAAATAAATAAAAGAAAGAAAAGAAAAAAAATAAAATAATATAAAAAATAAAATAAAATAGGTGATTTGTGTGTATTTCAGTTGCTTAATGGAAGCAGAGTATAATTTGTAAAATTGGTGACTTCTATGTATTTGAGTTGCTTGATGGAAGCAGAATCCGACCCACTCCAGTCTGGGGATTTAACAGCAATCAGGCATCAGGCGTCTGTAATCATCTGGAGGTGCCCAGAGAGACAAATAGATGGCCACTGTGAACCGCACATCATGAGAAAGAAAAGGAAGAACAGATGTGAGAACCCTGCTTATAGTTGTATTATGTTGCGAGACAGAAAAAAGAGACTGACCTTATCAAAAAACAAATAATAAAAGAACATTACTCCCAAGATGGTGAACTGCATTTATGTAGAAACAAAAGGAAAACAACAATCCTTTAAAAAAACAATTACACTGAGTAAATAAGATCTGCATGACATTTTCTGGTTAATAAGGTGTAGCAGTGTAAGTATCAGTGGATGCTCTTTCTAATGCATCTTTAATGAATTAAGCATGAAGTATGAAGTTGATAAAGCAACAAATGTCATCTAACAACCTCAGACAAGTTGCATTTCTGGCCTCTAGAAGCGGAAATGCTTAATTACTAGGGGGATAGTCTTGCCTAGCCAGACTTTTGATTTGCGCCATAAAGTCTCCCTTATTGCAGCTTATTCTGGCCAAGAGCTGCCCACTTAGACAGGAAGAGACCATCTGACCTGACTGCGCTGGTCGTGTCATTTAAGGTTGAGACTACCAGGAGGATAAATGAGGGTTTTATTCGGACTGATCTGAATGAATATGTGAGCCGTCTCAGTTTCCGCAAGCGGTTGACATGTGTTCCTTTATCATTATGATTTTTTGATTTATTTTTAAACTCAGCATGCACTCAGTTCAGTTTCACTGTACTCTGTTCCTTTTATGTCAAATTACAGCCTGCTAACTTGCAACACAATAGGATTGTTCTCTAGGGGAGAGATTTGAACTGATCTGCCTTGCTTTCCCTTTCTCTGTTTTCCTTTTACCCAGCAACTTTAGATTTCATTCACTCCATCCACTGTAAGCACTTAAAGGGGAGAAAGCGAGACAGAGAGACTCATTATGCTCATGCTCATGATTTGGCGTTACGACAAATGTATTTGAAGTTGTTTTGATAGTGTGTGAGGTAATTATGCACCTATAGATATTAAATTTACAACAGCGGTTCTGAGCAGCTCGGCTGTCACTAATAACTGTGTTGTTGCTTAGGGTGCTTTTGGTTTCTCTGATCAGTTCTTATGCTGAACACCCTACTGAGATTTCAGGACTCGACATTAAGCCTGTTCACGTGCTTGTCCTTCGGACAAGTAAATCTGTCATTCACTTGTCCGAGTAAAAGATTGGCTTGTCCGGAAAAAAGTAGATATTTTTTTTTGTTGTAAATATAATTTATTCTGAAGCAATATTCTCACCAGTGTTCAATCAGCTTTGACATATTTAAATCTGCATATTTGTGATATTTTTACCTTTTAAAAAAGGCCATTTTTTCCCTAATTATTAAATAGGCTATGCTTCAGCTTTCATTTTTTATTCTTAAATGTTATCAATAAATTAAATTAGAATAAGACAATATAGGGCTGTTACCAATCAAATTAAATAATTTACACTGAAAAATTACAACTGCATTAAATAATGTTATGAGATTGTTTTAAATATTTTTTGAATATACAAATAAGAAATGTTGGAAAGAATGTTTAAACATGAAACTAAACTGCCAGTAGGTGGCGGCAGGTGACCGTCTTAATGAGTGAGTCATTGAGTCGATTCGTTGAAAGAATGTCGTTTACGAATAGGTCATTGAATCTTTGATTCAACCGATTCATTCAAAACGCTGAATCATTCAGTAACACACTGTTGCTGTGAGATGCGTTATGGTTCTGCTGTGATCTTTGTTTGGAACTATTTTCGCTGCTGAAATAGAACAAAACGTACAAATATTGCGTCTAAAATGTAAGTGACTTAATGTTAATTAATTGTTTATGGAACTGTCATATGAAATCAGTGTCACATTTTCAGTCGTGATGGTATTCAGGAAAACAGCACTCTTGGTCATTTGATGTTGCTTAACTGTATCATATGTTATAAATATAAAAACACCACATTTCACATTTTTGCCGCAGTGTGTGAACTGAGTTTCTCTCTGTGAGCAGCGCACATTTGTTTTGATTTCTCCTCGAGAGGCTGCGCGAGCGTCAACAGCGCAACCTTGTTACCGTCAGTACATTATACATTATATAGTATTATCCACTATCGATCGCCACCTACACTAAATTAATGCAGAATCATTCTTACATTTTGGTGATTTTTTTTGTTATTGTTATTGACTTTTTTTTCTCACAATTGCTAGTTTATATTTTGCAATTCTAACTTCTTTTCTCACTTCTAATTTCTAACTTCTTATTTTGGATAATAATTCTGACTTTTATAACTTACATTTTTGGATAATTGTGACTCTATATCTAGCAATTCTGACTTTGAAAAAAATTCTAATTCACGTTCAATTCTGACAGAAAAAAAGTCAGAATTACGAGATATAAACTCGCAGTTGCGAGAAAAAGTCATAGTTGCGACTTTTTTCTTGCAATTCTGACTTTTTTCTCGCAATTGCGAGTTTTAAAGTCCAATTCTGAGGGGGAAAAAATACTTTTTTTCTCAGAATTGCGAGATTATTTCTCATAATTCTGACTTTGTAACTCGCAATTGCATGTTATAAAGTCAGAATTGCGAGATATAAACACAATTCTAAGAAAAATGTCAGAATTGCGGGATATAAACTTGCAATTCTGAGGGGAAAGAAGTCTATATTGCAAATTTGTATCTCGCAATTCTGACTTTATAACACAATTGTGACTTTATTTCACGCAATTCTGACTTTATCATGCAATTCTGACTTTATAACACATGATTGTGACTATATCATGCAATTCTGACTTTATCATGCAATTCTGACTTTATAACACACAATTGTGACTTTATATCATACAATTCTGACTTTATAACTCGCAATTGCGAGTTTATATTTAGCAATTCTGAGAAAAAAGTCAGAATTGTGAGATGTAAACTCACAATTACCTTATTTATTTTTTATTTAGTGGCGGAAACAAGCTTCCATAGAGGTGGCACATGCTCAGATGATCTTAGTAATTGGCTAACCTTCCAATATTTATATATTCTTTAAAAGAAAGTTATATTATTTTTTACAATCAATGTTGAGTCTCAATAGATTCTTAGTTTTAAATGGTGCATACTTACTTGTCTGTAGTTTATTTTAACATGCCCTTTTATGCTGCTTTGATACTCCTTTTATGGGTCTTGCTGAAGCGGTGCAAACAAGAGGGGCCGTATAATTCATGTTTACATTGTTTCTCCTCTGCACACAATTAATGGGACACCCAATCGTATAGTAAACACTCTGCCAACTCTCCAGATCAGAACACTTCATTTTTTTTTGAAGTAGGTTGAACTAGGTTCTCCACAGGTCCAGTAAACACGGATAAAGCCATTGAGATTATTGTAAAATCCATAATAGAGGCTGGAACAAAAAGTCTAAATACTATTTGTCTCATTCCGAGCTAATCTTTGTCAAAGATTCTCTTTAATCTGGTAAGGTCTTAGAGCTGCTATCTGTACTACAAAAGGTCCAACATACGGTCTACGAAACTCCGTGAGAGAGAGGAAACCTCAGCGAGGAATTCAACTGCATAATAAATCTTAATGCAGAACAGTTCGGGCCAATTAAGTGCAGAAAAACGCCATATAACCACTAGTTCAACATTAGTTTTACCTCAAACTCATTTTCAATGAGCTCACTTGGACACAATCCACCAGTCTGGCGGTGGTTCTGTCGTTTTAAGACTTCTCTAAATATAGCCGGCTGGCCGTGGCTGCGAGTCTGCATGTTGGCATTTTTGGATAATTAGGGATATTTTTGATCATGTTTTACCACAGCCCCTCTTTATTCAGATCTGGTTACTGTCACCAGCAAGAAAAAAGCTGACTACAAGTTGTGTGGGTTTTAAACTTAGGTCAGGTAATATCAAAGCCGTGAAATAGGAAGTTCTTAGGAAGTTTATGTATGGCATGATGTTCAGAGTACTTTTGTTTCATCTGGCAAAAAGTCATGTAATTAAAACTGGCCTAGTTATGTTTATGGTATGTGACTAGATCACTGCTGCTGTTAAGACGACGCACTGTACATTTTTACGCTTTACAGTCTTTGACACTATGTTTGTTGTTTATGGATTATGTGGCTTATTTCCTGTGAAGTTTCTAGTTCACACTCAGCCTTTCAGATACTGGTAGTCTTTAATTGCTTTACGAATTATTTTTAAAGGCTGGCAGAATTGAGAATGTATATACTGTGTGTGTGTGTGTGTGTATTCATGTATATACAGTATGTCTAATGACCTGACTATCCATAGACATGAATATGTTCAGGATAGTGCTTGAAATTATGAATTTTTAATGACTTTTATTTGAGTATAACTTCCTCTTTGTGCTTTATTGGAGTGTGTTTAATGAGAACCATAAGTTAGAAGTTTGGTGACAAAAGTAATGGGACTTAGGAAGTTGGTTAGCAACAGTGAAAACTCATTAAAGAAATATTCACACATTATGAAGCAAAGTCTAGGTTTAATAAGACATTATGATTAGGTGCTAACTATGCATTTGTTTTGCCTGTATAGCATATCACATGAGTGCATATATTTAGTTTATAATGTTATGGTGTTATTCACATAATGAACTTAGACTACAGTATGTTAAACAGACTAATGAAACTCTCCAATGTTCCCTATGTTTAGTTTCACTTAACACAACAACATCTCAGAAATCTGTAATCAGGGTCCAAAATTAACGTCAATTGCCAAATTCAAGTAAAAATTGTCGTATTAGTCTCAGTATCTTATGGAGTTTTGCTTCTTAAATAAATGTTTGTTTTAATTATATTTTTACCAGAAAACCAAACATTTATTTAGCAAATATGCATTTTCATTAGTGCTAATTTTCGATGTCCAGGTGTGGTAAAATTAATTTTGGGTCATGCAAATAGCTAAACATCATAGTCAGAATGAAACTGTCCACTCACTCCCGTTCCCGCACTTTCTCTCTCTGTCCCTGAGAGGTTGAGATCTGCTTAAGTGCTCAAATGCGTCTGGATGGAAAGTGACACACGGCCCTAGCAGTCTGTTGCTGTAACACATGCGTTATGGGAGATAGTGTTGTACTACAGCAGCGAGAACAAAAGAGCCTGTTTTTCACTGATAGAAACCGTCAGAAGACAGAGAGAGCGAGAGAGAAAGGGAGAGAGGGCTTGCTGACACCAGAATTCTTCAAGCTGACACAGGTGATGGATTAGATGTGTTATCCAGGCGGACTGGGGCTCAGAAAAATCTCTCCAAGAGCAGAGAGAGAGAGAGAGCGAGAGAGAGAGAGAGAGAGAGAGAGAGAGAGAGAGAAATACTGCTGCGTCCAACGGACCTGAAATATCGCTCCACATCTCACACTACATACAAGAAGAGATATCTATCTATCTATCTATCTATCTATCTATCTATCTATCTATCTATCTATCTATCTATCTATCTATCAGTCTGTCTGTCTGTCTGTCTGTCTGTCTGTCTGTCTGTGTCTGTCTGTATATCGTTCTATCGTTCTGTCTGTCTGTCTCTCTATCTATCTATCTATCTATCTATCTATCTATCTATCTATATATCTGTCTGTCTGTCTGTCTGTATATCGTTCTGTCTGTCTCTATCTATCTATCTATCTGTCTGTCTGTCTGTCTGTCTGTATATCGTTCTGTCTGTCTGTCTGTCTGTCTCTATCTATCTATCTATCTATCTATCTATCTATCTATCTATCTATCTATCTATCTATCTATCTATCTGTCTGTCTGTGTCTGTCTATATATCGTTCTATCATTCTGTCTGTCTCTCTATCTATCTATCTATCTATCTATCTATCTATCTATCTATCTATCTATCTGTCTGTCTGTCTGTATATCGTTCTATCGTTCTGTCTGTCTCTATCTATCTATCTATCTATCTATCTATCTATCTATCTATCTATCTATCTATCTATCTATCTATCTATCTATCTATCTATCTATCTATCTATCTATCTGTCTGTCTGTCTGTCTGTCTGTCTGTCGTTCTATCTATCTATCTATCTATCTATCTATCTATCTATCTGTCTGTCTGTGTCTGTCTATATATCGTTCTATCATTCTGTCTGTCTCTCTATCTATCTATCTATCTATCTATCTATCTATCTATCTATCTATCTGTCTGTCTGTCTGTATATCGTTCTATCGTTCTGTCTGTCTCTATCTATCTATCTATCTATCTATCTATCTATCTATCTATCTATCTATCTATCTATCTATCTATCTATCTATCTATCTATCTATCTGTCTGTCTGTCTGTCTGTCTGTCTGTCGTTCTATCTATCTATCTATCTATCTATCTATCTATCTATCTATCTATCTATCTATCTATCTATCTATCTATCTATCTATCTATCTATCTATCTATCTATCTATCTAATCCATCATTAACTATGGTTAAGAAATGGTTAATGAATTAATGATGTATAAAAATTGATGGGCAGTACATATCAAGGAACCTCGCTAAGTTATAGAACAGAGCTATGATGTTTGAATCCTTCTGTCTGTTACTAGTGAGTCGAATCTTGGAGAAGTTGAGGGTCAGGTTGGCCTTATTTTGACAGTTAACCCTTTCAGTTAGCGTTGCCCCCTTCCTTACTGGATAAACACTGACATTTGA
This sequence comes from Coreius guichenoti, assembly GCA_039654105.1. Taxonomy (NCBI): domain Eukaryota; kingdom Metazoa; phylum Chordata; class Actinopteri; order Cypriniformes; family Gobionidae; genus Coreius; species Coreius guichenoti. The sequence continues at coordinate 12,988,388 of CM077178.1, forward strand.
CCTGTGAGAGCAGACAATTTTGAGGAATCCCCTTTAGTGTAATTGGATTCAGTGTGTTCAGGTGGCAGAGTCTCTCTCTCTCTTTCTGTGTGTCTCGACATACTGCATGAGCCTACACATTTAAAATGGATTACGGAAGATCTGAGATTGGCCATGGGACAGATTGCTCTGTCAGTCTGAGTTCTGTCTCTGACTCCCTCTCGCTCCCATGCACACACATTTAAACAAGGACATCCATTGTGTACGAGTCCCACAGCGTTTGGAAACAATGTTCTTGAGGCCTGTGCTTTTCTTTGCCTTTTTTTTTTTTTTTTTTTTTAAAGAGAGAGAGAAAGAAAGAGAGAGAAATACTGTACATATGGGAAACACATACATTTTTTTTTCTGGTCCTTTTTCTGCTTTGATCATTCATGCTTAATGTGGTTTAGAGGTTATGGCTAAAAATAGACAAGAGAGTAAATATTGTTGCTGAATATCTTTGAGCAGGTTTATATTTCAGTGCTTTGTGTTAGAATTAAATGACCCTCTTACAGTTCTCTTACACCTGTCATGTAATAACTTTAAAGAAAGATTGAATTGCGCTCTAATAAAGACTTTTAGAGGTAAACCGAGTCGAGTATCCCTCTAGTGGTGGGAGAGTTATGTGGATGTGAGCATTCAAAATGTTTGATTTGTATTGAGTAGGCTTCTAGCTCGAGAAGAGTTAGTTAACGTGAATAATCTGAAATGGGATCTATTCAGAACGAGGTACCTTAAAGGTTGTTTCAGATGTGGGTACACATATCTGCGTATAAAGCGCACATGCACAGTGTGGGAGAGAGTGTTTTGCAGTATGTTATCATGTTAAACAGTGAGAGAATTTCAGTCTGGTTTCTCTTCAAACACTCTTTTTTTTTTTTTTTTGGTGCACGCTTACATTCTCACATCAAAAGCGTCCTCTTGGCATGAGTGTGTAGCTGGAAGGGACCGACGGTCTCAGAAGTCCCTCATACAAATACAAACACGCATGCAATAAAGCAATATATACACAAAGAGCTACTTGTTTATAGAGTGCCGCATATACATATATATGCATATACACCGATCAGGCGTAACATTATGTCCACTGACAGGTGAAGTGAATAACACTGATTATCTCTTCATCACGGCACCTATTAGTGGGTGGGATATATTAGGCAGCAAGTGAACATTTTGTCCTCAAAGTTGATGTGTTAGAAGCAGGAAAACTGGGCAGGCGTAAGGATTTGAGCGGGTTTGACAAGGGCCAAATTGTGATGGCTAGATGACTGGGTCAGAGCATCTCCAAAACTGCAGCTCTTGTGGTGTGTTCTCGGTCTGCATTGGTCAGTATCTATCAAAAGTGGTCCAAGGAAGGAACAGTGGTGAACTGGCGACAGGGTCATGGACGGCCAAGGCTCATTGATGCACGAGGGAGCAAAGGCTGGCCTGTGTGGTCCGATCAAACAGACGAGCTACTGCAGCAGTGTGATGCTTTGGGCAATGTTCTGCTGGGAAACCTTGGGTCCTGCCATCCATGTGGATGTTACTTTGATACATACCACCTACCTAAACATTGTTGCAGACCATGTACACCCTTTCATGGAAACCCTAATTCCCTGGTGGCTGTGGCCTAGAGGTCTGCATTCCTGCAGGAGAGCCGCGGGACCCAATCAGTTTTCTTGCGGCGCGGGACTAAATTTCCAAATCAAAGACGGTAGCGGTCGGTAACTCTGGTGTACTTTGGATGGGAGCGGGCGGTCTGACAATAGCCCGGCCGCTCCCGACATCCTTTGACAACAGCGTATCCGCGCTTGAACTTGAAGTGAACAAAACCTTCTGCAATGGTGGCGTTCACACAGTTCCCAGTTCCCTGCCCTGAACCTGGCAATATATGTTCTTTGCATCCTGTCCATGAGAGCACAATCAGAGAGAACATTCAGCCTTTGTGGTCGGATTTTGGAAGAGAGACGTCAGTCAGCGACATTCTGTTCTTGCATGGATGTTAAAAAAAAAGTAAGCTAGTAAGCTGACAGTTTTCGTTTATTTGTATTTTTGGCTTATAATTTTGAGTGACAGATGTCGTATTTGATTTAGCCTATTTTTCTCTGAGACATTTTTACGGTGTTGACATTATCATGATGACAAAAATAAAAAATAAAAATTATTGTATAGCCAACATTTTATATTTGTTATCCCAGTCACTCTCTTTCTTTAGGGGAAATTAAAAAATGTTTATTTTTTTTTTTTAATCTAAATTTAGCGGTATCGGTCGGGTTGGGAAGAAAATCATTGAACACAGTGAATTTCAAGTGGGTGTGGGTGGGTGCGGAATAAAACCTAGCGGGAACGGAACGAAAAAAACAGTCCCGCGCAGACCTCTACTGTGGCCTCTTTCAGCAGGATAATGTGCCCTGCCACAAAGCAAAAATGGTTCAGGAATGGTTTGAGGAGCACAACGAGTTTGAGGTGTTGACTTGGCCTCCAAATTCCTCAGATCTCAATACAATCGAGCATCTGTGGGATGTGCTGAACAAACAAGTCCGATCCATGGAGGCCCCACCTCGCAACTTACAGGACTTAAAGGATCTGCTGCTAACATCTTGGTGCCAGATACCACAGCACACCTTCAGGGGTCTAGTGGAGTCCATGCCTCGACGGGTCAGGGCTGTTTTGGCAGCAAAAGTGGGACCAACACAATATTAGGATTATGTTATGCCTGATCGGTGTATAAGTGAAGTCATGATTGCTCATTGACATGAAAATCTAATACACAAGCACATATAAAATGCACATCCGTATTTAAAATAGGTGACTGTATACACACGCACTCAACACAGAGAATGTTATGTGTTTGTGGGGTGTAGTTCTGTGTGGGCTCTGCTGTCGGAGCATCGCTGAATGAGAAAGACAGCTGCACTTACACTAGAGCCAAAGGGACAGCAGCCATCTATAGTGTGCATACGGGAATGAGGGAGAGAGAGAAAAAAATGTGCCAATAATGAAAAAGTAATGAGCAAATGTTGCAGAAGGTTGTAAGAAGACAAACCTTAGACAGAGAGAACAACGATGACAGAATGAGACTCAAGCCAGGTGATTGACAGATCAGTGGTCGAGAAAAAGGGAAAATATATAGTTTGAAAAGAGACTGAATCCATTTCCAAATGCATTCTGGGTAACTAATGGGTCAGTGTAGCTGAAGGCATTGTACATGCACCACTTTAGAGCAGGGGTCTTCGTCGCTACTACAGGGGGTCTGCCGATTATATATATTTTATAGATATTTTAATGGCTTTTCAATGTAAGCATCATAACAAAGTGCGTGAAGTATACATTATATAACGGGTTAGTTTTTCTATTCACCAAGAGATCCTTGGCCCCATCACAGAACCTACTGTGGTATCCATGTCTGATTGCTTTATAGTCCCCTGTAGGACCAGTGGACACAACATTTACTTCTACAACCAGAATGCCAGACCCACTTCCTGCCTGCAAATGAAGTATGTTCTTCAAAGTGCCCTCCGTGGACTACTGGACACGCAGTTCTCCATGACATAAGGTCCCTGCGGTGTGCAGCAGGTCGTATCAGGGTCATGCTTGGCCGAGCAAAAGGAGGCGGGTCTTGTTGACTGGCTGACATGTTTTATGTATGAACACATTTACTGTTGTGTGCTGTAAATGTCAGTTTAGTGGATTGGGAGTCTGCCGCTCACAGATGGTTTTTACATTCACTGGAGTGGACTAATGCTTGAACAGGGCTTTAGTGTAGTATGGACATGATTTTTTTTTTCCCCCTGTACTCTTGTGTTGAGAGAGACTGTGGAGAATGACAACTGTTTTGGTATAGATTTGGCAGTATTCACAACTGTCATTTGTTTTTGCCTTTGATTGGTTTCGTTGAATGATCTTTGCTCTGGTCCCTCATTCTCCTGGGTCTTTGTTAGGGTCGTCCTCAGCCTCCTCGTCTGCTCTATTGTGAAGCACTACTAGACAGACGCATGACCTTGGACTAACCCCATCACACTCCATGCAGGACAGCCACAATGTGTCCTGGACTTTTAATTGTCTTTTGGGGCGGATGAATGCGGTGGGAGGAGACCTGTGACGTCAATTAATATTTCATCTGATTTTATTGTTTTGTGATGATCTTTGACCTGATCAAAACCCCTTTAATCTATTTAGAATATTGTTTACATAATTAGCATATAGTAAAAAAGATAATATATACATTTAAAACAAATAAAAAAATAAAATGTAAAAAAAAATATTTTACACAAAATAAATTTTGTATAACAAATAATATATTGTATAATTTTAATATTATATAATAAAATATTTTTAATGATTGCATTACTATTTTAATATTGTATGTAATATAATATATATAAAATAAAAAAATAATATAATTATTAATTTTATTATTACTTACACAAAATATTTATTTATATATATATATATATATATATGTATGTATGTATGTATGTATGTTAATCAATTAAAACATTTAATCACACAAGTTTTTAATATATTTTTATATTGTAATAATTTCACCTTGAATCTAGAAACAACATAAAGACAGTATATTTTAAATATAATTTAAAATATAAAATGTATAATTTGTTTAATGGCATCTTTGAAGGCCAGTATCACTGAAATCTCTATGAAATTGATTTTTTTCCCCCTCAATTTTAGCCATTAATTATAGCCATTCAACATTACAGTATAATTGAAAGCTATCAATTTTATTTATTAGGCTTTAAAAAATATAACAACTTTTCATTTAAATGAACTTATCTTCTAAACAATCTTCACATAAACCCATTGTAATAAATGCCACATTTACCTGTGCCCTTCAATATATCAGGGCTCAATTTTTTCTATTGGCCCAGTCAGACGGTTCAGGTTTTTACTTGCTCTGCTAAAATGCACAAAAAAGTCATTGTTTTCATTGTTTTTGACCCATGTAACCTTGTAAACAGTGCTTTAAGATTTTCAGGTAGGTCTAACCGTTTGGAAATCTTGTAAGCCGAATTTTCACGTGGTGAAAATGCAAGACAAGTGGTGAATTTCTGCTCATGATCACATGTTTTCTTCTTTCTGTTTTAGATTCGGGTTGACGGTCCTCCTCAAGGTGGCGTCCAGTATGAAACTCTGCCGGTGATCAAAGATGGAAGCCCTATTCTCAGAGACATGGCCTTTTCCCTGGACAACAGCTACATCTACGTCATGTCGGAGAGACAGGTCTGAATATATACATGTATATTCTCTCCCCTCTCTGCTTCTTTCTTCCATCCATAACAGCTGTAGGATGGAGAGAACGTGACAGCATCCACTAATGAAAGAGAGAAATGGGAAGAGGGTAGAGTAGCTGTGTCAGTGAAGGAGAGAGTGATGGAGGGACAGCTGAAGGAGGAGAGATGGAGAGAGAACAAGGTCACCCTCCCTTGACAGCATAATGAAGAGAGAGCGAGATGGAGAGCGACCCTGCTCATATAATATCAATACACACAACACTTCCCATGGGATGCGTTGCAGAGTAGAGGTGGGCGGTATGAGTCATTTTATATCACGGTAACCCTATACATCATGATATCATGGAAAACACTGCCTCTGAGTCAAAAAAAAGTAATTGTGAAGTTATTTCTCAATAGTGACTATTGTTCTATTGTAATTGCCTCTTTATATCTCACAGTAGCTATGTTTCCATCCAAAGTTGCGAATTTAACTTATACGCAAAATTGGAATATCGCATAAAATTTGCAAATAAAGCAGCATTTCCATCCCATGTGTTTAAGAGAAAGAAATCGTCACTTCCTGGGAAATTTTGAGCTTTATTAATAATTTTTCTGCGTGATGTCGGATTTTTAAATGGATATACTGCAGCATAGCTGAATCCCTACACATTTCTTATCTTGAACAATATACAATCATACCGCACAACCCTATTTCAGACTGTGAAATAAAGAAGAAAAAGAGAGAGACAGCCTCTAAAGAGAAGAAAAGGAAACAATACTGCCTCTGCTCGGAGATGGATGACCAGGCCGGTTGCTTGCGTCTCCAGGCTTTTTTTAGCATCCATTCTAGTGGGTTGATATTTCCTCTAGGGATACTCGTGGGCAGTGGGATGGGGTTGGGTGTGGCAGGAGGGAAGGGGCGGTAATGAGAGAGGTGGTTTAATGCACAGCTGCCTGACAGGTTTACATCATATCTGTACACGCGCAGCCCGCTGGGTCAGCCCCACTGGGCGGCATGCATAGCAGCGGATGAGAGAAAAAGGGAGGAGAAAGAGATGGAGACTTGTTGAGTCAGCACTTTGTGTCTACGCACACACCCTGTCACACTTGCCAGGCATGTAGAAATGACCCCAGCATTTTATCAACTTTGTGGCTTGAGTCCCAGGCCCTTGCATCATCCGCTTTCTCTCTTTCTTTCTTGCTAATGCACTCACATGCTGTATTTTTAAAGATACGATTTCAGTAAAGCTAAAATATTTTGAGTTAAATACAAGTTAAAACTCTATGGATAATGTCTATGATATGCTGTCAATTACCACAATACGTTTATGCATTTAAACTCCATTGTAATTTTGGTTTGTTTTGCAAACTGAGGGATGAGTCTAGTTATTTTGGCTTGTACTGTATATTGTTCTTGACTAGTTATATGGTTCAGTGGTTTTCAAACTGTGGCCAAAGAATTTAAGAAAAAGGGAAAGTATTTTACAAAATGATTTTTTTAAAAAGCTGTTAATGTGAAATTTTATTTATTAAATATGTATAAAGAAATCCTTGCTTTTTATTGTGATAAGAACTTTACAAATAAATCTGATTTGAATTCATATGCTACATTTTTGCATATATAAAAAGTAAATTTTTCCAGGTAATATTTTATTTGCTTATGCAACATTTTTCATTTTATATATATTTATACTGTGTTTTCTTTTTTATTTTATTAATTCAATTATTTTCAATTCAGTTTAATTAACAAAGCAGTGCAAAATAAGTAAAATGTGGTAAATTATTATGCAGCTTTTTAAAATACTTGTTTCTGATTGGGCAGTTCTGGCAAACTGTATAATTAACCATCATCCCAGTCCAGTCAACTGCTAGTTTTGTTATTTTATTTTATTTTATGAAATATGACAATATTTGTCTCAGTGTAAATACATGAAAAATTCTACATATATATATATATATATATATATATATATATATATATATATATATAGCTACCTTTTTTTATTTATATATTTGGAAGTGTGATCATCATATTTGTGGTTCTTTGGCATCAAAAAGTTTGAAAATCTCTGTTCTCTTATGGCTTTGCAGAAAACAAATGTGTAAATCTAATGTGTAATCTCTCTATACCTGTGTATCTCTTCCATAGCACTGAACAGTCTTTAGGAATCGTGTTCGCTGAAACCTCAAAAGATTCGTTCCTCTCATGCAGTAATTCAAACCGATCCCGTCGTAAAAGAGCCATCAGCATGTTCCATCATTTCTTCACCCTCTTTTGTCCTGTTTTAAGTGTTTCAGGCGATTAATTCAATATTACATCTTATTAAACGACCACGTTGAGAGGCATCGCTGAGCTCAATGAGCTCTTTCAGTCTGACTCATGTTGAATTGCTCTCTGAGGTATTTCTCTTCATAACGCCTGCCGTATCTTCTGTGAGTAGTGTTAATATTCAAGATGCAGGTGTGAGACGTTCTCTTGTTGGGCTGAGAGGAACAAAAAAAATGTGCTAAAGACCGCATGGCCTCCGTCACCCCAGCACACCTCTGTTTGAGGAGTCAGTCGGCGTAGTCACTCTTCACACTTCACAGAGCAGCAGGATTAGCATTCACCTTTCAGCACAAGCTCTTATGCTAGCAGGAAACAGAGCCGTCATGGCGGAGTGAAGCTTACTGTTGTCACGTATTGGGTGTAATTTAATGAAAATGGAGCCAAAATGGCTGAACTAGGGTTGCAGCTCTGTGGGGATGTGTAGTATATTGTCTATATGTTCACTGGCTAAGAGGAGCCAAAATGGCAGATTAAAGGCACATGGCTATTCTTTGTATCTCTGTCATGCTGTCGTTCATAGAAAAAGGACAAGCACAGATGGCAATACCATGATATTTAAATACATACTTTTGTACTGAATGATTTAATAAAATGTTATGATTGACCAGTAAAATACAGTATAATATATTTCATGTAACTGAAATATTGACCATTAATATTAGAGATGCACAATATTAAAATTCTGGCCGGTACAAAAAGCCAATAGTTATTTTAATTTTAGGGGCCAATAACCAGTGAATGGCAAGAAAATCAATACTAATTCAATAGTAATAAAAAAATTAAATCATTATTTTGTTTTGAATGGAAAGTCAATGTTTATGGTGCTTAAGTGAGTACAGTATGAAGTATGGATAACTTATTATTTATATAAATTTATTTTTAAAATGTGCTAAAAAAAAAACATACACATCCTTTAAAAATAATAAAAAAAATATATACAATAATTTTAAAAAAATTAGCCCAAAGTTAGCACTAAATGACAGCAAAAATGTCTAAAATGTAAAAATAGGTGGGGAAAAAAAGCTGAATCGATATCGTCCAGATATATTGTGTATCGCTAAGTAATATTTTAGCATTTTTTTTACTTGTCATGATCTAGTCAATCTGGTAACGGATAAAATCAAATAAAATGTCCTATATTATTTTCCACATTATGGAACTTAAATGTTATTTTATGTCGTTTTAAATGTCGTTGCACCCTTTTTTATGATTAAACGGGTTATGGTTAATAAGGGTTGTGATTAATATGAAGAATACAGTACAGATGGATGTGTGGGTACAGATACATACATTTATTATAATCATAGTTATTTACATACATGCACGTATGCATCGGACACCCCGAGCAGCGGTGGATTTGCGGTTAGCATTCAAACATGCTCAAACCAGCATGTAATTTTACTTTATGCTCAGACACACACACGCACACACACTCCATCTTTACCCACTAATGCTTCACACTACCGCCATTCCCATTTGGCATCTATAATTCTTTTCTATGATGCCGTATATTTTGCATTTTCTCAAAGGCTCCCATAAATAAAGCTCATTCCAAATGCATAGCCATCCTTCACATGCACACAAATAGTTTTCAAATAGATTGCCTCACACTGACATAAAAAGAAATACACACACACACACACACACACACACACACACACACACACACACACACACACACACACACACACATATATATATACAGACATGCATAGACTTCAGGGCTCATTGTCTCAGTGTATATGTATGAATACCATGTTAATGGTCCGTAGTTATTGGTTAGAGCTATATGGTGGAACTGAAAGACAAATGAGCTCCAGACAGGTTGTGTCCACAACCAGAGCAGTCAAAAAATACAGGTTATGTCAGCCGTGTTTACAGAATGTCTATGAAGGGCTTGAAAGAAAGAGCGTTCAGAGCAAAGCAGTGTCTGCAGTCTTAGATCACGCAGGCGGTGAGATGGTGTCCTTTCTGTGGTAATTCATAGTCTTGTGATAAAGTGCTTTGGCTGTTTGGCTGGGGAAGGGAGCCAGAGGGTAACAGCTACGAAAGGTCAGAGCTGTTTCAGCTGATAACAGCTTTACAGAGACAGAGGGGAGAGAGTGGCGAGCGAGGGAAACAAAAAGGGAGTCGTTGAAAGAGACTGGAGACTTAGCGATGTCATGCACATTTGCAAAATGTGTTTTAATGGCCATTTCAAAAATACCTCATCTAGGTTTTGCATTCCAACTGACTGTAAACCGTCTTTACTTGTCACTTATCTGGCAAACTGCTGCCATGCGAGTGGGAGTCTCTGTTTTAAAACCTAGTGAGCTGCATAGACAGCATCCTGAACCTGAATAGTGACTGAATATATATATATATACTGTATATATTTGTGCTATTTTATTGCATTTTTTCACTCATTAAGAATGAAGTAAATGTGTTTTTACAGATATTCAAATTAATGTGATAAACAAGTTAGGTCAAAAGTAATCTAAAAGTAATCAAACAGATTTTATTACCTTAAATGTGTAATGTAATGGATTACGTTACTAACTGAAATTGTTGTCATGCAATTTGGAATCAGTAACTGCAGTAAACTACAATTTGTAAGTAATCTACTCAGCACTGCACACACATATACACTCACACATACACCGATCAGGCATAACATTATGACCATATTGTTCCTAATTCCTAATATTGTGTTAGTCCCCCTTTTGCTGCCAAAACAGCCCTGACCTGTCGAGGCATGGACTCCACTAGACCCCTGAAGGTGTGCTGTGGTATCTGGCACCAAGATGTTAGCAGCAGATCCTTTAAGTCCTGTAAGTTGCGAGGTGGGGCCTCCATGGATCGGACTTGTTTGCTCAGCACATCCCACAGATGCGCGATTGGATTGAGATCTGGGGAATTTGGAGGCCAAGTCAACACCTCAAACTCGTTGTTGTGCTCCTCAAACCATTCCTGAACCATTTTTGCTTTGTGGCAGGGCACATTATCCTGCTGAAAGAGGCCACAGCCACCAGGAAATACCGTTTCCATGAAAGGGTGTACATGGTCTGCAACAATGCTTAGGTAGGTGGTACGTGTCAAAGTAACATTCACATGGATGGCAGGACCCAAGGTTTCCCAGCAGAACATTGCCCAAAGCATCACACTGCCTCCGCCAGCTTGCCTTCTTCCCATAGTGCATCCTGTTGCTATTTGTTCCCCAGGTAAGCGACGCACACGCACCCGGCCATCCACGTGATGTAAAAGAAAACGTGATTCATCAGACCAGGCCACCTTCTTCCATTGCTCCGTGGTCCAGTTCTGATGCTGGCGCTGGTGCCCACTGCTGGCGCTTTCGGTGGTGGACAGGGGTCAGCATGGGCACCCTGACTGGTCTGCGGCTGTGCAGCCCCATACGCAACAAACTGCGATGCACTGTGTATTCTGACACCTTTCTATCAGAACCAGCATTAACTTCGTGAGCAATTTGAGCTACAGTAGCTTGTTTGTTTGATCGGACCACATGGGCCAGCCTTCGCTCCCCACATGCATCAATGAGCCTTGATCCCTTGACCCCCGCCCATGACCCTTTCGCCGGTTCACCACTGTTCCTTCCTTGGACCACTTTTGATAGATACTGACTTCAACCACTTATAAAATAAGTGCTTGAAAATAGATTGTCAGTGTTTTGTTGGCTAATTTTCGTTTTACCATTTCACATTTCATATATATATATATATGAAATGTCTATAAATATTAAATGTGCATAGTATATACACACATTTTTATTCATATTCACACGAACGTTTGCGCTGAGCTCACTAGGTTTTGGAACAGCGCTTATGTGTCATCTGTATGACCTCACACAATCAAATGAGGTCTGTGCACTTGGGACAAGCAAAGCCGCACCTGCTGCCATATGCAAATCCAGCACATGTAACCAACTCCAGCAAACGCTACGGCCCTGGTCTCGCTCTCATCGAAGCGTGTAAACCAATCCCTTATGCAAACTGCGAGGAGGAAAGACATATTGCCTTGCAGGTTTGTTTAACTTGCCTTTTTGCATATCAGCACACAAAACTTAAAAAAAAAAACAAAGACAATTTTATATGGTTAGATTGTACAACACTTTCAATTTTATATTCCTATTCACTATAAATCTATGAATACAGCACATTTTGCTCTAACTTTAATTGAAAGACCTGATGCAGATAACTAAAATGGCACAACAGTGTGACAATTATTTTTCCATCAGGCAGAACGCTTGAGAATAGATTGTCAGTGTTTTGATTGGTCGTTTAATCAGTTGCACAATAAAATTGCTATTAACTCCCACTGCATTAGTGGTGAACGATTCACAACAAATCATTTATTCATTTCATTATCAGCGCCGCTGAAGCCATAGGTCAAAACCCACCAAGCATCCATTTAGAGCAATGAAAGCATAGCTTCAAGAACACGTAATAAGATGTGAACATGTCTGTTGGGATATGTCTCTTTTCTAAACATGCATTATGAGTCATCTGTGGCGTCCTGTGAAGCTTTGCACAATGGTTTGATTTTGTGAGTTGGGCTTAGAAACCCGACTTGAGACTGATTTGACGTTGTCTATCCCACGCCCACTATTAAGAGTGGCGTGAAATTTCCAATGCCGTGACTAACGTGAAGAAGCATGTCAATGAAGTGTTGACTTTCACAACCAAACCAGTTTCTCTGCATATGTTGCTGTCATTCATATAGGGGTTAACCTTTAGGCTGAACTTGAGAATCCAAGATCTGCTCCTTATCCTCGGCCCCTTCTCTCGCCTCCCCACCTCAGCTCATAAAAGCAACGTAACTGAGATCATCAACCAAATAAAGGAGCCTCCGTATTTCCACCCTGGCAATTTCTCTCCCAAGTGCTCAGCTGTGAAATTTAAAATCCATGCATGGCTTCCCTTTTTCCCCATCTTGAGAACCAGATTATTTGCTCTATGTCTTTGCATAGCCTTAGCCTCCTTTGGCGCACACACATACTGTACTTCGAGTCATATGCATGTATTTACGGTTTTGAACTCTCACTCACACACCCACGCGCGCGCTCTCAGAGACACTCTAGGCCTGTGCTACCTTTGTCCGGGAAATGTGTAGGAAATGAACTGCGTGGTTATTAAACGCAGGGAAATGGGATTTTTCACCTGGAGTAAGATTGTTTAGAGGCCCTCTCCTCTCTTCCACAGTCCATTCCAGCCAGCTCCTAAAATAACACTCTTCTTCCATTATCCAGCTGAAGATTGTCGACTCAGAAATAATCTCCCCGTTCAGCACTGACCTAGCCAAATTTAGAGCGAATTTAGGGACAGAGTATTAATCTTGAAATATTTATACTTCTGATGCATATTTTTTTTAAAACTAGTAGCATTTTTAAGTAGCTTGAATACAGTGAAAAAACTGTACATACAGTGAAAAAATCCACTGTATACATTAGTGACATTTTAGTTATTTAGAATTTAATTTAATGTATATCACCAACTTCTTTTAAAAAAAAAAAAAAAAAAAAAAAACTGTTAGCAAATAGTTCCCTTAGGTTCATCTTAGCACATACAGAAAAGCTGAAAGACACAAGGTAAATGTAACATGTTTTAATGTGTTTGTGAAACATTTATCAAATCAAAAGGTTTTAAAAGATTGTTTTTTTTTTTTAGGATAAAATAAGTGCTTAAAAATAGATTGTCAGTGTTTTGTTGGCCAATTTTCGTTTTACCATTTCACATTAAAATCAGTCACACAATAAAACTTTTATTAACTCATTACTATTAGTGGCAAACAATACACAAAAAAAATTATTTAATGTAATTCATAATGCTGAGGCCATAGGTCAGGGAAACGCAAGGCTAAAGTAGTTCCAGGCAGGTCTTGACCACATTACAGTTCCATATCACTTCGCCAAATGATTTCACTTATTTCAAAGGTCCTTACAGCCTACAAAAGCAAAAGAACCAAAACCCACAACGACACTGACCAAGCAAATAAATATAGTAAACAATAGGATAAAAACCACAAATTATTTCCATGTTTTTTTCCACAAAATAACGTTTTATTAGGCTATGTACGGTTTCTCCCCTCTATCTCCCACCCAATAATAACTGCATTAGACTGCTATCACTGACTGAAGCCTCCATTTACTAGCTCTAAAATGACATTTTGAAATTAGCAACGGAGGCTTGGGATGAGATGCGTAAGAAATTAGTGTTTTAAGGACAAAAACCTGACAAATGTCTTGAAATACATCATCTGAAAAGTGTTCCGCTTCGAGTCGTGGCTGCATGATCACCTCGGGTGTGCATTATTTTTCTAATAATTCAGCGGCCCGTCGTCGATTATTCCTTACATATAGTATAGCTTGCTAGTGCTAATAGATAAACAGACATGCTGCTGTGAACATGTAAGATATGCTGCTGGCATAAATAGACATACATAAATCCCATAGCAGATCTAGGCAGTTGGAGCTGGGGGAGGTGGAGGGTTTCAGAGGAACAGGTATTGAGTTTGATAGTACTGGAAAAAATGGTATCGCCCATTATTAACATTTCTGTTCCAGCTGTGAAGCCTACATTTATGCAAATAGTCAAATGTCAACTAACTGAAATCCTGTCTGCGCAGATAGTGCCCTCAAGAAATTATATCTAGCCTGTGATTTACGCTCTGTGCATTTGGAGTCTTTTGTTTGTCTTTGTTTGGTTTGAACTGGCCCTCATACTGCATGCAGATTGAGTTGGCCGACAGCCACTGGTTTCTCTGTGTCTGTGTGTGTGGCGTTCTGTAAATGTGTGCGCATGTGTCTGGATGTCAGCATTTGGGTGACTGTAGCATGATTAGGGGGATGGGGCTGTATATGATGAAAGGGCTAACAGGAAATCAACAGAGCAGAGGATGTGATTAATGAGAACAAAGCAGCATTAATATTCACTTAACAGAAGTGTGTGTACACAGCTCCTGATTCTCATACACAATGCACAGGAAAAGACCTGGAGCCTGGAATTCTGTTTTGCTGTTGTCCGTTATTGACTAGTTCGGCTAACAATGAGCTAAACTGAGGAATTGTGCCCAAAGTTCAAGCAAATTTGACAATAAAAAAGCGCCTTCTCAGCCTCAGATGCCCCCTAGTATTTCCTTGACCCCTGGTCACCCTGTGAAAGTGCAGCTGCTCTTGCTAAAAAATGGGAACAAGGAGAGTGTCTTGACCAGCGACCTCTGTCTCCCCTCTATCCACCAATCACTGTCATTCACGCTGCCCTGGACAAAGACTTAGATTAACTGTAGCTGCCATGGTAATTGACAGGGAAGAATGAAAATGTTCTTCTTTTAAGCATAAAGAATGAGAAATGAGATGCATTGTATTCATGAGAAATTGGACCAGTCCAGCTTATCCAAAGATGTTATTGCATATCTCTGTTTACATTACAGTAGGTTAAGGCAACAGGTATCATGAACAGTACTTTTACATTATTTATTGTTCTAATCAGGATGGTATTAATTTTATTATTTATTTAAATGAACATTTATTAGTAATAGTAAATGTAACATACTAATACATTTTAACATCGCAATTTATATAAATACATTTTATTGCATTAACAAATATGAATTACAAATAAACAAATGTGTCTTGTTTTCTTTGCTATGTAAAGGCTATTTAAAAAAACCTTGCCTTATAAATTAACATTAGCCGAGCTTAATAAATGCTGTAAAAAATCCTGTTGTTTATTGTTAGTTCATAATATCTAATGCATTAGCTAATGCTAATAAATGAAACCTTTTTGTTGCTTGTTATTAAGCAACTAATTTATGAAATTACTGGAGATAAAATTATTATATAGAGAGTTTGTTTTGGGGTCAGACACAATTTCCACATCATGAAATCCATGCTTGTCTTTATATGGACGACAGGGCTTGGACAATGCTAGTCTTTGATGCATGATAGCAAAAGATCATTGACGCCACACAGAGGAATTGTACTGCCTGACATCTGCAGGCCATTAAATGAACAGTGATGTGCTGCTAGCGTGTGCATTTTGCTATTGTCAATTATTCTTTTTATTAGCCATTACGTCGTGTTAGTAGACTATCTTGCTAGCACAACGGCAGGACTGATTGATGCGATATTGTCTGTTATCTCAGATTTTTAGGGGGTCACTGCTTGCGCGATAGAAAGTACCGGTAGGGGAATCAATTGCAATGATAAGGTGCACCTTTAAGTGTCAACTAGACTGCTTCACTTGCTATTGACAGAGGGACAGATCAAGATAAATGCCCCTGTCGATACGTCCCGCGTCCAGCATTATTGATGAAGCTATTTAGCCGACTCATTCTGTAAAAGCCTGTTCCAATCTCACGCTCTCTCCGGACACCTGGAGGCTTTACGCCTGAACGCCGCGCATATTGTGGTCTTCAGGTCAGTGCATGACCCGGCGCAGTGTATCAAACTGCCAGGGTCAACCTAAAGGTCAATTCTATATGGTCACCATTGCTATTTGCCCTTACAGATATTCCTTCAAGACTAGAACGAACCCTCGATGTGGAGCAGTCACCCATCACATGAAATGCATCCCTCCTCTTACATTAATGCATTGCTAATTGACTTAAGCGAGGATTTGCACTAATCAGGTTTGGTGCACAAGAACCATTGGCCAGTCCTAACCTCATTATTTGATAGCAAAACTCTTGTCAGCCCCAATCAAGTGTTTAATTAAAATATGCATCGCCTTCAAGGTGCTTTCTCTTACTCTCCGTTCCTCTGTGTTTCCACCCCAATGGCAGCTGCGCTGTCAATAAATAATTTGCTCTACTGCACGGCGAACTAGCAGCGGCTGTTGTTCAGCCGAGAATTTGGACCTTGAGGTGATAGGTCTTTGTTTTTGTTAGTAAACAGCCCGCTTGCACCCCCTGTCGCGCTCTGACCCGTCAGGCTAGTTGTAGATTTAGTACAGCGTACGAAGACAAGCCAGTGTCATGCAGGGTGTTATTAGTGAAGATCGGAGGAAGGCGCTAGCGGCACTGTCTGTACCTGCTGAATGCTTGCTGCTGTCTCCCAAGCCTCTAAGGGGATTTCAGTGCGGTGTTGATTTAATAGTCTCAAATGAGGTGGTGGATAGTACCTGAAATCTGCTTGCATGGCTTGTTTAGGGGCCGTTGGATGCCTTGTTAAGAGAGCGGTGGCTCTGTGGGGGCGCAGGATAACGCGGCTAGTAAGCAGAACCGTGGTTGAGAAGCGGCAGAGGTAAGAGGGTAAATTCGGCTTTGCAATCTTTCTGTTGTGCATCAATCTCGAGTTGGACCACCCAATGAGAAATGTCGATAGCGTAAAACGGCTTGACAAGCATTAGCGGTGATGAGTGGCTAAACACGTTCCCTGCTGTTTTGTGAAAAACGTCCAAAAAGAGTCCTGGAAAAGTTCAAATGATCTATGAAAGAGCAACCTCAGCAATCGACTGAGATTAAAGCAACAAATGTATTAGTTTTGACTCATAGGATGTCGGAAGTGTCTCATTTATGTCTGTTTTTATTACCCTAAGGGTTTTAAGAGAAACATCTGAGGCAGAAGATAATGAGACATAAGATGCTTCTGTGATGTGAGGAGTCCAAACTGATAATGTGCAATTTGTCTTGTCTTTATCTCTATAGGAACGTTCTGTTGCTCAGAGGTTTCTCTTTCATAGTTCAAGACTTAATTGTGATTCTGAGATGTTTCATTTAAGTATCAACTTTGGCTCAGATAAACCTCCTTATGAGAAGTAAAACTTACTCAAGATAGATATTAGAAGTCAAAACTGATCTGTCTGATCTTTATTTCCCTTAAGGAGATTTATGATCATCTGAGGCAAAGTTGATACCTAAATTATACATTTATGAGAATCGTAATCTCCAGAGTTTTAAAAGGGCAACTTTTGAGCAATAATTTTCCTAGAGATTAAAGCAAGTCAAGTAAGAGATACATCTACATTTTTTTTAAGTTTTAGAAGCATCTGAGGCATAGTTGATACTTAAATGAAGCATTTCTGAGAGTAACAATCTCAACAAAGTCTCCAGAGCTTTGAAATAGCAACTTCTCAGCAAGACAAGAAAGAGATCTCCCATGCTTCTCAAACCAAATTCTAAATTTTAACTCCTTATATACCAGAAGTACAACATGTATACTATCACTTGGTTCTGTTTGATACAAACTTGATATTTTTCCTAGTCACTGAAATGAACACAGTTGTGCACAAGAACTTTTCTGCTGCTTTCAAGCAACTTCACTGTTGTCTCAGGGATCAGACGTGAGGAGAGAGCAAGATAATGCCATCTGCAATTAAAATGTTCTAGCATATCAACAGTCATTTCTAGCTGTCAGCACATAACTGCATAATGCCGTAGCTTTTGTTCGTGCCCCACCACACCAAGGGGTCTCCCTGACATCCGTCACATCACTAATAGTGCCGCTTCAGTCTCCTAATTGCAGGCTTTAATTGTAATAATTATTTACAAGCCTAATTAAACAAAAAAGGAGTTTCATGGAGAAGTGACTTCCAGTTCAAGTAATCAGGCTCAGTTCTGTCAAGAAACTCTGCTAGCATGTTATCATTAGCGCTAGCTGTCTAATTGACAAAGGCAGTGCTGTGTCACTCGCTCTGTCTTTTTCTCTCTCTGTCTAAGAAATGACTTCGTTCCCTGTCGGTGTGGTGGAAAACAACAACCATATCTTTCTCTAAATATCTCAGGGCTTCTTTGTCCTGAGGGACATGAAGGAACCTGAAGGTACAGCGACATTGGTTAATGCTTTGAGTTTTATTGTTCAATGCACTTTTGTAGGGTTTTATGGGGGTTTATTGTGGTTAGTTTTGCATATACTTTTATGCTAATGTTTATTTGCTTGCAACTATTGGCTGTTTCAGATGATAAAGATGGTTGTGTAATGTCTCAGTATGCCCCATTTTGTTTTGCTAATATATTTTAAGTAGCTTCTAGCTCTCTGAGAAGATAGGTTTGTTGTTGGCTATCAAAATAAGTCTGTTGTTAGCTTTTTAGCTAACTGATTATGGCATTGTCCTGTTGCAGATTCTGCTTGCTTGAAACAAGATTGACAATAATTTTTCTTTATACCCCTTTTTGTTTTGCTAAAGCATTTCAAGTGCCACAACAGTATAGAATTTTAGCCAAACTTAGAGGGTAATAAATTGCTGTTGTATATCAAAATACGATTGTTAGCTTCTTTGCTAACTAATCATTGTCTTGTCCTATTGCAAAGGACTTACTTACAGCTCTCTTTAGAAACAGGTTGCTTTATTTCTATCATTATTTGACTTCATTTGTTTGTTTGTTTTTTAACTAAATTTTCCGTCATATTCCGGCGTTATGATTTTTATTGATTTTTCTTAAGCTGGGCTCACACTGTACGATTTTGGCTCAAGATTTGGCCGTCTGAGACAAATTTTGTAAATCCTAAAAGATTCCTCGGATCCTAGGCCAAAATCTAAAGTCTTTGATCGTTAGTTTGATATATTCACGACAGCCGATTAATGATCATTGTGATCAATTTTGACCTCAGACAAAAGTCTGTAAGTGTCAGAAGATTTGACACACAGTCCTGTAGTGTGGCTTCTCCTACAACAACCGACAAATCAAAAACCAATAGGAGCGCAGAACCTGATGACGCAATTAATGAAGCAACAGCAACCACCAATTGCTCCACACACACCGTCTTTATTTTTTCCCAAATCTCTTTTCAAGAGAAGCCATGATCAAAATCAACACTAGAGATTATTTTTGTTTGCTAGTCACCATTTCTATCCCGCATGTGAATGCAGCTCACGTCACTGAACGTGTCACGGATTTATGATGTAAAACTCCGGACGAGTCTTTTTGCTTTAGCTAAATTTCTCTTTGTGAGAATAATTAATATGTTGGTTATCAGGATAATACGTTTGTTAGTATCTTGGCTAACTAATAATGGTCTTGTCCTGTTGCAGAGGCTATTGACTTCACAATTTCCATCTCTCTTTCAAAACAGGTTCTTTGTATTTCCGTCCTCATTTGGCTTGATCTGGTGTCTGGCAACGATTCCAAGATACTTCTCATTAATCGACTCCAAGCTTTTTAAAGCCTTGGCTTCGGAGATACTGGAATAACAAAACCCCTGTCCTTCTTTTATCGATTACATCTGCCCAAATTTGAGTGGAGTCTCAGGCTGTGCCAGCCCATAATGTGTCTGCGTGCTTCCAGACAGATCCTGTCAATGTATCCCTGCTGAATGTCACAGTGGGCCCAGCACTCCTCCTCTTGTTTTGTGGCGAGACGCTGTAAATGAAGCCCCCTGTAGATCGAGTGCTCCCCCCCTCCACTACCGAGTACCTCTGCAGGTTTAGCTGCCAGTCCGGGGTGAAGCCCACCCCTGCTTGCCATCCCACCAACATGGTCGCTGCCAGAGCTGCATATGCTCTTTGTCTGGGTTGCTAATGGCTCAGATGCAACTGTAAACACCCTGCACGGTGTGAGGTGATTGTATTCCTGGGTTACTCAGCGGAAGTGGCAGGTTCTGCCTTTTTGGGGTCGGAAGAGCGGCTCTGCTGTCTGTCCTAAAGCGGGGTTGCTGGCCAACAGTGAAAAGTATCAATCTAGCATCTGTCCTCCTGTAAAGATCATTTTGCCAGAGCTGTCAGCACTAGTAGTCATACTGATGGATGCATCTTGCACGCTTCATGTTTGTGTCATTTACTCTTGAGGGACACACTCGGAGACGTATACTCGGTCTCTAATGTCAGCACAAACCTTGATATGTTAATAATACTCTTATGGTCTTGGACTCACTTAATAAGGCCTGGTTTCGCATCGCCAGGTTTCCCATCTCTGCTCCATGACCTGCTCTCCAGAGTTAGATGTGTAAGTTATTGACAGAAGCACTGTCTACAATTATATCCGTTTAGAGCGTGTGATGCACCGTGAATTACCATCAGGGTGATAATACTAATGCAGCGAGCGTACGTTGCCTCCGCCGAGCGGGTGATGGATGTCAGTCTCGAGTGGTGCGCTGGCACAATGCTGACAGAACTCAACAGGGAGCGAGAAGCACACTGGTGGGCGATACACGCCAGAGACAGTGATGAATGTTGGGAAGGAAATATCATAAAGGATTGAATGAAGATTGCCCTGGACCTGGAAGGATTTTTGAGGCTTTTGAAGTATTACTTTCGTGGCAGGTGTGCACCAGACACATGGCTGGTTTAGAGCGGGTAGTATTACTATTTATTTATTATTAAAATTTTACATTTCAATTATCATTTCAATTTACATTTCATATATATATAATATGTCTCCTCCTTATTGTCAAGAAAAATAAGGATTAAGTAAATTATTTAGGGCTTTTTAATTAAAATTTTTTAAACTTTTACATTTGGTTCCCCCAAATCTTGAATATTTAGTGGTATTTTTGATTGGCCCCAAAACACTTGAATGAAATTAGTCTCTAAAGTTTGTTTTGATGGAACAGGCATAGCGGATGACAGCGTATTCTCAAACCATAAGGTAAAGAAATACGTTTTGTATTAGCTATAAGCCAGAAGCTCAAATAAGCTTAAGGTGATTGGTGCAGATCCATCCAGTCAAATAAAAATGAGCCACATTTGCCTCTCACTGTGCTGGCTGGATGTACAAAATGAGACCCAAAGACAGGCGAGGCTCATTACCGGAATATTTTCATGACTTTCTCTTCGACAGCGTCGCAGAAGGGTATTGTCAGAGTGGTTGGATTAAATGAGGCAAATTGAACCGTATGTGTTTTCTTTCACATTTTTTATACAAAGCAGGGCCCATTATTTCTTGCGGTGGGTGTTTTAGGGTTCCTTTGCTAGAGCTCATCTACTTCCTCGGCTGTCCTGGAAGAGGGAAAGAAATCAGGGTATGTCTCTATCATATCACCGTCTCATGATCTGTTGAGTGAATCGGAGGATGGGGCATCAGTTGCGTCCTTGCGGTTCTGCAAAATTGGTTTCTCACAGGTCCGCAGTGGGCTCGCGGCTGAATGGAAGAGGCTTGTTTATGATATGACTGGTACCAGACTGGGCCACCTGAGCCATCACGGTGTTTTCCCCCTTCTCCCCAAACCCAG
Source organism: Coreius guichenoti (assembly GCA_039654105.1). Lineage (NCBI taxonomy): Eukaryota > Metazoa > Chordata > Actinopteri > Cypriniformes > Gobionidae > Coreius > Coreius guichenoti. The sequence continues at coordinate 13,010,046 of CM077178.1, forward strand.
CCAGCCAATCACGCTGAGCGTACGCCTGCAGAGCAGCCAAGAGAGCAGTGGGGTGCATCCAAACCCACCATCTGTATATACACACGCATGCAACACACAAACACACACACTAGAGATTTCCACAAATGTGGAGGGGGGCGATTGGCAGACAAAGAGCCAGGGAAAGGGGCATAGACCACAACACACAGTTTGTGCTGAAATCAAGTGTGGAATTTTGATGTCTTTTGTCTTCTGCAAACAAAAGAAGCCCTCATGCAGTCACACTGTGACATTCTCACTCTCTAATTTCACATAATCAAACCTGGATTATTATGCAGCCCTGGGTCAGAGCGGCCCACTGTCTGGTTGCCTTCTTGAAATCAATAAGGCCCCTATCATCTCCCCTGCTGATATACACCACTGCTTGCACGTGTGTGTGTTTGTGTGTGTGTGTGTGTGTGAGAGGGAGACGCAGTCCTCAGCCTGTTGCTCTGAGCTTTGACAGCTGAATTATTCACTCCTCAGACAGTAGCTCAGCTTCTGCCTGCTGTCAGTTTGAACTGAATTATCAGTTTAGAGACCACCGTACTGCTGCTCTGGGATCTGGATTTAATACTAGCCGCTATTGTGTTTTATTAAAACCTCTCCATCTTTCTGGTGACTATATTAGTTAACATTTTCATTCAGATTTTGATCGTTTTTAAAGACAAAAATTAAAAACGATTTTATTTCAAAACAAGAATATATACTGCCAGTACACACACACACATATATATATATATATAGGGTGAATTCAGGGTGATTGGGACACTTTTTCCAAGTCATCTCAATATCTCATCAAGTCCTGTGCTGGGCACATTGGGCGACAAGTGTCCTCCAACGTATTCAATCTTTGGCCGATGTTCTTCAGGTCTTCTTAGAACGTCTGTCTCCATGTCTTCCTTGGTCTTCCCTGTCACCTGGGTTTTTGTCAGTTGGGTTTTGACCGGGACCATGAGCTAATGCCCCCTACCTAGAGACTGATAGAAAAAGTTCAAGACCTGGCGCATTGTAGAGGAGGTGTCAGGGGCTAATTGACAGGCTGACGGACAGACAGGTTACAGGGCTTTACCGGGGTCTCCCAGAGGGGGCTCCAGGCACACCCGGCAGCTGCGCTCCACAAAGAGGCAAACGTAGGCAGCCTGTGCACCTTCCTCTCATTAGTGTCACAGTATGCAGATACTACTGTTGTCAGGTGAGGCGGTGTGGATCACTATTTTGTCAGCTCTGACAGAGTTTTTGTACATATGCCTGTGCGAGTCATGAAATATGGTGGAATCATGTGGCAAACACACACACACGTGCGGCCCCTCTCCTCACCGGCCCTGGTGAGAGGATTTCAGTCATACATTATTGATGTACTCACTCTCTATCGACTGGCTGCAGTTTCCAGCTCCATATCTCAGGTCCAGTCTACCTCTCTATTATTCCACTCCTCCTTTGTCTCTCTCGCTGTCTGTCTCACTAACCCTTTTACAGCCCGCATTCATTTCCTGTAAACTCTACCCCAGTTCACTGAAAGTGCGTACATTTTTGTGTGCTATCTGAATTTTTACAACTGCTGTTAGCAAAATATGAAATGCATCAAATGGGATAATTCAACCCACAATGAAAATTATATCATCATTTACTCATTCTTATGTTGTTATAAACCTGTATGACTGTCTTCTGTGGGACACAAAAGATGTTGTTTTGAAAAGTGTTTTTTTTTTTTTGTCGATACAATGAAAGTGTTGTTTTGGACCCCATTGGCTTTCATTGTGTGAACAAAAACTCTTAAAAATATTTTTTATTTGTGCAGAGGTCACAAGTTTGGAACAACATAAGGGTGGATAAATGACAGAATGTTAATCTTTGGGTGAACTATCCCTTTAATAAAAGCGCTTTGTCTCTATAAATTGTTTTGTATAAATTGCAAGTTGTGACTGAAGTAAGCTAAATGCTAACCAGCTAAACCTTTAGCATTTTAATCACAGTTATTTACTTAAAACATTTGAGGATTGTAAAGCTTTCTTGGGGTGTATGCTGTACGTTGCCAGCTGAGCATGAGCTCTGTGAGGCAGTTCCACCGTGAGACCCGTGTGTCGGCTTTCTGATGTGCGTTTACAGTAGGAACACGGTTCGTCACGGAAGTTGTGTCTGTATGTTGAATGAGATTTAACATGGTCGAGGCTTGCAGAAGCTTTTTATAGCAGTCTGGCATAGCCCCTTTGGTGCTAAAGCGTCAAGATGCTTCAGTCGAGCTAAATCTACACGTTCAGGCCAAATCCGTTACACAAATAGCTCTGATGGGAGAGAAACGGTTTGCTGAGGAGGCTCAGAGCTCTGTTCAAACACGGAGGTTAAGAGCCTTCACATTTCATCTAAAACACAATCAGACAGGATGCATCACTCAGAAATAACCATCGATTTTCGGCTAACAACTCTCTAATGCTTTTTGAAATCCGTTGTGTTCCGGAAACAGTCTAAAGCTAAGCTAATACTTCATTTGATCAGGCAGTTCGTTTGCTGGCTGTGATTTGTTGCAGTATAATATTGTTAGCTAGCTAGCTGGGAGGTTATCTCATTTTGATTTATGTGTATTATTCTGTCGGACAGTAAAAAGTCCATATGACATTTAAGTTCTGAGTGGAGAGGGATTTCAAAGGTCACCCCATGAGCACACATGCTGCGCTTTTGCCTTTAATATAGTTCCTAATCAGTTGTGCTTTTCTGCTGTGTCTACATTTTATTCGTAAAACATGTTTCTTACATTTTCTGATGTAAATGTTAGTCCCTGTCCACGCTAAACTCGCAGCCATGATACTAGACTGCTGTGGGTGCTTGTTAGCACATTGCTATGCTAATCTGAAGGGTTTTTAGCATGTTGCTAATGGCATTATGAGTGATTTCTAGGTGGTAGAGCATTATAGAGTGCAATACATTTTCTGAAAGTAAAAATCCCATTCGTTTTCTCCATAGGGGACTTGATTTTACGAGAACTTATAAACCTTTTAAGACAGACCTACTGTGAGGTTGATAATTGATGGTATATGCTTTTGTTAAAGCCATCAGCCCGCATTGTTTTCACTTATTTTTAAAATCATCATGTTCAACAGCAGAATTCCTGGTGGAAAAAATCCTCCACTTGTGAGAATTGTCTCAAGCAAATTGCACCAAAATATCAGTGCCTGATAAGTGCTTAATATATATTTTCATCTTTAAAAATCAATAGTTTTATATTTATCTATTGTTTTTAATTAGATTGTCACTTGCAGTGCTTAATGGGATTGTAGTTATTTCCCTCATTTTATACATATAACCATCAAGTCTTGTACCTGTCTTTTTGTATGATTTTCAATTACTTTTTCTTGTTTTAACTTTTTGGTTTGGTTCACGGCTTCTATCTCTTACAGACTTTAAAATCCCTATGGAAAAAATAAATGGGAAAATACTTCTGAAACCAAGATGGGCACTGGGTGGGCACTGTGGCACTCTATTTAGAAAAGCTCACTCTGAATGTTATTCTGGTACCTAGATATTGCTTAGATCCCTCTGCTGGTATAGTAACTTAGCTGGTGAAGCATAGTGTTAAGTGCTAACAATGTGAAAATTATGGGTTCATTTTTTTTTGTCAGTTTTATTGTGTTAAAATTGTAAGTCCAATCACTTAGATAAACCATCCAAGTTAAGGTACAGTATAATTCATGTTCACAGCACTAATGTTAGGGGTTTGTTCAAGTCACTAACACTAAAAATGAGCAGTGATAATAGTGATGCTTGCTTTAGCTGTTGTCTTCATGTACTTTGAGGAACTTATCTACTCTCTCTCGCTCACTCACTCTATCATGCCATCTTTCTCCTACAGAACGTTGGAGTCTTGCTGAGAGGCCTCCTCATGCAATCAAGAATGCTTTGATTGAGTTTTCAACCCACACACACACTCATGCGTTCGTGAGTGTTAGTGAGATGTCAGAAAAGGGCTGGAAGAGTTGTGCAAACAAAGCAATTGTGTATGTGTGTGTAGTAACTTACACTTCACACGTGTGTGTTTTTTGCGGTTCGAGTGGGTTTGCTGAATATATAATATGGCTTTCTGAAAGCGACTACCGTAGAGGCGAATTGTGTGTCTGTTAGCAGACATAACCCTGTTAGCCCCCATGTACACAATGTGGCTGCAAGAAGCGTCTTTCTTCATTGATTAGAGTGTGTTTATCTCTGCAGATGTGTGTGTGTGTGTGTGTGTGAGATGACTGTGTCGGTCTGTACCTCTGCTGAGATTAGAGGGGTCAGATTAGCCTCACGTCTGAGAGTTTGTTGGCCGCTCGACTCCACAGAGACACTGCACAGAACAGATAAGAGTCAGTCAGTTGTTGCCCTCAGCTTAGCCAAGCATGAATTTATCACCAGAGAATTTGTGGTTAAGACTGAGGTGTGTGTTTGACTTGACTGTGTAAAGTGAGTGTCTAAAAATAAAAATGAGAGTTAATAGCTTTTGTTACACGTCGGTTAGCTTTGAAACTTGCTATATGCTAGTGGACCACTAAACATTGATAAAACTAATAAAATTCACTTTTAGCATATGTAAGATTTTTTATGTTTTTGAAAGAAGTCTCTTATGCTCACCAAGACTGCATTTATTTAATCAAAAATACATGACAAAAATACAGTTAGTGCTCAAGAAACATTTCTTATTATTATCAATGTTGAAAACAGTTGTGCTTCTATTACTACTATTACTATTATTATTTATATTTTTGCAGAAACCGTGAAATTTTTTTTTACAGGAATCTTTGATGAATAGAAAGTTCAAAAGAATAGCATTTGCTTGCAATAGAAATGTTTTATTTATTTAAAAAATATATATTTTTATATTTAAAATAAACATTTACACATTTACAGTACAAAAATACTGATGTTTTCCTGCTCTACAGAATTTTGTCAAATCAGATTTGATATGTCCCGCCCAAACTTTCTGGTTCAAAAGGAAATACGTCAAAATAAAAACAAGTTGTTGAACCTTTTCATGGTCTTTAAATAATTATAAAAGTGTTTTTGTTAATTTCCTGTGCGTATTTATGGGATATGAATGATTTATGCGCGCAGGTGGATAATGAATCACACATACACACGAACATGCTGTTTTTCTCTGATTTTCCATGAGCGCCGATGGATTTATGTGTCAGTGAGATTATTGCGCTGTGTGTGTGTGTCAGAGGGGACATGATCGATGGATCTCATTGCTGTGGGTGCAGTGCTCAGTATCTCACATTAAAAATGAATGTGTGAGTGTGCGTGTAAATGTGTGTAGGTGGCAGCGTGTCCCAGAGGTACTGGCTGTTTACGGCTCACTCCAGGAGAGGGGTAGGGGGTCAATGCCTGGACTGGTCTCTATGGCAACCGAGATGTGGATTTCATGAACGCTTTGAGTGTGCGTGTGTTTGTGCGCGAACATCTGGATACAGTATTTGTACATGAGAGGCTTCTGGATTTCTTTAGTTTCAGCTCCGATGGAAAGCCCACCCTTCATGGACTATCTGTTCTGTTCTGTACTGCACACACACACACAAAAGGAGTCAGTGTGCGACTGTGTATGTTTTAATCAGTCGGTTTGTTTTGATTGTCATATTTAGATCCAAGGCTGCAGGAATGAGGAATTTGCTACATTTATCTAATGAAGAATACATTAAAAGGTATCCTAGATACAGAATTTCCTTTTTATTTATCTTTTCAGACGTGTCCCGACAACAATAAACACCCTCTCTTTTGTATATAAGTTGCAGGACATTTTTGATCTGTTTTTAATCCAAAATCCATTATATTGTCCATTGGAATTTATAACATCATGCCAAAAAAAAGGTCACTATGCATTTTGTTCAGACAGTTTTTTTCCTGTCTGTCAGCAGTTCTTGGCCAGAACAAACTGTAATGTTGATCAGACTGTACTGTATGCTGATAGTCAAGTCTGGATACACAAGAACAGGATTTCCTTTACCCTCAGTTTACCCTCATATACTTTTCAGTTTCCTTCTAACCCCTTCTCTCCATGTTTCTACTCTCATTCATTTACCTCAGACCCTTCATCTGTCTTTCATTCTATATCACTCTCTCTGGTTTTCTCTCTAACGGTTCTCCATTCCTCAGGCAGGTGCATGTGACAGCTAATGTTAGCATTTATTCTCGCCGCCCAGCTCTCCCAGCATACTGTAGTCTATGTGTAGCTCATACTGTAGATCCCAAGCACAGGTCTAAGATCAGCCGTTGGGTTGTAATTATAACGTCTGGGGTCTGGATTACAGCAGCTGAGGTTCTTTGGAGGTTACAAGCTTGACTTGAAGAGTGTTGTTTGTGAATAATACAAGAATTCGATGCCAACTCCGTCTCCTTTTCTTCTAAATGTCTTGTCTCCAGGCGATTTTTGGCCAGCTTCAGAGCAAGTGGAAAATATCGAATTCAAGCCAGATAGAGATTAGCAGATAGCATCCTGGAAGCATTTTAAGCTGTGGAAGAATTACCGAGCTCAAGAGGAAATTAGGAGTTGGCGCGCACCCTGTCCTACCATGAGTTTGGGCTGAACCCAGAATTCCTCACTAATCTAACTACAGTTGTCTTTTAAGCCAATTGGCTGTTATTAATACTTGAAGTTCAGAAGTGCAAGTGGAGATTAATGGCGTTTGTGGTGCATTCAAATGTTTTTTGGAGGAATTTTTAGGAAAATATTTAATCTTTTTTTTTTCCTTCAAATATCAAAAACAGCCAAGCATGACTGTAGTATGATTCCCAAACACTTTTATGACTTTTATGAGCCGATATATTCAAACTATGTGAATCAAACTAACCAACTAACTAACACACAACTTACCAATCAGTGTAGTTGCTGACTGGTTGTTCATATGATATAGTAAAACATACATAATGTTATACTAATGTATTAAATATGTTACCACATTTTTTTGTTTTAATAATTCATTTTTTGGATTGCATGTGCCACTTTAGAAGTAAAATGTGACCCTGGACCACAAAACCAGTCATAATTCGCATGGGTATATTTGTGGCAATAGCCAACAATACATTGTATGGGTCAAAAGTATCGATTTTTTTCTTTTATGCCAAAAATCATTAGGATATTAAGTAAAGATCATGTTCCATGAAGATATTTTGTAAATTTCCTACCGTAAATATATCAAAAATGTATTATTTGTAGTAATATACATTGATAAGGACTTCATTTGGACAACTTTAAAGGCGATTTTCTCAATATTTAGATTTTTTTTGCACCCTCAGATTCCAGATTTTCAAATAGTTGTATCTCGGCCAAATCTTGTCCTATCCTAACAAATCATACATCAATGGAAAGCTTATTTATTAAAATTGACCCTTATGACTGGTTTTGTGGTCCAGGGTCACAAATAGCCAATATACTTGCACATACAAACATTTGAATGCTATATAAACTCATATTTTCCCATATATGTCTGTTATATAATTTTTTGAATAATCTTTTGCAATTTTAATTTTTCTTTTTTCATATAAAGATAATATATGGCAGCATTAGTGACTTTTTCTATGTAGAAATGCAAAGATTTACATTGAGGCATTTTGCCCACAGGCCAAGTTGTAATTCTGAGTAAATACCCAGAAACTGCAGCATAAATTACGACACCACATGTTAGAGGTCAAATTGTATACCTTTTAGTCATCCAAAAAGTGAGTGTTTATAAGTACCTTTAATAGAATGATCTTTATGTTGCTTGATAGCTGTAAAAAGCCGATTTGCTAAAAGACTATTTAACAAGACAGAAAATAGTTATAAATATTAATAAATGTAATAATTTATTGAACATTGCTGCCTTTTATCATATTGCTGTTGCCACTGCTTGCATCATGCCTAACAACATCCCTTTACTCTGGTAAATTCACTGTAATGTATGATCTCGCATACTGCTTTATATTTGGTTCTATTGCAAATGTATCAAAGTGAAAATCTGTCCAAATGAAAACCACGTTTCTATGTTCTGTGGTTAAACTCGTTCAAACTCACACACACAATCACAAGCTCCTCTCAATGGGAGAACAGGCTTCATTGTGCTTCCCACTGTGTTGACTGACTAAAGCATGTGCTGGTCAACAGCTGCTCCAGTTGCCTGCCTGCAACCCCCATAACACCTTTATCCATCTCACTCTTTCTGTCTGTAAGTCTCGCTGTCTCCATCTTCTCCTTTGACATCGTCCTGCCAAGTGTGCAGACGTGGACGCGCACCTGCGGCAGCTGTGTCACCCTGCAGTGCAGCTGTCCCCTCTCTGATCCATTCCATCAGCATTTGACAGTGCTGCAGATCTTCCTTATGTAGTTAGCATCACTAGTGTTATTGTTCATACTAGGGTTAATCATTTTTCTTTATGACTGTAATTAATTCTGACTTGATGAAAACAAACTGCCAAGTGTCTTCATTCAAATGAGACCACAGTTACGCTCGTAGTCCAAAGGCTTCATGAATTGTATCCATTTTAGTTTGGATATGCCATTTCTAGGGTATGCATTTAAAAGATTGGCAAAGTTAAAGGGATAGTTCACCCAAAAATGAAAATTGTCATCATTTACTCGCCCTCAAGTTGTTCCAAACCTGTATGAGTTTCTTTCTTCTGTGGAAAAAAAAAGAATATATGGTAACACTTTATTTTAGTGTCCTTGTTACATATGTTACATGTACTTACCATAGTAATAACAGTAAATTATGCATAATTACATGCAACTAACTCTCAACTAAACCCTAATCCTAACCCAAACCCTATAGTAAGTACATGGTGTTAATTAATATTACTCAGCACTTAAATATATAATTACACAGTAACAATGACAACTTAAAATAAAGTGTAACCGAAGATATTTTAAATAATGCTGGTAACCAAAAAAATTACGATGGAAGTCAATGGCTACCATCAACTGTTTATATGTAAACTATATATATATATATAATATAATATAATATAATATAATATATATATATATATATATATATATATATATATATATATATATATATATATATATATATATATATATATATATATAAAGTTTTCAAAGCAATCCGACTTTGATTTTTGTCTGACTACTGATAAAACTGGTGAAAAAAATACCATAGACTTACATTAAAGGAGGAATCCGAGCCATATCTAGGGGCCAGAGTATCATAGAGACTTGGCGGTGGGCTCTTTTAAATACTTAAAAATACCCCAAATGCCCTAGCAACCACTCAGAGCACCTTAGCAACTGCATAGTAATGCAGTTATTCAAAACACCCTGGCAGCTATTCAAAACACTCTAGCATTGTGAAGGGGTTTTGTGCTGCTTGCATTTTCTTCATAAAATACAAAAAAATCAAGTTTTTCTATCTCAGTGTTGCTCCAGAAAAGGCATTTGGTGACCATTGGCATCAAGACAGCATCATCTGGTATCTGCGAGTCTAATGTTGTTGGATTGTTGGTCTGGCTCTAAGTCAGTGTTGTGTAACATTGAGACTTATTGCCCATGTTGAACCAGCGTCGTATGGCCGTTGTTGCTTTGTGAGCGGAGCCCCTGGTGGGCTTGTTTGTCGTCAGGCTGGGCGGCAGCGCTGATGTGCTGGACTTATTACTTTTGACCACCTGTTTGTCCTGGGGCAACGAGTGAGTGAAAAATAAAGAGAAACGAGGGAGGGGGAGCTGGGTGAAAATGAAAAAGGACGGATCTTTGTGGGACACCGCTCAGTTTTTGCCACAAAGTCACACCGTATGTATAAACACAACTGTGCATGTGTGTGCGATCACAGCCATGTGTCAGTGGAAACAACGCTGGTAGCAGGAGGTTGAATGCGTGTCTTTGTTTTAGAGCTGTGTGTCGCAGGGACAGGTGGATGGCCACCCCCTTCAGACCCTGCCGCTCACACATTAATGACATTTAACACGGCCATACAGCGCGCGCACACACACACAGCGGGAACCCTCCGTGTTTCTCCACCCCTCTCACTAAACACACACTGTGTGCCCACTCATCCATCTTAAAACTGTCTCTCACTTCATCCTACCCTTTGACCCTGTCATGAATAGCAGAATAAAAAAACAAGACTATAACCGTCGAAAAGCTTGATGCTGTGCCCAAATTCTGAGCAGTAACTGGCACAGTCTTATTTGTCAAACAAATGTTGTTTTATTACATTTGTCGAAATTTGGTTTAGAATTCATGTATGAAATTGAGGCTTTGATTTGGTTATTCCTCTGCACCACACCTGACCACATAAAACCATCCATTGATACGTTGCTAAGCAAAATGGAAAGAAAAAAAATTATATTCGTCCCAAAATCCTCAATGACTTCACACTCTCCTGTTCTGCTTGTGTGTGTTAATAGGATGCAGGTGCACCCTAAAAAATCCCCTCAGCAACAAGGGAGGACATCACAGACTCGAGCTCTGGCAATGAAAGCAAATCCCTGAAAATACATCAATAGATAAAAGAGATATTACAAGCACAGGCACAAATCACAGAGCTGTGGCTCGGTCATCACAGCGACGCTACCCCAGCATGCCAAGTGGGCAGCAGAAGGCTGTGTGAGTGGAGTGGAGAGGGGCATTGTGGGTCAGCAGGCAAAATAAGGCTTGAGTCTGTTGTAGTGGGCATGTGTGTATCTGGTTAGCACTCATCTCTAAGGTGTTACGGGTGTGTTTGATTGTCTAGGTGTGTGTGTATGAGAGCACATGTTTGCCAGGGATGCTGCTTGTTGGGTTTTGAGGAGTGACGCGTTTGTTTTTTTAATGGTCTTTGAACTGAGTCTTACTCTGGAGGCAAACTTGATACAATCACTTTTATTTGAGTGTATACAGTATGTGTGTCTGAGTGTGTGTCTCACACCAGAAATGAACTAAATGTAACAAAACCTCTATTTTGGGACATCTGGGGAAGTCTTCATTTGTGAAAACAATTTATAATGGAACTAAATATTTATTTTTTAATGGTTTAAAGAATGTTTTTATATTTTAATATTTCGTTTATTATTAGTATTAGTATTAGTATTTTTATTGTGCAAGTGCAGAAATATTTCTGTTAGCATTAGGGTATGAGTTAAGGCCCGGTCACACCAAGGACGATAACTATAAAGATAACGATAAAGATACAGTTCTATAAATCGTTCTCAATATTAAAGAATAGCAGAGTTCACACCACAGCTATAACGATAACGATATAGAGAAACGATGTCGTTGGAATCATTTTCAGAACGATTTTATCCAGCTGATGAATGATAGAAACATTGACAGCCAATCAGAATCCATCCTGATGTAACAAGCTTGAGCATTTAAAGCGGCGGAAAAAGCACACGCTTAGAATATACAGAACGATATCATCCTCTGATGTGGACGCTAATATAGTAATCTTTATAGTTATCGTCCTTGTTGTGAACAGGCCTTAAGTCTATAGTATTTATAATTAGCTCTATTTAAAAACAGAAGTCTATAAATATCCTCATTTAGATAGCTACTGTAAATAAATTTGTGTTGTGAAATGTATCAATTACAAGCAGTTTATAGTGTTCACTGGACATTATCAAATGTATATAGATCTAAGGTTGAATACTGTCTTTGTACAAAGTACGTATTTCGTCCTGTATGTTTGAGCAGTTTGTGTGTGTGTATGTTCATGTTCATACCTAGTTAAACAGGTGCACTGGGCCACACAAAAGAGCGCTGTGTCAATGTTATTCCTCTTAGTGGCAGTAGCACAGCTGTTTGTGTCCTGTTTCCTCTGTTCTGTCCGTTTCTGTTAGCATAAACACACACACACACACACACACACATAGTACAGGTTTTACCAACGAACGCAACCGTGTTTCTTTGACTTGTGCATTTCAAAGGAAACACATGGATACATTAACAACCAGACGTTCTTGTGCACATACGTAACTGTCACCAACATGAAAACCCGCCATTTGGTTTTCATAAACATCCCAAATGCGATCTCGGTTGTTTCTCAGAGACAGCAATGAGATGAATTGGAGATAAAATAGAAGCCCTAAGTTATTTCTCAAAGGCAGTAATGAACTAATATCTCAAATTTATGTCTTCTGCTTCTTGGAAGAAATTGACCTTGTGGTCAAAATTTGGTCACATTTGCCATGATACCAAAGTCTACAATAAAACATTGTTAATCTTATTAAGAAATATTGGAATATTTCTGATTTTCTTCCAGAACCATATTATCTGGCCAACATAATTTAACTTGCCTATTTTAATTGCTCCTAAAGACTTGTAGAAGAAACATCTGGGATGATGTTGATTCATAATGGCATAACTTTAGACATCTAGAGTCTTCTGAGGTATGAAAGAGCAACATCTGAGCAACAAAAATGTCCCTCTGGGAGTAAATGTGGTGATGGTTTCCTGCTGTTCACATTAGTCTGGATTCTTCTCTTTCTTGCCTCACTTTCCTCTCCTCTTCCATGTCCATCATAGTCTCGGTTGAGAATCAATGACTTCAAACGTTACTTAAATATCATATATCCATCGAATGGACTGAAAGAGCTTGTATTGAATGAATATGCTCCATCTGTTCTTTCTTTCAAGACCTTGTTTTCTTTGTTCTGCAGGTCACACGGGTGCCGATCGAGTCGTGTGAGCAGTACGGCACATGTGGAGAGTGTCTGAGCTCAGGAGATCCTCACTGTGGCTGGTGTGTGCTGCATAACATGTAAGTTCCCTCTTTATATTTACACACACTGTTAGTGGTAAATCAATGCTTTTTGTGTTTTTAAAGACTACAATCTCCATAACATTTGAAATATATTCTGAAAAGTTTAGAAATGATCACAGGGATCATTCTCAGATGGCACAGAGGTTGTTTGCCCTCTGGTGGTGGACTAGTGCAACTGCATCCAGATGTGTATATCTCTCAATGCTGAATCTTCAGATGCTTTTGTGCTTTAAAATATCGAATTGAATGTTGCTAAAACAATATACAGCTGACAGCACAGAGTTCGTCATCTTTTAGTGGTTTTGTGCTGTTGGCTTCTCTCCTGTAGGGGTGTGTAAACCCTCCGCTGGCATCATTACTGTAATGGCGGGCGTACCTCCCTTGGAAAAGTGCACTTAAAGTAATTTACATGACTCCCGACAGGACAGGGACAAATAATTGGCGAAGCAAGCGGTATTTGTGTGTCTCCGTTCAGCATGGGGCTGTTTTTTTTCGTCGCAGTGTGTCGTCAGCGCAGCAGGATTACATTCCTCCATCAGCCCTCTGGGGCTTTCTGCTGTATTAAAGCTCATGTCATACAGACACCATTCCAGTCTCAAACATACCGTGCTGTGTTGTGCAGACAAGCTTATGTATTTATTAATTCACTTGCAAAAACTACTGAAAGCATCATGCTGCTACTGTACCTTGGTATTATTTGAAATTAACTATTTTTAAAGGGATCATGACCTGGATTTTTTAAATTATTTTAATACGTTTCTTGAGGTTCACTTATTGTTGTTAAGGTTTTTTGCACAAAAAAACAAATATATATGTGAAAAAAAAATTAAAATTCTGACCTTTTGTCTGAAATGATCCATTTTTAAGGCACGGCTTCTTTAATGCTTTTCAGTAAACGGCCACTGTTATGATTGGCTTACGTCATTGCATAGGAAACAGTATCAACGCCCACTCGCTATTGCACATTGAAAACATTATTAATATAAAACTATAAAATGACAAAGCATTATGAAAAAATGTACTTACAGTTTGCGATGTAGCTGCTATGAGATCCAATACAGTTGGCTGCTTTATCTGTCAACAAAGATTTCTTTGCAAACTCTCCATTACATTGCACCTTGTTTACAAAACAATCTATAGTCAAATTCTCCAAACAAACATACAATCCTCTGATATAAAAATAAACCATCCACTTCTTTCTGATGCTGGTATCCTTCTGAAGTCTCTAGAGAAATGAGCCAATGAGCTGTTTAAACGGGACGCACCAAAGCGAACATTCTTTCATAGGGCTGGAAGATTAATCAAAACCGAAATTCAGAACCTCTAACTGACATAATTTTTGGTTATTTCGTTTTTTTAATCCTGTTAATACCAAGCGGCAACCTCCCGCGGTCTCACTTGAATCCAACACGGAAGTGACTTAAACTGTCGACTGGCCGCTAGAGACAGGCTCCAAAAGGAAGTCAAATCTGTATCCCCCCCATGTTAAAATGGTCAACTTTACAGCAGAAAAAAATGTATTTACAGCCTGGTACAAAAAGTGGTTTTGGTCTATACAGCTAATTTTGCCCTTCATGACAACTATGTTTTTTTTTTAAATTTTATATATATAACTCATCCGTTTAAATTATATTAAGCCTTAAAGTTCTGCATAATTAAGGGTGTGACCACTTGATTGACAGGTGGATTGCCACTATGGTTGCGCTAGGCAGGCGTGGTTTCAGCAACCAGGCACCTCAGCTCCACCCACGTCCCGCCTCTTTGCCCATTTTCAGTTATCCGGGAGTGACGCGCTGCCAAGATGGCAACGGTCCACTTTAGGCTTCAAAAATGCTCTTCAGAAACCTACGGGTGACTTCACGTCCATATTTTTTGATAGTCTATGGTTAATACTTTTCACGTGTAGTCACGTGACTCCGCCCCGTCCAGCCAGCGCCATGGAAGCAACATGTGAACTCAAACACCGAGGAAATTCACATACAGACAGCGCGCGAGCCCTATAGCGAGATCACTTTCGCTTGCATCCTCAAAAAAAAGTTTGGCAATTGTATGTTTAAAGGCTTGCCAGTTTGAACATTTTGCAACATTTTGAGCGATTTTGCACCATTCAAGAACACTTCAGTGGTCTCAAGCTGTTTTCTGTGACACAGAGAGCCGCGTCGTATCTCTGACAATGCATGAGCCCTGAAACCAGATCACTTTCACTTGCGTCTTCACTAAACTTTGTCAATTGTATGTTTTAAGGCTTGCCAGTTTGAACATTCAAGCGATTTTAGACCATCGGATCATTACGAATGAGCACACGAGCACTCATACAAACAGTAGCTCGCACATCACGTGAAAGATCGCGCGCACAGAGAAACGTTCAGGAATGCAGAAACTCATTGTCAACGCTGTTTTGTGATTTATCACTAAAGTAGATTAGAAACTCAACAGTTATAGCATATTGTTCTACTTTTGAAGTTACTACAACACACAGCTTCACAATTAATAGAGAGACGGTATGACTAATTTACACACTCAATCGCTCTCTCATTAATGTGTTTAAATAAATGTACCTGTACTGTGCTAATTTATCTGTATCTGATTTAGAATGAGCGGAAATCTGTAAGAAATGTTACGACTCATAGACACAATAACTGCTAAAAGTGAGCTGTTATGTCAGAGCAATATGACATTTGCCGTGGCTCTGCACAAAGCGACCTGACTCAGGGTTCGGGCTTTCTCAAGCCAACATCAAAGTTAGTTTCCTTCAATTATTTTAAAATTATAAAGATAAGAAATGCACTCTTTTATTAGAAAAAATATCCCAACTTTAATAGTTGAGCATATTTACTGTAAACTATGAGGGCAAAAAAACCCAAAACAAAGCCAAAAACAAAATAATCATTCATTATTAATAATCGAGGTAAAATGTTCAGTTAATCGAGATTTTGATTTGAGGTCATATCATCCAGCCCCATTCTTTCACTCTTCCATTTTTCCTGTTGTCGACAGACTCAAATGCATGGAGTATGTCAGAAACTGAGCATGCATCTGTATACTGTATCCAGTGAAGACAGCGTCAGTGATTATAATGGGTTCTATTTGCTTTTCTTTTTGCATCTGGTGGACGATGATGTAAAACTATTCGTCAATGTCTTGCTCTGGAGGCAGGCATATCCAAATATGGATATGTGACGTCAGAAATCCCACAATATCCAAACGAGCTTGATTTTTGGAGCTTGATTAAATAAATGCTTTGTTTATAATGAGGAAGACGTTTAAACTCTGAAACTTCCAGGATGTTTTAATGGTACAAAAACCTCTTATAGTAAATATTATTTTTTTTAAGCTGTATTTAATATATTATTTTATTACATATTTTAAAATAAATATTATTAAAAATATTTAAATTTCCTTTTTAATATTTATAATTTAAAAATATATATTTAAACTATAATTAAATATTACATAATACATTTAAATATTTGTTTCATAATGTAAATGTAAAATATTACATTTTTAATTGCTATTTTTTGTTGCATATTTTTGGGAGAAACATATAAATATGGTGTATCAATATGGTAATCATTCAGTACATGGTATATTTCAGATTCTCTCGTTTTCTCTCTCCAGTCTGGCTAGTATTCCTCCCTCCCTACAGCGAGTGCTTTTTCACAGTCAGTGTTCTCTTAATGAAATTAACATCTCTCTCTCCTGCTCACTCTAATTCCAGCTCCACACACATATTTGCTCATTTCTCACTCCTCACTGCCCCTATGGAGTCCGTCCTTCCGCATCTGATCGGCAGACAGAGAGAGAGAGCGAGAGAGAGATATTGCTGACACCTACTACCATGCTTTCATTAGTCTTTTAGCCTCTCCTCCTTTGCACATACTTTATAATAAAAGTTTGCAAATGGTTCTTTGCAGCACAGTTTCATCATTAGACACCTTTTTAAATCAAGAAGCATTTTTTTTTTCTTCTGTGTGGGATTCTCGAAGGTGCTATATGGGTCTTTGGAGATTAGATAAGAAATCCTGATGATACATTTACAGTTCTTCAGATCAACGCATTGGTTTCTGGGATCATTTAAGCACAAGAGCAGATGAAATAGTATTGTAACATAAAATAACGGTTTACTATTTGAATATATTTGAGTATATCTTACATAAAATGTAATTTATTCCTGTGAGGACTGGATCATTACTCCAGTCTTCAGTGTCACATGATCCTTCAGAAATCATTCTAATATGATGATTTGCTGTTTAAGGAACATTTCTTATTATTATCAATGTTGAAAACAGTTGTGCTGCTTAATGTTTTTGTGAAAACCTTAATACTTTTTTTCAGGATTCTTTGATAAATAGAAAGTTCAAAAGAGCAGCATTTTTTGAAAAATAAATATTCTATGACATTATCAATGTCTTTACTGTCACTTTTGATCAGTTTAATTAGGGATGCACCGATATGAAAATTTTGGCCAATACCGATAACCGATAATTCTTTATATTTAAAGGCCGATAACCGATATATTGGCCGATAAATCTAAATCCAAATTTTTATAAAATTTTTGAGAGCCTGATTACAAAAACAAAAGTCTCACCATTAAAAGCCCAAACACACAATTATGATGTTCTCATTATAGTTTTATATAGCCTGTATGACAGACTTGCGCTGCACATGTTGCACTGAACTGTTTTTTCCTTTTTTGAAGTGATTCCAATCATATTTCAAGCAATTCAAAACCATCATGGCAAACAGTGCGCATCTGAAGTGTCTCAGCTGAAGGAAATAATACATTATTTATCGGCTTTAATATATCGGACAAATTTTCTTATTGGGCCGATAACGATAACATTAAAAATGAACATATATCAGCTGATACCGATATGGTGGCCGATATATCATGCATCCCTAAGTTTAATGCATCCCTTGCTGAATAAATATTAATTCCTTAAATTAAAATTGCACTGACTTCAAGCTTTTGAACGGTTGTTTGTTTGTTTATTGTGCTGCTTGTGTACATTCATCTTGTTTCAAGAATGTCTTGTTTTTTATTGTAAGAGTAATGCTGCTGTAGAGTAGCATTATTCTGCTTTTAGTGGAAGAGATGGTCTGTATTCATACCTCAGTTCAGAATAGTGCAGTTTGCCAAAGTCCCTTTAATTACCAGCAGCTGCTGTGCACCATGTGATTGAAAAGAGAAAAAATGACTGAGAGAGACTGAAAGCAAGATAGTGTTTGAACATAAGAGGCATCACTAATTCTGCTGGTGTTTAGACTATGAAGGCAAACAGCATCTGTCTGATATCGGTCTGTCTGGCATTAGACCCAGAGACGTCTCTCTTTGCCCAGTTAGGACCCTGAAACTGAGAGGAGACCGAAAAAAGGAGGAGTGAGAGCATAAAGTTTGCTGTCAGATTTAGGAGGACTAATCTCCTTGGCCCGTGGAGAACACTAATCCTGGAGATGATCTGATTGGCTGAACTCCTTTGAGGTCAAAGGCTGTTTTAATATCAGTGATCCAACAGTTGCTCAGCGGAGATCATTCATACGGATCCATAATCACTTTTAGGATTTAGCTCATTATAGGGAGAAAGAGGGAGATGGGGAATCTTAGCACTGATCAGTGTTTAAGGGCAGAATGTAAGCGTATTTAACATCATGCACGAGTGTCTGCAGTATGTGTGTGTGTGTGTGTGTGTGTGTGTATGTATGTGAGCTCTCGGCTTGGGTCTTGTTTGCATGGCTGTGGCTGCCGTTCCAGGAAAGAGACGATCTTCACAGCAGGGATCAGCGTTTGATCCGTGCTGTGGGGAAACATTCGCTCTCTCTCTCTCTGATGTACCCGCACAGCCATCCTTGATATGCTGGACTAGCATACTACTCATACTATTTCTGTACTGTATGCATTGAACGCACATTGTGTGAGATATTGTATCTTAAGATGCTGTGCATGTGACTTGACATTCCTTGTGATGAATGAACCTAAAAAAATGTCTGGAAAAGTCATGGAAATTAATCAAATTAAAAAAGAAAAGTAAAAAAAAAAGAATTTTAATATTTACTTGGCTAGAAATTCCTCTTTTATAATTATGAAAATACTTTCAATTAAATTTAACATTGTAATTAATGCATTAATTATAACTTATTTAAAAAAAAAAAATTCTAAATTTAATTTAGGAAATAAATATATTAATGCATACATTAATTTATAATGTAATAATTAATATTTTAATAATACAATTATTTATCATTTAATTTAATCATTTAATGCATCCCTTAATCATTTATTAATTTTTTTTTTTATTATTATTTAGATGCAATGCAATTAAGGCCACATCCACACGAAGCTGGAGCTTTCCCTATCCAATCTTTTTATTTTTTCCTCGTCCCAAGAAATATCTGCGTACACACGAAACCACTGAAACCGACTCAAAACGATGTAGTACACATGCCAGACCAGTATGTGGCGCTGTAATTCTGCCACAGAGATACACTAAAAACTGAGAAGAAGACTTGGAGCATGCGATGTCTGACTAGGGTCGAGACGAGGGGTGATAACATCATCGTTTCACAAAATATACAGATTGGCTGTACACACGAAAACACAAGGGTGTCGTTTTCAGATTTATCCACTCTGGGGACACGGTTTCAAAAAATAGCGGTTTCAGGCTCCCAAAACACCAGATCCGTCTGGACGAAACGCCGATACGATACAAATTTTTTACGTATACAGCTAAACGCGTCTCCGTGTGTACGGGGCCTAAATGTGTGCAATTAAGTCATTGAACAAACATGGTGAGGTCATGCTGCATACTAGTGCATGTTTATCATACAGCATTTATTGCATGTTTTTTCGCATACTACATACTGTAGTATGCAGTACTCTAGTATAGCATTCGAAATATTATCAAAGTTTTTAGCGCAGTATAGGTGGCAACAACCTCAGGCATGACTGAACATTACAGCTTTTTTTATCTTGAGTCGTTCCTTCTCTTTCCATCATCATGATCATTTCATAAAGCAGTGACCTGTCGGCGTCTCACCTTTACACTGATATAGTGGAGTACAACACAGTCCATGAAAATCCTTTGGCCAACAACAATTAAATGCCATTGACATCTGCACACGTTCAGAAGGATTGGTGCCCTGCTGTGTAGTTGGTTTAACGCTCATTCACGCAGCGTCATTATGGTTATGGCAATGACGCTGGTCATTACAGAGCCAAGCCGTTTACTCCTCGGTCTCAGAATTGAACTTAGAGGGTTCTAGTGTATGTTTGGGTTATATGGGACTGATGCTCAGCTAAATGAATTCCTAATTACATATTGATCTGGAGGGATGGAAGCAGATTCACACTCACAGGCTGTTTATGAGTGAATTATTTCACCTGTTGGACAAGCATTGGGGCAATATGGAGATGAGAGGTTGATTTTACTTGGTGTTCTTCTTGTTCGCCTCTCTACTTGTCTTGCCTCGTTCCTTCTCTTGACGTCGTGTTTCTTCGCCATCCCATCCTATTTCATCTTCTTTCTCTTGTATCGTCTCGTCTTGTGTTGTCTCTACTCATCTAATCTCAGTTGTTCTCTTTTTGTCTTGTTTCTTCACTTCTCGTCTTTACTCATCTCAACCCTTTTTTCTCAACTTTTCTCTCGTCTCATCTCGTCTCTACTCTACTCTGCTCTGCTCTACTCTACTCTACTCCTCTCAGTTGTTCTCTTTTTGTCTTGTCTTTTCACTTTTCGTCTTTACTCATCTCAACCCTTTTTTCTCAACTTTTCTCTCGTCTCATCTCGTCTCGTCTCGTCTCGTCTCGTCTCGTCTCGTCTCGTCTCGTCTGGTCTCTACTCTACTCTGCTCTGCTCTACTCTACTCTACTCTACTCCTCTGTTGTTCTCTTTTTGTCTTGTCTCTTCATTTTTCGTCTTTACTCATCTCAACCTTTTCTCAACTTTTTTTCTTGTCTCATCTCGTCTCTGCTCTGCTCATCTCATCTCATCTCATCTCAGTTGTTCTCTTTTTGTCTTGTCTCTTCACTTTTCGTCTTTACTCATCCCGACCTTTTCTTAACTTTTTTCTCGTCTCGTCTCATCTCATCTCATCTCTGCTCTACTCATCTCATCTCAGTTGTTCTCTTTTTGTCTTGTCTCTTCACTTTTCGTCTTTACTCATCTCGACCCTTTTTTCTCAACTTTTCTCTCGTCTCATCTCGTCTCTGCTCTGCTCTGCTCTACTCCTCTCAGTTGTTCTCTTTTTGTCTTGTCTCTTCACTTTTCATCTTTACTCATCTCGACCTTATCTCAACTTTTTTCTCGTCTCGTCTCATCTCGTCTCTACTCTGCTCTACTCTACTCCTCTCAGTTGTTCTCTTTTTGTCTTGTCTCTTCACTTTTCGTCTTTACTCATCTCGACCTTTTTTCAACTTTTTTCTCGTCTCGTCTCATCTCGTCTCTGCTCTACTCTACTCATCTCAGTTGTTCTCTTTTTGTCTTGTCTCTTCACTTTTCGTCTTTACTCATCTCAACCCTTTTTTCTCAACTTTTCTCTCGTCTCATCTCATCTCGTCTCGTCTCGTTTCTACTCTGCTCTACTCTGCTCTACTCTACTCTACTCCTCTCAGTTGTTCTCTTTTTGTCTTGTCTCTTCACTTTTCGTCTTTACTCATCTCGACCCTTTTTTCTCAACTTTTCTCTCGTCTCATCTCGTCTCTACTCTGCTCTACTCTACTCCTCTCAGTTGTTCTCTTTTTGTCTTGTCTCTTCACTTTTCGTCTTTACTCATCTCGACCTTTTTTCAACTTTTTTCTCGTCTCGTCTCATCTCGTCTCTGCTCTACTCTACTCATCTCAGTTGTTCTCTTTTTGTCTTGTCTCTTCACTTTTCGTCTTTACTCATCTCAACCCTTTTTTCTCAACTTTTCTCTCGTCTCGTCTCGTCTCATCTCGTCTCTACTCTGCCTTACTCTGTTCTACTCTACTCTGCTCTGCTCTGCTCGTCTCTGCTCTGCTCTACTCTACTCATCTCATCTCAGTTGTTCTCTTTTTGTCTTGTCTCTTCACTTTTCGTCTTTACTCATCTCGACCTTTTCTCAACTTTTTTCTCGTCTCTGCTCTGCTCTGCTCTGCTCTGCTCTACTCTACTCCTCTCAGTTCTCTTTTTGTCTTGTCTCTTCACTTTTCGTCTTTACTCATCTCGACCTTTTCTCAACTTTTTTCTCGTCTCCTCATCTCTGCTCTACTCTACTCTACTCATCTCATCTCATCTCAGTTGTTCTCTTTTTGTCTTGTCTCTTCACTTTTCGTCTTTACTCATCTCTACCCTTTTTTCTCAACTTTTCTCTCGTTTCATCTCATCTCGTCTCTACTCTGCCTTACTCTGTTCTACTCTGCTCTGCTCTGCTCTGCTCTACTCTTCTCATCTCATCTCATCTCATCTCATCTCATCTCATCTCATCTCATCTCAGTTGTTCTCTTTTTGTCTTGTCTCTTCACTTTTCGTCTTTACTCATCTCAACCCTTTTTTCTCAACTTTTCTCTCGTCTCTACTCTGCTCTGCTCTACTCATCTCAGTTGTTCTCTTTTTGTCTTGTCTCTTCACTTTTCGTCTTTACTCATCTCGACCCTTTTTTCTCAACTTTTCTCTCGTCTCGTCTCGTCTCGTCTCGTCTCGTCTCGTCTCGTCTCGTCTCATCTCGTCTCTACTCTGCCTTACTCTGTTCTACTCTACTCTGCTCTGCTCTGCTCGTCTCTGCTCTGCTCTACTCTACTCATCTCATCTCAGTTGTTCTCTTTTTGTCTTGTCTCTTCACTTTTCGTCTTTACTCATCTCGACCTTTTCTCAACTTTTTTCTCGTCTCATCTCATCTCGTCTCTGCTCTACTCTACTCATCTCAGTTGTTCTCTTTTTGTCTTGTCTCTTCACTTTTCGTCTTTACTCATCTCAACCCTTTTTTCTCAACTTTTCTCTCGTCTCATCTCGTCTCGTCTCTACTCTGCTCTACTCTGCTCTACTCTACTCTACTCCTCTCAGTTGTTCTCTTTTTGTCTTGTCTCTTCACTTTTCGTCTTTACTCATCTCGACCTTTTCTCAACTTTTTTCTCGTCTCATCTCATCTCGTCTCTACTCTGCTCTACTCTGCTCTACTCTGCTCTACTCCTCTCAGTTGTTCTCTTTTTGTCTTGTCTCTTCACTTTTCGTCTTTACTCATCTCGACCTTTTCTCAACTTTTTTCTCGTCTCGTCTCTGCTCTGCTCTACTGTACTCATCTCAGTTGTTCTCTTTTTGTCTTGTCTCTTCACTTCTCGTCTTTACTCATCTCAACCTTTTTTTCTCAACTTTTCTCTCGTCTCATCTCATCTCGTCTCTACTCTGCTCTACTCTACTCTACTCATCTCATCTCATCTCATCTCAGTTGTTCTCTTTTTGTCTTGTCTCTTCACTTTTCGTCTTTACTCATCTCGACCTTTTCTCAACTTTTTTCTTGTCTCATCTTGTCTCTGCTCTGCTCTGCTCTACTCTTCTCATCTCATCTCATCTCAGTTGTTCTCTTTTTGTCTTGTCTCTTCACTTTTCGTCTTTACTCATCTCAACCCTTTTTTCTCAACTTTTTTCTCGTCTCATCTCGTCTCTACTTTGCTCTACTCTACTCTGCTCTGCTCTACTCTACTCTACTCTACTCTACTCTACTCTACTCATCTCAGTTGTTCTCTTTGTCTTGTCTCTTCACTTTTCATCTTTACTCATCTCGACCTTTTCTCAACTTTTCTCCCGTCTCATATCATCTCGCCTCTGCTCTACTCAACTCTGCTCTGCTCTACTCTACTCTACTCATCTCAGTTGTTCTCTTTTTGTCTTGTCTCTTCACTTTTCGTCTTCACTCATCTCGACCCTTTTTTCTCAACTTTTCTCTCGTCTCGTCTCATCTCGTCTCTACTCTGCCTTACTCTGTTCTACTCTACTCTGCTCTACTCTGCTCTGCTCTACTCTACTCTACTCTACTCATCTCATCTCATCTCAGTTGTTCTCTTTTTGTCTTCTCTTTACTTTTCGTCTTTACTCATCTCGACCCTTTTTTCTCAACTTTTCTCTCGTCTCATCTCGTCTCTACTCTGCCTTACTCTGCTCTACTCTACTCTGCTCTACTCATCTCAGTTGTTCACTTTTCGTCTTTACTCATCTCTACCCTTTTTTCGTCTCGTCTCGTCTCGTCTCGTCTCGTCTCGTCTCCTCTCCTCTCCTCTCCTCTCCTCTCCTCTCCTCTCCTCTCCTCTCCTCTCCTCTCCTCTCCTCTCCTCTCCTCTCCTCTCCTCTCCTCTCCTCAAGTCCTCAAGTCCTCCCAGGGAGAAGTTCACAACACTCCCGCAGCTTTCTTCTCAGCTTTATTTTAAAAGAGGGACTTTTATTCATCTTTAAAACGTCCCCTCTTCTCCTCCCTCAGAGGTTTGCTCAATCAGGTGTCTCGCCACACACCTCGCGGGATGTTTTGGGGACTCTGGTAAGAAGGCAGGAAAGAAACCAGGGAAAATCTTCTCTTGTCGCCTGTCTCCTCTCGTCAGGGCTGAGTGTGTGTGTTGAGTGTGTAAGGAGGAAAAAAGACACTGTAATTGCCTGTCTGGTGCACAGGGCTAAAAGCAGGCGGTAGAGAAAAACCCAAAGGTTAACCCACCACTACCATTACCCTCCTTTGTCTCTGTCTCTCTCTCGCTCTCACTGTCTTACACA
Organism: Coreius guichenoti; assembly: GCA_039654105.1. Lineage (NCBI taxonomy): Eukaryota > Metazoa > Chordata > Actinopteri > Cypriniformes > Gobionidae > Coreius > Coreius guichenoti. Next base: position 13,034,470 of record CM077178.1, read on the forward strand.
CACACTGAAAACAGGTCATTCATAAATCTTAAAGCTTGTCACACACACAACCTTTAACATATTACTGCTACATTTAAATAACAACATTTATTCATAATTAACTGTAGTTTTCCCATGCAAAGAGTTTAGCCAATCATAGCAGAGCTCATTTGCATATTAAAGGTACAGTAGCTAAAAAAAACGGTTTAATTCTAAGGGCCAGACAGAAGGTGGAAAATGGACAAGTAAAACTAAATACAACCGTTTGGTGCAAGAAACCTTGACTTTTAGAGTATATTAATCATACTGTATGCGTGTGCTTGTGTTTAGGCGTTTTCTTTGATTTGTATGTGTATGCAGCTCTCTAAGCATTTCATTCAGGTCTTTCGAGGACTAGGGCTGTCGAGAGGCAGAATAAACCCCTCTGGAGACAAAACGAAGTGTACAGGGGACACACACTTCATTTAATGAAAGAGAGAGAAGAGCTTGCCCACTAAGTATAGACACTTACATGAACACATTATAATGGCCGTCTCCTGGTGCCATGGCAACGCAGCATCCCGAGTACACCCACCTCCTCCTCCAAAATCAAACCCGGCTCCTGGATTTGGCGGCTCAGAGAGATGTACACATTCATGCAGACAAACACACACCCACATTTTCAGACAGCGAAGTATGCACAAGCCGTCCCGGACATCTGAAAGCACATTAAGTGTCATTTCCCCCCCGGAGCATTAGGCACGTTAAAAAGACATGGCAAATTGCAAGCCTACACGCTCTTTGTCAGGAGCAAAGAGAGAGGGAGGCTGAGTCAAAAGCAAGTGACAGGCTGAATGAATATGGTGTGAAAAGTAAAAATAACAACCCTCAGATTTGCAGAAGTACAGTAAGATTTATATCAGTAGGATAAATCAACTGTGAAAATGAGTAACAAAAATGAGTAAAAATGGTAATTTAGAATAAAAAAAGGGGCATTTTCTTGTCCATCAGTGCCTTTAGCCAATTAAAAAATACTTTGAGAGCAATAAGAGGATGTATTCTGGAATCATACATGTCTAGGATATGAACATTGTTGGCTCGTGACAGTAATGACATCTTTAGACATGTGATGTCTGATCAGATGGTCTGGAATTAGAAGTTACTGATTGCTCTTTCAAGGGAAAGTAATGGAAGTGTTCAGCACCAAGGACAGCAGCTAAAGTCAGCAGTGATGCTCATGTAGCCTGTGTGAAAATGAACCACATTTGATGGGATGCAGTGCCATTTTTTTTAAGCAAGGATGCATTCAATTGAGCAAAAATGATAGTAAAGACATTTATCATATTAACATTGATAATATAAGAATATAAGAAATGTTTCTTGAGCACCAGATCATCATATTAGAATGATTTCTGAAGGATCATGTGACACTGAAGACTGGAGTAATGATGCTAAAAATTCAGCTTTGCCATCACAGGAATAAATTACATTTTAAAATATTAAAATACAAGTTTTTTTTTAAATTATAATATTTCACAATATTACTTGCAGCCTTGGTAAGCATAGGAGACCTCTTTCAAAAACATTAAAAACTCTTACTGATCACAAAGCTTTTGAACAGTAAAGATGTAGTTCACCTAGAAATGAACATTTGAGAAGAAAGTTACAGATCTTTTACTCACCCTCATATCATTCCAAAGGAACACAAAACAAGACATATTGGAGAATGTCCAGAGTGCTCTTTTTCATAATGGGAAGTGTTGAACTGCTAAAATATATATTTTTTAATTATCAGTTTTTTCCTTTATAGTTCTGAAATCTCATTTATGCTGAGTCATTGTACCAGATTTAACTTCATTGTATCAAACGCCATTGGTTCTAGTGATAGGGATAGTTCACCCAAAAGGGATAGTTCACCCAGGGATAGTTCACCCAAAAATGAAAATTATCCCATGATTTACTCACCCTCAAGCCATCCTAGGTGTATATGACATTCTTCTTTCAGACGAATACAAGTTATATTAAAAAAATGTCCTGGCTAATCTAAGCAGTGTAAGAAAGTGTAACGCCTCTCGTAGTTCAAAACGCTTACACTACGTCCAACGTCATAAGTTGCGCCACGCTTTTTCCGCAAGTTGAATACGGAAGGCGGTCTGGCAGAAGCTAGATATTTTACGTACGTGTTAAATATGGATATTTTTCTTACACAAATGCATCGATTCTCTTCAGAAGGCCTTTATTAACCTCCTGGAGCCGTATGGATTACTTTTATAATGGATGGATGCACTTTTTTGGGCTTAAAATTTTGGGCTCCCATTCACTGCCATTATAAAGCTTGGATTAGCCAGGACATTTTTTTATATAACTCCGATTGTATTTGTCTGGAAGAAGAATGTCATATACACCTAGGATGGCTTGAGGGTGAGTAAATCATGGTGAACTTTTTGGGTGAACTATCCTTTTAAAGGTTCTTCATGGAACCATATAGGCCAATAAAGAAACTTTAATTTTAAGAGTGTATGGTGCTTGCAATAATTCCCAGTGAACACACATGCTGATGAATATGTTTGTTCTGAATGCACTGTAGTGTCTGCTAAATTAATAAATGTGAATCTTTGTGGTTGTCCCAATATTTACTATACTAACTACTGTGCACTCTTTTTCTCTCTCTCTCTCTCTCTCTCTCTCTCATATATAGGTGTTCTCAAAGGGATCGTTGCGAACGGGCAAACGAGCCGTACCGTTTCGCCGCCACGCTGAGTCAGTGTGTGAAAGCCACCGTGTACCCGGACAGCATTGCTGTGTCTGAACCCAGCGTACCGGTGAGACACCTCACAAACCATTTATAACCTTTACTTACAAGAACACAAACACCTTAACAACCTTGAGGTGATGTTGACTAAATAGAGGAGCACGAATTCCTTCTAGCGAGAAAAATTAGCATGAATTAGTTTTCAGTGCGATGTCTAGATAAACAGTTTTGGGTTTGGAAAGCATGTGCTGTGTGGGAGGGCTCGGAGAGCGAGATATCTGGGAACAGAGGCCTTTGGGAAAGGTATATGCGTGGGTGAGATGCCAAATAAGCATGTGGGCCGGAGTAGGAGTTGAGTTCAAGGAGACAAAGACATGGATTCAGGGCTTTTGGACATTATTTTTAGGTTTACCCTCATGGATACTTTTTATTCATGCAAAAAGTATGTATGAGTGAGTTCTATAATTAGAGATACTGCATTTCAAAAAGTTAAGTTAAGTTTTACTTTTAACAAAAAAAAACAAACTGATTTTTTTATAGTAAAGTCTGGCAACACTATTACTGTAAGTTCTGTTACATACTGTCAACATTGTTACTCTACCTTGGTAACAGAGTTTGATGGTAACAGAATTTACAATTTTAAACTTTTTAGCCAAAAAATTCACTTGCTAGCATAAATGCTAAGAGCACATGGCACTAATGAAATAATGATTAAAAGACTTTTAAACAACCCACCGTGTGATCAGTGATTAATTCTGTTTTCCTTTTGATATTTTGGTAACAATTTTGGCGTTTTACAAAATAACTTTTTAGATTAAAATATTTTCTCAGAGAGAGCACACATACCTTTCAGTGCTTCAGATCTTATCAGTGAGGGAAAGTGATATAATTTCCTGTATCTTACATAGTTGTGGGAGATAATTCCACCAATTTAAAGGCAAAGTATGGTACTGTAACAGAGTTGACAAGATTTAAGAACACACATTTTTATAAGATAAAAGTTATTTTTAAACAATTTAATGTTGTAGAATTAGGAAAATAACTATTTAGGGCTTTTATAAGTAAAATAAATTAAGTATTACCAAAAGATAAGTGAAATAAAATATTTTGATTACTCAGTGATACCTGTGGAAAAAATACACTGACTAATTCGGAAAACAAGAAATCATGATTTTCAGCTATATAAGATAACAGAAAATATTATATTGTTATGGCCTGTAACATCTTGTGATTCATGACAATGAGTAATAATTAAAATAATTAAAAATATAACCAAAAAATTATGACTTTGTGCACCAAATGTACCTGCAATTATAGAATCACCCGTATATAGTAAGTGTCTCAGGCATACAAGTAAGTATGAAGGTATTCACCTTGATTAAACTTCCCTAGGAAGCCAGGAAAAAAATTGTGATGTCTAGATAATTGATAGAGTCCCTGTATCACAGCTACCTGATTAAGATAATGAGGCGTCCGGCTCTAAATTAGATGTTTCTGTCGTGCCTTAGCGCTGAACAACATGACAACAGGGTCACCGCTGCTCTGCGCATCGCACAATGAAGGGAAACCATCACCATGACAACAAAACCCATCCGCACGGGCACCAGAGGAGCATGAAAAGCACCAAAAACAATCAAATTACCTTTATTAGAAATGCTAGCAACAATTAGCCCTCCCTGCACATCGGCAGCCACGAAGAGAAATGAGAAACCACTAACGTGCAATGAAAGGAGCAAAGGCAAAACATAGAGACACCAATCACGCCTCGTCAATGTTGTTATGGTCAGACAATGCTTTATAGACCATGCTTACCGCAAACAATGTTTTGTCTCGATGTTTGAGTACAGTCTGTGTATCTACAACGAATAACAAGACGGCTAATTAGCAATTCTGTAGCTGTCACTCATAGCGCACTAGCTTAAAGAGTACAGAAACAAGTAATTAGATGCTATATATACATGGGAAATTTTAAAAAAAGACTGTAAAAGAAGTCAACGAGATGGGCCGAATGTACATACTCTCAAAAGAGCTGCAAGACAGCTAAAACTGTTGAAAACGGTATGGTAAAAAAAAAAGATAGCCGAGCAATCTTAACAAATGTCACAGTAATAATTGTCCTCTTCTTCAGTGGTGAGAAGACCAGCCTGCACTTCCCTTCTGGCATGTGAAATGTGTGTATTTATAGCCTGTGAGCTTCATCCTATGTGTCACCGGTCCCCCCCAGAGAATTACTTCAGAGGACCATGCGTGCTTTGAAAAGATGGGCGAGATTATTCGTGTGAAATACAATAGATATAGTTCAAAGATAGAGAAAGGATGGATGGATTGTTAAATGCCCAGTTTCAACCCTCTTTGAGCAAGAGTCTTTATAAGGTTAAGTCTGTAATGATGGCTGGAGTTTATGCTGTGTGAGACCATCTGCTGCGTGCTGGTGCTGCAGAATGAACTTTGCCCGTATGAGGAGACTGAGGTTATTTGATCAGAAATAAATTGCTTTTGTTGGAGCCGTGGCTTGGTGGTTAGCACACGTGGTTCAGACATGTAGTCGGTATTTATAATTAATTATGTAATTTATAATATAAAATTAATATAGATATAAAATAATAGTTATATAATTGCAATTAAATTAAGTTAAATTGCAATTATTTATACATTTATAAATTTTATTTTATTTTATTTATTTTTTATTTTATTTCAGCTTGAAACTTTCTGGTCTAATCTAAATGATCTCTTTCCTCTGTGTAGCTGCTGGTGAAAGTGACAGATGTTCCGGATCTTTCTGCTGGAATCACCTGCTCCTTTGGGAACCTGACGGAGGTTGAGGGCAGAGTGGATGGGAATCAGATTCTCTGCACATCTCCCGCTGCTAAAGATGTTCCCATCATCCCCACAGATCAAGGTATTTATTCAAACTACACTATTTAAACTAAAACTAAAACTCCATAGTCATGCATTATTTTACACCCCCATAGATTTACTGCTGATTTCTCCTGCTCTCATCTCCATGCGCTCAACCTTCCCTATCAATTGGCATCTCTTCTGTTTTTTTGTTATCCATCCGTCTACCTGTTCCCCTCAGAGGATCTCTATTCTCTTGTATAGATGCTCTATTAATAGACCCTCCCTTGCGTACCTAGCAGCCTTGCTTCCTAATGAGGGCTTCTTTCAGCGGTGCCATCCTCTCTCACACTCAAGCCACCCCATCGATCCGACTGGCCACGTGCAACCGCGGCTCTAATGAACCTACAACGACCTCAGGTCGGCCCCAGGGCTACACGCGTGCTCTCAAACACACTTACACCCATTACAGATGACGAGCCCTCTGCCCTCTCCCTACCCATAATAGCTCCAGGGATAGAGTTCTTTTCGAACGCTAATCGGGTTTAGAGTCATCTGTGGTTAGCAAAACAATCAGGGATCAGTTCGCAATCAGAGGATCCAGTTCCACAGAAAACTGCATGATATAATTGTATATGTCACTACAGACGTATCGGTTAAGTATTCAGTTTGTTAGAAATGCTTATACAGCAAGATTACACAATGTTTTTTTTTGTTTTTTTTTAAAGCTTACAATTGTCCAAGGACAAATTCATACATGTGCTTCCAGTCTAACCTCTGTTGGGAAGCAGATGGCCATATATGCAGCAGAAGTTGGTTGTGATTATCTGAATCACAATAATCTCCTCCCAGCCCACAGTAAATGACAGCTTTGTTTACCCACAACCCCCATGCTCTTGTTGGGGGAGCATTATCCAATCAGCGGGCTCCCTCAGGTAAATGTCATCTAATCCCCCGGTGCCTCATATTTGCTGCTTTCTGTTGACTGATTCCAGCTCGATAGGAGCATATGAGCATCGATCATGTGTGGAAATACCTGCTCATTGAGTGGTGGGTGTGACCAGTTCTATTCCTAGTTTATTTCCAATAGCCGCAAGGCACAAGACAGTCAGGCATTTGGGAATTGCGTGCCAGTCTTTGTCGTTGGCATATGCGCAAAAAACGGTCTAAAAATGTTTTAAAATGCCTTCAGTTTCAGTTTAGCCTTCAGTCCGTTCATCCATGTTACGGGAAACAGGTGTGAAGGAGGGAAGAGGACAGGAAGTGGTGCTTTCGGGTCACAGCTGACTCCCACACGCTGTATGCTATCTGAATTGCTGCCTGTTTGGGACGGAGCTTGTGCTTATTTGAGTATGAAGAGCTGGCCGCTTATCGAGCGCGAGTGTTTGGTCTGCACGCCGATCGGCATTCTCCACGCTGCCACCCTGCCAAACAGGATTGGCCTGGCTGGTGTTCTGTGGCGATGCCAGCCGTTCCTCCGCCATTACATCGACGCTGCCGCCCGCGGGCCTGTTTCACATTAACAGCAGGGCTCAGCTGGGTTCGGTATGACAATAGCGTGTCTTCACAAAAAAAACAAAAAACAGCCAAATATGCTCATATCAGCTTGGATGCCACGCTCTGCAGAGCTGCTCGAGGCTCCGCTTGACTGTGAGAATACGATGCGAGGTATGCCAAGTATTAATCAGAAGGCAGCTTGAGCATGAAGCAAGCTGAAAAAAGGGTGGCAAACCAAACACAACAGAATGCAATGTGACAGAAATGTTCTCATCTCTTGCTCTCTTTTCAGACTGGTCGGGTGTCGAGCTCAGACTGAACTCGAAGGAAACGGGTCAGATGCTAATCAGCACAGAGGTGAAGTTCTACAACTGCAGCGTGCACCAGCTGTGAGTATACACACACTTCATTTGACTCATTTCCAAAGAAAAGGAAAATTGCATGTGAGAACTCATTAATTTCTTAATTGTTTCTCCTAGATAAATGAACTGGAGCAAAAATCTCCTTCACAGGTTAATCTTTTGAGAAAAATACGCCAGGAATCTTGCTCGTGTCTCTACTAAAAGCTCAGATCTCATAACCTTAAAACTCAATGTGAACTCTAATTCTAGTTCTAATTTTATTGCTCTTTTTTATACACTAGCATTCAAAAGTTTGTGTTCGGTAAGATTTTGAAAGAAGTCTTACCAAGGCTGCATTTATTTGATCAAAAACAGTATTATTATGTAACAGTAATATTGTGAAATATTATTCCATTTAAAATGACTGTTTTCTATTTGAATATATTTTAAAATTTAATTTATTCTGTGATGTCAAAGCTAAAAAATTTTTTAGCAGCCAGTCTTCAGTGTCACGCGATCCTTCAGAAATCGTTCTAATACTGATTTGCTGCTCTAGAAACATCTCCTATTATTGTCAATATTAAAACCTCTTAATATTTTGGTGGAAACCAAGATTTTCATGATTCTTTGATGGATGGAGCAGATTTTTTTTTTTTTTTTTTTAAATCAGATATTTTATAAATATCTTTACTGTGACTTTTGGTCAATTTAATGCATCCCTGTTGAATAAACGTATTAGTTAAAAAAAAAAAAAAAACGACCCCAAACTTTTTTTGTTTTTCAATTAAATAAAAATTTAACTCAAACTCAAGAATTTTAGGATTGATATTTAAATGAAACATTGAATGCAAGTGTGTTAAAACTGTGCCTAAATAGTTATTTGGCCACTGGTTAACATGATCTTATAGCCCACACAGTCAGTGATATCAGAAAAGAAAAGAGCAAGTTATTTATTTTTGTACATTTTTATTGAAGATTAATATTGCTTTGGTTAAATGGACTACATAGGGTAGGTTTTGATCGCATAACCAGTGGTTAGCGGATGTTGCTCAGCGTTACAACTCAGTCTGAATTCTTTTCCAGATACATCATGAGATATACGATGTGTCATTCCATCTATCCAGGGATGCGTTGCTGTGATATTTATCTTTATGATGCATTCGTCCCACATACGCATCCCTGCTGATATTTCTCTCACTTCCTGTGTCGTAGAGTATCAGCGTTGTGTCACAGCGCTCAGCCAGCTCACTCCGCATGCTGTGAATGTTTCAAAAGTGTTATGCAACATGGAAAAACTGTGAATGTTTCGGGCCCACGGGACGTTTTGATAATATTCAAAGTTTATCAAGGCTGCGTTTGGTGGCGCACCAGATTCTTGCAGTGTGTCCGAACTCTCCTATTCGTTTTTTGCAGGTCACTAGCATCGCATCCCTCCCAGGCTGCACTTTACCGCGACTGGCGAGGTTCTCGCGGCTATAAAAAGCATCCATTATGGCAAATGCCGGCTGATTGCTTGACATTTCTCAAGTGTTGAGGCTGAGATGTCTGAATTGCTGAATCTAAGTGCGCTGTGGGTTTGGCGCTCCGGCTGGGGGCATCGCTGTCTGTCACAGTTCAATTCCACTTCATCTGCTATGATGGCTGATCAGAGGAGAGAGTTGGACTGCATCTCGACTCTACAGGAGGCCGGCTGATAAACAACCACTTGTGTCTGAGCGCGCTTTGTGTCTTTGTTCACGCCACGCTCCCGAACTTCACTCGCATGCATGTTTATGTGTTTTAGCGTTTATTCCTAGCCTCTTGTGTGTATTCGAAACCACATCTCATAAGCGTGCCTTCTGCAGAGAACAGATGCTGCTCAATGCAGGAGATCACAGAGCCCCCCAGTTTGCTGGAAGCTTTCTAAAAGGCTCAGGAAGAGGTAGCTTCCGGGGGCGCTGATTGGCTGGCGCTGAAAGACTCGCCCCCTCCCAGTTCCCTTCACTTCCTTGCTCTCTCACGGCCATGTCGCCTGAGCATCTGACAGATCTGGAACTAATCAAACAAACTCCCTGTATCCAATCCCTCTGAACACGCAGACCTCACAAGGAGCGCCGTTGGCCCTCTGTGCCAATGCCTCAGGGCATTATGGGTAGTCCTTGTATGTTCAACCTGGCTCAGTTTTTGGCACGTTCAGCCTTCCTAAATTTCCTCCTACTCTTCCTTTCTCTTCAAATGTTTTAAAATGCTCTAATTTATCATGAGTTCCCAACACAGTGATTAAGTACAGCATGGTACATCGTTTTTAGCTCGCAATTTCTATAAAATTCTCACCGTCCAATCGGGTAGCCCAATGGCCCAATAAAGAGCCGCTCTGATGAATATTTTAGCATAAACACTTCTGCATTATTTAATTGGTACTCAGAAAACAAAAACTCTTGGACGCCAAAGTGCTGTAGAGGTTTATAGCTCTAGAAGCGTCTCCAAGATTCCACAACATCAAATATATGACATGTTCCTCTACAAATAGAACAAGGCCCGCTCGCCATAAAATGGCTTTGCTTCTGAATTAGAGGGACCGATGTTGAGTGTTTTATTGGAACGTGCTGGTATTATAGATTCTCTTTCGTGTAAGCTTTGCTCATCTGCATATAAATGATAGATGGAATGCTTATCGCTGCAGGGACGCACACAGATACATGCATATACACGTGTGTGTGCTCGTAATGTATGACTGTATTCTCTCATGGTTTGCCTGCTGCATATTGAAATACTGATTATACAACTAAATAGAGATGCCGCACAGGAGGTGAAGCAATGCTGGGATCACAACCCTGGTTTATCTAAATTTTGGCCTTAAATGAATCGCTTAACCTCAGGTTGTGCCCGTGGGACTTTGTTTACATTTAATGTATTGTGAACTGCTGAATAACTGAGAAAAAAAAAGAAGCTGTGCCTTCAAACACTTATATGTAAATTAAATTATTGTCCATTTCCCTTGTTGACTGTTATTGTTTGAAGGCCCATTTATACAGTCTACATTTTCTCTGTGTGTATATCCCTCATTGTTGTAAGTTCTGTATTGGTCTTCATGGAAAAAGTTTTGGTGCATAAAATGTTTCATAAGATTTGTATATAATCATATTGAACAATTCACCCAGATATTTAACATTTTCCAGTATTTTTTTTAACTTTTTTTATTTTATTTTAATATTTTAATTTAGCTTAGCTTAGCTTAGCTACCGTTAACACTAGCATATGGATATCCTCAAAGAGAAAACTAGTTAATTTGTTTAGTCGCATTGGACTTGGTGTAAACGGGTTTCTTTCTAGTAAAACTTTGTCACAATTACTAACTATTACAATGCTTACTATAACAACTACTGTACAGTATTGCAATTAGAATTAGATTGCATCTCATTTTCTTCAGATGCCTCATTCTACATTCAGTCAGGCAGTCCACTGTCTCACTCTCAGACAATACAGTCCTAATGCAAATCATGTCACGGCACGACTATATGTCTTAATAAAGTCTGTATGTCTCAATACCAGAGTGATAATTGTACGTCTGAAGTCTAACCTTTGCAGAGCTGCATTACATCTGTATGTGAGATTCAGTGGCACAGCGCTGTCCAACGGCACATGCAAATTTCCGCAGCACACTTTTAATTTATTCAGCATTCAGCCGCAAAGGTCAAGGACACAGCAGTGCTGGTCTCAAAGGCACAACCTGCTCCCCATTGCTAATCTAAAACCCAGAGCTACATTTTATGCTGACTACTTCCACAGTACCCTCAAAAAATGGCTTTGGATCATAAATCAGGGATATCAGTGAGGGGTAATAATACTTTATTCTGTCTCTCTCTCTCTCTCTCTCTCTCTCTCTCTCTCTCTCTCTCTCTCTCTCTCTCTCTCTTCTCTCTCTTTCCATCTGTTTAGGTGTCTTTCTTGTGTAACCAGTTCCTTTCGCTGCCACTGGTGCAAGTACAGAAACCTCTGCACCCACGATCCCTCCAGCTGCTCCTTCCAGGAGGGACGCGTCAATGCCTCAGAGGTATGCTCACTAACACACACTGTGTGTATGAGGCTAGTCTCTCGGTAGCAAATCTACAGGATCACAAACCTCTGAGGAAGAGCCTCCAATAATAGCTGCTGAAAAGTGTGTGAAGTCGACGGTTGCCTCGCTAGAGACTGTGTGTGTGTGTGTGTGTGTGTGTGTGTGTGTGTGTGTGTGTGTGTGTGTGTGTGTGCGCGCGCGCGTGCATTTGCAGGTGTTCAGCTGATCAATGTGCTACATTACACCCTGTCAGGTGGTAAACACACTTGCTCACCCTCTCACAGCGAGCAATTAGCAGTCGATATCCGGAATATTCTCTCTCGCAGCACACACAGGCTTCCCACTTATTCACACACAGCCATATGCGCAAAATAAACACACACTCAAGCAGGCAAAACCTCCTTAAGGTCCATGATCAATCATGGTGTATCTATGTGTGTGTGTACACATGCATTTGCATTTTTGTGTGTGCAGGCTTGCATGTGTGTAAGTGTATGTTTGTGTACATATGTGTGTGCATCTTTGTGTGTGTTTTTAACCTTATACTTTAGGGAGAATATTGCTGTCTTAGAAGTTACCCAGCTAATGGGGAATGTTCTCAGAACTAATGTTTTGGCAAGGTTCTCTCAAAGTTATAAACAAACGTTCTTCTAGTAATGTTAATACAATGTTCGTTATCTGGTCTTTAATAATGTTCTCAAAACTTTTGCACAAAAGCGTTATTTATCCATTGTTCATAGTGTTTTTTCAGAAATGTTTTAGTTGGACGTTTTTTTTTTTTTTTACACTAGCCTACTTAAGAAAACATTCAAAAGTAACATTCCCATAATGTTTGAAGAAAGATGAAATGGAGTTTCCTTAAAATTCGCATAACCAACCTTTTAAAATTTATTTATTTTATTTTATTTATTTTATTTTATTTTATTTTATTTTATTTTATTTTATTTTATTTTATTTTATTTTATTTTTTATTTTATTCTTCATGCCTGCAATGCGCTTGCATATTTGCATAGAGTAATTATGTAATTATTTCACAGTAATTTTATTTAACTTTATTACAAAACAGAAGAAGTCTAACATATTTCCCCATTTAGCTTGGTAAATATATTTGTTCGTATAAGTGTGTGTGTGTGGTATTGGAGAGACACTAGGGACACCTCTCACTGGCTGACCTACTACTGCACGGCATCTTCACACACAGCTTTTAGAGAGTAACATGTCAACATGCTTTTAAAGAGCACCTGAGGTTTAGCTTTGTATGTGAGCATGTGGAGCGTGTGTAGGTTGTGTACATTGTAACAATTTCTATGTGCATTCTGCGCTGTATGTTTTTATAAGACTCTTTCACGGCTCTTTCACTGTTCTCTGCTGAGTACACTTAGGTTAGGATTTTATGTTGTGTGTTTGTCTTGACTACCTGTTCACCTCTCGCTCCCTTCACTCCTTTAGGACTGTCCTCAACTGGTCCGCTCTGAGGAGATCCTGATCCCAGCAGGGGAGGTGAAGCCCATCACCCTGAAAGCCCGGAACCTTCCCCAGCCCCAGTCGGGTCAGCGCGGCTACGAGTGTGTGTTACACATACAAGGAGTCAGTCACAGAGTCACAGCGCTCAGATTCAACAGCTCCAGCGTACAGTGCCAGAACAGCTCGGTATGTGTTTGGGTGTGCATGTGTACTCACATGAGATATCTCAGTTGTTTCTCCTGGACAGCAGTGAGATTGCAGAGACTCTTTTATCTTGAGGAAAAACTGTGTAAGAATATCTCAAACTCAAATTTTCCAACATGTACAGTAAAGTCTGCAATCAAAAGTTGAAGATCTCAGTATGAACTTTTCTCGAAATAACATAATCTGAGCTATGCTAACTACATGATTTGTAGCTCTGAGAAAAAAACCCTGACTTTCAGAAGAGATCGCAACAATGTCTCAAATGGAGCTCATATTTTCCAGGATATTAAATCAGAGATTTCAGTATGCGCTCAAACATTTCTCATCAAATTCTTTCAATACCTAAATAATCTTAGCAACACTATCCACATTCACGAGTTCACACTTACAAATAATCAGATCGAATAAAATGTAAGCGTATTTGGCGTGCTGTCCGAGGGGAGGGCTCAGGACTCAGAATTTTGGCCCGAACCCAGAGTACTTCCCCCGTATCTCTGATTAGGATAGTTAACCAAGCAAGTGTGAGGAGACGGGGTGGTGGTGGGATGCAGGAAACTGTAGAGGAACATAGGTGAGTCGGCCATGTGTATATATATATATATATATATATAGGCCTCATCTCATACTGATTGAATAGGCAATTTGAACGTGTTCCTCCCGAACTTTGTTTATAAAACATCATTTCATTTTAAAACTCTGTACTCTTACTCCGTTAACAGTTGCCTCATTTGTTTCTCCTAAGAAAAAACATCTGACACACTTAAATTAAATGTAACTAAGATCATCTGAGCAATAGATAAAGCTAAATTGAGATCCAGAAAAGCACAGTTTATGGCTAGTTAAGCACTGGTTACCTGCTTTGTGATGTTATAACGAACATAATCATGAAATGGATGTGGCCAAGGTATATGTGACTGTATGTTGCCGTGCTGGCAAAATGAGTCGCAATGAGCAAATTTTTCAAAATTTCAAAAATGAGTTATTGTTATTACCTAGCAACCATACCTTAAAATCCCTGGTAATAACACCAAATTTGACACACACCAAGTCAACACCAAATATCTATAGAAAAAAATATATATTCAACTTTTTTTTCCATGATACCACAATTGTTTGATTTAACATTAATGAAACAGACAGTCTATATATTAAGACCTACTGTACCGCACGGTTCCAAAATAATGTTACACAGATGTTTTTCCCACAACAGTTAACCAGACATTCACATAAGACATAACAGATGATGTTTGCATGAATACTCGCCAAGATATTTTGAAATACTGTAATTCTGTGTATGTGTGTATATCGGGATTGCGCGCTATGAGAGGCATCTTTGTGCGCACGCGTTGGATCTGTCAGTCAGCGCGAGTAAGATCGTTTTCATGGACAAATTAAAGGCACTCCTCTCAGAAAGTGCACAAATAAAGATACTTTTAGATGTTTAATTGCTGTTTGGAGCATTGGGATTGCTAGACGAGGGCTTAATGAACTCATTTTTGTGAACCTCAAAATCGACATTTTTCACTTGTTTTGCCTGTAGTTCTAAATTATCCCGTGCGCATTCCGACTCCTTTTGCCAGCACGGGTCACATATTTTACCACCTCCTTTCTCACACTTTTTGTCATTCTCTTTCAAATGAACACACACACACTCTGTAAGTAGAGATGAAGGCGGCTGGAGCTCAGAGTCCAAGCTATAGAAAATAGGAGTGTTGAAAGTCTTCCTCAGACTGATGATGCAAGTCCGGAGTAACTCAATAAGAGCACTAATACAGTCAAACCATCTCTCTTTCTCTCTCTTTTTCTCTCTCTCTCTCTCTCTCTCTCTCTCTCTCTCATGATATTTGCTTCACTTTCATGTACACTCTGCCATTTATTCGTTCACTTCTTGGCTGCATGTTGTAATCAATAATTGACAGCAAAGACAAAATCCATTAAAAAAATCATAAACTTTACATTATCTCAGCGTTTGCACTGTCAGGAAAATGTTGTAACCTCTTTCCATCTCTCTGTCTCTCTGCAGTATCTGTATGAAGGGATGAGAATTAGTGAACTGCCGGTGGATTTCTCAGTGGTGTGGAATGGAAATTTCATCATTGACAATCCTGAGAACATCAAAGGTAATGCATAAATAAGCCATGAAAATAATGTGTTTTTAAGCCAAAACTCCATGTAAGTATGCTGTAACCTGCCGGATTCTCCCAGAATTGTTCTGCCTTAAATAGTGTTTGAGGTGATTGATCATACTGATTATTATTCATTTCATGTTTATAGCTAAATGAGAGTCTGAAGCTACTTTTCTCATGCTCAGCAATACTTCCTAAGCATCATGGTTATGCTAAGCTTGAGATGTTTATGATCAATAACTCTCCTAAACTGTCAGATAGGTCAAATTAAGTCTCCAGTAAACTTATAAAAACTTGTAACACCAGTTTTTTCACACCAAATTAAATCTCAGAATAGTGGAATATCAGCATTTGTTCAAAAACACTTTAATTAATTTAAATAATTTTCACCCACAGTGCATCTGTATAAGTGTGGCGCTCAGAGGGACAGCTGTGGTGTGTGTTTGAAGGCAGAGAGGAAGTTCCAGTGTGGCTGGTGCAGTATGGAGGGTCGCTGTACCCTACGCCAGCACTGTCCCATGTCCAACCCCTACACCAGCCGCTGGCTTCACCTCTCCAGCACAAACGTGAAGTGCACCAACCCTCGAATCACTGAGGTGGGTCAAATATATACATACTCGCAGTCAAAAATAATCAGGCCTCTATCTGTATTTCTGTCATACATTATTTAATTTGGGTTCCATATGGCAGAAATATGCGTAATACGTATAAGTAAGGTAATGTACAGTCAGCTGGTCATTTTCCAGAAATATTTTACTGCTGATTGCCACAGTTGACCAATCAAAATAGAGTGTTCCAGACATACAAGAACAACATAATTCTGTTTTGCATTACATATATTTTTCTTAACCTATATGATGCATGCAAATCTCTATTTACGTTTATAATGTTTCATACAGTGAAATGGGACACTTATACAGGTATATCCATCTACAGTATATGTAAACTACAGCTGAAAAGTAAAAAAAAAAAAAAAAGAAATTAATACTGTTATTTAGCAAGGATGCGTTCAATTGATCAAAAGTACTGGTAAAGACATTGATAGTGTTACAAAAGATTTCTTTTTTTATTATTTAGGTTTTTATTACAGTAATTTCAACATTCCCTTACATTTGGATGGTACCTGAAATCTTAGTAAAGACAGTTAACAATTGGATATATTGGCTGAAAAAAAAAAAAGAGAAACAGAAATGACATCCATAATAGTAGTAACAAATATTATAAGAAAATAAAGACATAAAAGACATCAATTGTGGTAACAATGCAATAATTTGCTAAATAATGCTAGCTAGTACAGTAATATAGCCTTTTTTGTAATTCAATAAACAATATAGTTGTATATTTCTTACACAGCCGGTAGATTGGGTACCAGATCCGCCTATCAGTTTTGGCTTCTTATATCTCAAAAGATTTCTATTTCAAAAACAATGCTGTTATTTTAAACTTTCTATTCATCAAAGAATCAGTTTTCACCAAAATATTTAGCAGCACAACGTTTTTCAACATTGATAATAGTGAGAAATGTTTCTTGAGTAGCAAATCAGCATTTTAGAATGATTTCTGAAGGATCATGTGACACTGAAGACAAGAATAATGATGCTGAACATTCAGCTTTGCCATCACAGGAATAAATGACAGTTTTAAATGTTTTAAAATAGAAAATATTAAATTGTAATAATATTTTACAACATTACTGTTTTTACTGGATTTTTGATCAAATTAATGCAGCCTTGGTGAGCACAACTTTTAAAAACATTAAAAAATCTTGCAGTCCCCAAACTTTTGTATTTATATCAGCATGATTCATAACAAAGACAAATCAACACACACACACACACACAGATGTGTGGAAGACTCTCGGTCAGCTCATATTTCTACTCTGTAGTCTGACTAAGCTCTTTATTGATGCCGCTATTCATAGACTCTCAGAGAAAGGTGAGCTGTGTGTATCGTGGGTAATCTCTCTCTCTCTCTCTCTCTCTCTCTCTCTCTCAGCTTCTCTGTCACTCTCATCGTCAGTCATACTCACTCTATCCGCCAATATCTCACGTTTTCTTGTAATTAACACAATGTTAGAACGTTGATGGCATACTGTGAGAGGTGTGTGTGTGTCTGCTGGGAGACTGAGGAAAGACATGGTGTTTAATTAGTTTAGGTAACGCACCAGTGCCCTGTGTTTAAAGTACCTGATTCATGAAACTCATTGATTCATGTGGCTGTTTGCAGTCTGCATATCACAAGCTGTTGCCCCATTTGCACACAAACCAATTAAAAAGTAAGGGTTATGACTTCCCGTTGTCTGTTTTCATTTAGGATGAATGGGCAAATTAAGGTTAAGAGCTATGTGACGGATGGCCTCTGTTTTTGTGCCTCTGGAAAGTGTTGAAAAATAGCATTATTAGTGTATTGAAGCATTTTTTTTCTGTTCATGGAGGTGTGAATATGTATTTTAACTTGTGTGTGTGTGTATTTGTGTTTGTTGCACAATTTAAGTTATACTTTTAAGTAAAAGACATTAAATGTAATTATTGATAACTTGGTAATTTATGTATTTTTTGCTAAATAGCACTGCATTTTATTTTATATTTTATAGAGGTCTTCAACAGGGGGTTCAAGTTTTGTGAAAAATTTATATTTAGTTTACTTCAACTAAAGCTTAAGTTCAGCTAAATATTTAATCGCTGTTCCTTCATAAAAATTTACTAGTGTAATTGAAATACACTAGTACTACATTTATATGACTCTCTACATCAATATTGATTATTTTAATGGCTTTGCAATGTAAGTATCATAACAAAGTATGTGAAGATATTAATATGGTACTATGTGTAATACAGCACTCACTTTTATACAGTATGCACCATAGTGTCCCAGATTAAAGGCTGAAACCCCCAAATGGAAAAAAGAGCATTGCATTTTGTGTTTCAAACACATACAGTGGGGAGAACAAGTATTTGATACACTGCCGATTTTGCAGGTTTTCCTACTTACAAAGCATGTAGAGGTCTGTAATTTTTATCATAGGTACACTTCAACTGTGAGAGACGGAATCTAAAATCCAGAAAATCACATTGTATGATTTTTAAATAATTAATTAGCATTTTATTGCATGACATAAGTATTTAATCACCTACCAACCAGTAAGAATTCAGGCTCTCACAGACCTGTTAGTTTTTCTTTAAGAAGCCCTCCTGTTCTCCACTCATTACCTGTATTAACTGCACCTGTTTGAACTCGTTACCTGTATAAAAGACACCTGTCCACACACTCAATCAAACAGACACCAACCTCTCCACAATGCCCAAGACCAGAGAGCTGTGTAAGGACATCAGGGATAAAATTGTAGACCTGGACAAGGCTGGGATGGGCTACAGGACAATAGGCAAGCAGCTTGGTGAGAAGGAAACAACTGTTGGCGCAATTATTAGAAAATGGAAGAAGTTCAAGATGACGGTCAATCTCCCTCGGTCTGGGGCACCATGCAAGATCTGACCTCGTGGGGCATCAATGATCATGAGGAAGGTGAGGGATCAGCCCAGAACTACACGGCAGGACCTGGTCAATGACCTGAAGAGAGCTGGGACCACAGTCTCAAAGAAAACCATTAGTAACACACTACGCCGTCATGGATTAAAATTCTGCAGCGCACGCAAGGTCCCCCTGCTCAAGCCAGCGCATGACCAGGCCCGTCTGAAGTTTGCCAGTGACCATCTGGATGATCCAGAAGAGGAATGGGAGAAGGTCATGTGGTCTGATGAGACAAAAATAGAGCTTTTTGGTCTAAACTCCACTCGCCGTGTTTGGAGGAAGAAGAAGGATGAGTACAACCCCAAGAACACCATCCCAACCGTGAAGCATGGAGGTGGAAACATCATTCTTTGGAGATGCTTTTCTGCAAAGGGCACAGGACGACTGCACCGTATTGAGGGGAGGATGGATGGGGCCATGTATCGTGAGATCTTGGCCAACAACCTCCTTCCCTCAGTAAGAGCATTGAAGATGGGTCGTGGCTGGGTCTTCCAGCATGACAATGACCCGAAACACACAGCCAGGGCAACTAAGGAGTGGCTCCGTAAGAAGCATCTCAAGGTCCTGGAGTGGCCTAGCCAGTCTCCAGACCTGAACCCAATAGAAAGTCTTTGGAGGGAGCTGAAAGTCTGTATTACCCAGCGACAGCCCCGAAACCTGAAGGATCTGGAGAAGGTCTGTATGGAGGAGTGGGCCAAAATCCCTGCTGCAGTGTGTGCAAACCTGGTCAAGAACTACAGGAAACGTATGATCTCTGTAATTGCAAACA
The DNA here is from genome assembly GCA_039654105.1 of Coreius guichenoti. Lineage (NCBI taxonomy): Eukaryota > Metazoa > Chordata > Actinopteri > Cypriniformes > Gobionidae > Coreius > Coreius guichenoti. Next base: position 13,053,983 of record CM077178.1, read on the forward strand.
AAGGTTTCTGTACCAAATATTAAGGTCTGCTTTTCTGATGTATCAAATACTTATGTCATGCAATAAAATGCAAATTAATAACTTAAAAATCATACAATGTGATTTTCTGGATTTTTGTTTTAGATTCCGTCTCTCACAGTTGAAGAGTACCTATGATAAAAATTACAGACCTCTACATGCTTTGTAAGTGGGCAAACCTGCAAAATCGGCAGTGTATCAAATACTTGTTCTCCCCACTGTACATTTTCCAAGACCACATTACAAAGCAGTGGAGCAGTTCCTTCAGAGCAAATTAGTATGAACAGTTTTAATTCATCCATTTTTAATCTGTTCTCTCCAAGTTGTTAATTTCCATTTTCTCTTCTCTCAGTCTCACTAACGCACATAAATGTAAAAATGTCCCCTAGATCAGTCGTTTCCGTGATTGTCTTTTGTTCTTAATTTAGTTATGTTATTTTTCCTGTTTTTGTCTGAATATAGACATTCGTAAGCTGATTTGTGCAAATACATAGACATTAGCGAGATCTACCTACAAGAAAATGACAGTCATAAATGATTAACGCTTCTATTAAGCAGCACTCTATCCCTCCTCTAAAGACTTATTAATATTAATGAGGCTTAAGTCCTCAGTGAAAGCCGAGGGTTCAGCATCAAATGAATGTGGAAAAAAGTCAGGCACTTGAAGCTGGTGTCTTGACGTCACTCTTTGCTTCAGATGGTCTCTGAGCCTCTCCTTAGTAGCTCAGTCACGGAAAGGTTGGTGTCAGTTCGTGCTTCACAGAACTGATCTTGGATCAGGAAACATTTTGGATTTTAAATGCAGTTTTATATCAGTATTGCTGTTTTGTTTTCAAATGATTGATTCATTTAAGATTTTTATATATATATATATATATATATATATATATATATAAATATATATAAATGCATAAATATATGTAATATAGCATACTACACAAAATACACTGCCCGGACCCAAAAAAGTCGCTGTTTGGATTTAAATCGCAAATACTTAAGAGTCTATAATTGGATCATTATTGCAGTGATTATTATGTTTCTAGCATGTTATATGTTTGGCAACAGTTTTTCTAACCCTAATTATGGAGTGTGCAGCTTTTCATTTCTTAAACAACCATGTAGGATGACACTTCCTGGCCATATTCCAGGATGACAATGTCAAGATTCATCAGGCTCAAATTGTGAAAGAATGGTTGGGAGGGAGCATGAAGAATCATTTTCACACATGAATTGGCACCTCTGAGTCCAGACCTTAAATTCACTGAAAGTCTTTGGGATGTGCTGGAGGAGACTTTACAGAGTGCTGGACTCTTGTATTGTCAATACAAGATCTTGACCAAAAATTGATGCACCTTTTGATGGAAATAAATGTTGTGATGTTATTTCTAGCAAGAGGTGCATCAATTGTTGATGCATTTGTGTATATATATATATATATATATATATATATTATAACATTATTTTTACAATTTAATAATAAAAATAAATACATAAATAAATGTAAATTTTAAATAAAAATAAATGTAAAAATTATGTGTATTTATTTTTTTATTTATTTATTTATTTTTATTTTATTGTATTTTATTCCTGGTCAGTAAATGTCTCGGGGGACTTAGAAATGCAGTTGAAACCATGAATTTGTTTCAAAACATGGTCCAAAGCCTCAGGAAATAATGGCCTAAATACACATACACACTGGTACATACACTCCGGCACTGACAGCGAGAGAAACCGTCCACGGTAAAAATCATCATGAATAAATGATATTGAGCCTGATAGAACCTTCTCTCCCATCAGAGCTACAACGCTTGTCTAGTACGACACAGCCTTTCCACAAAATCACATGTCTATTTACAGAAGACCATTCAGCTCGAATCACTCAACCACAAACTCCAATTTTAAACTAGATGCACCACTTTCAAGTCCCTTGTTTCTTCCTTTCCTTGCTTAGACGCTTGCTTGGCTGAAGTTCAAAACCAAGGCCCTTTTTTCTTTTTTCCCCCCTTTCAGTCTTTATCACAGCCAACCGCGGGACATTTAAGAGCAAATAAATTGTTTAGTGTGCAGTTTATGCAGCAAGAAACAAGTCATAAGCTGAGTTTTATCAAGCCCATAAATTGCATCTCAGTGTGAATTTGGGACGTGCTTGAATCAGCTGAAAAGACTCCAATCCCGGTAACAAATCACACCTTTCGTCCTCCTGCTGCACACTTTCATTACAGCTTCCTAATTATATGCAGCAATTGAGTGTGTGAAAACCCTCTGAGGACAGGAAATTCATCCCCGGTTAGACTTGAACGTGCTGGTGTTAAGCATTAGCATTTCTTCATTACTTAACGAAAGACCCATTCCAAACCATCTGCACTGGTGCATGTTGGGTAAGGGACATCCAAGCAGGGCTTTTGCTTTAAAAAGCATGCATTAAGAATGAAGAGACTCTCTGTTTGTCCCGGGGACACTCTCGAGACATGACACTGGCCCGTGGCTGGGAGTGTATCTGTGTGCATGTGTTCGTATAACCCAAAGCCAAACAACCCGTGAGAACTCTGAAGATCTTCTCAAAAGGTCTACATTCTCATTCTGAGGCCGGAATCCAGACAGTCGCTCTTGTAATGAGGGTGAAATTGCAGTTGGGCACGAATTGTAACTCTGGAACCAGTAGCTATGCGGCAAAGGAAGCCGTCTGCTGGGTCAAACAAGGCAGCGCTTTCACCTCAGAGTGGGCGGACGAGACTTTGAAGTACTGAGTCAATGCGAGGGATATTTATGCTCCATGAATAAAGCCCATTTGATGTCTGTAATGGCCAGTCAGAACAGCACCACACTCGGGGTGAAGCTGGAATCTGACACCCAGACTATTATTACATGAGCTGATGAGATTTAATCTATACAGATGAAAGCAGCTCCTAGTGTATTCTGTAAGGATATATCTATATAATCTGTAAAGATGACATGAATATGTTTGGAACTGAATAGAGGTACTGCTTTACGCAGTGTACAGTACCATATATACTGCATACTAGTTTTAAAAATAGTAATATAAATAAAAATTGTGTATATATATATATATATATATATATATATATATATATATACACTCACCTAAAGGATTATTAGGAACACCATACTAATACTGTGTTTGACCCCCTTTCGCCTTCAGAACTGCCTTAATTCTACGTGGCATTGATTCAACAAGGTGCTGAAAGCATTCTTTAGAAATGTTGGCCCATATTGATAGGATAGCAACTTGCAGTTGATGGAGATTTGTGGGATGCACATCCAGGGCACGAAGCTCCCGTTCCACCACATCCCAAAGATGCTCTGTTGGGTTGAGATCTGGTGACTGTGGGGGCCATTTTAGTACAGTGAACTCATTGTCATGTTCAAGAAACCAATTTGAAATGATTCGAGCTTTGTGACATGGTGCATTATCCTGCTGGAAGTAGCCATCAGAGGATGGGTACATGGTGGTCATAAAGGGATGGACATGGTCAGAAACAATGCTCAGGTAGGCCGTGGCATTTAAACGATGCCCAATTGGCACTAAAGTGTGCCAAGAAAACATCCCCCACACCATTACACCACCACCACCAGCCTGCACAGTGGTAACAAGGCATGATGGATCCATGTTCTCATTCTGTTTACGCCAAATTCTGACTCTACCATCTGAATGTCTCAACAGAAATCGAGACTCATCAGACCAGGCAACATTTTTCCAGTCTTCAACTGTCCAATTTTGGTGAGCTCGTGCAAATTGTAGCCTCTTTTTCCTATTTGTAGTGGAGATGAGTGGTACCCGGTGGGGTCTTCTGCTGTTGTAGCCCATCCGCCTCAAGGTTGTGCGTGTTGTGGCTTCACAAATGCTTTGCTGCATACCTCGGTTGTAACGAGTGGTTATTTCAGTCAAAGTTGCTCTTCTATCAGCTTGAATCAGTCGGCCCATTCTCCTCTGACCTCTAGCATCAACAAGGCATTTTCGCCCACAGGACTGCCGCATACTGGATGTTTTTCCCTTTTCACACCATTCTTTGTAAACTCTAGAAATGGTTGTGCGTGAAAATCCCAGTAACTGAGCAGATTGTGAAATACTCAGACTGGCCCGTCTGGCACCAACAACCATGCCACGCTCAAAATTGCTTAAATCACCTTTCTTTCCCATTCTGACATTCAGTTTGGAGTTCAGGAGATTGTCTTGACCAGGACCACACCCCTAAATGCATTGAAGCAACTGCCATGTGATTGGTTGATTAGATAATTGCATTAATGAGAAATTGAACAGGTGTTCCTAATAATCCTTTAGGTGAGTGTGTGTGTATATATATATATATATAAACACTCACCGCCACAGTTGCTGCAGATTTGTGGGCTGCACATCCATGATGCGAATCTCCCGTTCCACCACATCCCAAAGGTGCTCTGTTGGATTGAGATCTGGTGACTGTGGAGGCCATTTGAGTTTAGTGAACTCATTGTCATGTTCAAGAAACCAGTTTGAGATGATTTGAGCTTTGTGACATGGTGCGTTATCCTGCTGGAAGTAGCCATCAGAAGATGAGTACACTGTGGTCATAAAGGGATGGACATGGTCAGCAACAATACTCAGGTAGGCTGTGGCGTTTAAATGATGCTCAATTGGTACTAAAGGGCCCAAAGTGTGCCAAGAAAATATCCCTGCACCGCTACACCACCAGCAGCAGCATGAACCGTTGATACAAGGCAGGATGGAGCCATGCTTTTATGTTGTTTACGCCAAATTCTGACCCTACCATCTGAATGTCCCAGCAGAAATCGACACTCCTCAGCCCAGGCAACGTTTTTGTCCAATTTTGGTGAGCCTGTGCAAATTGTAGCCTCAGTTTCCTGTTCTTAGCTGACAGGAGTGGCACCGGTGTGTCTTCTGCTGCTGTTGTCCATCTGCTTCAAGGTTCGACGTTTTGTGCGTTCAGAGATGCTCTTCTGCAGACCTTGGTTATAACGAGTGGTTATTTGAGCATCTGTTGCCTTTCTATCAGCTCGAACCAGTCTGGCCATTCTCCTCTAACCTCTGGCATCAAGACATTTTCGCCCACTGAACTGCTGCTTTCTGGATATTTTCTCTTTTTCTGATCATTCTCTGTAAACCCTAGAGATGGTTCTGTGTGAAAATCCCAGTAGATCAGCAGTTTCTGAAATACTCAGACCAGCCCATCTGGCATCAACAACCATACCACGTTCAAAGTCACTTAAATCACCTTTCTTCCCCATTCTGATACTCAGTTTGAGCTTCAACAGATCATGCCTAAATGATTGAGTTGCTGCCATGTGATTGGCTGATTAGATATTTGCGTTAACGAGCAGTTGAACGGGTGTGCCTAATAAAGTGGCCTAATAAAGTATAATTAATATGATTTCATTCATTTTATAAAATATTATGAAATATATAACATGAAATTATAATTTTATAATAAATATGAATACAAAATGGCCTTCTTCTTAAACACATTTATTTTATTTTATTTTAATTTTGCATTTAGAAAACTCAAGCTTATATTTGTCTAAATGTGCAGTATAGCCTACAACAGAAGTGATACCAACCTTAATTTTTCATGGCATATTATTTATTTGCATAACAGATACATAAAAACTACAAAATAAATGTGTTTTTTCTCCTCACATGCTATTTTAAACACTTGTGAAGTTATATATTTGAAACATTAAAAAAAAAAAAAAAAAAAAAAAACTAGTATGGAGTATAAACTTTACTGCATTTTGCGTATTTCATGCATAAAGAAAATGGTCATACTTTATAATGCATAAATATTGTACATATGACTTTTTTCATAAAACAAAAAAAGTATGTTATGCTATTTCATGCATTATTTAAACAGTTTAGTTAGTTTTCTGTAGTTAGTTTGTCTTAGATAGTCAGTCTGATGCTGACTCGGACCGATACGAATATATTTAGCATTCCGTTCTTTCTCTCTTTCCTCCCTTGTTTACGGATGTTTCTGGTTCCAGTCCTGTGTTGCTAAGAAGCAATAAAAGATTCATATACTTCCACCCTAAGGTTCACTAGTGACACACTTATTTACATCCTAACCAATTAATGTCCACTAAACTCCCAATACTCCCATTGAGAGACTGCAGGATCTAGTCCACTTCCCGCACTGGTCTCAGATCCGTAAACAGGCACAGTAAGAAGATGCTCTTACTTTGATCATGTTAGTTTTACTTCCACATGACTGCACACAAATGGTTTATTGATTGTGTATGTAGTGGCTATACTGTGCATGTGGCTTTCTGGTCTGTCCGTCGCCCTCTCTCTCTCTCTCTCTCTCTCTCTCAGTGATATTTGGATTTGGAGAGGGTCCAGGACTGAGCTTCTCTTGGGCTTTAACAGCACAGAAGGCTTTTTGGCACCCAGAGCCAAGGTCACGCTGAGTGGCCATATTGTATTTTATGAGAGGGTGGGCTGCTCCGAGGGCTAAAATGGCCTTGTGTTAGATTTATTGCCTGTGGCAACAGCATGCAGATCTGCTGCAGTCTTCACTGGAGAATTTTAATGTACTATGCAACTTTAATAGGTTAGGAAGTTGCCACAATGAGTTTTACTGATATCTAATTCGGTGCAATTAAAGTGAAACACAATGCAAGGAACAATTATCATTAAAAGGAATCCTTTTAAAAGGTTCATTTGGAAACCTTTAACTAGTGTAGGCTCTAATGTGTCTGTGTTATATATATATATATATATATATATAAAATGTCTTACCTGATGTTCAAATGTTCAATGTTTAAAGGGATAGTTCACCCAAAAATGAAACAATGCATTAAATTTATCAAAAATGACAGTAAATACATGTATAGTGTTACAAAAGATTTCTATTTCAAATAAAGAAAGTTTTTGTGTGCACCAAATCAGCAAATTAGAATGATTTCTGAAGGATCATGTGACACTGAAGACTGGAGTACTTCAGCTTTGCCATCACAGAAATAAATTACACTATTAAACAAAATAGAAAACAGTTCTTTTAAATGTTAATATTTCACAATATTACTGTTTTTACTGTATTTTTGATCCAATAAATGCAGGCTTGGTGAGCATAATAGCATTTCAAAAAATCTTACTAACCCTAATTTTCTGAACGGTAGTGTATGCTATATATTAAATTGATTGCAAAATATAATTTTTTAGCAAAAAAAAAATGATTCACTGAATTATTTACTGAATGAATCCGTTACTGAGTCTACCTCTCTTGTTTCAGGTAACTCCAGTAGCAGGACCACCAGAAGGGGGCACCAGAGTGACCATCCGTGGTGTGAACCTCGGCCTGTCCTTCTCGGACATGGTCAACAACGTGCAGGTAGCGGGAGTCCAATGCACCCCGCAGGAGAACGGCTACATCATCGCTGAACAGTGAGTGACTGTGGAGCTGTGGTACTCTTGCTGAGTAAGAATTACCAATTCTTGCTGTGAAAGATTAGAATGGAAAAAACTGCTTTAGCTTATCTTTAATCTTTCTCAAAATAGCAGGAGTTGTAAAAGATAATGTCCTACATTACACATACTGAGAAGCTGTTTCATAAGGGGAAAAAAAATTCCTTGGGTTTTCATCCAGTTCACTTTAAAGCACAGCGGGATGAGTCCATTAAACACACACAGGATCCACTGAACATGGCGATGATGTCACAAGCATTAAGCGACCAATCAGGGATAAGTACGAAAGGCAGGGTTGGTCATGGCCCTCTCCTGTATGCTCTATTGAGTTTGTCTTATCTGACAGAAACATCTTAACAACAGCAGGAAAACATTTTTATCTGAAGTGCTGGTTGTCAGCAGTGACCAGGGCTCTTTTGAAGCAGAAACAAGCCCTAATTAGAGTCCAAACAGACCTGGGTTGGTCTCTGCCTGGAGTAGGTCCCATTCTTCAGCATCTGTTTGTGTTGTTTTCCCTTGTGATTGTGTCATTAACCCTATCTGTAAATATCCTTAAGCCAGGATTGTGTCATTAATATCATACCTCTTGGGGGAAAAATTGGGCTAGAAGTGCTAAAATGTGATGATTTGTAGTAGTAGTTTTTGCTAGGACATGCAGAAAATGTCTGTACTCAGCTTTTTTGTCAACCATTTGATCAAAAAAACACTGGGTTAAATGGTGAAATGTGTAATTTCTGCCAACTAGCAAAAATGCTTTCAAACTGGTTTCTCTAAATACTGCCCTCATCTTTGATTGGTCAGAAAAACAGATAGTCCCTCCCCAATCTCGCACCATTGGTTGAGCTGGTGCTGTGTCAGGCTGGTCGGAATTCTTAAACAATTGTTTTAAAAGCGCCACAGTGTTTACACTTTGAAGAACTCAACCTACAAATGATTTAGTTATGGTTGTCTCTGCATATTAAACTGTGGTAGTATGTTGGAAAGTATATTAGCTTAAAAAAATCAGAAGGGATGTATTTAGTAGTATTTTCTTTTTTTTTTCTTCGCACAATATTAAACTTGCATTTCTCCTTGTCTGTTTTTCTCTCTGTCCTCACCCTTTTGACATGTGACTGTGAGCACTGGGTTACTAGGACACTGTATCACTGTATCCAACCATCTTTATCCTTAAGAGAAATAGGCAGCACTATGCAGTTGAACAGATTGCTATGATATTGTAATAACCCCAAAATAATAAGGGTAGCTTACAGGATCCCTACTGGACAAAATAATGGAAGATATCAATAACCTGCCCTCATACCCCGTACTCACACACACACATGCACACACAAACAAACAGTCACACACATTAAATGAGGCCTCCCCAGCGAACAAAGAAATCTACCAGCATATAATCCACACAATGAAAATAAAAAAGTTTACTGCTGCCTCTACTGGATATAGCGCTCAGGAAATCAATGGCAGCTGCCAAACTTAGTTCAGGAAAACGACAACACTTCAAAGGATCCCTCCCAATCTATTTGCTTGGTCGTATAACAATATCCAGCCCATGTCCCCACACCCAACCAACCAAAAACATCATACTTTTATAGATTTTATCCCTGATTGCTAATGCAACACAGGTTTATCTCTTCTCCCGCAAAACATGAGGAAAACATTATGGACTCTACTAACGTCACCCTCCCCTTTTTTGGGATGAGCAGCTTACAATATGCAATTCTATGTTGCATTAAAACTCACCCTGACCTTAGTGTAGAAAGGAATTCTGAACATTTGGCTTTCAAACATTTATGCTATCATGCTGTAAGGGGATATAAATAGCGCATAGTGTCTGTTCGGATGGAGTATGTGTCCACAGCGCCTCTCTCTGCCGCCGAGGCAGGGACAGACAGAGCGAAGGGGGGAAACATGCGGTAATTGAAATGCACGGCGTGCTGCCGGCTGTAGGAGGGAGATTTGTCAGCCCTTCTCTCTTCTGACAGCAGTTTAATCCGAGCGGGACGAAGCCGAGCCGAGTGGGAGTGGATTCATTTGTATTGCGCGGAGAAGGGGTGTCATGAGGAAATGGAGAATGCGCCATTGGACCCCATCAAACCTGCAGACGGCAACTGGAAGCCGCATATCTGTTTCAACAGTTCTGTCTGCTCATTTTGTACAAAAGTTGTAAACATTAAGACAACTGATCTTGTTCTAGGTTATTTTTTGCGGTTTTATATAGGGCATTAAAAGAGGATTTGATTTGAGCCTCATATGACTATTATAGCTTTATGTCATACGTACATGTATTGGCTACTTTTGAATAGCTATCAAAGGTGCTTTTTCATCCACAGTATGGTTTAGTAACAGCATCTATCAGCTAATTTCCGAAGCTCACCAGCTAAACTTGCACCACGCAGCAGCGATGATTGAGCATCTAAACTTGCTTCCAAACTTTAACTGCCTTAGAAGTGAAAGTCCTCCACTCATTGTGATTGAGGGGGCATAATGTCTGCTGCGAACAGCTGCGAACGCTGTCTGCCGAGCCTGTCAGACTCACCGCAGGAAGCCACATCACACCCACAATCACGCAGTCTGCGCTGCATGCATTCCAACAGTCATCCCTGATGATGCGAATACTCGATATCCACCAAACATCGATTGCAGCGCCCTCGCACTTTCAACGCAGATTTGAATTCTCATGTCGCGTTCATATTTACTTCATTTAAGGGCCAGTCAATGGGCTCTGTGTTTATATTTTGTCATTTGATCTGGCCACCCATCCGTGAAGCTGATACCTGACCAGCCCGTATGATGTAGCAACATCGACCTGCTCCCTGATCAGTGTGCATGATAACGCTGTATTGATTTGTGCTGGGCGTCACTGGCTTGCGTTTTGGAGGCCATATATGGGTGTTTCTTCAACTTCGGGCACTTTTATATGTCAGGTGTTGATTTTTTATTTTTTTTTTATTAAAACATGCCGCCTTCTTTTATATTTGCTACTTTTGAAAAAGGTTAAGTATAGAATAAATTGTTGCATCCTTGTTCCATGTCTTATATTTTATAATTTGTATATTTTATTATATATTTTTATTTAAAAAAATATATATATTTAAACTGTGATCATCTAAACAAAGAGTGATTTAATCCATTGTAAAGGGATATTTCACCCCTAAAAAATTCACTTACTCACCCTCAAGTTGTTCCAAACCTGTGTGGTTTTCTATCTTCTGTTGAACACAAAAGAAGATAGAAAGAAGTAGCCGTTGACTTCCGTAGTGTTTTTTTTCCTACTATGGAAATCAATGGCTACCATCAACTGTTTGATTACTAACATTCTTTAAAATATCTTCTTTTTTTAATTAAAAAATGTTTAAAAAAAAAATTTAAAAAATTAAATACAGCTCCATTAGTTGTCATTTCCACCATCCCAAACTATTTTCTCCAATAGTTGTTGGTGTACTTGGATTCCAAGATGACAACAGTGTCAATGAAGAGTTTAAGAGACATGTGATGTATGTAGAAAACAAAGAAAAGGTAAATATCACTTATCAGCAGAATATTTTTTCCAATTATGCAAAAAGTGAAAATAATATTTAATTGTGTGTATTTAAGATACATGAAATGCTAGCTATGATATTAGCCTTACAGTTGCAATCCAAAGGAATCTGCCATTTCTAAAAACGTTTAAAATGTCCTTTCCGGCACCATCATGTCTATCACAGAATGCCGTTAAAACTTATATTTAAGATGTGGTGGAAATGTGACACTTTCTGGGAGAAAAAAAAAACAGTCAAAAAATGTCAGAATTCTCCTATGATGTATGTATATCCACTAGTGGGCAACTATGTTAAAGGATAAATTAAATAAACCTATGTGAAAAGTGTGTTTTAAGAGAGTTTATTTCCCAAAAAGTGCCTATAGTTGTAGAAACACCCAAATGCAGTTCAGAACCTGCCGGAACATATGGTTTTGATGCTACAAAAGCGTGGTGTGTTCTACACATTGGCACTCCCGTAGGGCGGTCTTGTCAATTCGGCTAATGGAATGTGTGCGCTAAAGCAATCAAAGCAAAAATTACATTGAGATCAAGAGGAAATCAATGGAGAGAGAGAGGGAGAGTCGCATACTGATCACTCAGCAGGACTGGAGATGACTTCCAATGCTTTGGTTCCTTAGTCTGGGTGAAGTCCAGAAATCATAGGGACTTAATGGACCTGGATCTGTTTGTACAGAAGCTATGAGGGGGTGATAATGGTGATATCCATCCATTTAGGTGACTATTTCCAGTCAAGATTAAAATGTAACATAACGTGTATATTTCTTCTTTCTCAGGATTGTGTGTGAGATGGATGCAACTCATGCGGACAGTAAGCCCGGCCCAGTCCATTTGTGCATAGGGGAGTGTAAGCCGGAGCTCCAAACCCGCTCTTCTCAGCTCTATTCCTTTGTGGTAAGACCTTGAGCTCTGCTACATCTAAATAATGCAATGAGGTAGTGGTGAGACTGGCCATTGTTTTGGTTTTATTAAACTGGGCTTTAGTTGGTCCATTGAAGGGAACTCACGGGTCACATGATGTTATGCCTTTGGACAGGTGAACCTTGCTGAGGTTGCTTTGTTCTCAGAAGCGCTTCAGCGAAAATGTCAAATCAGAGGAAGTGACTCCGAGCTCAACATACTGTACTTCAGCTGTTCAGATAGCTACGCTTTAGGAACAAAGACTTTCTTCTGCACCGATTCATGTGGCCTTACAAAAATCTATATCTCTTATTAGTCCTCCATTTGAACTAAGGCCAGTTTCACACTGCATGCGTTAGCAGAGCGTAAGCAGCGCATATTTTTTCCGGCGCCCATGTTAACAGATTGGAGCATTCACACCGCACGCAGAGGCGGCGCGGCAGCGCGTTGCAGGAGCAGAGCAGAAGCGGCAGTGCCGCGATCGTTTCATCTATTTTTGCTGCGCTGCTTACGCTGAATTAAAGCCACAGTGCATTGTTCTTGATCAAAATTGACCTGATTAACATGAAAAATAACAAATTTCACCATGAAATCATGTAGTGAAGTGTTCCATGTGTTTCACAATCACTATATGAAAAAAATAAATAAAATAAACGAAAACACATCACTGCCAGAAGTTTTTGCCCAAATTTCAAAGGCCTGTTTAAATGATTAAAACTAGAGGCATATCTTAACTTTAAGGTTACTTTTCTCATGCAAACTACCTATATACAGCATGTTATATGCATATGTGTTTGGGACAGAGGGGAACACGGTCGCATTCGCAGCAGATATATGCTGCCCATCATAAATCAAAGGACGAGACAGACAGGGGTCGGAGGAGAACACCAGAAAAGGTGACAGAATCGAAGATATTCGTCTGTATTTGCGATACACACGCCACGCTCCCGCTCTCCATTCGCATAGCTTCTGCCCTGCCACCGCACTGCTTGTGCGTGCAGTGTGAAACCGGCGTAAGGCTGCACTATTAATCGCAATTAACCCGAAATTGCACTTAAAGCGATGTGGCTCAGTGCGATAGCACGGCTCTGTGATCAGTAGTAAATACTGCTCCGTCTGAAAGCACTGCGAGTTTGAGTCGCTTATAACGTGCATTTGAAAAAAGCAACACGTGACAAACATCTTTCCAAACATGAGAAGCATTTATGAACCCAACAAAAGACAACATAATAACATGTTTTTTACTCCAAACTCACTTGATAACGACAGTTGAGCATCCTTCTGTGAGATGATGTGGCTTCTTACACAGAATAAGGCACACAACATATTATTTCATAGTATTCAATACAGTGATAAAGGCTATGTCGATTAGCATTGGAGTATAAATATACTTTATTATCATGAAAATACCCGAGACTGATTGAAGAACTCAGATAAACCATATATTGTCTTAGTCGTGTGTTTATTAGTCATGTTTAATCAAAGCGTTTCAATCTTCTGTTTATTCAGCTACAGCGATAGTATGATGCCCATAGGGATTGTCTGGAATGATGTGAGTTATCATACTTCTGCGGGGCATATTTGGAGTTTCTGCATGAGGGCGCCCTCTGGCTTTCAGATGGAGCAGCATTTACTACTGATCACTGACAAGCTGTATAAAAAAAATCGCATGCAGTTTAATTTTGATTATTCATGCAGCCCTATAGCTATATGTGCTATATGTGACCCGTGCTGGCAAAAGGAGTCAGAATGCACACAGGATAATTTCAAGCTACAGGCAAAACAAGTGAAAAATGTAGATTTTGAGTTTTTCACAAAAATGAGTTCATTAAGCCCTCGTCTAGCAATCCTAATGCTCCAAATAGCATTTATACATCTAAAAGTATCTTTATTTGTGCATTTTCTGAGAGGAGTGCCTTTCATTTGTCCATGAAAACGATCTTACTCGCGCTGACTGACAGATCCAACGCGTGCGCACAAAGATGCCTCAGACAGCGTGCGATTCCGATATACACACGTTATACAAAGAATTACAGTATTTCAAAATATCTGTCTTGGCGAGTATTCACGCAAACATCATCTGTTATGTCTTATGTGAACGTTTGGTTAACTGAAACATTTGATGTTACATTATTTTAGATCCGTGCGGTACAGTAGGTCTTAATATATAGACTGTCTGTTTCGTTAATGTTAATCAAACATTTGTGGTATCATGGAAAAAAAGAGTTGAATATATTTTTTTCCTATAGATATTTGGTGTTGACTTGGTGTGTGTCAAATTTGGTGTTATTACCAGGGATTTTAAGGTATGGTTGCTAGGTGATTTTCAGAAAACAAAACTCGATTTTTCTCAAAACTGACTTTGTATTGCACTACACATAATTACTTTATTTCCTATGTTCCTAAATTTTATGCACCCTCTTGCAACCACTAGTTTGAAAACTCCTTTGAAGAATACCATGGTACTATAATAGAACATGTCCTTAAAGTCTATTAGTAGCCTGGTACTCTTTGCTACATTTTTGTTAGTGTAATAGAATTTGGCACAAAACCAGTACTATATTTGCATGTTATATTTATACATTTAGATGTTTCTATCTGTCCAGGCAGTTATCTAGGAAATCATTTCATTAATGTGTTGGAACTGTCTCTCTATGCAAATTCAGAGTCATTAAAAGCCGAAAGGTTAATAAATTAACCTTTTTATGGCTCGCATGGCATTTTTATCGGTTAATTGTGCTATTTGGTCCTTAGTATTTTTGTGCATTTTCAGTAGTTTCCTAAATCGTGTTGTGGATTAGTGGATAATAACATTATTTACACATGTATTTGCCAAGACATTAAAAGAAAAGCGTGTTTATTGAACTAATGCACTCATCAAGCACAAAAGACTCCAGATATGCTGTAAAAACTAGCTAATTTACAGATTGCCGCTGTGTGTGTCATTATTATTGGTAAAACAGCAGCCCTGCTTCCTCCGTTAAGAAGCGAAGCCTCCGTCAGCATAATAGAACTTGTTTTCGGTTATTAAAATATTGAGTGATTATGAACACGAAACACCACGGGGAGCGCACACTGAACATGGAGACAATAAAAGCCATTAAGCGAATCAAAGGAAGGATGGTTGCCATGTTGTCTCGTCGCGGAGGAGCACCTGTGGGAACTCCTGCGCACCTGTCTCAAACACCCAACCGCCGGCCTGGGGTTAATAGATAATCAACGGCAGCATTCACACGCACACTAAGGCAAACAATTATCCATACCACCACAATTAACGGCCTCTGCTAATTAGGGGAGCTGTTTATATTACAATATGCGCTTCAGTCATTTCCTGTATGTGTTTATGCGTGTTTGTGTGAGTGTGCGTGTGATTTTTCTTGCGCAGTCAAATATAAAAGCGGCGTGTTATCTCAAACGCTCCGCCAAATGTTGTCGGACAACACGGAGTCCCCGAGCGGCCCACCAGTTGTAGAACAATGAGAGGCGAGACCAAAATTGGTGTTAATTCGTTTTTTTAGTCCATGCACGTGTGAAGTCGGCCACCAGCCATTTCATGTGCTTTCTTAAGACACAGAGCTGTCTGTTTCTGTGTTTCTCCATCTGCTATTTTCATTCCCAGTGTACAATAAATGAAGAGAACTGGGAACTAGAGAGTTTATGTACAACATTTTAAAAGCCTTTTATTTATCCTCAGACATGCTTTTCATGAGCTCGCATCACTCAGACAACACTGGAAATGGCATTTCTTTGTAGCGTTCGCTCTTTATTTGTGAGCTGAGCACAAGGCGTATGAGACTCATGAAGGACAGTTGTTATTTACAAATGTAGCTGTCTTTTGTGGAACTGCCACCCACATCTAGGCAGTTTCAGATTCAAAACATGCTTGTCTTTAGCTGATTCAGAAAGCTGGGCTGTGTCATTTCTTTGCCACTAGCGACACTAAATAGATTTATGTATGTATGTATCTATCTATCTATCTATAAAAAGCTGTTCTTTTAAACTTCATCAAAGAATCCTGAAATCATGGCCTCCACAAATATATTAAGCAGCACAACTGTTTTCAACATTTATAATAATAGGAAATATTTAATAAGAAGAATAATATATGTGCCATCACGTGAATAAACTGTATTTTAAAATAGATTTATCAATACTCTTGCATTAATTTGTATATTGCACACCCCAACTCAGAGCTCAACATACTGTACTTCCGCTGTTCAGATAGCTACGCTTTAGGAAGAAAGACTTTCTTCTGCACCGATTCATGTGGCCTTACAAAAATCTATATCTCTTATTAGTCCTCCATTTGAACTTTATAGCCTCCGTTTCTGAACTTTCTGATACATATGTATTTTAAAATAGATTTAAATTGAAAACATTTATTTTAAATTGCAATAGTATTTCACAATATTACACTGTATTGTTCATCAAATAAATGCAACCTTGGTGAGCATAAGAGAAAACATATTTCAAAAACATAAAAAAAGAATCTTACCCACCCCAAACTTTTGCATGGGTGTGTATGTATATTTTACAGAACATATGTTACATGTACGTACCATAGTAATAGCAGTACATTTTGTACAGTTACATGCAACTAATCCTCAAACAAACCCTAATCCTAACCTAACCCTATAGTAAGTACATGCTGTTAATTAATATTACTCAGTACTTAAATATATAATTATATGTAATTATACAAATAAGTACTGAGTGATAACAAAATGTACTTACTATATAATTATGGTTAGGATTAGGGTTTGGTTTAGGGTTAATTACTTATAATTATGCATAATTTACTGTTATTACTATAGTAAGTAAGTACATGTAAGATGTGTAACAGGTGCACTATAAAATAAAGAGTTACCAAATAAATTAATAACAAAATGTAAACAGTTATACACTGCAGCTTTATCTTGAAGTAAAGCCTAATTTATCTCCTTGTTTCCTACCTGTCTTCTCTTTCTGTCTGCAGATGCCATCAGTCACTGGTTTGTCCCCCAGTCGGGGTCCTGAGTCTGGAGGAACTAAAGTGACCATATTGGGGGAAAACCTGGGGGCAGGCAGCAGCGTCACTGTGCTTTTTGGGAACCAGACCTGCGAGTTTTATGAGTAAGGTTTTTTTTTTTTTGTATCCTGTTATGCCTAGTATATACAGAAGTGTGAACATGGAGAATGATGTCATAAGTTGCTAATCTTAACTTTCTGTAAACTTTTTACATCCATCAGAGAGTGTTATGGATGACTTCCTGCTTAAACTTCCTTCAGTTAAATGCTTAAAGTGCCTCTAGATTTCCTCTTTTTCATCTGTCTTTCCTCTTCCTCTTGCTCTAATTTTGCTATCATACTTCTGTATGTAAATATCGTACCCCCTGCCAGACTTCTTCCTATATCTCCTCCTTTTCCTCTCACTCCAGGATCTCAATTTAAAGATGAGGCTGATTGTACTGCTTTAAGATGCAAGAGAGCGACTGCTTTAATGCGATAGC
This sequence comes from Coreius guichenoti, assembly GCA_039654105.1. Classification (NCBI taxonomy): domain Eukaryota; kingdom Metazoa; phylum Chordata; class Actinopteri; order Cypriniformes; family Gobionidae; genus Coreius; species Coreius guichenoti. The sequence goes on from CM077178.1 coordinate 13,071,345, forward strand.
GGCTAATTGCAGATTTCTATTTTCCTCTGTGCTCCTGTGGAAGGATGACCTGATCACATACGAGCTTGTGCGAGGGTGCCATAAGTAATAGCTTAACGTTCTCTAATGCAGAGAATGACTAATGCTAACTTTGCATCGGTAGCACTTTCAGTGAGAGCTGTTAGAAAAGACTGCAATTGAAAAAGAGCAGAAAGCCGCCCACTAGCACGTGTAGTGTGTCTGAACAATAAGTCTTGCCATCTGTAAAAACTTTGTGTTGTTCTTAGTCTCTTGTCAGAATCTGATTGGTTTGTATTTTCTTTACCAACAGAAGAACTATGACGGAGATTGTGTGTTACTCTGCCCCTTCTCTGACGGGAGTGGGGCCAGTTCAGATCAGCGTGAGTGTGGATCGCGCCCAGGTCAGAGACAGCCTGACTTTTGAGTATATAGACGACCCCACCGTTCAACGCATTGAACCGGAATGGAGCATTGCCAGGTAACAGTACATATATGATGCATTGCTTTAGTATTGGATTATTCAAATCAGATAGTGTGGCCTTCAATCACTGTGAGCAAACACTTTTGACTTTTTGAGGCTGAAGATCATTTGAATGGATGTCACACACATTCCTGAAAGAAACTGATCTGATTTACTGAATGGAGTTCTGCAGTTTTGTTCAAGGCCGTGTGTTGTTTAGGGATGGGCGATATGGACTTAAAAATATATCACAATATTTTCTGTATTTATTGCGATAACGATATCAATGACGATAAAAATATATTACTATTGTTCACTGTTTTTGGCTACAAGTGATAGCTGCACACATTCTTGAGAGCCTCAGAAACACAAACACTGATCTAAAGTAAAACGTACCCGTCATCAAACATCACATAGGCGCCTATAATATGCCAATTACATAAAAGTAAAAACAGTAAAATCCAAACACCAGCCCTTGTGGAAATGGATATACTTTTCTTCTGTAAAAGTGCAGATAATGTTTAAATAGTGCAACTGTACTGAAAAGCATCACACACTAATAATTCAAATCAATTACAAGTTTGAAATGCAAATTCTGTATTTATTCATAATCTCATGGTGTAAACAGTGGCAAAAAATAGTGCAAAAGTAAAACCCCAACCATGTTTTTAGATGGTTTCAAAAATTACAAGAGAGTGCAAATAATCAAGCATTATTTAATGATATGGCTGACTTGCATTGAGATAGATCCTTTCATCTTTAAAAAAAATTACACCGTGGCAGATCATGTAGATGGTTTTATGAAAGTAAAGCTTTAAGTCGATTCTGAGATCTGAAAAAGGACTTTAATGTTTGCTGCTGCTGCTGAAGTCCCAAAACCCTTTGCACAGTCTGTAGAGTATGTCTCATGTCTGACAATAACTTTAAATAACAGCATATAATAAAGTGGGATCCAAAAGCCTGTTGATATTTTCTAATTTAAATTAAAATAAATAGGAATCATATTTTCATGATCATGATTTGAGAATGATCTGCAGAGCATCAAGCACATCTGACCATCTGTACAGTCACATAATCAATGTCATAATCAATAATGCAGAATCTTAAATATTTATTATTCATTTTAAATCATAACTTTTCAGTGTGGTCTCATACCTTATATGTACCTTCCATACTTTTCCAAGACATGTAAAGAAAGTGAAAGAGAGAGTGAACAGCTCAGGTTGCTTTTACAACATGCTATAATATTCTTCAGGCAAAGAGCATAGTTATTATGACTACGTCTTAAAGGTATAGTTCATCCAAAAATGAATATTCTGTCATCATTTACTCAATCTTGTGTCGTTCCAAACCTATATGGCTTTCTTTCTTCTGTGGAACATAGAAGATATTTTGAATAATGCTGGGAACCAAACATGAGGCCACAAACTTCCATTGTATGGACAAAAGAAACACTGAGGCATTTCTCAAAATATGACAGAATTTATATTTTTTGGGTGAACTATCCCTTTAAGTGATTGAGTATTTCATTGTACAGAACTGGACTGATCCTCTATATTCATACCAAAGTGCTGCACATGATTATATACACCGAATAGACATAACATTATGACCACCTTCCTAATATTGTGTTGGTCCCCCTTTTGCTGCCAAAACAGCCCTGACCCGTCGAGGCATGGACTCCACTAGACCCCTGAAGGTGTGCTGTGGTATCTGGCACCAAGATGTTAGCAGCAGATCCTTTAAGTCCTGTAAGCTGCGAGGCGGGCCTCCATGGATCGGACTTGTTTGTTCAGCATATCCCACAGATGCTCGATTGTATTGAGATCTGGGGAATTTGGAGGCCAAGTCAACACGTTAAACTCATTGTTGTGCTCCTCAAACCATTCTTGAACCATTTTTGCTTTGTGGCAGGGCGCATTATCCTGCTGAAAGAGGCCAAAGCCACCAGGGAATACCGTTTCCATGAAAGGTTGTATATGGTCTGCAACAATGCTTAGGTAGGTGGTACATGTCAAAGTAACATCCACATGGATGGCAGGACCCAAGGTTTCCCACCAGAACATTGCCCAAAGCATCACACTGCCTCCGCCGGCTTGCCTTCTTCCCATAATGCATCCTAGTGCCATGTGTTCCCCAGGTAAGCAACGCACACGCACCCGGCCATCCACGTGATGTAAAAGAAACCGTTATTCCTCAGACCAGGCCACCTTCTTCCATTGCTCCGTGGTCCAGTTGTCCTCACATGCCCACTGTTGCCGCTTTCGGCGGTGGACAGGGGTCAGCATGGGCACCCTGACTGCTCTGCGGCTATGCAGCCCCATACGCAACAAACTACGATGCACTGTGTATTCTGACACCTTTCTGTCAGAACCAGCATTAACTTCTTGAGCAATTTGAGCTACAGTAGCTCGTCTGTTTGATCGGACCACACAGGCCAGCCTTTGCTCCCTCGTGCATCAATGAGCCTTGGCCGTCCATGACCCTGTCACCGGTTCACCACTGTTCCTTCCTTGGACCACTTTTGATAGATTCTGACCACTGCAGACCGGGAACACCCCACAAGAGCTGCAGTTTTGGAGGTGCTCTAACCCAGTCGTCTAGCCATCACAATTTGGCCCTTGTCAAACTCGCTCAAATCCTTATGCTTGCCCATTTTTCCTGCTTCTAACATATCAACTTTAAGGACAAAATGTTCACTTGCTGCCTAATATATCCCACCCACTAACAGGTGCCGTGATGAAGATAATCAGTGTTATTCACTTCACCTGTCAGTGGTCATAATGTTATGCCGGATCGGTGTACAGTAGCACAGTTGAGCAGAAATAGAATATGCTGAGAACTGATAGAATTTGCTCACAATACCCAACACACAGATACATAAGCATATAGAATCATGCCTACCAATAGGAAAAGGGGTAGTTCAACCAAAAATGTCCTCCTTTACTCACCCTCATTTCATTCCAAACCTGAATGATTTTTTTTTCTTCTGCAGTACATAAGAGAAAATATTTTGAAGAACACTGTGAACCAAACCCAATTGGAGCCCACTGACTTCCATTGTATGTACAAAAAAAGAAAAATGATTTTATAAAATTTCTCAATTTGTGCTCCATAGTATACAATAAAGTCATACAGGTTTGAAACAACAAATGATGAGATTGAAAATAATGACAGAATTTTCATTTTTGGTGAACTGTCCCTTTAACAGAGTTTAACATTGAGATGTTTCTCTTAAAATATTTTCAGAAAAATCACAAATGAGACAGTAAGAATAGACAGCTATAATAAAATGAATGCATTTAGCATAGCTCAGATCTTTTGGTCTTAGTAGAATTTGATGAGAAATGTTTGAGCTCATACTGAGATCTCTCTGACTGTTGGTATCTCTCTCATTTGATCCTATTACTATCTAGGAGAAACAATTGAGCTATTGAATGGATTTCATATATGATTTTCCTGTGGGTGAGTGTCCCATGCCATGGCGTCAGTAGATGTGGTCACAATGCTCTTAGCTGTTGTACCAGAGCGTTGCCCACAGTGAACAAAACAGCATACGGCACCTGGCTAATGAAGTGCACAAAAGTAAACAACTGAAACACCTAGAGCTAGAGCTCCTCACCCATTCCACTCCCAGATGCTCAGCTCTTTTGTTGTGCTTTATCAAGCTGTAGACATTTCTAGAATGCCTAGCAGGATCATCGCTGCTTCTGTTCCTTTAGTGTTTTCAAAGACGCGTCTAGTATGTTTGATTAAATCTACTGAAGCCAGTTAAAAGCATCTTTAATCAGAACCTTCTCAAAAGCTTATTATCTTCTAAGCGCTACATCACAAAGAAACAAGTTTTGATTCAAATGGAGATGAGTTACTTCTGCGTCAAAGTTTTTATGTTCCCCCCATTCACTTTCTTCTTGCATGTTTTTCAGCGGACACACGCCTCTGGTGGTGACCGGGACGAACTTGGATGTCATACAGGAGCCAAGGATTCGGATCAAGTACGGCGGGCGGGAATCCGTAAACGTGAGTAGCTTTGTTTGCATTATCGGCGGTTCGTCAATTATCCACCCTCACTTTTTAAATGCCCTTAGTTACCTGAGCTCAGGAGCTTGTGGGAGAAAGGCTCTCTCTTGTGAGCTGATATCTCACTAGGGCCGACGCGATGAAACCGAATCGTATCAGTTCGACCTCCGAGATGCGTGACCTTGGGAAGTGGGATGCTTTGTCTGCAGGTTTGAGTTAATTATCGGTGACTTTCAGTAGAGAGAGGATCACACAATCTGCACGCTGCCTTTTTTGTGATGCATTAGACTAATTTCTCTTTTCTGTTGACCCACGGAGGCGAGGTCCGTCGTGACTCACTGCCACAGCTCCAGAAATCTCATATATCTCCTACCCACAAGTCTCTACGTGACCTCTTTTTTAAGCTGTGTATCTGTAATTTCGACTAAGTACCCTGCTGAATTATTCAGTCTGCGCAAAGTGGTGTGGATGAGGCATTTAATTTGAGCATTTTACTTGGCTCATACAACCTTTGCCGAACTGGCATTATTTGTAGAATCCTGCATAAAACCAGCTTCATCCAAAGCAGTATTGGTGGATAGTGGCCAGTTAAAAAGGGTTGTATTGGTAATGGGCTTCAAAGGAAGATGAACTGCAGACACATTGGCTTGATCAGCATAAAGATATCCCAAAAATAATAAGGCCCAAGGGCTGAGGAGTTGGTACAAATTCAGTTTGCTCGCCACTGCAGGGGTCCGAGTTTAATTAACATAATAGGATTTTTTGGTCTTGTCAGACAGGGATTTTGGTCTTGTCACTGGGATAGCCAGTGTCCAAATCGTGATACTGAACTTACGACATGATACTATCATGATATTTTAAGCTAAAATAAAGAAGAGAGTTTTTTTTATTATTATTACTATATTATTATTAAAAAAAAATTCTTATTATTTTATTAACAGGACCCACAAATATTCAACCACTGTATTATTATACATTATATTCAATGTTATATATAGTAGTTTAATGTAGTAATGTCACTTGCGCTTTCAATGCAGGCATTCGTTGGATCTCTTACACAGACTCTCACGGTGCTCGCCATGTCCCGCCTCTCCCGCTATTAATGCACTATACATATAAGAATATACCATCTAAAATGCTTTGAATAATCATACTACTAAAACTAAATGTGATATGGTGATTTAAAGGATGTTTGCACTTTAATTTTGAGGAGTACTGTTCCTGCAGCACGTATGCACTTCAGATGATCAATGCCATCAATCACAGCTATAATTGCAAGAAAGCATGTCAAAATGACCAATTCCAAACTGTAAATGGTTAGATCATCCAGAGATTTAAATTCTGCATTTACTCACTCTCATGTTGTTTTCGCGTGTCTAATCAGAAGACTTGGATTTGGATTAAACCATTCGATATGGTTATTTTTATGATGCCTTTATGACATTTTTTGGATCTTTTAAGTTTTAAAGGAATGAACTTTAAATGGAGGGACAGAAATGTGTTTGAAAGTTGAACAAAAATCTTAAAGGTTTGAAACGACATGTCGGGTGAGAGATGACAGAATTTACATTTTTACATTTAAGCTGAGCCTTGGATAAAACTAACTCTATATCGCGAATCATATCATTTACATCAACGATACATATCGTCACATTTTTATATCGCAATATCATGATATAACCATGTATTGTTACACCCCTAATAAAAACGAAACAAATATATATATATATATTTTATCACATTTAATCTCAAAATGAATGTAGAAACAACAAAGACAGTATATTTTAAATATTTAATTTAACAGGTAGAAAATATACAGAAATTGAATAAAGTTATCAAACACTTCACAGTCTTCACTGAATAAATTATAAATTAAATATAGATTAATCCTTATTAAAGCTACAAAGTTCAGTCAAGAGCAGTGAGTGATTTTCTGTTTGTCTTTTGTTCTATTAACATTAATGACAGAGCAGCAGGTTTATTAGGCTGCTATCATTTAGGGTTAGGGTTAGGGTTAGAAGCACATGATGCAGATCCGGATCTGACACGCATCTGATGTCCTCACAACTCTTTGTGTTCATTTAACCCTTTTGGTCCCACTTTATATTAGGTGGCCTTAACTACTATGTATTTACATCAATGTACAATGTACTTACTGTGTTCATATTGTATTGCAAAACACTTTTGCTGATATTGAGGTGGGATACGGCTAGTGTTAGGGACAGGTGTGGTGGTATGGGTAGGTTTAAGGGTAGGGTTAGGTGTAAGGGAAGTGTCAACAGTGTAAATAAAAATTTAATTACAGAAATTAATTACAGATGTAATTACATGCAGGTATTTTTTAAAATGTAAGTACAATGTAAAAACATGTATATACACAATAAGTGCATTGATTAATTTAAATGTAAGTACATAGTAGTTAAGGCCACCTAATATAAAGTGGGTCCACACTTTTTAACTCATTTAGGGCTGTGCAAAGAACTCAACGCGGCCGTGCGCTGTCTGAAGCTGAATTCTGTGTGCATGAGTGTGTGTGTGTCACACAAAGAGGAGATTCACAGACAGCACGCCAGTACAGTTCTTATTTTTGCATCTTAACATGCTTGAATGGTTTAATAGCACCTGAATGTATGATAGCGTGATCATATACTGTGGTAGCGCAGCCAAAGGATGACAGAAAAAAAGTAATGCTGTGTTAATTGTGTTAACTGAAAAAATTAATTGCATGCATTAGCACGCTAATTTTGACAGCCCTGATAATACAGTATGTGTATACAGTATATGTCAGAGGGAGGAAAATGCTTATAATTGAAATTAAACAGTTTTTGGTGCCAAAAAAAGAGTGGAATGTATGATTGGATACAATATAGGTCTTTGCCCATTTGCATGTCTATGAGCAATGATATGATATGTAAAATGCGTCTTTTCAAGTGTGGAAGTGTTCAGAACAGCACTAATCACACGTTATCTCTTACTTTACTGAGGCGAAAGCAAAACTGCTATAGCCATCCTTTCTCTGTTTCCGACAGCATAACTGCACTTCAGTCCCCAGCTGTACAGATGTACCCGTGTGCAGGTAGATCTCCTGAAAGTCACTTTTAGTAAAAGAGACACCGACTGCGCAATGAGGAGTGACAGAAGCTTGCGTTCCTCCACGCTTCACAGAGCCCAGGGCTCTTAGAGTTCTTAAAGGGAATCCTGGAATATGTTGTGTGGGCGCTGTCAGGTGCTAGTGCTATCTCTTTCTTTCTTTCTTTCTTTCTTTCTTTCTCTTTCTTACTCTTTACAACAGAGCAAGAAAAAGAGAGGTGCAAATCGCAAGGTTGGCTTCCTTCTTTCAGGCGTCATCACCAAAGACTTAACCGGGCTTTGATTCCCTGCATTTTTATTAACCGTTGAGGTTACGATTATGTATTTCTTCATCCCCCCCTTTTCCTCTGTATTTTTTGAGAGGGAGATGAGGAACAAAACAGCCGCGGAGTCTGGCAATCAAAGCCAAGCGCCCGTCAAGGCAGCCTTCAAACTGTCATCTGCCTCCTCCCCAAATTGCTTCTCTTCCTCCTCTCCTCCCCTCCCGTTACCTGGCGGGGTTCTCAGAAGCCGAGCGAACGGCAGACAATTGCCTTTGTGCATCCTGCTGTACCTGTCACCAACCCGCAATTGAGACATTAATCATTTTCCTGATTATAGCTAAAAGATTAGTTTTTCTACCTTTGTCTTCTCTTGAGGAGAAGAAGAAGAAAAAAATCGCTTGACACATGCGGCAGTGAAGAGATTCGGTAATGAAGTCTGGAGGCGAATTCCTAAAGCGTTGCACGCCACTATCTGAGCCGATCACAAAGGCACTTCAGTTTTTTTCTTCTAAAACGAAGCGATCAGACGCTCCCACCAATCAGTGTCAAAGACCTCCCCAGATACCTCGGATAAGAGCGTGCTCACAAAAAACCAACATGAAGAACATGAACTATGGATGATAAAAGCATCTTAGCATTTAACAGAGCCATGGGCGTTTGTCTACAATCGTGCAAATGCTTATAGTTGTTCTACATTCACCCTAATTTCCATCCATCTCATTTTTTTTCCCATTATATAGTTACATGCGCATGTACTTAAAACAACAAAGGGCATAATTCAGAGCTGGTGGGCAGCTCTGCTCAGTCATTACCATAAAACTTTTTATTCTCCTGTGTCAGTTCGCTGTGGAAGGTTCAGAAGAAGATATCATGCTGTTCATACTGTACATCACTTCCTGTGTTTCAATAGAGCAGAAAAGGATAATGTTTAAAAGATTAGTTGATGTGTTAGAAGCAGGAAAAATGGGAAAGCGTAAGGATTTAAGGACCAAATTGTGATGGCTAGACGACTGGGTCAGAGCATCTCCAAAACTGCAGCTCTTGTGGGGTGTTCCCGGTCTGCAGTGGTCAGTATCTATCAAAAGTGGTCCAAGGAAGGAACAGTGGTGAACCGGCGACAGGGCGGCCAAGGCTCATTGATGAACGTGGGGAGCGAAGGCTGGCCCGTGTGGTCCGATCAAACAGACAAGCTACTGTAACTCAAATTGCTCAAGAAGTTAATGCTGGTTCTGATAGAAAGGTGTCAGAATACACAGTGCATCGTAGTTTGCTGACCCCTGTACATCGCCGAAAGCGCCAACAGTGGGCGCATGAGCATCAGAACTAGACCACGGAGCAATGGAAGAAGGTGGCCTGATCTGACGTTTTCTTTTTTTCATCACGTGGATGGCCGGGTGCGTGTGCGTCGCTTACCTGGGGAATACATGGCACCAGGATGTACTATGGGAAGAAGGCAAGCCGGCGGAGACAGTGTGATGCTTTGGGCAATGTTCTGCTGGGAAACCTTTGGTCCTGCCATCCATGTTGATGCTACTTTGACATGTACCACCTACCTAAGCGTTGTTGCAGATCATGTACATCCTTTCATGGAAACGGTATTCCTTGGTGGCTGTGTATATAGGAAGTCAGTGGGGTCCAATGTTGTTGTTTTTGGACTCCGCTGACTTTCATTGTATGGACAAAAAAAGTTGAAACATTCTTCAAGATATCTTTTTTTGTGTTCCACCGAGGAAAAGAGACTCAGGTTTGAAACAGGATGAATAAATGATGACAGACTTTTCATTTTTGGCTGAACTATCCCTTTAAGGCATTAGTACCTTTTTCACTGACCCAAGTAACTCGAGACAGATTTTAGCCAGGAACACCATCTCTATGCAACTCTTTATCCTAGAGACAGAGAGATGAGTGGAGAGAGATGCTTGGATTCATTAGTTTAGGCGGGTAGGACTGTGCTTTGTGCTGAGTCATGTGTCAGTTCATGGAAGAACCTGAATCCAATTATTTCAGAGAGACAGGAAAGGATCCCAATTATTTCCACAGCCAAATACCTGCAGCTACTGCAGCCTGGTCATGGAAGGACAGAAGAGGAATGTTCTTAGTCTGGTGCAGGCTAAAAAAAAAAAAACACATTTGCTTTTGACCCACTCAATATCTACATTTCCTTCTGCTTACAGCAGGTGTTATTTAAAATACAATTAAAACCTGCTAATTAAATCCAGCCATGTGGAAAGCTACATTTTTTACCCCCACTGTTGAAAAAGTGGTAGCTTGATGTGGGCGGAAGTGAAGAAACAAACTGGTACAGCAAGACAAAATGTGACAACAGCCAGTGTGTGTCCAGCCAGTTTGAAACAGATGGCGTGCAGAGGCTGTGCTAGGCTCTTCCAGGCTGTGCCAGGCTGGTGGTGGCCACAGCATCTGTCTCCGACATGGCACTGCCACGGAAGGACAGAGAAACACACACACGGTTCAATCGCATTAGACACTTATCTTGTCCTGCTTAGCTGGGCCACAGCGTTGTGCGCCATTCAGAATAGCTTTTAAATTCAATAACACAAAGGTTGCAGGTTCAGTGTTTAGTAGGAGTGGTCCATGAACTGGAGAACTGCTGGAACAGTCCTCCGCTGTCATCAGCAGAGTAAGTAATAATTTAGTGCTCACTTTAATCCTGTGTGAGTAACAGTACACTTACTACAGCAACATCCCTGAAGCAATCTGGTTTAAGTGTTTTGCTCAAGGGCACAATGATGATAGTTCATGGATCTTGTGGGGCTCAAACCTGCAACCTTCAACCACATCATCCCATACAAATGTTCAAATGTTTGGGGTTGGTAGGCTTTTATAAGATAAGAAGTATCTTATGCTCACTAAGACTGCATTTATTTGATCAAAAATACAGTAAAAACAGGAATATTGTGAAATTGTATTACCATTTAAAATAACTCTTTTCTATTTTAATATATTGTAAAATGTAATTTATTCCTGTGATGGCAAAGCTGAATTTTCAGCATCATTACTCCATTCTTCAGTGTCACATGATCCTTCAGAAATCATTTTAATATGCTGATTTGGTGCTCCAGAAACATTTCTTATTATTATCAATGTTGAAAACATCCTCTTGCTTTTTATCTCAGCTAAGAATCAGTTTTTCATCAATTTGACTAGATCTGCATTTCCACCGTGCCCTCTCGGTTACCTCACGTGTGGTGCTGTGGAGTGTGTAATGGGATTACAGGTTTTGATGACAGTGTGACTTTAGAGTTATTGAATCCTATTCATTTTTAACCAGATCCAGCCCCTCTGAGCTGCAAGAGAGCTTCTGTTATCATGCAAACACGGTGCGTAATGTAAAGCGCCTACAGAAGAGACCCGAGCTCACAGAGGCGACGTCAAATGTTGTTCAAACCTACACGCTGTTCAGTCAGCTGCCATGAAAGTTGTAATTTTGGAAGCATGTTTTCTTTTTATATTTTTTTCTGACTTTAAGTAATCGTAGTAGGCCAGTCCTTCTAGATGCTTGATATTTTGCTGTATTTGAGGAAAAACCTGAACCAGAAGTTTGCAGGTTCAAGCCCTGGTTCGAGTTTTTGAAAGATATTCAATGTAAAATACACTTTCAGAGGGACAAAACATCCACAAATCCTAATGTCCAAAACCAGAGGCTGTATTTTGCTTGTTTTTGTGGCTTATTTGTTTTTCAGACTGTCAGTTCATTCCAAGAATTCTTTTGTTTTCTAGTAATGGCACTGACCTAGACATCAAGCAAAAGCCAATACCAGTTAATCACTGACAAGAAAACCATCTCAATCTCAGAATTGACAAATATTTCTTATTATACACTCTTCGAGGGCCGAGTGAAGAGGAAGAGCAAAGGAATGAGGAACCAAAAGCTATGGAATGAGATGCACCCTCAATCTCACGAAAATCAAGTTTGTGTGGTCAAAATGAGTTAGTATCGATTGCGGCTCTGACTGCGAGGAGGCGAGATGCGAGTAGGAGGTGTGGTGCTCGCCGGTCCTGCCGTGCTTTGAAGATATTTAGCTCTAATTAAGTTTCTCCCCTGAGAGTCGTGGAGAAGAAAGAAATGAGATGAAAACCTCCCGGCACAGTCAGAGTTTCACAGCAATCAATTTTGTTGTTCGAGCGTCAGTTGCTGCTCTCTGCTACTCCGAGGGAACAGCTCAGTGCCTGTGAAGGTAGACGTGAGTGCGTCCGTGAAGTGTGACTGCTGATGTTTATAGAGTACAGATCACAGTTGTTGCATACTTGAGGTATGAGAGTGCTACAGTTTGCATCATTTCAGCTCAACAATGAAATTCCATTGAATCGGAAGCCTAGCGGTTAGCGATACATTGAGCTGTGCTGTCCCAAACTCATGAAATGTCAAACTTCTGACAACGTCCAGACCATGTTTCCCCTAATTCCCCAAAGAGTATTTTGTAGAACATTATAAATGATAATGAAAAATAAATTACAGAAAATTAAGCCTTTTTTAAGGACTTTTTTTTTTTGCATTATTTAAATATTTTCATCCAATAAATGACATTTCCCTCCAATATTTCATTACTTTGTTGTTATTGTTAATTGTACTCATTTTTAGTTACCCATTAGATTCTCATTATTGTAGTACATAATTTTTTTAACTTGTTTTTTTTTTTTTTAATTTAAATTAATAGCATACATTAATGTTAATTAAAAACAAATACCACTATGATATACTAAAATGGTCATGAAAATAATTTCACAATGTAACAAATCCAAATGGTCCTAAAATATGCTTCTTTTTCTTCAAGCAAAAATATGATTAGTTTTTGTTTTTTTTTCAAGCGACCTGGACATGCAGTATTCTGTCATGAAGTACAAGCACTCACAGTAATGTGTGATGTGCCGAGATTTGATCAGAAGAGTGCAATTTACACTTTTAATGTTTTCTCTCTGAGTTTGTTTCTGATTTTTGAGTTTAAAAGGTAGTCTTTCCTTTGTTCTCCAGCTCCGTTGTTGTCTAACAAAAGAAAAATGCATCTGCGGTCTTTTCAGTTCAGTAAAACACTTGAAAACAGATGGTATCAAAGGGATCTTAATGGGAAAGAACTGAAGTGAGATGAAACAATGAATAACAATTACTCTTGAAAACTGGTGATGAAAATAAAGCATATTTCTCTCTATCTCTCTCTCTCATTTCCAGGTGTGTAAGGTTCTGAACACCACGACTATGAGCTGTTTCGCTCCCTCACTGACAGCCGAGTACAGGCCGGGTTTGGACTCAGTCAAGCACGCAGACGAGTTTGGTTTCATCTTCAATAATGTGCAGGCTCTTCTAGTGTACAACAACACTAACTTCATGTACTACCCCAACCCTTACTTTGAACCTCTTAGCACCAATGGCATACTGGAACAGAAACCTGGCTCACCTATCATTTTAAAGGTACATCCATCCACCACACACTCAACTATTTGACCTGAGAGGTACAGATCAGACTGTTACTATCCAAGCATATACATTGTATCCTAAAGGTATATACTGTATGTATTTACACAGGGCCTAAAATTAACACTCGTCAAGCGTCAAATGCGAGAATCGGCATTGGCGAGTATATGAAACTTATGATATATAAGTATATGATACCAGTTGGCCGGTAACATTTTTATGAATTCTAACAATGCATGAACGTTAACAAATGTGAACGCCGCTCAGGACATTTGGCAGGCCAGCGCTGAATCATCACAAAAGTTTAAGCCTCGACAATAGTCAAGATGATGCGAAAGGGAGCTCATTTCGTTACTCACGCTGTGTGCACAAGCATCCGAAGCGTGTGCCCTGAAAGCCGCTTCTCAGACAGTGTGCAAATACTGAGCTCTCTTTCACATTTTCTTGCACTTGAGCAGACAAATTCACACGAAATTATAGCGAGTATCCTGATAAAAATAGTCGTTTATATCTTAAGTGAACGTAAACAGTTTCAGTATCAGTATATTAGATCCGTGCATTCGCTCTTAAAGTGACAGCCTAATATTCCTGCTGTCTGTGTTTTTAATGTTAAACAACAAAGGACAAAGAAAAAATCACTCACTGCTCTTGACTGAATAACTTTTGCAACTTTAATAAGGATTAATTAATAAGGATGTTTAATTTACTGTATACAGTGAAGACTCTGCAGTGTTATTTTACATTTGCTTACTTTATTACATTTCTGTACCTGACAACTACTGTTAGACCTACCTGAAAAGCACTGTTTATTTAATTTTAGTGCTGGGCAATCGATTAATCACGATTAATCGCATCCAAAATAAAAGTGTGTGTTTACATAATATATGTGTGTGTACTGTGTATAATTATGTATATATAAATACACACACATGCATGTATATATTTAAGAAAAATGTTATAATTATATATAAAATATTTATATTTATATATAAGATCAATTATATATATATATATATATATACAGTATATATATACAGTATATACATATAAATATTTCTTAAATATATACATGGAGTGTGTATTTATATATACATAATAATTATACAGTCCACACACATATATTATGTAAACACACACTTTTATTTTGGATGCGATTAATCAATTGCCCAGCACTATTTAATTTGTATCTTTGTTATATTGTGTATATATTTGTGCTTTTGCTTGTAATTTAATTATTTGCTTTTATTTTACTGTCTTTAATGTTTTAAATTTATATTAGTTAGGCTAGTAGTTTTAGCTGAGTATCGAAATTGGAATAGAGAATTGTGAATTTTCACTGGTATCTAAAATTTTGTTGTCATTACTTCCTGTTTTTGCAAAAACATGGCTGGTAAATTTTCGGAAGTCACCGGCCATTGGCAGGTGTGGCAAAAAGTTAGTTTTAGGCCCTGTATATACACATACATATTCAGTAGTGTAAGCTTTTCAAACGTAACTAACCTTCATTCACATGTGCTGTGTGTGTACCAGGGTAAGAATCTGGTTCCTTTGGCCTCCGGAGGAGTGAAGCTTAATTACACTGTTCTGTTAGGAGAGACTCCCTGTTCTGTCACCGTATCTGAGTCTCAACTCCTGTGCGAACCACCGAATCTCACCGGCCAGTACAAAATCATGGTAAGTATGCATGTGTATGTTGGAATTTTTTTTGGCCACATCCAGCTCAAATCTGTTTAATTTTTTTCAGAAATATTTTTCAATCCAGATCGAAATCTGAAATCGGATTTCTGATTAATGGAAACGTGTCTCAGTACCTTTTTTTCCCTTCTTTAAAAAAAAAAAAAAAAAACACTTTTATTCAGTGAAGAAGCATTAAAAGGATTAAAAGACACATTTATAATGTTACAAAAGATTTCTATTTCAAATAAATGCTGTTTTTTTAAACTTTCTATTCATCAAATAATACATGCGTCACAGTTTCCACATAAAGCAACACAACTGTTTTCAACACTGATAATAAGAAATGTTTCTTGAGCACAAAATCTGCATATTAAAATTATATCTGAAGGATCATGTGACACTGAAGACTGGAGTAATGATGCTGAAAATTCAGCTTTGCCATCACAGAAATAAATTACATTTTAAAAATAGAAAACCGTTATTTTGAATCATAATAATATTTCACACAATTACTGTTTTAACTTTATTTTTGATCAAATAAATGCAGCCTTGGTGAGCATAAGTTTTCTTTCAAAAACATTAAAAAATCTTATTGACCCCAAATATTAGAAGATAGTAAATAGTTTTTCCTTTCTTTCTTTCCATAATGACCAATTTCTGATCCATTTTTGTTAAAGAAAAAAGTCAGCTGTAATGATCAGTGTTTACTAGAGACCTGTGCTGTTGAGGTGGGTGTTAAATGCCCTTGCTCATTATTTACTATTGTTGTACCGCTGGTGGAGACGCAGGCCAGACCTTCAGCAATGCCACAGTCTTGTTGCTGTCACCAGGTTCCCTAGAAACAGAAAACCAATTACTGTTAGTGCTGCCCAAAACTTACTCAAAGCAATGTGTATGGTTTTTTTTCTCTATTTTTGATGGTTCAGTGGGTAAGGCGTGTGCATCTTTATATGTTTATCTGTGTGTGCATTTATTCTTAACTGATTCTCATGTGTATATATGTGCGTTTGTTCTCTCAGGTGCAGGTCGGTGGTCTGCATGTGTCCCCCGGTTCAGTAAACATTCTTTCTGACAGCCTCCTGACTCTTCCTGCCATTGTCAGCATCGCTGCCGGTGGCGGACTGCTTCTCATCATCGTCATCCTCGTGCTTATTGCCTACAAGCGTAAATCCCGTGAGAACGACCTCACACTCAAGCGACTCCAGATGCAAATGGACAACCTGGAGTCCAGGGTCGCGCTGGAGTGCAAGGAAGGTGAGAAAGACAAACATCGCCTTTTCACTTTGTTGCTTTATTGATTATTTGTGTTTATTTGGGAGAAACTGATCTTGTTTTATTATGGCCACAAAGCAGGATTGTCATGTCCTGGATAAAACATAGTTTAGCGAGTCAGGTAATAATTAGAGCATTTCGATTAGTTTCTGACACTTATCTTTTTAGGTCCTGTTTACACCTGGTATTAATATGCATTTTTGTCGATCGGATCACAAGTAGACAAGGGAGACACACACGTTTACACCTGGTGTTTTAATCTGTCTCTTTTGTCCACTTTTAACCACTTCTGTCCTGATTTCTTCAAGGGGAGGGTCTATGGGCAGGTAAATGAATGGGCTTTTACAAATCTTTCGATCTAATTGACGAAATAATCTCGGGTAATTTACATATGAATGTGAAAGGAGACGACGGAAAAACATACGGAGAGCAGCAGCTTTCATTTCTTCTCTAATAGCCGTAAGACCAGAGTGTGTGTTAGAAATCAGGAATGGTGAGAGAACATTGTGCTTGGTAAGTTTTTCATCTTCAAACCAAACTTGGGTTTCCCATAATGTTTACGCATTAGGTCAGTAGGCAGAGAGTAGACGGTCTTTTGTGGTTGTTTGAACGCATTCAACCACATGAACGTTTACACCATGAAAGCAATCCGGTCAAATGCGATTTCAACTACCTCTGGAAGTGGACGAAAGTGGACAAGCTCAAAATGCTTTAGACCCCATTTACACCTGTATTTAGCGTCGTCCACTTGTGATCCAGTCGACCAAAATGCATTTTAATACCAGGTGTAAACAGGGCCTTAGAGATGGCTTGTCTCTTTTTACAAAACTGTATATTAATATTTCATATATAAATATGCATTTAAGTGCCATCATTTTTTGGCACAAAATTTGTGTTTTAGTGATGTCATATTCTTATTAATCAGATTTCACCAATTAAATCTTTAGTCATAGAATGATGCAACACACATCGAGGGTTCCAGGAGGCTGACAGATAAAACAGATTTTCTTACACACAATGCAGACAAAAGAGTGTCCCTGACCCATGGTTAACGGGGCTGAGAGGGTGAGGTTTGTGTTGACTGACTCTAGAGCCAAGAGGAATATAAGATGCAGAAGTATTAAAGGGGCAGATTGAGCCCTGCACTCCATGAACGCCTGCGAGAGTGTTTAAGAGGAAAGAAAAGGCATAGAGAGAGACGCCAGACCAAGATGAAGAGAGGGAGGACAGGTGAGGGGAGACGACAGAGTGAAGGCAGAAAGAACGTTCCAGAAAGGAGAAATAAGGAAACGTGATGACAGAGAGAAAGAGAGATGGATAACTCCCTCAGGGAAGAGTGCCCCAGGCTCTGTCAGAGTGGACCCAATTAAAGACATCCCACCTCCAGTCTCCACCAGCAGGGGACAAGCACTTCAGCAGCTTGCAATTTACTCTCTGTGTGTTTGTGTGAGAAAGCCATAAATAGAGAGAAGCTGAGAGGTTATTTTGGTTTGCTCTCTTCGTTTGCCTGCAACAACCTTCAGGAACTTCATAAAAACCTCAAACTGGACAAAACAAAGTCTTCAGAGATGTTGATTAGAATAGCAGTTCAGGTTTTGCATTTGGAACTTTTATGTAACAACAAACCCAAAACTCAAGAAATGTTCATAAAACACCCCCAAAATTTTAAGTAAGAAATTATATTTTAGGACCATTTTTGATGACAATTAAAAAAAAATGTCTTGCTATATTCTCATTACCGTGTAATGCTTACTGATCTGATAATATTAATAATGTTCTATTATTAATAATAATTATTATTATATTTATCAATTAATAAAACCATTAATGTTATTGGTGATTTTCATATACACTCACCTAAAGGATTATTAGGAACACCTGTTCAATTTCTCATTAATGCAATTATCTAATCAACCAATCACATGGCAGTTGCTTCAATGCATTTAGGGGTGTGGTCCTGGTCAAGACAATCTCCTGAACTCCAAACTGAATGTCAGAATGGGAAAGAAAGGTGATTTAAGCAATTTTGAGCGTGGCATGGTTGTTGGTGCCAGACGGGCCGGTCTGAGTATTTCACAATCTGCTCAGTTACTGGGATTTTAGAGTTTACAAAGAATGGTGTGAAAAGGGAAAAACATCCAGTATGCGGCAGTCCTGTGGGCGAAAATGCCTTGTTGATGCTAGAGGTCAGAGGAGAATGGGCCAACTGATTCAAGCTGATAGAAGAGCAACTTTGACTGAAATAACCACTCGTTACAACCGAGGTATGCAGCAAAGCATTTGTGAAGCCACAACATGCACAACCTTGAGGCGGATGGGCTACAACAGCAGAAGACCCCACCGGGTACCACTCATCTCCACTACAAATAGGAAAAAAAGGCTACAATTTGCACAAGCTCACCAAAATTGGACAGTTGAAGACTGGAAAAATGTTGCCTGGTCTGATGAGTCTCGATTTCTGTTGAGACATTCAGATGGTAGAGTCAGAATTTGGCGTAAACAGAATGAGAACATGGATCCATCATGCCTTGTTACCACTGTGCAGGCTGGTGGTGGTGGTGTAATGGTGTGGGGGATGTTTTCTTGGCACACTTTAGGCCCCTTAGTGCCAATTGGGCATCGTTTAAATGCCACGGCCTACCTGAGCATTGTTTCTGACCATGTCCATCCCTTTATGACCACCATGTACCCATCCTCTGATGGCTACTTCCAGCAGGATAATGCACCATGTCACAAAGCTCGAATCATTTCAAATTGGTTTCTTGAACATGACAATGAGTTCACTGTACTAAAATGGCCCCCACAGTCACCAGATCTCAACCCAATAGAGCATCTTTGGGATGTGGTGGAACGGGAGCTTCGTGCCCTGGATGTGCATCCCACAAATCTCCATCAACTGCAAGATGCTATCCTATCAATATGGGCCAACATTTCTAAAGAATGCTTTCAGCACCTTGTTGAATCAATGCCACGTAGAATTAAGGCAGTTCTGAAGGCGAAAGGGGGTCAAACACAGTATTAGTATGGTGTTCCTAATAATCCTTTAGGTGAGTGTATATAATACAGTCATTTTTAAATAAATAATAAATAAATAAATATATTGTTCATTCATTTTAATGCAGTTGTTTTCTTATTATAAATTAAAGCACAGTACAACAACAAATACTACCATGATGCTCTTTACATTTACTTTTTTATTGTATTACAGTTAAAAGAATTTAATAAGAATGTCAATAATAAAAAAATAAGCTTAATTTTCTTTAAGCAAAATATAATTTGTTTCTATAGATTTTGTGGCAAAAAAAATGACCTGGACATTGAACTGTGAATTATTCAGTGTATTGAAATTGTGTCTCTTTTTTTCTCCTTCCCTTTTTTGTTTTAAGCTTTTGCAGAACTGCAGACCGATATCAATGAGTTGACAAGTGATCTGGACCGGGCTGGTATTCCCTATCTGGATTACCGCACCTATGCCATGAGAGTGCTATTCCCAGGCATCGAGGACCATCCTGTGCTTAGAGAGCTGGAGGTGTGCTGCGATCTACTTTAACACAAGTTATTTAATGAACACTTTTCTCTAACAAGTTGCCCTAACCAGGTGCATACTTCAGTGCCATGTGACACAATCATAGCCAATCTTACTGAATATTTAAAGGGGTTAGTTCACCCAAAAATGAAAATTCTGTCATTTAATAACTCACCCTCATGTAGGTCCAAACCCGTAAGACTTTCATTCATCTTCAGAACACAAATGAAGATATTTTTGATGACTTTTGATACTTTTTGCCCCCTTCTGTCCCCATCTTTGGGTTTCATGAGGGTGAGTAATTAATAACAGAATTTTCATTTCACATCTCTTTAACAAACCGTTATATGGGGCAGGATTGTGGACCAATGAGATTCACTTTGGGTGGGGCTACCCAGCTCAATGCCATATAAATAGAAAACAACTCACCATCAAAATGTTCTTTCTGGTTAGAACTTTGTGTAGTTTGTAGTTACATGTGCTCTTTTTATGTAAATGGTGTATTTAAGGATTCTAGTTCATTGACAAAGATGTTGTTGTGTGTTCCAGGTCTCTGGTAATGGGCAGCTGTGTGTTGAAAAAGCTCTGAAGCTGTTTGCCCAGCTGATAAACAACAAAGTGTTTTTGTTGACATTCATCCGTACGCTGGAAATGCAGCGCTCCTTCTCCATGCGTGACCGTGGTAATGTGGCGTCTCTCATAATGACGGCTCTCCAGGGTCGACTGGAATACGCCACGGATGTGCTCAAACACCTGCTCTCAGACCTCATAGACAAGAACCTGGAGAGCAAGAACCACCCCAAGCTACTTCTCAGGAGGTCTGTTGTTTACTTCATGTTTGCGTTTTTTTTATTTTCAGTTTTTCAATTACTTTGTAGTTTTTGATTTTACCTTTTTACTTTAGAGTGTAATATAGCTGTTTGTGCATCTGCAAAGTTACAAAGTCCACCCCAAAGGGAGTGAATCTCTCCAGCAAAAAACACCTGCTTTGAACACCTTGTTTGTAGTCCTGCCATTTTTTCTGTGGCATATCTACGTAACACATTTGCATAATGCCCACCAGCTGGCTACTTTGGCTCGCTCTCAAACATCGGTAGTTATAAAACCATAAAGAGTTTATCACCATGTTGAGGTAGTCTCAGCCTCAGACGTCACGCCCACGGACCGTTGGCGGAACGTCTGATGCATATGGCACACTTATCTGGAAACACTTCAGGAGTTTCAAAGTCATCATCTGATTGGTTGAATTCTACAGGATGTCCGTGAGACGTGTGTGTTGCGTTTTTTGACGGTCCGCCTGGAAACAAATGCCGCGACTCCAAACTCCCTCGTGAAGAAGAACGTCGTCGTGTTTACAACTGTGACAATGAGCCCTTACTAGGATCAACTAAATGTTGGATTTTCAAAAGTGTGTGAAGTTCGCGGCTCCATTGTTGCAGTAAACTTGAACAACGTTCTTGAACGAATAATTTATAGATGCACACCGGTCTGTTATTGCAGGGACATCGACTACATTTTTAAAACATGACGTGAAACAAAACAAACTGTGATTGGTTGCGTTACATGTCAGTCAAACGTCCTCCTGGGCAGTCTTTGACCAATGAGAGCTGCGAAAGAGTCCAGACCTTCTGCCTTCAGTCTGAAGGTGTGGCTACGCGAGACTAATGTTGAGGTAACACTGTTTTTTTTTCACTGTGAGGGCAAAACATAATTACATGGACTTCCAAAGGTAAAGGATTGAAGTATCAGTGATTGTTTCAATTGTTACCTCAGCAGTAATAACACAACCTTTTTTTGTGTTCTCACCATTTTTGTAGCGACTGCTTTCTGAATCATGAAGGTTGATGGAAAAATGAAAGTTATAACATCACATCTGCAAATGTAAGAGCACTGTGAAATGTCTTGCACAAGTCGTGCTTACGGAGGTGGTTCGGGTTCAGCTTGTTCTTCTTGACTGTCATTATTGAACTGATACAGCAAAACTGTAGTTACAGTACTGTAACAAAACATAGTTACAGTAGTATTTACAGCAGCTCAGGAAGCCTCTGGACTCGCCTGTTATGGTAAGGGCCGTTAAATTACCGACACATGTCTAACCGGTAGACTAATCACAACAGACTGAGGTCGGCTGACCAATCAGAGCAGACTGTGGTTTTGGAAGGTGGGTTTTAAAGGGGTCCTATAATGCCCTTTTCACAAGATGTAATATAAGTCTCAGTTGTCCCCAAAATGTGTCTGTGAAGTTTCAGCTCAAAATACATTTTGAAAGCCCCTATTTGGGTGGCAGCAAAAACACACTGTTTTCGTGTGTGTCTCTTTAAATGCAAATGATCTGCTGCTCCCCACTCCCTTTTCAGAATAGGGCTGGGCCTTTACAGCTCTCACTAGTTTGGATAAACAACAACAACTGGAGTGTGGAGAACCTCACACAGCAAGTAGAATTCGCAAAGATGGATAAATACCAACTGTTTGATCAACATTTTTAGAACATGTCAGTTCCGCACGTTATATTTTGTGAATGTACACAAATCGCCTTTGTGAATGTGCTTGTTAGGATGCTATACGGTGGCTAAAGTTACCATTGTCTCTGTATTCACACAGATCAGAGCTATGCCATTAGTTTTATTTTTAAGAAGTTATAAAAGTGTGTTTCTGAATTGCACAGGCGGTGAGCATTTTCGGGTTAAAAATAATCTCTGGTCTCTGTGAATACAGTAAGAGACAATAGTAGCGATTTGCAAACACACACATTATAAAGTGCAGTACTTATGTGTTCTGGATATGAAGTTGGATCACAAAGAGTTGGATTTGATCCATCTTTAAGAAGCAACTTTTGTGCAAATCCTGCGTTTACTGACCCTCGTTTTCAAAGCAGTCCAGTGTACAATGATTCACACAAACATATACGAATTTAGCTCATTTCTTGGGCACATTCCCTTCATAAATGAAATTAAGCCACTGCATCCTCAGTGGCTCAGATGCTGGGAGTTTATTATTACAGCCAAAAACAGAACAGTTATAATATTTAAATAGATAACACATTTTATGACTAGCGGCTCTAGCGAGGGTATAAACACAGACTGTTACAGAAATAACAGCGTTTTGACGGCATGGCAACAACATTCTACTACAACAACTCAGCCCAACATGGCCACACTCCCTTTGTTGCGTGTTCCTGGGGGCAGGGTTTATGTAAATTTTAGGGTTTGTGATGTCACCAACCCGGGAAAAAGCTCGTTGTAGTCCCTACCAGGCGTTTGTTGTAGTCCTTAAAAAGCGATTTCTGTAAAAGAAAATATTTCCCTTGATTTGAACTTTGAGCGTCGTAACTTTGCAGATGTTGTTTATGCTCAAACAGCAACATCACACACTAACTAAAGTTAAAAAAGTGAAAACATAATCAAGGAACAAAACCGAAACAAAAACAGACGGGTGAAAACAGGTGCTGCTACAATGTAAATTATAAGAAAACTAAGTTTTTTTTATCATTAGATCATGTTAACATATTCTAACAAACCCCATAAAACTAAATTTGTAAATGAGCATAATGGTGGCTCTTAAAATTAATACATTACTTACTGATCTTAAAGTTTTGCACTGGTATCTTAGCCAGCATTATAGCTATATTGATTCATGATCTATTAGTCTGCTTCCCTCCAGTCTCTCAATACAGCCCAACTGTCAGTGTCACTTTTCATTTGTGAGCGAGGTACTCATAAAACATTCATGAGCAGCTCAAATCTACTTGTTTTTTCCTCACTCGCGCTCTCGGCTGCACTGTCTCGGCTTTCCCTCTAAATTTATATAGGTTTTTCAAAGTCTTTCCAAAGCAGCGTATCAACTAGAAGATTTAGACTAATAATGATTAAACAAAGAGTTGCCCAAAGGCTAACACACAGCACAGTCTGCGGCCGATTTCATTACGGCCCTGCTTGATGGAGGCCGAGTGTATTTTAGTTTAGCTGGAGGTGATTTGTTCCCGCTGACTGCGGCGTTATATCAGCTATACATCACACTTTGAATATTCAAAGCAGACAGGCCAAACAAACACCGCAGCCGTTCCTCGTTCGCGCTCTCTCGCTCTTATTGAATGATTTTTGGTGTTTCATTACGTGACTCAGCTCATTAATAGTCACAGTAAAGAGATGCAGGGGAAATGTGGATTACGCCGTTATTTAACGTGACAGATGCGGCATCTCTCTCATTATCTGCTGTCATTAGGAACACAAAACACTAATCCCCCCGCGCTGGCAGGCTGGGCCATGGGGATCAGGGGCCTGTGGTTTTAGATGACACTTTTCCTCTTTTTTTCTATGGGAATTTAGGAGATTATTGATTCGACATGCTCCTTTTGGTCTCGTTCGCAGCTTCTTGTCTTCACTTTTCCAGGAAGCATCTGGAGAACAAGAAGGCTGTTTTAGAAACCCTACAAATGCGTCTCTTTCTGTTGTGTTTTGATTCATTTACTGTTTCCTCCCTCTTCCACTATCGTTTTCGGACATGTAGTTTCCTGTCGGTGTTATGATTAAACGAACACTGCTGTTTCCGCGACTACTGCTGGCCTCCACTCCCTCCACATCGATTGGGCTCCATCTCACTAATTTTCTTCTCTGTTCCTTTAATAAAAGGCATTACTCTCTCTCTCTCTCTCGTTCTCATTTTCTCTTCGTCTCAAGCATTTTGATTTCAATTGATCCATGTGGACAAACCCTGCCCTTCCTGTGACCTCTTTCTGTGTCTGCTCCTCATCTTAACGTTTCTCGGATAATGGATTACATCTGGAGCTTGTCCCCCCTCAGTGAGCGATGCATTCGCTGGCGTTCCAGGGTCATCTGAAGAGAAAACGGCCTTATTTCATGTTGTACAGATAAATTTAGTGAAGAATTCTGGCACAAATTGTTCTTTAAAAGCCATTTTTGCCATTCAGGGTGTGATCATCCAGACTACCATGATTGGTGATCTTTGACCGTTACCCATAATTCCTTAGAGTATTAGTACCTTAGAGTAGCAATATGTACCTTAAGGTACTACTATGAACATTTTAGGTGTAAAAAAAGGTACAAAAATGTCCTTTTAAGGGCACTGCCCCAGTGACAAGCTGTTGTACCCCTAAATGTACCATTTTTGCACATTTTCTCTGAGAGTGTACCCTCTTAATTCCTATGGAAGCAGTAAGGGTGTACTTAGTTTGTCACCCATGGCTTTTCTATTTTGGCTTTATTTTGGTTAAATAAATAATGAAACGGTGTAAAATGTCACTTGTTGTTGAGGTTGTATTTACTTAATATTAAGACCTGCCAAGGACCAGATGATTTTTTTATGTCCTGATACATAAAACCGTAGAATTCAATAGGGTGTCCTATATAAATATATATCCCGATTATTCACCCACATGGGCACCAAGGCTCAGGGCACCGTACAACACAAACCGCTAGGCAACAGCTCCCACTTCCTTTTGCTGTTTTAATAAAGAACAAAGATCCACAAGTAGTGCATCTTAAAATCAGCACCACACTTCGAGCTGACCATTATGACAAGTGAACTACTTTTATGGTGTGCGATCCTTCTACATTTTCTTGATGTAAGAACAAAGGACATTCATGTGTGTTAAGGAAAATAATGAATGTCAAAGATGCCTGTAGGGCAGTTGCTTGCAAATGAGACATCTTTTAAGAATCAGACAATATCAACAGAGAGACTAATTTATTTTCATAAAGTGACCCACTTGCATTTAATGATAACCGACTGTGAAAAATAACAAGGGCCTGTCTGGTCTCTGCTGTCATCAGAGTGACTGCACGTTTCATTTCAAATAGCCTAAAGCGTAGTTGGCATTAATATTTGCTTGTCTATTTTTTTTTATCTTTATTTGATTATGGAAGATATGGAGACACTTACAAGACTCAGGCTTGTTTTGGGCTTCTGTTTCCATCTGGATCAGCAGGGAATGTGATTGTTTTCAGCGCAGACTGATTCGTCACTTCAGTGGGAAAGCCACAATACATCAAATCTCAGTCGCACCGTGTGTAAAAAGGTTTTCGTTGGCTTTTTTGCCACTCTTCATTGACAGAGACATTAGAGAAAAGACAGAAAATTGCATTAGAGAAAGATATGTGGGATTAGGTTCTGGCTGGATTTGAACCTGCATCTCCTGCAACTCAGCCACAGCTCAACATGTCTAGTGCATGGTTTTGTTTTTTGTTCTGTTTTGTCTTGTTTTGTTTTCTATATTTGCTTTTAATATAATGGCCAGAAGCTGTTTGTGGTGGGTTACAGAGTTAGCATAGTATATTTTTTGGCCCTTCTTCAAACTTTTTTGCCGATGAGCATCATCGCTCATTGGATCGGTGCTAAACACTAGGCCACAGCTCTTACTTCATGGAACTTTTGGTGTTTTGAGTGTCTTTTTGATCTTTCTCTCCTTCATGTTAATATCTGTGGAGGACTGTGGCTAAAAATGGAACGACTCCATCGCTTCAGGCTCTCTCTTGCTGCTGTTTGTGTGTGTGTACATGTTTTCACCTAATGAGATTTGCAGGCACCCAGAGCCACTCGGAATGGACTATTAGTGAGACACGTTGTGTTGTGTGTCGCCCCTTCAATGAAGCATTCCTTTATACCCCTCGAGACTCACACACACATACACAACTCATAAACACACTAATAGCTAATAAAACCCTCATGTTCATTAATGAAACTCTGTTAAAAAAGCAAGCAAGCAAAAAGAAATCGTAAATTGCTGAAGAAAAGGGAAAGCACACTTTTTAAGAGCAGACAGAGGCAGAATTACAAAAAAAAGCCTGGTGTGATGAAGTTTTAGAGAATGCAAAAACTCATTTAGGTGCTCAAATAGCTACTATTAACAGTGTATTCATTCTCTCACTTGGAGGCAGGAAGTGTGTTTGTTCATCCTGGTGAAAGAAAATAGTGATTCAGTAGCAAAAGATTTCTTTTAAAGCATCAAATTGTCAATGAAGAGATTTTGGAGATTGACTTCTGTGGGTCTGAAATATATTTTGAAGCCAGATATTGACTCAGAGCCCCTGCAATATGAAATATGTCCGTGTACCAGGAGAGTGCCCAATTCCCGTGTGCATTTGAAAATGCCAAGCCAATTTCCTGTTCATATTCTTTGTTAGAACTCAATTTCCAGCCATTTGTGAAACTAGTTTGAGAAGCTCAAAACCGGATTCTTCTAATAAACTAGTTTAACAAGGATACTGCATTTTGAAAGGGGGTAAATTTAGTTCAGTAACTGGTTATTTAGGCTGCATCTGTAGGGTTTTTTTTATTTTTTTATTTTCTGATTGACTGAGACAGGAAAGAGACAGGAAACAGTCTTGCAAGACCTGATGCAACCAGTATCAAACGCACTGTCATTGTAGTGTATGTGTGTGTATCAGAGCTTATAACTCATTCAGACTCACACACACTCACTGAATGAGTGTCACATATGAATGCACTCATCAATGCACAAATACACACAGGTTCCTCTCGCTCCTGCATCCAAAGTCCCTCAGCTCTCAGACCCAGAGAAAAACAGGTAGGATACAAAGGGAAGTTGACAGGCTTAAAAGAGAATATATAAACATAACCATGTTTTGTATAGACAGCCACACATGCTGCTGAATAAAACACATAAATACGCAGTCCTTTAGAAGAATCACACAGACTGGCGCTCTCATCTCAAACATGACCACTTTCCTTCATTTCACTCCATCTTGCGTCACTCCTTCTATTAGCACATCTCTATTCTCTCTCATTTTATCTGTGTGTGAGATTGATTTATTCACTAAAGCTTATTCACTAAAATGCACTATTATTAAATGAGCATAATTTGGCGGCCTCGTTATTCGACAGCCATGTGTTCTTTCCGTAAAATTAGCATTTCTCATCCACTAATGCATTAACCTAGATGAGTGAATACCAAAAAACAAATGCAGCATAATGCAAATCACATCATCTTTATGTTAATGGCCTCTTAACTTCTGAATACACAAACTCGAAACCCCTCAGTGCACTAATAACTTTTTTTTTTTCTTCCAGTCCATCCACTCAGTGGCCATCATAACTGGTTTCTAGTATAGCTTCTGTCTACTTGAATGTGTAAAATCGCCAAATCTGTCTAAGCCAATGAAATGAAAAAATGGGTCCCCTCCAACCAGCAGTTCATCTCAGCGACCATCTATAGAGGAGAAACAGTATGCATTTTTGCATTTCATCTGCACTGTTTATGTGCATATGTTTTAGACATTTTTTTACAGCCATGTGCTGCTGTTATTGTTTTGTCATGGTTTTGTGGTATTTGCTTTTTTAAGACAATGTATCAAGTTTAGTTTAACTAATTTGGTTTCATTCTTATGCGATACATCTAGCTGTTTTGGAGCACAAGAATGTGTCTTTAAACTAGTTTAGTTGGATTTTTCAGCAGGGATTTGTCAGTTCCGATAGGGAAGACGAATCATAAGTGGTGTCTCATTAATATCTCAACTCTTTCTTCCAGAAAGCAATTACATAGAGAGCAAATAGAGACTCTTGCTTGTGTCTTCTGCTTCTCAGTTTCAGAAATCTCAGTATATGCTCACACTGTGCTCAGATTTTAGTGAAGTCTGTAATCATAAGTCAAGTATCTCAATATGAGCTTAATCGTTTCTCATCAGATTCCTCAGGAACTTTATAGCACTACACTCATACAGTATGTCAACAATTGTCCAGTTTATTTCTACTTTTGGTAACACTTTAGTTTAATGTCCTATTCTCACTATTAACTAGTTGCTTATTAGTATGCATATTAAAATATTGGCTGTTTATTAGTACTTATAAAGCATATATTAATGCCTTATTCTGCATGACCATTTTCTACATCCCCAATACCTAAACTTAACAACTACCTTACTAAATATTAATAAGCAGTATTTAGGAGTTTGTTGAGGCCAAAGTCATAGTTAATTGTGAGAATTGGAACCTAATCTAAAGTGTGACCCTACTTTTATTTCTCCTGAATAATTTTAGGAAAAACATCTAAGACAAGAAAGAACTCAATTAAGTCTCTTGAGTTGTGAAAGAACAATATATGAGCAATAAAAATGTCCTGCTAATTCTTATGTGCATTCTAGAGCAAAAAAGACCAATAAGTTAATTGGCTCTTTTAATCGGAGGGCGGGGCTTACGGGGCACTAATCACTCTCTTTTTTTGTGACATACACAACCGTTCAAAAGTTTGGCATTACTAAGATTCTTAAATTTGAAAGAAATTAATACGTTTATTCAGCAAGGATGTGTTAAATTGAGCAAAAGTGACAGTAAAGACAGTAAAGATTTATAATCTTACAAAATATTTCTATTTTAAATAAATGCTGTTTCTTTTTTTAACTTTCTGTTCATCTAAGAATCCTGAAAGAAATGTTTCACGTTTCCACAAAAATACTAAGCGACTGTTTCCTGCATCGAAATGTTTCTTGAGCAGCAAATCAGCATATTAGAATGATCATGTGACACTGAAGACTGGAGTAATGATGCTGAACATTCAGCTTTGCCATCACAGGAATAAATTATAACATACACTGCCGTTCAAAAGTTTTTGATCTGCAATATTTTTTATGTTCTTAGAACAAGTCTCTTATGCTCACCAAGGCTGCATTTATTTGATTAAAAATACAAAAGAACAGTAATATGGTGAAATATTATTAAAATGTAAAATAACTGTTTTCTATTTAAATATATTTTAAAATGTAATTTATTCCTGTGATGGCAAAGCTGAATGTTCAGCATCATTACTCCAGTCTTCAGTGTCACATGATCCTTCAGAAATCATTCTAATATGATGATTTACTGCTCAAGAAACATATATGAATATTATCAATGTTGAAAACAGTTGTGTAAAACATTTGTTTTAGAATTTGTTGATGAATAGAAAGTGAATAGATCTTTTGATGAAAGTTCAAAAGAACAGTATTTATCTGAAATAGAAAGCTTTTGAAAATCTTTTTGAAGGGGGACTTAATACATTTATTCAGCAAGGATGCATTAAATTGATCAAAAGTGACAGTAAAGACATTTATAATGTTACAAAAGATTCTATTTCAAATAAATGCTGTTCTTTTGAACTTTCTATTCATCAAAGAATCCTGAAAAAAAAGTTTTACACAACTGTTTTCAACATTGATAATAATCATAAATGTTTCTTGAGCATCAAATCAGCATTTCTGAAGGATCATATGACACTGAAGAAAATTCAGCTTTGCCATCACAGGAATAAATTACATTTTACAATATATTAAAATAGAAAACAGTTATTTTACATTTTAATAATATTTCACAATATTACTGTTGTTTTTTGTATTTTTAATAAAATAAATGCAGCCTTGGTGAGCAGAATAGACTTCTTCTAAAAACATAAAAAATCTTACCAATCAAAAACTTTTGAACGGCAGTGTATATTAAATAAACAGTTCATTTAAGTTGTAATAATATTTCACAATATTACTGTTTTTAGCTTATTTTTGATCAAATAAATGCAGCTGAGCATAAGAGACTTCTTTCAAAAACTGTCTAAAGTCTTCTGGTCACATGGATATGCAGAGATTACAGTTTATCACCGTCAGTACCTGACCTCTATAAACACACCTCATCTTGTCTCACCGATCAGCGCTCGCTCTCACGTGTGACCCTGAAGTGTGACCCCCTCAAAGAGAATACACACACGTGCATACGCTCAAACACACGTACACTCTCCCACACTCGGTGTTTGCGGGCTGTCTCAGCGGTGTAATCATAGTTATTTCCACATGCATTAAGAGAGTCATTTTCTCTCGCTGCTGTTGAGTAAATTGCCGGTGTGCTCCTCACCGGCCCCACGGCTGCCGAACAGAGTACATAAAAGTGTGTGCGAGCGCATAACTTCGCAGCCATCGCCGCAACAATTACGCAGCTGATATTACATCGTCCGGTGATGCTTATGTGTGTTTGTAATGCCCATAAGTGAACATAATACTCGCTGCCACAAGCAGCCAAGCCAGATAGAGACAGAAAGTATTTTCTGGGGTGAAAGGAGGAATGTTTTGCAGGGAAAGAGAGATATTGGTATTCCACAGGCGCGCTCAGCCGTCAGAACGAGGGAATAACCCTTTCATGTATTTTTCATGCTCGTTAACCACTCCCGTCGGGCTGCTGTTTGTTCTCTCTTCCTCTGTCTGCCTTATCTTTCCCTCTCTCTCTCTCTTCGGTTTTCCACCTGCTCTGTATTCAACAAACCCTCGGCTCTTCCTTTTTGTCTCTTCCCAAATTATTGCCCACAACTCTAGAGATCCTCGTTTGAGTCATATGTTTGCCGTTTGTGGGTTTGTGTCTGTCTCCTGCCTCAAAGCAAAGAAAGAAGGAAGGAGACAGGGGGTGGTCAGAAGAAAAAGAGCCTGGAGTGACTGGCAGAGAAAGAAACTAGCAATGTTTTTCTCACTTTCTGTTTTCCTCTCATCAAAACCCAGCCGTTATTAAAGAAAAAATGAAAATGTGCAGGTATTCTTTGAGATGTGTCATCATCTGATAATGTTTATTTGTGTGTTTCAGGACGGAGTCTGTAGCTGAGAAGATGCTAACCAACTGGTTTGCTTTCCTGCTTCATAAGTTCCTGAAGGTAACTTGCTTCTTTGACTTCCTGTATAAGTGCTAGTCTCATGTAGACAGACTTTTTGACACTCAGCATGAAGTCTGGTTCACTCTGCAGCTTATTCGGGCTCAGAGCCGCCCAATTAGACAGGAAGCAGCCGTCATGTAATGATCAACTAGAGTTTGTATGTTTGTAGGAGCTCATTCAAATAATTAGAGTCTCTACAAACAGTCATATCAAAGACATTAACGTGTGTAGACTTCATGGTCGTGGTAGAAGTTTAGCATTAAGTTGTGCTTAAGGATATCCTGCTACTAAGTGCCTTGAACTAAAATATCTTTTTATATTTTTCCATGAATGGGGCGAATCCAGTGAGTAGTTAGGCAGTAGTAAGGCTTATTTTAGTAACCTGGGAACGTTTAAACACAAATTTGTTTCCTAGAAAGACATTTGTTTTTTTGTCCAAAATGGAGCAGGTGGTCCATAAGTAAACGTGACTGTGCAGTATACACTACATACTGCATACTAACTGAACACATTATGCAATAATAAACATTTAAAGGAGTAGTTCACTTCAGAATTAAAATTTCCTGATATATTACTCACCCCACATCATTAAAGATGTTCATGTCTTTCTTTCTTCGGTCGAAAAAAAGAAATTAAGGTTTTTGAGGAAAACATTCCAGGATTTTTCTCCATATAGTGGACTTCAATGGGGTGCAATGGGTTGAAGGTCCAAATTGCAGTTTCAATGCAGCTTCAGAGGGCTTATCTAGCGGAACGATCTGTAATTTTCTAAAAAATATAAAATACTTTTTAACCACAAATGCTCTTCTTGCTCTGATCTGCGATGCGCCACGCATTATGTCATAATGCGGGAAAGGTCACACGTGGCATATGCGAAAGTACCGATCAAGTGTTAACAAAGACAACATGCAATGACTAAGTCAAACGCCCTTCACAAAAAAAAGGTAAAGCAACAATGTTGCACGATTTTGAAGTTGGAGGAGAAAATGAGATGGAGTTTTTCACCCTACCGCGGTACTTCCGCCTACGTCACGCGTGACCTTTCCAATGTAATGACGTAATGCGTGGCGCATAGCAGATCAGAGCAAGAAGAGCATTTGGGGTTAAAAAGTATACATTTTTATATTTTCGCTAGATAAGACCCTTATTCATCGGCTGGATTTGTGTAGAGCCCTTTGAAGCTGCATTGAAACTGCAATTTGGACCTTCGTTTGAAGGTTTGAAGGAAATTAAGGTTTCTAAGGAAAACATTCCAGGATTTTTCTCCATATAGTGGACTTCAATGGGGTACAACGGTTTCGTTGTACCCCATTGAAGTCCGCTATATGGAGAAAAATCCTGGAATGTTTTCCTTAGAAACCTTAATTTCTTTTCGACCAAAGAAAGAAAGACATGAACATCTTGGATGACGTGGGGGTGAGTAAATTATCAGGAAATTTTAATTCTGAAGTGAACTACTCCTTTAAAAAAGTAGTCTGCTACCTTGTTATTAGATCGCCCCCATGACCTCATTATGTCCATATTTAATTGTGTAAAAGATATCTGCTTAAAATTTCAGAAATAATTAATTTATTTTTAGGTTTTTTTTATTCTAATTATGTGTAAAAGGCCTAGTCTAGGCAGTCTGACCAAATAATGAGAGAAAAATGGGTAAAAAAAATCATTTATTTTATTTACGCAATTTCATCACTTCTGTTTGTTCTTTTGTTACACTGGAAAAGGAAGACAATGCATGGTGGGATACAGAATTCAGTACAGTGTGCTCAGTAGCTTAGTTTACTATTTGGCAAAATTAGTAGGTCATCTTCTAGGTGTTACATACATAAAAAATATTCACAGTATACACTACCGTTCAATAGTTTTGGGTCTGTAAAATTTTGTTTTTGAAAGAAATCTCTCATGCTCACCAAGGCTGCGTTTATTTGCATTAAGCACACAGGCAATGTTGTAAAATATTATTACAATTTAAAATATTTTCTATTTTAAAGGGTTGGTTTACCCAAAAATGAAAATTCTGTCATCATTTACTCACCCTCACGTCGTTCCAAACCCATAAGACTTTCGTTCATCTTCATAACACAGATAAAGATATTTTAATGAAATCTAATAGATTTCTGTCCCTCTATTAACAGTCTGCGCAACTCCAAATGAGTTGAGTGGTTTAGTCAAAATTTTCTGAAGAGACTTGATCGCTTTATTCACTGAACAGATTTAATTTAGGGTTTTATTCACATATAAACATTCATCAACTCACACATCAGATATGGTAAATGGAAGCTCAAGCATGCTTGCTTGATGTGCGAAAACCAATGAGGTTCATTCTCTTGTGTTACACGGCACGTTTGAGCTTCTGCAAGAACCAATGAGGTTTGTTCTCGTGCATCAAGCAAGTAAAGTTGAGCTTCTATTTATTCTGTTTCCTGATCAATGTTTATATGTGAATAAAAGCGTAAATTAAGTCTGTTCGCCATTTAAAGCGATCAAGTCTCTTAAAGAAAATTTTGACTAAACCGCTCAATTCATATGGGTTATTTTTACGATCTCTTTATGAAGTTCTTGAAGCGTCAGAGTGGTAGTACACTGTCAGTGGTGGGACAGAAATCTTTCAGATTTCATAAAAAATATCTTCATTTGTTGTTCTGAAGATGAACAAAAGTCTTACAGGTTTGGAATGAAATGAGGGTGAGTAAATGATGACAGAATTTTCATTTTTGGGTGAATTGACCCTTTAATATGTTTTAAAATGTAATTTATTCCTGTGATGGCAAAGCTGATTTTTTTTTTTTTTTTTTTTTTAAGACATACAGCATTTATTTGAAATAGAAATCTTTTCTAACACTGTAAACGTCTTTACTGTCACTTTTGATAAATGTAGTGCATCTTCGCTAAATAGAAGGTGTTCAAATCTTAAAAAAACAACAACTTTTGAATGGTAGTGTACATACTATATATTACAGAAATAGTACCAACCTTAGACAAGTCAGTGTGTTTCCAGTAGTGATGAAGTAATAATAATAATGTCTGTTTGGTGTCTGTGTCTACAGGAGTGTGCAGGCGAGCCTCTGTTCATGCTGTACTGTGCTATAAAACAGCAGATGGAAAAAGGCCCAATAGACGCCATCACCGGAGAGGCCCGATATTCCCTCAGCGAAGACAAACTCATCCGACAACAGATCGACTACAAGACGCTGGTCAGCATCACACACCCTCATAATCACACTGATAAACATGGTATCTAATAAACTCTCATGAATGTCAGTGCTGTCACTGTATGTGTGTATAAAAGCAGGCAGTCTGGCCGAGGGAGGGTAGTGCTCATTAGTCTCTCATACCCTGCTAAGGCTGAGATTGGGGTCCTGCAGTGGGTGTGAAATTAGATTTCTCGGGCCAGGAAATGGCCTTTTCCAGAGCCCCGCTCTGCACCTACGGCTTCACCGACCGCTGCACAACATCTCATCATCCTCATCCTCTTTTTTCCCCTCCAGATCTTAAACTGCGTCAACCCAGAGAACGAGAACAGCCCAGAGATCCCGGTCAAGGTTCTGAACTGTGACACCATCACGCAGGTCAAAGAAAAGATTCTAGATGCCGTGTATAAGAACATGCCGTATTCACAGAGACCCAAAGCTGTGGACATGGACCTGGGTGAGTTAAACTGCCTTGCACAGCACAGCAGGATTGAGTTTAATTTTGCTTTTATACAACAGTTCGATATTTAAGAATTTCATTTGAAGTAACTAACATTTAGATAATATTTTCAGTTACTTTGTCTGTTTTTGTTGCACCAAAAATACTATTTCAAACGAAACCACAGCAGAACCAATTAGTGTTTTTGAATAAATCATTGAGTGAATGAATCAGTCGTTTCAGAGGCTGTCATAAAAACAGTTCCTTAATTTATCAGTGTTTTGAAGGAATCAGTTGACTGAATGGTTACTCGCTCATAAAGAATTACTTGCTTCATTCCTGAATGAATCTGTGCTTTTAAACAAATCATTTAAGTGATTGATTCAATGACTCAAGACTGTCACCTAATTCATTCCTTAAAGGGATAGTTCACCCAGAAATGAAAATCATCCCATAATTTACTCACCCTCAAGCCATCCTAAGTGTATAGTGTTTATAGATTCTTCTTTCGGACGAATATAATCAGAGTTATATTTAAAAATGTCCTGGCTCTTCCAAGCATTAAAATGGCAGTAAATGACAGCCCAAAATTTGAAGCCCAAAAAAGTGTATCCATCCATTATAAAAGTACTTCACACGGCGCCAGGGGGTTAATAAAGGATTTCTGAAGCGAATCGATTGGTTTTGTAAGAAGAATATCCATATTTAACATGTTATAAAGTAAAATATCTAGCTACCGGTGGACCGCCTTCCGTATTTAACTTACAAAGCATAACTGACATTTTTAATATAACTCTGATTGTATTCGTCTGAAAGAAGAATGTCATATACACCGATGACTTGAGGGTGAGTAAATCATGGGATAATTTTCATTTTTGGGTGAACTATCCCTTTAATGAATTGGTGCTTTTGAACAAATCATTTGAGTGAATAATTTAATGACTCATTTGCTGTAAAGACAATGGGCCTGTCCAAATACCCACACTTGCGGTCTTGGCCACTAGACAGGAAGTAAGTGTACAAGACTGTCCCAGATCTGAAAAATGCCAAAGTGCAATACACTTAACACACACTAAATCCACACTATCGCTAATATCGATTCGGATCGGTCTTTGAGGCTAAGCGTATCACGTTCAGGAAATTATATGCCCTGATTTCGCATCCTGTCTAGGAAAACTTTCCAGTGCAAGTTAAATTAATTAGATGTTATAATTTGTTTGTAAAACATAAATTGTTACACATTTTATTGGTGTAGAGACTGCAGAGATTATAGTTTGTAAAACATTTAAAAATGAAACACCACTTACAAGTGTCTCATTTCACTTGTATTGTTCCAGAATGAATCAGCGTTTTTAAGGAATCAGTTGGACGAATGATTCAGTTACTTGTTTAATTCCTGAATGAATCTGTGCTTTTGAACAAATTGTTTGTGTGAATGATTTAATGACTGACTTGCAGTATAAAGACGATCACTTGTTTTGTTCCTAAGTAAATTGCTTTTAAAAGAATTATTGAATGAATGATTCAATGACTCACTCATAAGATAAAAAGTCACAAATCACCATTTTTTTTCCAGAAATGTAAACTAATTTCGACTTAATGTTGTCTGTAATAAATAAACAGTGATGTAAATGTACAATATTTGTGCATATACACAAGCAGGTGCATGTGTGACCCAGGTAAAAGCTGACAGACGGCACTGACAGACTGACTCCACATTTCATTTCTGGCACACAAACGGCCATCTCACACACATACACGCCGCACAAAAGCCCCCTGTCAGCGGTGCAAATCATCCTTCCAGCACCTTGGCCAGAGCAATCTTCTCCATGATGATGTTCTGTCTCTGTAGCTGCAGAACTGGCATTGCTTTTGTCTGTGTGTGTGTGTGTGTGTGTGTGTGTGGTAGTGGTAGGTTTCTGCAGGCATCATCTGTGCATTTGGCAACCACGTAAACTAATAAACCCCATTCAACAGAGGAGAAAATCAATGATCACTCTAGCTCTGAGCCTGTCTATATCCTATCAGCTCTCTCTTTAGCATTTAATTATACCCTACCGTGTGTGCACACACATTTCTAACCCATGTGAAGAGACACATTCAGTGCTTTGGATCAAATCAATCTGCTTTGAGCTGGGAGAGGTTCACTGTGTCTGTTTTAATGGCAAATGTTTGATTTTTTTTTTAGAGTGGCGTCAGGGACGAATGGCCCGAGTGGTCCTGCAGGATGAAGACATCACCACTAAGATTGAAAATGATTGGAAGAGGCTCAACACTCTCATGCACTATCAGGTACAAAAGAGGACACACACGCTCATATATAATCTCATGGTGCCCTCTTCTGTCTATGCGAGTAGACATTAAAGGGGACGTATCATGGATTTTCTTTGCTCTATTAAAATAAAAAAAGAATTGTATGTACTAGTATGTAGATATACTCATCCATTCTCGATACAAAGCTCCCTCCCCAGTGCAAAAAATGTAAGTATTTAAATATCCTTAAGAAATAAGTATATACTTCATACACTCATTTCAAATAAAAAAAATAAAAAAAAATATATATATATATATATATATATATATATATATATATATATATATATATTTTTTTTTTTTCCTCTGAAAACAAGTGTGAATATCTTGAGACAAAACCACTGATTAAGAAAACCATTTTTGCATTGAATCTATTGAAACTAAACTACAAAATAAACAGGTCATTCAATTGCCATGGTGTTGGTCACAACTGTGAGCATATTAGCATATTTCCGCTTATGTTTATATATTAATCAGTGTTAAACATCTTTTTTTGAGGTCGTTGTTACTCATTTCATATGGTTAATCATGATAGAGGTCATTTACATATATAAATATTGCAGAGAAAGTAGCAATTTTAAAAGCCAGATTTGACTTACTAATATAAAAAGTGGGAAAAGGAAAATGCTACAAAATTGTAGATTTATGGCACCTTAGAAGCATCAGGAATCTTTAAGAAAAACGTATCAATAAGCACAGCGCGCTACAAAAGTAATCCTTTGTATATCCATTTAACTCCTCAGACATGAAACAATTAAGCGGAACCAAAAAAACATTTCCTTTATCGCCCAGTGCTCCAAAATGTCTCAGACAGACAGACGGCTGATCTCTGTCTGAATCGCACTACACAGGACAGTATAATAGAGGACAATTATTGAGCTCTGCGACTGAAAATTTTAAGTGTGTGGTTGTGAAAGTGCTTGTGTGTACTTGTGTGTGTGTGTGTGTGTGTGAGAGAGAGAGAGAGAGAGGTTGTCCTTTTACCTTCAGTGGATTAATTACAGCCTTTACCTTGTCTTTACTTCAGACACCACAGAGACAGCACACGTCAGAGCAGGTACCTGATAACAGCGGTTAGAGAGAGAGTGTGTGTGTGTGTCCAGAGGAGATGCCACAGGGCGAGCGCACACATATTCTCATAATTACTTCTGAAAGAGCTCATCATATGTGCTGTTAGAATGTGAGATCTGAGAATGATGAGGCAGACATGAAGAGAGAACAGACTGGAAAAAAAGGAAGTGTCATTTCTGGAGTGTTTCACACTGCCTTAACAAAAGTTTACCATGGTAACCATATTTTATTCTTACTACAGTGAAACAATATATATATTTTTTTTAAAAACTCTAAATTTTAAAAAGATCACATATTACATTTATACATATATAGAGTAATAGAAAGTATTGCGCTGTAGAGAGGAGTAAGGGAGCAGACAATATAATCACCAGCTTTATTAAGTACACCTTGTTAGTACAGAGTTGCCTTTTGCCCTCAGAACTGATTGTTAATTTTTTGTGGCATTGATTCAACAAGGTGCTGGAAACCTTCCTCAGAGATTTTGGTCCATATTGACATGATAGCATCACACAGTTGCTGCAGATTTGTCGGCTGCACATCCATGATGTGAATCTCCCGTTCCACCACATCCCAAAGGTGCTCTGTTGGATTGAGATCTGGTGACTGTGGAGGCCATTTGAGTTTAGTGAACTCATTGTCATGTTCAAGAAACCAGTTTGAGATGATTTTAGTTTTGTGACATGGCACGTTATCCTGCTGGAAATAGCCATCAGTAGATGGGTACACTGTGGTCATAAAGGGATGGACATGGTCAGCAACAATACTCAGGTAGGCTGTGGCATTTCCCCCACGCCATTACACCACCAGCAGCAGCATGAACCGTTGATACAAGGCAGGATGGAGCCATGCTTTTATGTTGTTTACGCCAAATTCTGACCCTACCATCTGAATGTCCCGGCAGAAATCGACACTCATCAGCCCAGGCAACATTTTTGTCCAATTTTGGTGAGCGCGTGCGAATTGTAGCCTCAGTTTCCTGTTCTTAGATGACAGGAGTGAATCTGGTGTGTTTTCTGCTGCTTTAAGGTGAAGTGTTCATCATCTGACATGTTCAGAGATGCTCTTCTTTAAGTTAATAACTTTTCAGTTATTGTTGCCTTTCTGGCCATTCTCCTCTAACCTCTGGCATCAACAAGGCATTTTCGCCCACTGAACTGCCGCTCGCTGGATATTTTCTCTTTTTCTGATCATTCTCTGTAAAATTCTCTGAGATGGTTCTGTGTGAAAATCCCAGTAGATCAGCAGTTTCTGAAATACTCAGACCAGCCCGTCTGGCATCAACAACCATACCACGTTCAAAGTCACTTAAATCACCTTTCTTCCCCATTCTGATACTCAGTTTGATCTTCAGCAGATCGTCTTGACCATGTCTAAATGCCTAAATGATTGGGTTGCTGCCATGTGATTGGCTGATTAGATATTTGTGTTAACGAGCAGTTGAACAGGTGTACCTAATGAAGTGGCCCCTATATATATATATATTCATATTTCAAACTTTGGGATTCTCTTTTTTTTTTTTACATAAAATTTTTTTATTCATTAAACCCTACAGACACAAATAGAAGTGCATGTCTGTGCATCTCAGTTATTTATCTGCTCAGATGTTGCTCTTTCATAGAGACTTTCAATCTCATTTCTGTCTCAATGCGATTTTCTTCCGGGTATTTGGTGTGCCATTGTGAAAGTAAATCACAAGATGTCTTGCTTATGGAGCTGTATACTAACTATTTGCTATATTAACTCTTACTGTTTCCACAGAGACCAGTGAGATAGAGAGTTTAGAGAAAGAGAAGAGAAAACAGAAGGCAGAGCTTTAGAGGATTTCACATTAAAATACATGACTCCTACGTCCTCCACACAAGCACCCTCACCTCTCTCCTGAAATACTACAGATATGCTAATGTCAGACATTCGTCAAGTTCCTCAATAGAGTAAGGGCATATTTTAAGAGAGCAGACAGTATAATCAGCAGCTGTGTCTTTCTAACGTTTTGTGCCGTGGCTTCATAAACCTGTGGTCACCATGTTCTTCTCTGATTGCTCATTTTGATTGCACAGGGTTGATTAGAGCACTAGCCATGAAAAAGTTTTCATCAGTCTGAACACTAGCATGGTCATATTTCTCTAGGCTCTGCTTCTTCTCCCACTCGCTCACTCTCTTTCTTCTTTTTCTCACTCATCCACTCTTACTTGAAATCAGTGAGCCTCTTGACCTTGCGTAGGCTGAATGACATTACAGGAGACTGGCAGTGTGTCCCTGATGGGGCACTGTACTCCTCAAATTTCCAATTTAAATAGTTGGAGCAGTGTGCGAGACACTGGCATTAACAATTCAAATAAACAGAGGCCTCTGTTAATGTGTGCATTATTATCTCCTGTATCTCACAGGAATGTCACAGTGGTAGAGCAATCATTTCAAAGAGGCGTTTTGACTAGGAGAGTGTGCAGACTCGACTAGTTCTTAGGGAACCCTGCTGGGAAAAAAAAAAACTGCTTACATCAGTCTCAACTGGATTAGCGGTCTTAAAGGTGGTCTATTCTGCAAAATTCACTTTGACAGATATATTGTTTTTGGACATAATTATGTGTACACAATCACCCTATTATGGTAAAAATCCATCCACTCTGTTATTTTCCCCATAAATCAGAAGCAGTGTGTCTCAAAACAAGCATTCGTTGTGACGTCACAGTAAAACAGACCCCGCCCATGACTGGGGATGGAATCTGCCCTATTAGCTTAACTCCACCCCTGAGTGAACCCTACAGAATTCGCCATGTTTATCTATCCAAAGCACAAGCTGTAAAGGTATTGCCCTATTCTGGAAAGGGGGCGGGGAGCAGCAGCTCATTTGCATTTAAAGATACACACGAAAACAATGAAAAGGAAAGGAGCATTTACAGCATGGTATAATAAATGATTGTGGAGTATTTTGAGCTGAAACTTCACACACACATTCTGGGGGCACCTGAGACTTATATTACATCTAGTAAAAAGGGACATAATACAGTAGGTCCCCTTTAACTGGTTTAAGGTGCTCTCTCAACCTGGTTAAGCAGAACTTTAGCTGGTCTACCCAAACATAGTCTTAGCCTCAGACGTCATGCTCAAAGACCTTTGGCTGAACGTCTGATGCATATGGCACACTTATCTGGAAACACTTCAGGAGTCATCATCTGATTGAATTCTACAGGATGTCCGCGAGACAGTGTGTTGTGTTCTTTTAACAGTCCGCCTAGAAACAAATGCTGTGAAGCCAAACTCCCTCGTGGAAGAAGATCGCCATCGTGTTTACAACTGTGAAAATGAGCGCTTACCAGGATCAACTAAAGGCTGGATTTTCAAAAGTATGTGAGGTTCACGGCTCCATTGTTGCAGTAAACTTAAACAACATTCTTGAATGAATAATCTATAGATGCACGCCGGTCTGTTATTGTAGGGACATCAACTTGACATTTTCACGCCCCTAAACATGACGTGGAACAAAACGAACTGTGATTGGTTGCGTTACATGTCAGTCAAACGTCCTTCTGGGCAGTCCTTGACCAATGAGAGCTGCGATAGAGTCCAGACCTTCTGCCGTCATGA
Source organism: Coreius guichenoti (assembly GCA_039654105.1). Lineage (NCBI taxonomy): Eukaryota > Metazoa > Chordata > Actinopteri > Cypriniformes > Gobionidae > Coreius > Coreius guichenoti. The sequence goes on from CM077178.1 coordinate 13,113,312, forward strand.
AGGTCTGGCTACGCGAGATTAACCCAAACCTGACCAGCTGACAAGTGCCCAAAACTCTTCTAAAACCATCAAAACACACAAGACTAGATAACAGCAGAAGTCCAGTTTAGCCTGGTGTAATGTGTTTTTAGCAGGTTCCAGCTAGTCTTACATAGTTACATAGTAAACATAGAAAATACACTACGGTTTTTTTTTTTTGAAAGAAGTCTCTTATGCTCACCAAGGCTGCATTTATTTGATCAAAAATACTGTTAAAACAGTAATATGAAATATTATTAAACAAAATTTCAGGATTCTTTGATAAATAGTTTTAAAAAACAGAATTTAAAATTTAAATCTTTTGTAACAAATTAAATGTCTTTACTGTCACTTTTGATCCATGTTATGTATCCTTGTTGAGTAAAAGTATCAATTTCTTTAAAAATGAATGAATTAGTGCTTTCAAATATGCTGACTGAATGATTCATTGACTTTCAGAACTGATTCAGGACTAAGTGTTATATTAATAATTGTTATTAATAAAAAAAATCTTGATTCCATTTGATTTATTTTTGGCACTTTCACAGAAGCCAGCTCTGTGTGTGTGCGTTTAGCACAAGCTCTTGATGCTCATAAGTGTAAGTAAGCTTTGTTGGCTCTAAAAGAAAATAGATAAACATCTCTGTTGTATATCATTGTATAAGGTGCTTGGCGTAGATCACTACCGGGGGTTAAGCTGTCTTTTCGAGTGCTGACAAAGCTCAAGGACTTACAGTCTGACATACGACCGTGTTTATATAACTGCTCATCACTTTTATTTTAGACATACAATGTAGATGTACATTATAGTGAATATTAGAGTTAAATACCCTTGGATTTTCCTTTATAGGTATACTATGCCTGTTATATGTCCCTCAATGCATTCATCATGTGTATTATGATGCTTTCATCCATTTCAGCTATTAAACGCCCATCATTCTGCTGTGTTTATCATGTGGCAAAGGCGTTTCACGCTCTTTGTGCTAGCGTGACCGAGCCTGCCGTATTTCAAAGAAGATTCAGAATGGCGGACACATCTCTGCATCGTTCCCCACCGCCTGGATGCAGCGTCTGAGTTAAAGGCGCGTTAGCTTGCGGATCGCCATCAGATAGAGCGCAGGCAGGGGGATCAGAGATACATGAGGAAAAAGGATCAGCTGTCTGCTTGATGCAAACGTTATCATGAGGAAAGCTCACTCCTTATCACTCTCACACCCACCGGCGGACCGCCTGCCTGGCTGAGGATTATCCCTCAAGGGCGAATGCTTCTCCCCTCCATCTTTCAGGCTCCGTACAGCCTCCACCTCCACCGCAGAGACCCACTGTGAGAGAAGAAGAGTAGATTGTGCATGAGGCAGCACGGAGGTGGCGTGGAGCCAAAAATATGTTACAAATCCAAATACCTGAAATACAAAGTTCTGTCATGAAACTCTAGATGGCGCAGGCTAATAGGTCCTTAAAGGGATAGTTCACCCAAAAATGAAAATTATCCCATAATTTACTCACCCTCAAGCCATCCTAGGTGTATATGACATTCTTCTTTCAGACGAATACAATCAGAGTTATATTAAAAAATGTCTAATGGAGACTTATGGGGGCGTACAGCTGTGAGAGTGTAGGGAGGTGAGTGAAGACTCCTAACTACCCTCAGCGGAGCTCAGGAGGTGCTTATAGTCTCCATTATGGTGCACAGAGAGGTTTTCTGAAATGAAATGGACTCGAAATTTGATGTTTTATGTTGACGGAGATCCATAGACTGTGGCACTTGACCTAGTTCACTAGTATCTGAAAGACCTTTGGCTTATAGAGGAAGTTGTTGACCTATTTTCAGTAGCTTTTGTTAAACAAATACCTTATCATCATCATCATTATATATGATTTTTTTTTTTGTGAATAGTTGCCTGATGGTTAAACATCTGGGCTAAAACTAAAGAAAAAGTGTATTGTATTGTGTATATATTTACACACACGCACACACTTATTTACATACACTCATATATTTATTTTGATATCTGGAGAAAATGTGAGTGAATATGCTAAGATAATGTAGGTTTACACACTGCTACGCACTTGCTAGTGTTTTCTTAGTGGATGCTAGTTTTTCTTATTTTTGCTTACTGGCCCACCCCAAGTCTATAATATTCTGGTCCTTAGATATGACTCTTTTTCCTCCTTTAATGTACATTTTTGACCCATATTAGATCAAAATCAGTCATCTAGAAGTAATAGCATAGTATGAGCAATATCAACAGTACTAATAACTGGATCTCTAAAACATTTATTAAATGATCTGTGTAACATAGAGACCAAGATAAGCACCTCAAAAGCTTCGGACAGGATTTTGCCAGCTGACTTTCAGGAAGTTGCTTTCTTGTGCTGAATTGAGGTTGAGTCAGTTGTCTTTGTGAGGGTAGACCTCATTTCCTCTGCAGCTCTTGACAGTTCAGATTAATACAGAAGATCAGATGGAGCTCGGGCACTCACAGAGCAGACAGAGAGAAATGGAGAGTTTCACCCCAATATATAAAAGTCCTGGACCTCATCTTTCCTCATCCTTTCTACTTTCTCGTCTCCAAATGATTCAGTCGCTACATTGCCTCGCCTGTCAAACTCTTCCTTTTGACCCGTCTTTGTGTTTGTACTTTTATCATTACCCTCCAATCTAAGTTACTCTCTCTCTCTCTCTCTCTCTCTGTGTACATGAATCCAGCTGAAGCCATGTTGATCATGCTGTGGGTTATTCTTGTTTTTATTATTTTTTATATTACTATTTCTTATTTATTGTTATTCAAAAATCTCATGTCTAAGTTCTTTTTATTATTATTTTGGTAATACTTTATTTTAAGGTGACAGTTACACCTTACTACATGTACTTACTATAGTAATAACAGTAAATTATGCATAATTATGAGTAACTAACCCTAAACCAAACCCTAACCGTAAATCTATAGTAAGTACATGTAGGTAATTAATATTACTCAGTACTTGTTTGAGTAAGTACAATGTAACTACATCGCCTTAAAATAAAGTGTAACCATTATTTTTTTTGTATTTATTTATTATTATTAAAAAGCTTATGATTATTGTTATTTTATATTTATACTATTCTGTATACTAACAAATTCATTATTTTTTAACATTTACTCTATTATTTTTAACAATTTGGCACTGAATGGTGAAAAGTTGCCCAATTTTGCAAGTATTTTTTTTTCTAATTTGAATAATCTCAGTTATGGTAGTTGCTTAGCAAGGGGGATATAAACAAATATATACAGGCTCAGCACTGTTGGTCAGTCAAATTTGTCTAGGATTTACTTTGAAACAGTTTTCACTCAGAAAATGCTAGTAAATTTCACAAATATTTACAATGAAATGTGAAATGTTGAAGTAGAAAGAATGAAATTGTATTTTCTTGTAAAACATACTCCAGTAATCAAGTTCGAATGAACTAATCATCTGTACATTTAAGTTCCTTTTTCCTTTCTCTTCTGTTTGGACCGCTCAAATTGCAGCATACAGCTATATTTTGTACTATTTCAGCTCAGTACTCACCTTTCTGGAGTGTATAAGGCACAACAGTCAGCTACACCATTACATTTCAATGAGCCTCCCTCTCTTTCTTCTACTCCTTCCATTATCTTTGAGTGCTGTAGAGTGACATACGTCCCAGTGAAGGAGATCTCATGTGCTGTAAATGTGGGTTTATAAGGCTATTAGTGCATTTGAATTTTAGGTGTGCGTCAGGCAGCCTGATGATGATGATGATGATGGTAAGAGTCGTTGCGTGTTAATATTTTTGTTAGCATATCCAGTTGAACCCACTAGATGTGGCGCTGCTGCGTTCATTCAAAGCGTTGCAGAAAATAATAGAGAAGCTCAGTGCGGATAAGATCTACTCCAAAACCATAAAGCATAATTGGTGCTTCGGCTCTTTGTATTAAACTATGCATAGATACATGATGCAGTCATATTATTTCATTGCTTTGAATAAACAATTTAATGCAGTGAATTAATATTTTCCTGTGTAACCTGTGGCCTCAGGAGACATGGCAAAAGCTTTTTTTCCCCTAAATGAAATTATGCTTTTTCAATTTGAATGTAATTCGAATATTAGTAATATTTAAAGGGTACATAACACACACAGTTTCTGCCAGTCTCATGTTAATCTTGAGTACCTACAGAGTAGTCTTGCATCCTTCATATCTCCGAAGAGTCTTTAGTTTTATCATATTTATAAAAGACAGATACACTTCAAACGTGTACGTGTGTATATTGTATACTTACCCTGTAACTACATGGATAATTACCCCTTAATTAAAAAATACTTACAGTATAAATAATTAAATTTTCCTGGTAGTTACCCCTTTATTCCCCAAATTCTGCTATATATCCTCATTACTTTAATGAGCTCATTGTTTCTGCCTTAATTTAATGTGTTGTTTAAATGAATACTTTGCTAGCTAACTGTAATGTAAACACATGCATTTTCTGTAAAGCTGCTTTGAAACAATATATATTGTGAAAAGCGCTATACAAATAAATGTGAATTGAATTTAAGTTTTTTGAATTGAGTGGTTTTTTTCAGCCATAGTTTCTTGTCTAATCAATCTAGTCCTTTTTCTGAGCGAAGCACAAGAGGCAAAACTTTGCTTTTACCCGAGAAATGCTTTAATGCGCATTTGATCGGAGAACACAGCGTGAACACCTCTTATATATTTCTAAGTAGAACAGATCTTTTTGAAGCGCTTTAACGCCGCTTTATTTCAGCACTGGGGAGAAACTGAACAATTTCACACCGTTTTTGAAAAGCAATAGATATGTACTGAGAATCTGTTCGGAATTAAATATATTTTTGCAGAAGTAATATCAACTCCTCAAAAGCAGAATAAAACGGCATTAGTTGTGGTCCACTATCTTGAACATTACTTGATAATAAAAGGCTGTGAAACCAAACACTGTGAAATAAGAATCAAGGGGAAAGGAAAGAGGCTTGACAGGAACGTTGTGTTTCTTGTACAGGTATCAGACCGCTGTGTGGTTGCTTTGGTGCCCAAGCAGACGTCCTCCTACAACATTCCTCCCACAACTAGCATCTCTCGGACTTCTATCAGTAGATACGGTGAGTATGTTTGTCTCATGATGAGGCTGCTGCTGCACAATTCACTATAATTATCTGTTTAGCTAATTAGAAGCTTGACGTTTGTTCACCGTTTCACAATATAGAGGTAAATATATGGTTGAAGACTGGCTTTAAATGACGCCTCTGATGATTGTGCGCATGAGCCACGTGCTGCAGTTTTGCTTTGCAGCCCTCAGGATGCCCAAGGGAGTCTTCGGGGCACCAGAGAATGAGAGTGAGAGCGAGACAGCATGCCAGGGAGGGTAAGAGGAAGAGAGAGAGGTGTTAGCAGTTAACATGAAGCTCAGTAATGCTGATTTCTCCACTGAGTTTGGATGCCGCCCGTAATGGACACATTAGCTCCTTCCCCATAGCGTTGCTTTGAGGGAGTGCCACAGGGCTCCCCATCTGGCCCGTTCTCATTTTCCATCACACTGAGCTGCAGGCCACTCTCTGATTGCTAATTATGCACCGCCGATGATGCTTCACACAGGCGAAAAAACTCAAATGACATGCAGCCAAATACCAGGGCCAGTGATGAAATGGAGCCCCTTGTGCGTTGTCACCTAGCAACCCTGCTAAACTATGCACACAAACATCTCACCTGGCTTCAATTCACTAGATCCACATGAAACGCGGCCCGTATCAGCACATTACACGATTCTGTTAATCAAAGCTTCAGGAGGTTTCTTGCATCTGTGCAGTTTAATGAAAGAGTATAATTATCTTCTCTTATCACTTGTAAACATAATGACATTTAAAGTTCAGGGAACACTTCAAACGTCCAAAGACGCAACAAGCAACCTGAGAAATATTCTATAAAGCTATCTTTATTTCTCAGCCATGCTCTCCGTTAACCAACAAATCCTCCCCCTGAATTAGGTAGTTAAGAGTTTTTAGGGTTACGTTTGGCACTTTGATCTATTTTATTGCAAAAAGCTTGTTGTATATTTTAGGAAACTCATCAAGTGGGAATGAGATGGCACAACACAGTGCAGTTTTTGGCTGTTTTTACAATCTGCTCTTGTGTGTGGTGCATAAAAAGCAGCTATCTCATCTGGCAGAGCCCTGGTGCCCATCAATCACGCCATGGCACAGCGGGCACAGCTGTGCACAGGCACCTGCTGATTGATTCATATCAATTTAATGCTCAACACTTAGCAGCTCGGCTCAATTTAGCATGCCAGCAACCCCGGCCCAAAATAACACACTGCTCACACACCTCTGACTGGCGGAAGAGAGCAACACACATCGAAAACACATAACATCAATGTACACAACCGTTTATGTTAGAATGTGATCAAGCGTCCTTCCCATAAATGTTTTTTACTGCATACTAAAAAAAATTATATTTTTACACATTTAAATTTTTTTTGTAAATGTGTTTTATTAACTGTGAATGTACATGTATATTATGAATATTTACACATTATCATATAAGCATCCAGCCCATAAGTGAGTCAGAAGTTACTTAACTAATCCCTCAGATTTTTTAAAAATACCATTATATTATTATAAATTATAATATATATTTATTATATTAGCCAATTTTCCACCACATAAGAAAAAAAATCATGATTTGGTAAAAAATTGACAGAAATAATTGTTACACAAAAAGTTGAAATTATGTGGTTTAAATTATTAGTTATAATTAAAAAATATAAAAAAGTTGAAATTGAGTCATATTTATGAAAATTCTAAACAGTAAAATAAAACTAAAAACATAATTATAAAATATGCAAAATTTCACAATTAAGACAAAATGTTGACTTTTTGTCGTAATTATTACTTTTTATCTCATGATTGTGAATTCTCATAATTATGACTTAGTAGCTCGTAATTTTGACATTTTGTAGGACATAATTGATTTACCAAAGCATGATGGTAAAATGGGTTTCCATACTTTTTGACCAAAGAACCAAATCACAAGAATTATTTGTTTGTGAATCAGACTGAACTAAAAGTGCTGTTAAAGTCAAGATAGTCCAATTTTCAGTTGTGCATACACTCACATAGTCTAGTAGTAATCTCTCAATGCCAATACTGTGGCAACAGCCAAAAGGACTGTAAGTTTGCAGTAGCTTTAGGTGGATTGAACCCGCAATCCTCTTCTTCCTGTACACCCCTGCTGCTAACACCACCATTTCTCCTGAATTCTCCCTTGTGACTCCGGCCTGCTCAAAATTCCACTTCGGTCTCGAAATAGCCGAGGCTATTTGCCTTCCTTTGCTGTTTCACATGCCCTTTGAAGCCAGGTGACGAGGACAGAAAGAACGAGAGAGAGAGAGACTTTGAAAGGATGCAAAAGAATATACCACCATAGTGAGAAGCTGATCCGACCTCCCAAGAGAGCACTCAACCACTGCAAAAAAAAAAAAGCCACACATCTAATTGGAGAAGTGAGCAAGACACTGATTATTTAACATGCGAGGATGGAGTAGAAAAGGAGATGAGATGGATGAGCGGGGAGCTTAACTCATTAGAAATCTTTAGATGCATTGATTAGGTCCTGCGATGCAGACGTTTAAAGCATGTGTGCAGCACAATGAATCAGGACGAGCCAATTATGAAGCCTTTGAAGAGGAGGCCAGAGAGCGTCGACTCATCTTCCTCAGTCTCGAACGAATACAGAGATTAATCCTCTACAGAGATAGAGAGAGGAGGAAAGAGATACACAGGGTTAGACAGAGTAAATGAAATGTGAGAGGGCCGCACTCCTATTCATCCCAAAGAATGACAATGTGGAAGAATGGTGGTGCAAGAAGATCATAATCCTCTTTCTATATATATCTCTCCCTCTCTATTCCCGCAGACTCAACATTCCGGTACACGGGCAGTCCGGACAGCCTGCGCTCCCGTGCTCCTATGATCACCCCGGACCTGGAGAGCGGAGTCAAAGTCTGGCACCTGGTGAAGAACCATGAGCACGGAGACCAAAAGGAGGGCGACCGCGGCAGCAAGATGGTATCTGAGATCTACCTCACCCGCCTGTTAGCTACTAAGGTAACTAATTTTAAACTTCAAGGTGAATTGAATAATGGGTTTGAAATGAACACCCAGCAACCAGCCAAAATCAACCCTGTTTAACCATTGTTTCAAAATCAGCCGGGTAACATGGGCTGTCTGAATACTCGATTCTGATTGGCTGGAAGGTGTGCAATAAACCGTTTAATGCACAGGTAGTTTCAAGTCAGTTTATTCACCTCTCTGATACTCAATTCTGACTTTATCTTTGTGTCTGATTTAAAGTGGACAAAATGCTAGATCTAATAAGTGGTAGCTGATGAAAATAACAAATTTTAATAAAAACACCGATGACAGATTTAACTTGTCAATGCTGGCAAATGACCATGATATAAGACGAATAATCCACGGCTAGCTGTGCATTAAACAATTTTAATGGACTATTTAAATGAAGGAAAAGAACCACCAGACTCGAAGAGGAGTGTGGTTCCCTTATATATATATATATTATAGTGCTGTCAAACGATTAATCGCATCCAAAATAAAAGTACATAATATGTGTGTACTGTGTATAATTATGTATATATAAATACACACACGCATGTATATATTTAAGAAAAATTTTATATTTATATATAAAATAAATGATATACAGTATATACTTATAAATATTTCTTTAATATATACATTGTGTGTGTATTCAAATATACATAATAATTATACACAGTACATACACATTATTTATTTTGGATGTGATTAATAGTTTGACAGCCCTAATATATATATAAAAAATATATAAATGATCTGATCTACTAGGCTGACATACTGTAATGTTCACAATGAAAATGGAATTAAATTTTAAATTACAGCTGTTTGTGATGCAAGAAACCTTGACTAACATTACAGGTGGACTTCAAGTGCAAAACAAGTCAAATTCTACAAAAGTGTACAATATGGTTCCTTTAATGTTCATAAGTCCCTCTTGAGTCACTCTCGTTCAAAGGTCACTTGCTTTTTTTCTTTTAGGGTACACTGCAGAAATTTGTGGATGACCTGTTCGAGACTCTTTTCAGTACGGTGCACAGAGGCAGTGCACTTCCTTTAGCTATCAAATACATGTTTGACTTCCTGGATGAACAAGCGGACAAGCATGGCATCCATGACACTGACGTTCGCCACACCTGGAAAAGCAACTGGTGAGAGGACACACTCGTACACACTACCTAACCTTAAGAACGAAAAACTAAATTACTTTTTTCCTAGTGTCTGCAATACAAAGCAATGTAACCTTTCTCTTTTTTTGTGTGTGTGTCTGTGCGTATCTTCACAGCCTTCCTCTGCGTTTCTGGGTGAATGTGATCAAGAATCCCCAGTTTGTTTTTGACATCCATAAGAGCAGCATCACAGATGCATGTCTTTCTGTGGTGGCTCAAACCTTCATGGACTCGTGTTCCACATCTGAACACAGATTGGGCAAAGACTCGCCCTCTAATAAGCTGCTTTATGCTAAAGATATCCCCAACTACAAGAACTGGGTAGAAAGGTAAAATCATCATATGATGTTAATTCAATAGTACAAACAAGCTCCCATGCAACATTGATTTGGTATTGACTATCGCCCCCTGGCTGTCTCCACAGGTACTACGCTGACATCAGCAGGCTGCCAGCCATCTCCGATCAGGACATGAATGCGTATTTGGCAGAACAGGCACGACTTCACTCCAATGAGTTTAACATGCTCAGTGCCCTCAACGAGATTTACTCATACATTAGCAAGTACAGCGAAGAGGTGAGGCGAAACTGCCATCAGGATTCATCTCAAAACATGCCATCAAAATTAATTTTCGAAACATCCTCAATTAATTTTTGCTTTATATCAGACTACTTGACTCATTTTATCTGCTCTGTATTGAAACCGACTGATTGATGGTTCTAGGCAGAGAGTGTAGAATTTGTCTAGATACGTCACAAAAATATATTACAACTTCAGACTTTTACGTCACAGATGATGATTTAGTTGCCAAAAAATAATGATTTGAGATCTGTACCTTAATATATATTATACTGGTGTAGTTCCTCAGCCATAAATACTTCAGATCAATACAGCTTTGTTTGAAACAAGAGGTACTCGTGAAAAAGTTTCACAGAATGATGTCATCTTTAAACAGTCTCTAAAGCCAGCGGCAGCAAACTTCAGAGTCACACACACACACACTTATGCACAGTGTGGGGACAGACAGGGAGCGAGAATGAATAGGCTTCTGATGAGGAAGATTACACACAGTTAGATCACTGACAGCCACTCCGACACAAAGAGCACTAGAGTAGGGCCCACGATGGAGATGTTCCAACCGTAATGGCAGCTCCACTCAGGGGACCCATTAGTCTGACCTTTACTTTACACAGCATTTAGGACAGCGCCAAGAGCCCGGAGACATAGCTCCGCCCGCAGCCTCTCCTCTTGCTCTCATGTAAATATCGCTCTTTGGTTGCTGGTCTGTTTTCTCTTGTCCTCACATTCCTACGTACTCTCTCTTTTTTCTTTTTTTATCCTTTTCATTCTTTTATATACTTGGTTCGTCTCTCTACAAATAGAGCAGTGATTCCCAACCAGGCATGTGTGTACATCAAGGGTACTTGAGCAGATTCCAGGTGGTACTTTAAGAGTTTGCTTTGTAGATTGAATAAGTGGATTTAAGTTTAATAGCTAACAAATTTTTTGTGGTGTCAAAATTGACATTATTTTATATTTATTTATTGGCTTTTTTAAGGACAGAAAACCTAATGTGTCAGTTTTGGATTCAGCAATTTGTGTGAATGATACCATAATGATGGCTGATTGTACAGCTATTTATATAAGTAAATAATACATATAAATAATATTTATTAAAGTTTATATATTATCAAATATAACAAATTGATGCATGTATTAGTGCTGTCAAAATTAGCGTTAAAGCATGCAATCATTTTCTTCAGTTTAACGCATTAAAAATATTTAACGCAATTAAGGCAGCATCCATTTTTCCTGTCATCCATGGGCTAGCTTTACATTATATGATCAGGCTCTTATTCATGCAAATGCGTTTAACCCATTGAAGCGCGACAAGACAGAGAACACACTGTCTGTGAATGTCCTGACACACACACGACGCACAGAAAGACGCACGACAATATCGTGCGCACAAACCAGTTCTCTTTCGCAATTGAACAAACAATAACAGAATTACGCCAAAATGCCTGTTTTGTCGAATATTCTCATAAGAGCAGTCTTAAATTAGTTAAATAACGTCTTAATTGAACTTAAAAGAGTTGAGAAAATGAGATGCGCGTGACAGCGCGTCATGTTCGGCAGCGGCAGATCTTTAATGACAGACAGCATTAGTGGCTGCTGTGACTTTGTTCATCAAAGAATAACGGTAACAGAGAAAATTGTAGCTTTAATAAGGATAAATCTATATTTAATTTATTATTTATGCAGTGCAGACTGTTTGATAACTATATTCAATTTCTGTATATTTCCTACCTGTTAGAAAGGTAGGAAGGCCACAGGTAAATATGACATTTATTATAATGGGTTTATGTGAAGATTGTTTTGAGTTCACTTAAATTAAAAGTTTTTATTTTTTTAAAGCCTAATAAATGTTGAAATTGATAGATTTTTTTTAACATTAATGATAGACATTCAACATTACAGTATAATAGAAATCTATTTCATAGAGACATTAGTAGCAGTATTAGTATCAGTGATACTGGCCTTTATTCATTAAAAAGATGCCATTACAACAAATTTAAAAAAAATATACTGTAAGTTGTTTCTACATTAATTAGGAGAGTAACTCAAATTACTACAATATAAAAATATTAAAACTCATAATTTTTTCTGTAATTAATCGCTATTAAAAACATCTATATGTGTGAATATTTTTTTTTAAATCGATTGACAGCACTAATATATATATGTATGTGTGTGTATGTATAATGTGTATATATACACTCACCTAAAGGATTATTAGGAACACCTGTTCAATTTCTCATTAATGCAATTATCTAATCAACCAATCACATGGCAGTTGCTTCAATGCATTTAGGGGTGTGGTCCTGGTCAAGACAATCTCCTGAACTCCAAACTGAATGTCAGAATGGGAAAGAAAGGTGATTTAAGCAATTTTGAGCGTGGCATGGTTGTTGGTGCCAGACGGGCCGGTCTGAGTATTTCACAATCTGCTCAGTTACTGGGATTTTCACGCACAACCATTTCTAGAGTTTACAAAGAATGGTGTGAAAAGGGAAAAACATCCAGTATGCGGCAGTCCTGTGGGCGAAAATGCCTTGTTGATGCTAGAGGTCAGAGGAGAATGGGCCGACTGATTCAAGCTGATAGAAGAGCAACTTTGACTGACATAACCACTCGTTACAACCGAGGTATGCAGCAAAGCATTTGTGAAGCCACAACACGCACAACCTTGAGGCGGATGGGCTACAACAGCAGAAGACCCCACCGGGTACCACTCATCTCCACTACAAGTAGGAAAAAGAGGCTACAATTTGCACGAGCTCACCAAAATTGGACAGTTGAAGACTGGAAAAATGTTGCCTGGTCTGATGAGTCTCGATTTCTGTTGAGACATTCAGATGGTAGAGTCAGAATTTGGCGTAAACAGAATGAGAACATGGATCCATCATGCCTTGTTACCACTGTGCAGGCTGGTGGTGGTGGTGTAATGGTGTGGGGGATGTTTTCTTGGCACACTTTAGGCCCCTTAGTGCCAATTGGGCATCGTTTAAACGCCACGGCCTACCTGAGCATTGTTTCTGACCATGTCCATCCCTTTATGACCACCATGTACCCATCCTCTGATGGCTACTTCCAGCAGGATAATGCACCATGTCACAAAGCTCGAATCATTTCAAATTGGTTTCTTGAACATGACAATGAGTTCACTGTACTAAAATGGCCCCCACAGTCACCAGATCTCAACCCAATAGAGCATCTTTGGGATGTGGTGGAACGGGAGCTTCGTGCCCTGGATGTGCATCCCACAAATCTCCATCAACTACAAGATGCTATCCTATCAATATGGGCCAACATTTCTAAAGAATGCTTTCAGCACCTTGTTGAATCAATGCCACGTAGAATTAAGGCAGTTCTGAAGGCGAAAGGGGATCAAACAGTATTAGTATGGTGTTCCTAATAATCCTTTAGGTGAGTGTTATATATATATATATATATATATATATATATATACACGTGTAGTATAAAATGACAAAAAAATATAAATACATGGACATAAAATGTCTTCTATTTTAAGTTTTTTCTGATATAGCTCTTTGCATCTCATCTTTTTTTTCTTGCTTTAAAGGGATAATTCACCCAAAAATTAAAATTCTGTCATCATTTACTCACCCTCAAGTTGTTCCAAACCTGTATGAATTTCTTTCTTCTGCTGAACACAAAAGAAGATATTTTGAAGAATATGGGTAACCAAAGTTGATTGGGCCCCATTGACTTCCATAGCATGGGGGAAAAATACTATGGAAGTCAATGGGGCCCATCAACTGTGTCATAGAGGTTTGGAAAAACTTGAGGGTGAGTAAATGATGACAGAATTTTCATTTTTGTGTGAACTATCCATTTAACTAGGGACTCCTGAGCATCTATCAAACATAAAACCAATGCTGAAGTCGTCAGAGGCCATTTAAAGCAGTAACCGTTTAAGATGACACCAATTACCTTTTCTAACTTGCATAGAATGAAGATAGAAAGACTGAATTCGATATTCCGTATAATAGGAGTTAAGTTGGAAAGAACAGGAAAACATGTCTGGTTTGCTGTCATTGAATCAAGCCTTGTGGGTGACAAACAATGTTGAAAAATGTTGAGAAACACAAGTGTAGACCATGAAGCCACTCGCTTGTGTTCATTTTCCCTGCAGAATCCCAAAAAAGAAAAAGGAAGCACAAAGCTAAAAGGAGAACATCCTTTTGTTCACCCAGCCAAATGTTTGTGGCAGGACAATCCGTACCTGCATGCAGTAATTCAGATTCATTATACAATGCGAATAGGACAACTGAAAATAATTACCTCTGTCAGCGCTCCAGAGCACTTAACCTGATGAGAGAGGGAGGGAGAGTGCTAGACAGAGAGAGAATATGCGCTCACCTTAAAATGAAGACGACTGAATCAGACACAATGATGTGGAGAGTACTCCTGCAGCTGTGCTGAAGTGCATGAAAAATTCAGTGCACGCACTCCTCGTCGAATACATGCTCATGCTGTCCACCTCTAACGGAAGCTCGGAGCGGCTGTAGAAGTGTTGACCTGCCCGGTAGCTACAGCCGCTGAGACAAACCGAGCAGGTGTGGGCCCAACTTGGCTCTGATGACAGGCATCCTGGGAATACTGGATGCTGAGGGAAGATGAAACAGACATCTAGTGCCTCACGATCCTGTTGATGGCTTCCAAATTTGACTTTCATGCATGAATTCTTCTGAGTTTGTTTGCAGCAGTGTGGCTCATAATGGTGAAGTGATACTAATGTAATTCCTTATTGAAGGTGAAAACTTAGACAAGCAAGGGTGGACCAAACTTAGTTGGTATAGCATATATTAAAATACCAAAAGGGTTGCAGATTTGTTTGAGATTGTGATTTTTATATATATACAGTGGGGAGAACAAGTATTTGATACACTGCCGATTTTGCAGGTTTGCCCACTTACAAATTATGGTTTTCTTTGAGACTGTGGTCCCAGCTCTCTTCAGGTCATTGACCAGGTCCTGCCGCGTAGTTCTGGGCTGATCCCTCACCTTCCTCATGATCATTGATGCCCCACGAGGTCAGATCTTGCATGGTGCCCCAGACCGAGGGAGATTGACCGTCATCTTGAACTTCTTCCATTTTCTAATAATTGCGCCAACAGTTGTTGCCTTCTCACCAAGCTGCTTGCCTATTGTCCTGTAGCCCATCCCAGCCTTGTGCAGGTCTACAATTTTATCCCTGATGTCCTTGCACAGCTCTCTGGTCTTGGCCATTGTGGAGAGGTTGGAGTCTGTTTGATTGAGTGTGTGGACAGGTGTCTTTTATACAGGTAACGAGTTCAAACAGGTGCAGTTAATACAGGTAATGAGTGGAGAACAGGAGGGCTTCTTAAAGAAAAACTAACAGGTCTGTGAGAGCCGGAATTCTTACTGGTTGGTAGGTGATCAAATACTTACAAATTAATTAATTTAAAAATCATACAATGTTTTTTTTTTTTGGATTTTTGTTTTAGATTCCGTCACTCACAGTTGAAGAGTACCTATGATAAAAATTACAGACTTCTACATGCTTTGTAAGTGGGCAAACCTGCAAAATCGGCAGTGTATCAAATACTTGTTCTCCCCACTGTATATATTTTACTCTCATTTTATTATGCTGCATTCGGTTTTGTGGCTACACTACACCTCTAATCCTCGGATCACATTGAATACTTTATAAACTTTTCGATCTTTCCATTCTTCGTTATGTTGTAATGTGTTCTTTAGAGCATGCGAGATCTGACCACTCACCTGACATCTGTCGTAATGCCAGAGTGATTAACACCTTCCTCTGTTCTTTTCTTAGATCACTGCTGCACTGGAACAGGACGAGACAGCAAAGAAACAGCGACTGGCCTACAAAGTGGAGCAGCTCATCGGCGCCATGTCGCTGGAGAGCTGAGAGAATGTCAAACCTGGAACGAAGGACGAAAGACTCAAACCATCATCTAAAGCCTCTCCACACGAAAGAGTGCAACACTGGCTAGAGACACAACACCAACAATAGCTTGTGCTTTTTTTTTTACAATTTTGTGAAGAGGTCAACTTTTAAGACCAATGGACAACTATTGGATGAAAGCAAGTCACATGGCTTTCATCTTGAGGATGGGATCAGGCGTGGAAACTATGGAGTTCTGTTTTTAGTTTTTTTGTTGTTTTTTTAAGAACAAAAAAAACATTTTGGGACGAGCAGTTCCTGGGACATTGGTTTGTTGGGTTTGGTTTAGTTCATCTGGTTCGATGTGCCTAGCACGGCTGCAAGACTTGCCGGATCTGAAGAGACACTGGTACTTCCTCAAAAAAATGTGCTTGCTAAAACCATTTCAAGAGGATTCGACCGAAGGAAATGGACATCTACTGCCTCGCCATTACCGTCCAGTTGATGGCTTTTACTTCCAAATTTTATTTTTATACATGAGTGCTTTGAGTTTGTTTCATTGAGTCGGCTAGTATAATTCCTCATCTTGGTGTGGCGAAAGTTCAAGTTTCTGTCCTTAGAAAGCAGCGGCTGCTACCAACACGTGTGCATGTTGACACGCTAGTACATACTTTTGAGTCCCTCTGACCTAACAGACCACAAGGCATCTACATTGTTTGGGAGCGAGGGCCAAAGTTCAACCAGCATGTCCCTAACTCTCTTCGATTGACGACAAAGGACCACAAACCAGTATCAAACTGGACGGACAACGCTCTGCGATCCCTCTGTGTGCATATGTCCTGTTTTCTACACGTAAGCGTATGTGAATGTACAAACGTTACTCTATTTTGTCTTCGCATTTTTGTTGCTTTTCTAAAACGGGAGTCAGTTGAGCTGATCTTTCCGGCACGACGTCCTAAAGAACTGAACCTCCTTCTCCATAATAGCGCTGCTGAGATTCAGATACGAAAGCAGCGATGAGTAGCACCTTCAGCTCAAATCACATGTGGAGAAACCCCACCTTCCCTTTCAAATGAATGGACTCACTTGAGATCATCTTACCAGAGAGTATTAATTATTATGTATGGTCCAATGTGTGTGTAGTCTGCATGCATTATACAGTACCTCATATAAAAAAAAATAATGTCTCCTTTCCCATTTACTCCTATGTTCAAGTGCCAAGAGGCCACGTGAGTTGTGGATGACTCAGAGGAACGCCGTTGATGTAATATACCATGTCACTTCTTTCTGTACACACTCGTCGGGATTAAGTGCCAAAAGATCACTTATTTACACACTTGTCGGTTGATGCTTTATTAAGGGAACGGACCCTGTATACTGTAAAAAAAAAATAAAAAAATCTCCGGTTTAGAGGTTTGGTTCTCACCACTTGCAAATTCAGGTACGAAAAGACCATGAGCTTGGAACGGTATTTGTAAATATAAAAAGTATTTGTAAAATACTTTAGATGTCTGGGATCTTGATCGCTGGAGTGGGTTCTTTCCAATCTGTTTTGTTTTTTAGGTCTTTTATTCCCTCCGTCTGACATGAAATATGTCAACAGAACGCATGAACAAAAGACAACATAGCTTTCATTTATAATGCATGATGGCAGGTAGAGCAGTTTTTGAAGATCATCCGAACCAAAATAGACTAGGTCGTTCAGGTCAGAGTCATCTTAGGTTTACAGACGCATCAGGGAGAGACTTAACTTCTCCTCAGCTCAGTTTATATGGTAAAAATGCAGTATCAGATGTAAAGAAATAGATTGAAACGGCTTAAATGGCGCTTGTTTTCCCCCTGTGGCCTTAGAACATTTAATCTGTTGTTTCTAGTTGATTTAATCAGCGACGTGTCATTTTTCTCCCTGTTTTTGTTAGCTGTGTTTGAGACTGATCAGATAAAGAGAGGCAATGCGTCGATGAAGAAGGGTGGAAGAGGCATGCCCTCTCTCAGACAGCTGCCGGGTGGTGTCTGCTGGAGTGTTTAAGAAGCATAGGAATGAGATGGAGAGAGAGAGACAGACCCCTTTAGCTTCAGATTCCTCCTACTGCTTTGAAGCTCGCTTTTGATCTCAACTAGTTGTGTGCACAGTGTGATCTGGAGATAAAAAAAATACACATCAAAAATAGGATCCAGCGCAGGAGATTGCAAATGAAGAGCTGAATGAAAGACAATGAATTAATCTGTTAAAGGAATAGTTCACCCAGACGATTCTTGCATCGTTTACTCACCTCTCATGTCCATCCAAAACTTTTTTGACTTTCTTTCTTCCATAAAACCCAAAAGGAGAAATTGTGAAGCACATTTTGGTTGATCTTTGACGTACGATTGCAGTGTATGGTGATTGATGCTTTATGAAGGATAAAAAAAGCATCATAAAAGTGGTCCATACATCTTGCGTGCTATATACAAAGACTTCTGGAGGCATACGATAAATGTGGCTAAGAAACAGACCAAAATTAAGTCTTTAAAGAGAAAGTGTGATTTGTGAATGAATCGTTCAAATAAGGGTGGCAGGTTTAAGGTGAATAATGAGAAATTGTGGTCTGTTTCTCACACAAGATCATTTTAAGACATGTCTTATGAACTTTTTATGGTGCTTTTGTGTCCTTTTTAAAATTTGAAAGCTTTATATGGATTTGGACCGTCTTTACAGCAAAAAGTGTTTTTCAGTGTCTTTGTTTTCCAGAACAAACATCTAAACATTCTTAAATCGAGACATTTTATAAAAAATATCTGCCCATGGGGTAAAAAAAAAAAAAGATCGTAATTCAAAAAGCAAAGAAGTTTATATGTCATTTTCTCATTGGCAGCTTAATTAAAAAAAAAAAAAAAGTTTTCAGAAAACAAGACTTTGCTTCTCAAGTAAATATATATTGATTTAAGCATGTGTAAATTTTCACAATCTCTCCTGTTGTGTTCCATGGAAGAATGAATGTCATATCATTGAATTATGACAGGCTTTCCATTTTGGCATAAAAAATATTACTTGGCGTAATTCTACTCTTCCTGAACAACCACACATTCCTCTAACAAACACACACTGTATAGTCAACACATGTGAATTTACAAGCCATGTCAGTGACATTAGGGTCCATGACAAAGCTTCCTACTTTTGGTTATCCACAGTCTTCCCCGTTTTCCGTTCATCAGAGCCTATCCCAGCTCTATAAGGGCACTGGAGAACAAATTCAGAGAACAAAATGTATTCTGGTCCTAGCGTTTTGCTCTAAATGATGTGGCACAGGAAATTGCACTTTGTTGAGAGAGATTTCAGTAGCTCAACGCTTATTAATGTTTATTAGAAGACATTTGATCCCTTGAAAAAAAGAAAAAAAGTTAATTATAATTTTTATTGCGCTATTCTGCAGAGCAGAATAAAATTTGACAGCACTGGGCAGCTTTCTGAAATATCAGCAGTCATCTGTGGCGGTCACAACTGCTGTTCATTTTCTATTTGGCACGAATCGATAGTCTTGGAATCAATTTTGTGCACTTTTATTGTTTTTAGTTATGTTTTGCTCTGTGATGGAATAGCATGCTATGAACAAGTGAAATGTTCATATTACCGATCGTAAACAAAAGCGAGTGCGAAAGGCTTTTGTAGTCAGTTTGATCACCTCAGAGGTGAATATCCTTCCATTTTTAATCACGCAAAATTATAAACAAATCTCTCTTTGTAGACACTGGAGTTCTGTAACATAGTACATAGAAATAATAATGACCTCGATGATGATGATGATGATAATAATAATAACACTTATGGTTGTCTGTTCTTGTTGTTTTTTTAAGTGTTGTGAAAATTGTAAGAGAGTTAAAGTATTTAAAAAGAAAAAAAGTCGGTCTTGTTTTTTTAATTGCTTTTGTTTTGTTATATTATATTACTGTGTACCTATTGTAAATATGAAGCACACCTATTTTGCAAGCCAAGGATTCACTTTGTACTGTTGTTATATATAAATAAAATTTACTGGTTAAAAATGGTGGTTCTACTTGACTCATTGAGAAATATCCCTGTGGTACACCCTACCCTGTCATCATCTGAAACAGAATGACTTCTGTCAGCCCTGAGGGAAAAAATTGCCTCACATTCATCCCACTTAGTTGGGGTTAATCTAGGGATGCAATTTAAACCCTGCCATCAATGAACACTCTCACTCAGACTCACTGCGTAACAAGGTAACCAATGGAGCTTAAACAGCCTGGCGCTGCAGTTTGTCTTTCTACGTGGCCATTATCCCTAGCTGGACATTTCTCTCACACCACACTCAGACAAATTACATTACAATGGTAATGGGCCGGTGGTTTCTGATTGGATAGCTGTGCAAAATGCCCCCAGCGGGACTGAGGTAGATGTGCCGGTTTTTAATCAATACAGTTGTCAAGTTTGAGCAAGAAAACCACCAAAAACAGCCTAAGGCATGTGTTTTGTAACTTTATTCACCGTAACCTTGATTTATAGTTTTTAAACACCAAACAAGTATACTGTTGACCACTGAAATGTGACCCCTGTGCCATAAGACATATTATAAACGTCAGCGTAACATCTGACAGGTAGTGATATAGTGGTTCAAAATTCACTCGAATGAAAAGATATTAAATAAGCTTTGCAAATACATGTCTTTGAAATGTATGTGTGCTATCAGGATGCTGACAAGACCATTTTGAAATGCCATGCTGGTTAGTACTGGTTTAGGTGCTAACTTGTAGACCAGCCTGTAAAAAAAAACCTGTAAAACTGATAAAGCTCAAGGATGTTCAAAAAACAAATGTACAACTGTGGCCTATCAACATACTGTAGAAGCCCACTTAAAAACATGTACTTCTAAATCTAAATTGACAAGTCAAATAAAATAAATGTATTTATATATTAATATTATATATCACTAAATTGATCTTAATACTGTACATTAATTACACCATAACAAAATAAATAAAAAAATAACAGCACTTCTTTCAAGACCACTTTTTAATACGTTACGGTATTTTTGCATTATTTTTGTAGCTTTCATTGTATGCAAAATAATGTAATAATCATGTATTTGTCACAGTGTTATTTTAGTATTACTTATATACTATTATAGTATTTATTAATATTTTGAATTAGTTTTTATTTTTATATTTTCAATATTTTATTTTTTAATTTTAGTTTAAGTAGTTTTGTTACATGCTTTTGGCATTTTTTATTAGTTTTTGTTTATTTCTATATAGCTTGAATTAATATGTTTCAGTATTTGTAATTTTCAATATTCAGTATTTCGCTATGCAGTTTTAGTCATTTTAGTTGGACATAAAAAAAAAAACTTAAATCAGAAATGTTGCTTTGGCAACTAACTATATATTTATATTATATATATATATATATATATATATATATATATATATATATATATATATATATATATATATATAACTATACATTTTTTTTTTTCATCTAATATTTATATTTTATTAATTTTTATTTAATTTTTAATAGTTTTAGTTAACAATAAAACACTGATTTGGAATGACACAATGGTAAAGGGGCGGTCACATTACACTTTTAGTTCCATTGACTTACATTCATACGCATGTAAATGCATCCGACCGCAAACGCAAGCTCATGTGAAAAGTTTCGAATTTCACTGCATCCAAAGTTCAAGTTTGGTGAACTCTGACCTGTGAATTCGCATCACGTGAAGACCTGTGACCAGTAGAAGATTTATAGGTCATGTCGTGACCCTTTTGGCTGAATTAAGTCGACCCTTTTGGCTGCTCAAAGTCGAGTGTGACCACGGCTTAAAGGGTTAGTTCACCCAAAAATAAATTCTGTCATTAATTACTCTGTAATGGAACTGTCGTTCCAAACCCGTAAGACCTTCGTTCATCTTCGGAACACAAATTAAGATATTTTTGATTAAATCTGAGAGCTCTCTGACCCCTCCACAGACAGCTATTTACTTACTTTCAAGGCTCAAAAAGGTAGTAAAAACATGGTTAAAGCTACACTATGTAATTTTTCACCGCTAGGGGTCGCTAACCTCTTCAAAACAATAACAAAGGCGTAGATCAATGACGCAGTGAATGCACATGGAATCATGGAACTTGTCGTCATACCGATGGATCTAATAATGTTTATGGGGAAATAATGTTTCTGGATGAGTGAATGCATTCATGTTTTTTAACATGACTGTGGTATGAAGCAGGGCGCGATTACTAATAAGAGACAGATATCAGCGCCACACGCGAGTCCTGGGGGATATAAAGAAATGAGGACATTTCATTCTACCGAACTACCCGCAAGTGCTGAATTACTACTCATACAGGTCAGTTTATTCGACGAATTAAAATTGTGAGGAAACACAATGCTGTTTCACTTGGTCTACACTATCTAAACTGCATTTGAGTGTGTTGAAAGTAATAATGTTATTCTGTGTGTTAGTTTGTTGGCTGTATGAGACTAGCAGTAAGCAGTAACTAGCAGTCAACATTAGAACATCATACTGATGATATTCTAATATTTCATCGTGTTGAGCTACATAACATTGATTCGTTTTATGTACATTTGCTCACCTCTCTAATAAAGCACATGCAAGAACGGCATCTCTGTCAAGTCGAAGTTTGTTGCAAAGCTCTCGCCATCTCGAAAACGCCACATCGATACTGGTCCTCTTTTGATTTCTCATTTTGTTCCAAAATCTGCTTGCCATGGTCCATAATGTTTGAGCGTGCCGCTAGACGTTACGCAGTTGTCCACATCTGTTGCCATGGTTTCTACGGCAGTAAAAGCGGAAACCGAGGGTAACACGGATATGACGCCATTGACAGGCGACTCCCTCACACGTCCTGGTTCCATGGTTTAAAAAAAAAAATTAAAAAAAAAATTAACAATAATAATAATAATAATAATAATATTAATAATAATAATAATAATTCGCAATTTTCTCACGATTTACAAATAGTTGGAAACATTTGGGATATCGTAAGTACTCAACTGAACAAAATATATAACACTGGCCTAGTGGTTTCTGGATATTTTACTGCAAAAATCCTACATAGTGCACCTTTAAAATAGTCCATGTGACTCCAGTGGTTGAACCTTAATTTTATGAAGCGACGAGAATACTTTTTGTGCGCAAAAAACTAACAAAAATAATGACTTTATTCAACAATTTCTTCTCATCGGTGTCAGTCTTCTACGCAGTTTCCATTGGTCAGCTCCCGCGTCATCACACGCATGCGTCGTGGTGCTCACATGAACAGCATCGGCCAATGGTAAGCCGGCGTGCTGGCGTAGCTCTGACGTAACTCGGAAGCGCTGTACTGCGTTTACTACGTCAACAGCGTATGAGACTGACACAGACGTGAAGAAATTGTTGAATTAAGTCGCTATTTTTGTTTGTTTTTTTGCGTATTCTCGTCGCTTCATAAAATTAAGGTTGAACCTCTGGAGTCACATGGACTAATTTAATGATGTTTTTACTACCTTTCTGGGCCTTGAAAGTGTTCATTAAACTGCTGTCTATGGAGGGGTCAGAGAGCTCTCGGATTTCATCAAAAATATCTTAATTTGTGTTCCGAAGATGAACGAAGGTCTTACGGGTAGAGATCGACCGATATTGATTTTTTTATAACTGATTTGCATGTTTATGTGCCCGATAACCGCCGATATTTATTTATTGTGTTTCTGTTTTTTACAATTATAGCAACAGCACTGAACTGAACAAACTGTTTTATTTAACACTTTTTAAACACTGTAATTTTTGTAATTTCACTCCCTCTTTACATACAAAACACACTTCTATATCAATAAATAGAGTCTGAAAGAGTGCAAAAAAAAAAATTAAAAATAGGCTAACATTTTTTAGCCTATTTTTAGGCTAACACTGTCACTAAAGTGTCTTTTTAACATTACTGCTGTTGCAGCTTTCTATTTATAACAGCAGCATATTAACAACAGGCAAAATAAATTTACAAAGTGTAATGTTTTCAAATTGAGAACAAATAAATGACAGGTGAGTCTATATAAGCATAAATATAAGTATTCGTTTTAAAAGGTTTAGGTGTTGTGTAATAGACTAAAGAGTGAAGAGAACGGAACGCGCTGGAATATTCTCTGGAATACGCAAACATTGTCAGAAAAATAAACAAAACAGCGAATACATCATCGCTATTACAGAGTCCATCTCATCTGGCACGTTATCAGAATTATTAATAATGTATTTATCGGTCTAGATTATGAAATACCTGCTGATGATAGAGCGCTAGCTGTTTTCATCTATGCGTTTACACAGAACGTCTCTCGCGGAGATAATTTCCACAGAGCTGTAATTATTTAGATGTTTATGTTATATAGCAGACGTTAATATAATTTAAGGAGTTTTAAACGAGTGGATCTTGTTAAAAGTTACATACGGTGACTGTGCTGGAGTATCAACCCGGTGAGTGAGCGGCTATGAACGCGACTTCACGAGATGAGCATAGACAACAGGGAGAGAGAAATAAATCTCTGCTTCATGGCTGTTTTATTTCATTCATGTAAAGTTACGTCTTTATTGGGACATGACGGATATACGAACTCCGTGAGTTCGTCTCTATTTTTAGCGCCAAGTTTAAACTACATAACATAACATCTTATTTGTGCATATCTCATTTGTGCATTACTGGCTGTTATGTTAAATAAAGTTTATTAATTAAGGGATGCAAGTTATTTTACCTTTGAATACCGTTGTTGACTCCTTTCCCCTCAGACGCAGTGCTTTAATGGGGGTCTTGAACGCAATTCTCAAAACGTCCACAAGATGGCGCCATTTATCGGTGAAACCGATATTACAAAACCGATACCCGATTATGGAAAAATGCTTAAATATCAGGAAAAATATTGGGAAACCGATATATCGGTCGATCTCTACTTACGGGTTTGGAACGACATAAGGGTGAGTAATTAATGACAGAATTTTAATTTTTGGGTGAACTAAACCTTTAAGTAATTGATGACAGAACTGGGTGAACTGTCCCTTTAAGAAGCCTAGTAGGGACCCCAGCAGCATAACAGCCAATGCTTTAAAAAAAAAAAAAAAAAAAAAAATTGCAAACAACATATGCTGGTTAGCATCTATGCAATGTTTTTCAGCAGGGACTTCACATGGGTTGCTGAAGAACATGGGGATCTGTGGTTTGGCTCTGTTTCTTATTACCTGCAGGGCTGCAGGAAAAATCGCCACAGCAGCTGCAGGAGTGAGCTAAACGACCTGTGAGAAAATAGCTGCTGGTCGATTTAGTTTTTCAACCGCCATCCATCTGTCATTGATGGTTATGCATCTAGTCAATATTAGCTAGTGTGGTTAGGCCTGTCGCTAATTAGCTGGTCAAATAGATAGAGGTCCGGTACAGTCCGTGCAGCTCAAAGGGTGCCATCAACCACAGCCATCAATAATGAAAGAGGCTGCGTGTAATAGCTGGTCATAAATATTTTAGCGTGTGCTCTGCCGAGACCTCTGATCGCCATTGAGGTGCTGCCCAAGGCAGTGGAGCGGCTTTTAGTGCAACTTCATTAGCCCTGATGCTTCACTGTGAATGCTGATGGTTTGTCAATGTGTTTTGATGTGGGAATGTGAGAAGCTTTCAATACCAAGTTAAGAATGTTCATTAAAAGAGGTGCTTGTTTAAGCTTAATTGGCAATGATGTCAATTTGAAATGGCTATTCTATAGCAGACTAATGTACATGTATATGTGTATTAGTCTCACATATCATATAGATTTTTGTCCAGCACTGTAGTTGTCTATCAAATTTTGACTCATTATAAAACAAATACATATACAAGTTGTTTTCCATTTACCAATCAGAAGGACTAAATTGACATTGTATTGTTTGGTTGGTCTATTTAGCTACCAAAGGCTAATGTGCATTTTGGTGTGCTAACTGAACTGACTAAGCACAATGTGTATTTTCATTCACTGAAATGACTGTACTCTTGCCTACAGGACTGTGTGTGTGTCCATGAAGTTTATAGTCTTTATTCAGAGTGTATATTATTTATCTTGCTGAAAACAACAACAACAACAACAACAACAACGTTTAGCTTGTCTCCCAGTCTGGCAAAGCTGGTTAGGTTGGTTTAGGCATTTTTCAGCTGGTCAGTTTGGGAGACCAGCTGCCCAACCAGCTAAACACCAGCTTGACCAGGCTTGGAGAGCTACTAGACCATCTTAAACCAGTTGAGATCAAAAAAACACATTTTTAGGCTGCTTTTATTTCAGCAGGAAATGTGTGACGGGAACGAAAACTATGTTGCATCAACAGGAACTCTGGCACCAACAGTAGTATATTAATCTTTCTTAGTAGACATACTTCTTGGGTTACACAATTAATCAAGAAAAAAAAATTGCAATTACAATTACAGCTGCTGGGATTGCAATGGGCTATTCAGGGGTGTTTATATTAACCACTGGCATAGAAGCTGCTTTCTAGAGTGCTGCACGATTGAGTCCTAAAACCCAGAAACAAGTTATCATGTTTGAACTCCATTGTCACAAAGTCAATGGGTTTTTTAAAATGGTTTGTTGGTTAAATGCCTGAAATAAGGTCTGTGGTTAACACAAGTTTAAGATATATTAATCATGTTTTATTCTAGAATATAAAATACATCCGTAATACGGCACTTATGATTTTTTTAAGCTTTTACAAAAAGGTGGTTGCTAACAAGTGGCTAAATGGGACTACGGAGGTTGTGAGGGACATTAAACGTCATCACACTGAACAGGAAACTACTCACTAGTCCGCTTTTACAGCCTTATTGTGTTAATACTTGCACACTAATCTTACTTTCTAATCTAAAACTTATAAAGATTGAAAGAGTTGTCAGAAGCTTGGTCGTGACTCATGACGTTAAAGTCATTTGACTGCGGTGTAGTTTGTTTATATAGTTTATACATTAGCTTTTTACTTCTGGTGATTGTATAGCTTGAGAAATTATTGAATGTTGGATTCATTTTTGAAGATTATATTGAACGTGTAAGAATCATACATTTTTGTTGGTCACAGAGCTTATTTTCTGCAATAATTCAAAAGCCAATGGAAAAATCCTATTGATATTTGTCAAGGGAACTAGGGTAATGCTAACTTCCGGGTTAGCCTACAAAAGTACATCATCCCTGCAGCACACTCTACCGCCGCAAAAGATTTGTTCATTTTGTTCTCATTTACAGACTTAAAGGGGCCTCATTTATAGAACGTGCATATGCACAGATTTGAACTTAGAAAGTGCATACACAAAAATCCATGCCAACGTTCATATTAATAAAAATGGTCTTTAGTGCTTAGGGCCACGTCAGGGTCTAAGCAGATATACGCCATTTTCCTAGTGGCAGTGCAGGTATTTGGAAATCTAAGCAATTCTTGCCGCTCACCATTCTCAAGTAAAGGATTTGGACATTGGTGCTCTTTTATATGTTAACTCTTTCTCCACCATTGACGAAAATTTCAGTCATTTGTGAGAAAACACTTCCCTGCCAATGACAAAATTTTACGGTAGGGGCCGCTATTACACCTTCTAAAAGAGTATTGAATCTCCTGATCAAAACACAGGTGAAGAAGAAGCAGAAACAAGTGACAGCATATGTAAGCAGATGCATAGGTAAAATAATGCGATCATCAACATTAAACAGCATATAAATCAAAACTGCCTAACGTTACAGAATGAAATGTCGACCCAGGACGAGCTATAGGACTGTGCAAGCTTAGGGGTGTTGATGGACTCGATCTACTCCATCTGTGTTTTGATCATCGTTCTGAATCCGATCCAGACGTAGTTTTTGACAAAAACCTGACTTTCTCAGCTTATTGCTCAAAATGTTGCTTTTTTTAATTAAACTTACCAACGTTCAAGTGTTGATTAAAGAAAAAGAATGCCGTTTTTTTTTTTTTGTTTAGAAGCAGAGGTTCTTATTTCTTTTGACATATTGCATGTTCATATATTCATACAACAAAATATTCTGGGGGCCACTAAATTTTTGTGAAAATTATCAAAAAAGCTGGCGGTGGCTGGCAACTTTTTTCAAAAACACTGGCAGTTAATGACATTATTTAGGCAGCGTTTACAAGGCAGAGATCTGAAACCATTCAGCTGCGCACAATTTCAAGATCATTCGCGATTTATAAATTTCACATCTGGAAGAGAGGCGTACGCACTTTTTTTGTGCGTATGGCCGTTCTCTGAATCACACGCACATTTGAGAAATGATCGTAAGACCAAATGTAGGACGCTTTATGCACAACATTTTATAAATGAGGCTCCTGCGCTCTCACAAGCGGCATGGCATGAAAAGTTGCAATAGTCTTTTCTTTCCTATAGACCTTATTCACAGCAGCGCCATCTTTGATTTTTAACAGGAATTAAAGCGAGGCTGTGAGGGATAGACTCTTCAGTGGGTTGTACTGTTATTTAATGTGTTTTTGGATTGTTGAACACTGCAAAATTACAAAGACAAAATACAAGTAGACAAAAATCTCTAGAAAACATGAGCTGTGGAAAATAAGTGATCTAGGAGCTTTATACAGCGGATGCCATTGAAAACATGGTAAGTCTATCCCTCACAGCTTCATTTTCATACCTGTCATGGAACTGCTCTGAATAAGGTCTATTGTGGTGTATATACGGAAAAAAAAAATGACAGGACTTGATTTTACCATTAGGCATTGAAGAGAAGAGATGTCGCTGCAAGAGGGAGGGGACATTATTTTGATTAAAGATTACGAGGGAACATCATTTTTAAAAAAAATTATGCACATGGACATGGACAATCATTTATAATAAATACTGTGATATTCCATAAAAAATAGGAATTGTTCATTTTGATTTCATGGTACAAAAGAAAATACTTTATTAGCAGATTATTAGATACTTATTTCAAGATTAATTTAAAAGGTGCTTTTTGTTGATTATATTTATCATTTACAATTTTATTTTACATTTTTTTAAAGAACAAATTATCAGACCATTTGCAGGTCTTCACGGGCCTCCAGAAAACCACCGGCATAGAACATGCATTAAAATGATGTTTATATCAAGGTAACCGTAATGTAACCATAACAAGATACAGAAGCTTTGATCAATAATTTGGTTTTATCTGCAGTTCACCTTTATGGTGTTCCTCCAGCAATGCCAGGGGTGAAGGGACGGGCACCGCTGTCATCCGCAAGCCTTGAGCAGACGGCCTAATCCTGGATACTCTGACAGCGGCTAGTCACCGCATCCCCTGAGGCTAGTTACAGAACTAAAGCCTCAAAAAGCTGTCCACACAGGGTACCTGTCAGACGGAGAGAGAGGGGGAGGAAATGAGGAGATGTGAGAGTTGAACGTGTGAAGGCTAGAGAGACAAAAGCAGAATGAGCAGCGTTGCTAACACAGAAGAGAACGGAGTGCAATAAGGAAATAATGAACAAATGATGAATTAATAACTGGAGAAGGGACGTCACACAAGGCCGAACTAAGAGGAGGTAAAAGAACACAATGAAAACAGAAGTGAGGTTCTGATGGACAGAGCAAGATATTAAAGGAGGAGTAGAGATGGCGATATAAGGCAGAACAGCTGTGTGTTACTGGAGGAGAGAGGTGTGCAGGAAGAGTAGCATGTCTAAAGACTGATTTAAAGGAAAATTGGTGGGGGAGAGAAAACGTCAGGGTGAAATCACCCTCCATGCGTCAAAGTAGAGTTATTTATAGAATGGTGGCCTGTTCACCTGATCTATCTGTCACTTTCCTCACTTTCTATCTCTCTCTCCCTCTTTCTCTTCATGTAATGGCCAAATTTGCAGGTTTAAGGAATACGTTTCATTAGAAGGTAAGGGAAGTGTAATTTCTGCGGCACTAGCATCACCAAACGTATAATGCAAAATTTAAAAAAAACAAAGTGTAATTAAATTATTTATAAATTATATAATATAAAATTAATTTAAAAAAATAGCTGGAATTGAGAAATACTATGTCAACGCATAACCAGAAGTTTAACCTCGAATAGTCAATTTAGACATGTTTGTGATTAAATACAAACATGCAGTGCACATTTATACGGAGCCCCTAAAGGGACATGGTGAAGGAAAAAAAAAATATGAGATGGAGGAAAAATTATGTGTCAATGCTTTTGAGTTCTCTGGCAAATGTTTTTCATTCCACTAGCGAACGCAAAGCTTCTCGGGGAACGCAAAACTTTTTGCGAGCGAACGCATAGTTTCTTAGGGAAACTAAAAGGTTTTGCGAGCGAACGCAAAATTTCTCAGGAGAACGCAAAACATTTGCGAGAGAACGCAACAGCATTGACTTATTTTTTTTCTCCGATCTCATTTTTTTTTTTTTTCACCACCATGTCCCTTTAGGGGCTCCGTACATTTATTCTTTTAACACTCCAACACTTAATCAAAGTGTGATATGGAATATTTAAAAAAGTCTCATTAAATGAGAAGGACATGAACAGATGCGCTGTTTCTCAATTCCAAGAACGCAAAAAAACGTTCTCGTGGAGTCTTGGAGTCTTGCCAGGCTACCTTGAAAGAACGAACTCGGAAGGTCACAGAACGCATCTTTGTGAGAATTGAGATGCGTTGTGATTAGGGTTGGGTACCATTCACATTTTAACTGGTACGGTTAGGGATGGCTGATGCGAAACTGACGTTTCGGCGCTTTGTTGAGATCCCGAAGCGCAGATGTTTCGAAACACTGCTCCGAACTGTGATTCGAAACATCCATGTCATGTGACTATGGCTAAATGAAGCTTCAAGTGTTTCATCAGGTGGCGCCTGTCGAAACTGCGTTTGATTGAAAGGGGCGGGAACAAACCACACAGTCACACATCTGTATGAACCTAATTCCCTACAAAGTTGAAAAGTGAAGTTAATCCATCTTCACCTCATGGGTTTTTGTGAGAGGAGAGAGATTTTGTGATAGCAGTGAGATTTATAGTGCGCTTTGGTTAGTTATATTTAGGCTAGATTTAAGTTAGATATATTGACTGATAGGTATAGACAGTGACAGATAGGATAGATATAGTGACACATTCATATAGGCTAAGTTAGATAGTGACAGATAGCACAGCATAAGTTAGAGATAGAAAATTATATAGATATAGATTCATAGGTGATATATAGATAGATATATTAATAGAATAGATAAAAATGGAGGCTCCACGTAAGAGATGCCATACATCTGTGGTGTGGGAGCATTTCCATTTGGAAACACCAAATAAAGTGAGATGTATGTATTGTGATAGGCAGCTAGCCTACTGCAACAATACATCATCCATGATGCGCTATTTAAAGGAGCACTCATCCTGCCATTTTGGAGGGTGCAGAGGACGGTAACATTCCCCCTGTACCTAGGCCTGCTACTGACACTGCTGGGCCGTCTAAGCAAGGTATGCATTGTTTGAAATATAATTCAGATAAAATCACAAAGTGTTGGGACACTGTTTAGAAAGTCAATAGTTTTAAATATGCTTAGGCCTGTGTCAACCACCCCTAAAAACTAACGTCCCAATCACAACTCCCAATCGTGTTAAACACAGCTTCACTGTGAATATTTAAATATAACACTTCACAAACTTAGCCACTGTATTAAATGAAAAACATTGATAGGCCTACGTATGATTAACCCATTGACAGCCAGTGAAGACATCAGTTTGGTTTTCCTAATTGTTGTAGTTCTTTATTCAGTTTGATTTGTCTCTGTCTGAGCATAAACTTTACCAAACATAACTTGTTTGTTTAGAAAGGTTTCCAAATAATGAACCAGTAGGGTAGTCTTAATAGCTGTGCACTATTTCTATATTTTTTGTTTTAATTTTCATTCAGAGGCACAAATGTCAACATCAGGCTCATCATCATCATCATCATCATCATCATCAACACCAGCAGAAACCCAGGACAGTTTATGGGAACTGTTTGATAGTCGTGTCTGTGAAACCCAGACGATACACAGTGCTACAGCTGATGCAACAGTAGAAGTGGAAAAAGTACCTCAAAGATGCGTTTTTGCCCAGAACGCATGATCCATTAACTTATTGAAAAGAGAGAGCAGTAATTTTTCCTCATTTGTATGTACTTGCGAAAAAATATTTGTGCATGCCAGCAACAAGTGTCCCTTGTGAGAGGGTTTTTTCAAAGGCTGGAGAAATTATATGTAAAAAAAAAAAAAAGAAGTCAGCTAAGTCCTTCAACAGCAGAGCAAAAATATTTTTGAATAAAAATGTTATGTAACAAATTTGACACATTGTGGCTTTATTTCTTTTATTAATCTTCATTGTTCATGACCAAAAAAAACCTATAGTTATTTACAGGTTACAGGAGGCTACAGGTTAGAAAACCAAGATCATGTTGTCAGACAGATGTTAAAAACTATTTTTTTTACATGGATCATTGTCAAGGTTATTTCAGATCAACACATGAAAGTGACCACTAGGTGTCGCCATGGAGACGGGTGTCGGATTGTTTCGAAGCTTCAACACAATATGGCACATTTGCTTCAACTGGTTCAGTGTTTCACGAAGACTCGGTCTGCCCATCACTAGGTACGGTACCGGTACCTGAAATTCGGTGCTGGTACCCAATGGTACCTTTTTTCGGTACTTTAGGAATGTTTACCTCAATAACTGTAAAGAAACTGTAAGTCATTTATAATTGACATTATGCCAGAGCTGCCTTGGTGGCTGTCTGCCACTGTCTGTGATGTTTGTATACTGTAATATTTACCAGTAAATAGTAGGCTACTAACTACCTAATTAATTGAATTCATAAAAACAACCATTTTAATATATATTTTTTAAATTTTTCATTTCTATGAAAATATTTATTCACACAGAGACACACAGGATTCATATTCGTATTAAAGGTACTGTACGCAGGAATGACAGCTAGTGGTTGAAATGGGTACTGCAGTCCAAATTCAAAATATTGTTTGCCCCGCCCCCTCCTCCTCAGGCTCAACGCTCACGCGGGTTGCCAGTTTGAGGACACGCAACAGGAACAAGCGCAACTGACAATGGAAGGCGTGTACCCACAGAGAACAGCGTCGTCTCGGCCAGGCCTTCGGGAATTTGCCGTTGTCTCTTACTGTATGTAGATAGTGGTTAAACACGAGATATGATTCATTTGGGGTATATCAAACAAGCAATCTTTGGTCTTATAAATCCATTACTTGTTCCAAAGCAATTTGATTTGGTTAAGGGCATAGTTTCTTTTTATTTAACTGAAATCTGTAGGCTACTATAAAGCTGCTTCTGTACTTTTGACTGAACTGTTTGCTTGTGTTTATTTCCTACTGTACAAACTTCTTAACTAAATAATGGCTAATATTGTTTATTTAAATATTATTGATCAATAAGTAATATTTTATATAAATAACATGCCGTATTTGTTATTGAGAAAGGGTCCATTTGTGATTATGATTTCGACTTCAGTGAAGCTACATTAATACACCATTAGATGGCAGCAAAGACTGTCTTTATCAGTGAGTAGCAAAGACTTTTATAGATTGAAAAGGAAGGAAACAAGGACTTTGTTTTTACTTTTCAAGTTGTAACAACTCCTTAATACGTAACTTACAAATGCATTCATTGACTAACGCTGTCATGGGAAACCCCCTTAACTGTTAAAAATACAAACACACGTCCTCAGCAGATTTTCAATCGGATTTTGTGATTATGAATATAAGACTATCATCTAGAATATCTAGAATATCATCTAGACAATATAAGAATATCATCTAGATGCAGGTAATGCACTCGCTTAGTCGATCTCTCTCATAATACTCTACTCTACATAATACAATATGTAAGGGATAATCCATGGCTAGCTGTGCATTAAAGGGATAGTTCACCAAAAATGGAAATTAGCCCACGATTTACTCACCCTCAAGTCATCGGTGTACATGACATTCTTCTTTCAGACGAATACAATCGGAGTTATATTAAAAAAATGTCCTGGCTCTTCCCAGCTTTATAATGGCAGTGAACGGCTGTTTCTGTTTTGAAGTCCATAAAAGTGCATCTATCCATCATAAAAATAATCCATACGGCTCCAGGGGGTTAATAAAGGCCTTCTGAAGCGAAGCGATGCATTTGTGTAAGAAAAACATCCACAACTTTACAAACTGTAATCTCTAACTGACGTATGCGCGTTCACGAGAGACTGACGTCCCAGCGTAGGACGCTCCGGTGAGAATATGCTAGTTCTCACGAAAACCAAGTTTTGTTTTGCCCTATCCTTTGCGCTTCCGCGTTCATCACCGGAACTTACGCTACACCTGCGTCATACGCTGGAATGCCAGTCTCTCGTGAACGCGCATATGACAGTTAGCAGAAGTTAAGAGTTTTTAATATGGATTTTTTTTATTACCCCAATTGTATTCGTCTTAAAGAAGAATGTCATATACACATAGGATGACTTGAGGGTGAATAAATCATGGGCGAATTTTCATTTTTGGGTGAACTATCCCTTTAAATGATTTTAATGCACGTGGAGGCAAAGAACCGCCCGACGCGAAATCGTTTAATGCACAGATAGCCATGGATTATCCCACTTATACTATGGTAATCTGCCAACATTGACAATTTAAAGCTGTTATTGATGTTTGCAAGCGTAATATTTGACCGGAAGGTTAAAAATTGACGGTTATTTTCGTCAGTTACGGCTCGTTAGATCTAGAATTCTGCCCGCTTTGAATCAGACACCGAGATAAAGTAGTGCCTAAGATTACATTTATTTGAATAAATGAATGAATAAATGAGAACGAGAGAGAGAGAGAGAGAGAGAGAGAGAGAGAGAGAGAGAGAGAGATGCTTACCTGCGTCTGTTCAGCGTATCTCTTAACAACGAAGATGTGCGTTTATTACTTCCAAAAAGCGATGTAACCCCATCGTTTCTGAGAAATATAATGCAGTGATCCAGCAGCGAAGCTATTTTATTACTAAAAGTCGCGGGGCAGCGTTGATAAGTTTCTGTGTTTCCGAGTGTTTGTGTGTGCGCGCAGCGCGATTTCCGCTCTCTGTATGCGAGTGACGTAGACCTATGTGTGTGCTTCAATGAAAACAGCGCATTAAAGGCGCACTGTGTATATTTTAGCGGCATCTAGTGGTACGGTTGCGAATTGCACCCCTCCTTTTCGAAGCACAAAGAGAAGCTACGGTTCCTGCTCATGGGCATTGTGGGAAATGAAATGGCAGATGAGTTGGCAAAAAAATATTTAAAGTATTCAAGAATAAATGTTAATGTCCCTCTGGGGAAAGCTGAAATGAAGGGATTAATTAAAAAGATAGTTAAAAATAGATGGCAAGAGTTGTGGACACGGGAAGGAAAGGGAAGACACATTTGAAATAAATAAAGAAGTAGGAAATGTGAGGAAAGTTTGTGGGAAAAGAAGGGATGACACTGTAATTTCTTGACTTCGTATTGGACACACAGCTTTGAATCAATCACTTTTTAAAATTGGTAAACATAATACAGGATTGTGCAGCAAATGTGGATTACCAGAAACAGTCGAATATGTTCTTTTAAAATGTGCTGGTTTTAATGAAGAAAGATCTCAGCTCATAGAAGAGGCTAAGGTTATAGGAATAAAAAAGTTAACATTAATTAACTTGCTGAACAATAATTCAAAAGTGACCACTGCTTTATTAGAACATCTTAAGAAAACGTTTGATTAGAAGAATTTAATTATTATTTTTTTTTTATTATATTATTTTTTCTTGTCCATCAACGCTTTACACTACACCCCAGTAGGTGGCGGAAATACACCAAAGCTGGTTTGCCATCCACCATTAATTATAGAAGTAGAAGAAGAAGAAGAGACGCTACGGTGGCAGACACAGGACAACGGTGTCGTCGTCTGAGACAGCAGAGTGTAGCTAGCGCTCTGTAGAGCAGTTTGGCCGTTTAGGGCTACTGTAGAAACATGGCTGCGCAAAATGGTGACTTCACTGTAAGGGGACCCGTGGTGTATGTAGATAGAAATGGCTCATTCTAAGGTAATAAAAACATAACGGTTCATTATGTACGGTCTTCCACTGAAAACATAGTTATGTATATTATATTGCATTTCTGTCAATAGATCCTCATTAAATACTACACACTGCACATTTAATATAGAACGGTGATTCAACTGACTACCTGTGCATTAAACAGTTTTATTGCACACATTCCAGCCAATCAGAATCAAGTATTCAGACAGACCATGGTATAAGCTTCAATGAAGCGACTCAGCATTCCTTTGTTACTAGTTCTAAAGTGACATTTTAGAATTAGTAACGGAGGCTTGGTCACAACTGTTGAACTGTCAACTTGAGATTTGAATCCGTGGCAGAAGGAAGTAGTTCTGCACAAAAGAGCGTTTTTAAAGACACTCCATTGTTGTTTCTTATTTATTTATTTTACACACTTGTGCCATTGAACTGTTGTATAAACACAATATCACACTCATAGCTGTGTGATATGACTGTATATCAGAACACTGTGATTACCCACAGCACTCGGCCTGCGTGCTGATATACAGCCCTTATCTCACTGCTATTTGTTTGATATTGATATAAAATCACAATTCTGACTCAGAATTGCGAGTTTATGTCTCGCAATTCTGACTTTATAAGTTTATATCACACAATTCTGAGAAAAAAGTCAGAATTGCGAGTTTATATCTCGCAATTCTGACTTTATTTCTCACCATTGCAAGTTTGTATTTCGCAATTGTGAGATAAAAAGGTCGCAATTATCTTTTAAATTGTTTCATTCCGTGGCAGAAACAAGCTTCCATACTCAACTCAACTGACCGTCTGAGCACATTATAGCGGCCAATGCACAATAAATACAACGAGAAGATTAAAGCTTACAGGATTCAGTACGTCAACCGCCCACAGCGTCCTCAAGGATTTCTAACAGTTTGATTCTCACAATCTACAGTACAAGAGTGACATATTTCTGTCATAATTTCTTCAAGTTAAACCGAACTTTTATTTTAGAGGGTTGTAGTGAAAACCTTTGAGTTGCATCTGGAGATGGGGTTCATGGCCCTTTCTCACAATGCGTTCTTAAGTGTGTTCTCGTACTACATCATCATCAACTAGCTAAATTCCAATACTCAAGAATGCAATTATTGTTCTAGATATTGATGCATCCTCGATATATAACACATCCGGGTACTTTCATGCATCCCCTGTACTTGCGTTCTTGAGTATTGGAATTGAACTAGTTGATAATGATGTAGTACGAGAACATAAGGAAGCAAGAAACCCTCCAAAATAAAAGTTTGGTTTAACTTTAAGAAATTATGACAGAAATATGTCACTCTTGTACTGTAGATTGTGACAATCAAACTGTTAATGTACTTATCAAAGTAATAATAATAATACAGCTTAGTATCACACAAAAAAGGAATTGTTCAAATTTTTTTAAGATTAATAAATTTTTTTAAAAATGTTATGTATTTATTTGATTACAATAGTTTTTGATAATACATGTATACTAAAATGTTAAATACATAATCTAAAAAATTTAAAACAGACAAAATTTCTGAAAAAAATTGTTATTGTTAAAATTAACAAATTATTAAATTGTAAAAGATTTACAAATTCATCCTGATTATTAACATTTTATTAAACCATTAAAATAGAATCCAAAAATATAAATAAATAAACACATTTTTTTAAAAATAAGAATTTTGGGGGGAAAATGGATTTCATAGGGCTGTACACAAGCATTAGTCTTGGCATCATCCTACTTTGTGTGAGTCACTATTCAGACTGTCAACATACACACTTGTTTTCTGTCAGAACCGTTGAGTGTCACAAGAAAGCAGAGGAGTTCTTCCTGGTTCTACGTTCCTCTCAATGTTCTTCCTGTCTCATTAGGCTTGTAATTCATCCAGTATCACTGAACTACATGACTCACTAGGCTAAACTGCCCTGACGGTCTGTTATGAGTACCTCTCCTTTTTTCCCTGACAGCAGCAGGAAGAGTGTTGTAAACAAATGCAGAGCACTTCTATGGCCCTCAGTGGCCCCTCACGCTCCCACACCATCTGGGTTGAGCTATAGAGGCAGTGGTGGAGGCTTCGAGTGTGGTAAGATCATGTGCTTATGGGTCCATTAGTGCTCATTCTCATATATAGTTCATGTTCATGTATTGTTGATGGAAACATCTAGCTCTTTGCATTCATTTGAGAGCTTACCAAATTCAGTCTCATTGGTACTCACATCCTGACTTTAGGCATAGTTGGGCATCTGCATGCCAAGAGTGTCCTGCTGGCATGTTTATTAACATATGCAGATGTTTATCACTCATGAATCTCGGAGGGTCAGTCGCTAATTAATACACCTCACACCCCCTTACACCTCCATAGCTAATTCAGTCAGGAGATGACAGATTTTACAGAAAATTATGATGACTGTATGATTACATTCAGTCGGAGGATATCAAGCATGTTTGATATATTGAGCCAGTTTTAGCTAATCTACTAGCAATGAGTTTGTTTTGTTCGGAATGACTGAAAAGTCTGTTGATTCTTAAACATTTAGTGTATGATGCCCAGTTTTCTCTCTGTAAGAATTTACAAAGTCAGCAAGTGTATGATTCCCAGTTTGTTTTGTTTTTTTTAATTATTTTAAATTTTGCACGAGTCCAGTCTTGATCAACTAATGTTTAACTGTAATTTCAGTAACAATGAAGCTGCATTACAAAAGCAATGACTGTAGTCAGGCTTCTGCCTAGATAATATAGTATAGCATATATCATTAACAATAATAATTCATAATTATTGAGCACCAAATGAGCATATTAGAATGATTTCTAAAGGATCATGTGACACTGAAGACTGGAGTAATGATGTTCAGCTTTGCCATCACAGGAATAAAATACATTTTACAATATAGTAAAAACAAACTCAGATCTCAGATCCTTTTTTGGCCCCCTTAAGTAGGAATGTGGTCTCAGACCTCTTTGTGTTCATACTGTTGCTTTTTGGATCTAATCCAGTTTTGTGTCTGATGGCTGACCCTATGGCCTTCAAAATTTGATCCCATTCACTTACATTGTATGTGCCTCACTAACCAGGATATTTGTTTGTAAAGATTATATTTATTAATAATTAATTATTGCTATTATTTTGTAAAACGACATTGCTACAAATGCTGTTGAATAAGCTTAACTCTAAGTTGTTTATCTTTTGCACAAAAATATACATTTTGTTGCAATACTACATCCATATTATTGCACTATATCACACAACCACATTTATAAATAACATTTATTTTGAATTCTTTTCTTTGAATCATGTTTTTTTTTTTTATTATTGCAGAAGGCAATGATAACATCAGCATAGGAAAAAAACAATTACAATAAAAGAAAGATGCAAATGAGATAACCTGCTTTAAATTTTCCAGGTAAAGTAGGTATACCTAAAAGTAGCAAGTAAGAGTAAAAGTTCAAGTAAGAAATGGAATAATTAAATGAAAAAATAAAACTACATATTCTTCACTGTATGAATAAAATGTATACTGATTCTACTGATTCTTATAATAGGCTGCTGTCACTTTAAGAACTACAGTAATGCACGGATCCAATATACTGATACACATACACGATTTCTTTCCCAGATGGTTGCATTCACTTAAGACAAAACCAACTGTTTATGTGAACCTTGTGTGTTTTTGACACTTTAAACGCAATAAGATGCTCAAGAGAATTTAGTTTACACACGCCGTGACAGCTGGCTTTCTGTGCATGCGCTTTAGGTGTGTGAGCTCGTAAAATTGTTTTAAACTGGCAATGCATGCAGCCGCGTCTCTCTTGCACAGTTTGGAAGTGGTTGAATTTACAGCAAACAAGTGTATGTTGTGAACGAATAATTTGTAGAGATCTACCAGAAGAAGCAGCCATGATGAACAGCCGATTTGTATGGAGGCATCTGATGACCAAATTACATTGGAATTCACGAATGGAAAGATCAAGTGAGCCCAGACTGATTTGTGTTCACAATGGACATTTTTATCGAACCGTACCGTTAGCTGAAAGCAAACTGTACTCAGACCACCCAAGAATGGTCTTGGTTCGGTTCGGTTTACTTTTAAGGGGTCTGAGATCATTTGCAGTGTTCACATATAGGCCAAAAATCACGTGAAAAGGACTAAGTGTGAAAACACCCTAAGTATTCCAAACCAATAGGTATGCATTGAACATGCAATGTGTAATATGCCTTGCAAGTTTGAATGGAGATTTGAGATCTATGGGGAATGCGGGGAATTAAACTTTATTCACGCAAGGTGATCATATGGATTTAGGGTAGCGCTTTATTTTACAGCGCATGAACATAGTATGTACTTATTGTAGTAATGACACTAACTGGGTATAACTATAAACTAAACCTGAACCTACCCCTAAACCTTAATTTAACCCATGTAGTTACCTTACACTACTCAGTACTTTTGTGGGTAAGTACACTGTAAGTACATTAAAAGTGCACATACTGTAAAATAAAGTGCAAACGTATTTAGAATACTTCGAGTACACGCCTCATATGGAGCACTTTGTGGTGCTTTTTGTCATTTTTGGAGCCTGACAGTCCCTGTTTATCATATGCGTTCTCTTTATCTGAAAGAGCAATGTGAACATTCTGCAAAATATCTGAAAAAAAGGTCAATCCGTTAAACATGAAAGATTTAGAAGTTTGTTAATTTTGCCAAAGGCTTGTAAGAGAAGTGTTAAACCTAAAGCTTGTACTGCCTGAGAGTTTAGTTTAGCTAAAGACATGATGCTAAAGTTTAGCTAAATAATGCTTATACGTCTCTCAGTTCATGTCAGTTGGGTTTTTCCTTAATTTTTTTGGTCTGTCTTTCTCTCCTCTTTTCCCTTGAATCCATTGTCCAGGTTGAAGCGTGTCTGGGTTTGTAAGGGCTTACTTTTGCCGCAGTTCTTTGAGAATTATTTAAGGCATAAGAGTTACTGCGGGATAAATATTTGATGCCTAGAACCTGTGAGTCTGTGCTCAAGCCCAGAGCAAATACATCAGAGGCAAACAATACACACACACACACACACACACACACACACACACACACACACACACACACACACACACACACACACATATACATACATATACATTAAAACAAGACTGTAAACTCTTGTACATTATTTTTTTTACTAAAATAGACTTAGCAAATTGCTCAGATAGAGATAATTTTAGTAGCTATAGAGGTTTTAGTGTCCGTTTACTGTCTCAGTCTAGCTCAACACTTTCAAAAGGTTCTCATGCATATCTAAAGCACATTTAAAGCGGCCACCTATTGCGCACTGTGAGAAACAAAGATCAAGTTTAATAAAATATTTTGGAGTTTTTGCATTTTACTGAATGTATTAAATTGGCAAATGCAGCTTAGTGATGCATTTGAAGATGACAAATGTGGGGATCGAAGAAACAATCTGTTTAATGTTTTCCCAGCAGCTTTTGCTTTTTCTAGACTTCGCTATCTTATGAGATATGTGGTGCATGATAATTAGTATGTTCACAGACGATTCTATGTTTGACCATTAGAGGGCATCGTTGTAACATGGTACAGCTTCACTGTCTGATGGCACAGTTCAAAGTTTTAACTGGTCTTATGTTGCCATCAAGTGGAGAAAGCTGGGTTACTAATATAATAAACTTGAACCATACTCGAATCTAGACAAAATTATTACCAGGTTTGCATTTCCTGAAAGGAAAATAAGGGCTTGGAAGGAAGCAAAAGGATAGTTTTAGGTAAGCTTAGGTAATGAAATGCCATCAAAGCTTGTAAAGTAAATTTACTGTAGATGATGAAGTCACAATTCAGTGTGCAAATAATTCCAACCAAGAAGACCAATCATAATACTTAAAATTTAAACGTTTTGAACAGAGAGCATGAGTCAATGGAAGATTTATTAATTTTTCACCCTCAGACACCCAAGCTCTGGTATTATTTTTCAACCCTTAAACATGTCTTTAGGAAGATATTTGTCAAGGTATAACTTGGGAAAACGTTGCAAAATTGCAATGCTGGGCCTTCGGGATTGCAAAATTTCACCTCTATTTTTGATATAGTAGGCTAAATTAAAGTTTTGAATTTTTGAAAAATAACATTTCATACTGTAATAAGTATTCATATCATAGTATATTTTTAAAAAATAATGTATTAATTTTAAACAATTTAGAAAATAAATATTGTTATATTAATGAGATAATAATGACAGCTCAGAAAACAACAGAAAAAAAAATGGAATACTATTCACTGAATAGGGTCTATATTGTGAAAAAAAATTCAGGGCATGTAAACCTTTTGCCTTCACTAGACATATAGACGTACATTTTTAGTTTTATATATTTTAAAAATATTAGCTTTAAAAAAATGCTGTCACATTTGTGCTTTGTCCCATGTCTATTAATTTTATATATATATATATATATATATATATATATATACGTACATATGTGCGTTTGAATTTTACTTTATCTTTACGGCACTTATAAAACATCTATAATATAATGAAAAATGTTCGATTTGTATGTTCCTTGCAACTACAAAAAAAAGGTTTTGTTAGATTACGCAGCTACGTTTAAATGTGCATAAATGGAAGAGTGTCCATGGAAATGTCCATAGAAAAGGTGCTTTTTAGGCCCAAATTTTGTGTTTCTGTCTTTAGCTTTGTGCTCCATATTTGAATGCAAAACGGCCACTATGTGACCCCATCTTTGCAGCTATACAGATGCAAGATAGCAAAAAACAGACACAATTTAATATACAAATAAATGCAAGAAGAAAGACTGAAATATTTGCATACTGAATTTGTGATCAGTGACCTCATTGCTGTTGATGGTGAACACTCTTCAGTCAATGGGAGAATTCAAACTTCATTTCTTTGAACGTATAGTTTTGAAAAAGAAGGGGAACCACAAGTCATTTTCATGAGTTCATATGAGATTGTGAACTCTATTATTTATCAGATTCCTATGTTGAATAGCCTTAAGGTTCTATAACAGTGTGAGAAATCCATCAAATGAAAACATGACAGTCCAACAGTATGACCTCAGTTCAGATATGATTCTGATAGCAGATATAATAAGAAGCATGTGCGTGCCCTCTGTAATGGATCAATCTCACAAGCCTTTGCTGGCAAAAACCCATTTCACTCTGTTCCAGCTTTCTCCAACACACACACACACACACACACACACACACATAAACACACTTCTAAAGATTTACAGTAAAAATAGACTCCATAACCCAGACATGCTTTACAACTGCATGTCATTTCAGGCTTGCACAAAAATGATTGAATTTACAATGCAAAATCCCTGTTTGCTTTTTCTCAGTTCTCTTCCAAGTACTGTCTCGCACTCATTTTGCAGTCACTCATTCTGATTTATTGTAACAGACCATACAGGGAGAGAGAGAATGAGTGAGGTCGCAGTAAAATGTAGAATAACATCCGTGTGTGTAAGAGCGGCATTGTGGGAAGTGGGTTTGGGCGAGAAGTAATATGCTATGAAATGACTGCACTTAAAGGGTTAGGAATTACGCTTTATTTTTCTTGATATCTCCCCTAGGTCTCACTAAGGGTTATATTGATGTTTGAAGGAGGTTTCGAGAATTTCACAAGGATTAAACATCCACATTAAATCACTTATAAGAGCTGCCAAGCCACCCAATCAGCACCAATTAGGGCTGGTCATGTGGTGTGTTCTGTCCTCTTCAATCAGCTAAAGACAGTGAGACAGTTATAGGAACGAGGCTTAGAGAGAGTGTGATGAGAAGATGATGAAATGAAGGATGTGGTTAAAGCCACATCAGAGCCAGAACATGACAGATAATTGGGAGTGCTTGGTTCCCAGAACCACGTCAGTACGGAGAGAACTGGCATCACTGATGAGAGAATTTGTATGTTTGTTGAGCAAACTTATATGGTGTGTTTGTCTTTTTATATGCAATATATTTATTCTCTCGTGTAAATGTACCATGAAAATAGTCTATATGACTAGTGCAGTATATTCCAAAACTTCTTGCCGTAGTTATTTACTATGAGCTGTTCATTTGACAGCAATTGACCGTATCGAGTCAGTGAGTTGAACTTGAGAACCGGATCAGTCCAATTTATGAACAAAAACATTCTTTTGAACCAGTTTTTTTTTCTTTTGAACCGGTTCTCTTTTTAACAAATCATTCTTTTGAACCAGTTCTGCTTTGAACAAATCATTATTTTCTACCTGTTCATTTTTTAAACAAATTATTTTGAATCAATTCTCTTTTGAACAAATGATTCGTTTGAATCAGACCTTTTTTGAACAAATTATTCTTTTGAATCAGACCTTTTTTGTACAAATCAATTCTCTTTTGAACAAATGATTCTTTTGAATCAGACCTTTTTTCGTACAAATCGCTCTTTTGAATCAGTTTTTTTTGTACAAATTGCTCTTCTGATTTTCTCTCTCTCTCTCTCTCTCTCTCTCTCTCTCTCTCTCTCTCTCTCTCTCTCTCTCTCTCTCTTTCTTTTTTTTAAAAAATAGTTT
Organism: Coreius guichenoti; assembly: GCA_039654105.1. Classification (NCBI taxonomy): domain Eukaryota; kingdom Metazoa; phylum Chordata; class Actinopteri; order Cypriniformes; family Gobionidae; genus Coreius; species Coreius guichenoti. Next base: position 13,157,667 of record CM077178.1, read on the forward strand.
TTCTACAAACCATTTTTTTGAACTTTTCTCTTTGTTCTTTGAACAAATCTTTCTTTTGTACTGATTCTTTTTTTTTTTTTTGAACAAATCTTTCTTTTGAACCAGTCAACTTCTGGATAAAAAAAAAAAAAAAATGTTTCTTTTAAATAAGATTTATTTATTTATTTTACAAATTGCTCCTTTGAATCAGTTCTTTAAAAAAAAAAAAAAAAGGAAAAAAAGTTTTCTTTTGTAACTGGTTTTTTTCTGAACAAATCTTCTTTTAAATCTTCTAAGAAAATGTATAATTTTTTTGTACAAATTGCTCTTTTGAATAGTTTTTAACTGGTTATTTTTTGACCAGATTATACTTTTGAACCAGTTAATTTTTTAACTAATTACTCTTTTGAATCAGTTCTTTAAATTTTTTTTAAAAATCATTCTTTTTAATTTTTTTTTTAAATTTTTTTTAACGAATTGTTCTTTAAACAAATCGTGTTAAATGTCTTTAAATTAAATGCCACTTGGTTTACATTTTTTGTTTTAATGCAGTAAAGTTCCTCTATGAGTGTAAAACCAGATATACAAACACATACAGTATGTACAATGCTGTATGTGTTTTTCGCAAGCTTGTTTCTTTACTCTGAATGTCAGTTGTATGTTTTATTTCCCATATTGTTGAGGTTTGTTTCCCATATTGTTGAGGTTACGCTTTCTGTTGGGTGTGGTGAGGATGTTTTATTAGCACATGGAGAGTCTTTCCTCCTGAGATAACTGCTAAAGTCAAACATCTGCACATGCTCGGCTTAGACAACAGGCTATAAAGAAAGGAAAGGAGAGAAGAAACGAGGGAGGAGTTTAGAACAAATGGTGGGGATTTTGGACAGAGAGCAAGAAACACAGAGCTTTGTGTTATGAAGTTTTCACTGCGTTTCATGAACAATTTAGCCCGATCGCTTAAAAATGATTAGAGACAAACCAACCGGCTATTCATTATGTCTGTCTGTATTTTATTGGTTGCTAGTGACCATTTCAGTTTCAACCACAATCACTATAAAAATCAGTTTAGGCTGAGTTCTTGTTGTCAAGGGAGATAAAAATGCACAGGAGTTGTTACGCAAAGCACATGTCTCTCTGCTTTCGTACATTTGTCCATTTCCTCATAGAGCAGCACTGGCCTGAAGTGATTTCATTGGCCACAGACAAAATTTTGGAAAGCCAAACTGAACCTCAGTTTCCTTTATATTTGGTATTTGGCACAAATTGTAAGACTTCTCATAAAGTATATCATTAAATATTTATAGAGCCATAATGGCCATACAGTTGAATTTCAGCACATGAATTTTGAATATTGCACAACCCTGCCGTTTACAACCCTATGATTATATAATAATGATATGTCATAATTTAAGTCACTAATTATCATATCGACACTACCTTTCAAAAATGTTCTCTTGTACCTTTCTCAAAAAGTCTCTTATGCTCACCAAGGCTGTATTTATTTATTTAAACAGTACTAATTATTACTAAACAGTACTATTGTGAAGTACTATTACACTTTAAAATAAGAGTTTTCTTTGTGAATATATTTTAAAATATAATTTATTCCTGTGATGCAAAGCTGAAATCTGCTGCTTAATATTTTTGTGCATGGAAACTGTGATATTTTTTTAGAATTCTTTTATGAACAGAAAGTTCAAATGAACAACAAATCTTTTGTAACATTACAAATAGGGATGTCACGATACCAAAAGTCCAGTAGTTGGTACCAATACCATCAAAATTTTACGGTTCTCAGTACCAATTTCGGTAAAACAGCAAAATCTATTGTTACACATGATTATTTTACTACTAGAACTATTTTACTATTTTATTTAACCATTTGATAAAAATATTACATTAAATTCAATGAGTTTATTATTTATGATGATAATCATTATAAGTAAATAATACATATAAACATTTAAAAGCAACCCTCTACGCACACCTAATAATAATAATAATAATAATAATTAGTAGTATTATTAGTAGGCTATTATTATTACATTGAGACGTAGCTAAATCTACTGTACAACAGTAGCCTAATATATTTCTGTACATTTCTTCAAGTTAAACCGAACTTTTATTTTGACGGGGTGCCGTGAAGACCTTTGAGTGTCTGTGTGTTTATGATTTGACGATAGTTTTCTCAAATGAAACGGTAAATGCTCATTATGCGTTCATGTCCTCATATAGTGGCACGGCAGAGGCTTAAAAGACAGCGAGTGTCACGCACGCGTGTGTGGCAAATGAAACCGCGCGTCTGCGTCATTCATTCACACAGAGAAACGCAGAACATGAAGGATTACCTTTTAAATAGTCTTTTGCTGTTTAATATTCACATACAATAGTATATATCGGCTACAGTCTGGAGCCCTGCGCTTAGATAAACAACACGAAAGCGACTGAAAGCAGCTGCCTATTAGTGGGTACCGAATATACTCGGGAGTCGTTACTACCAGTACTACAGAAATGCTGGTATCGTCACATTTTCAAAATTTCAGTACCGACTTGGTACCGTAGTACCGGTACTTGTGACATCCCTAATTACAAATATCTTGAATGTTTAATTTGATCTAATAAATGCATTATTTCTGAATAAAAATATAAATTTCTTTTAAAAAACCCAAACTTTTGAATGGTAGTGTAGTTAGCAACATACATCATAAAGCAATTATTATTAAAATGTATATAAAAACAGGGGTATTGCGTGATCGGAGAGCGAGACAAAACCAAATTCTTCAAAATTGCAGTATGAAACTATTTAAATTAAAGCCACAATATGTAATTTTTCGCCACAAGAGGTGGTTTATTCAAAACAAATGCGTAGCTTGATGAAACCTTGATTTTGTGGAGCTTTTATTATGCCGCAGATGAACGCTTCCGGTTTTGCCGGTCATAGTTTTATCATATTAGACACATTTGAGTGTGTTGAAAGTTATGTTATAATGCTACTCTGTGCTTTCGCTCAGCGGCTACTATGAGACACTTGTTGCACACTGCAGTAGATCGATATTAGGCATGGTAAAATATGGTACTCACGGTAAATCAAGAAAATGAGATTTAAACAATAAGACTAACTGTGTTGCGCTGTATAACAATGATTAGTTTTCTGTCGATGAATGTATCCAAACAGTTGCTCACCTGTCTAATAAAACATATAATAAATTAAAGGGTCTTTGGTGTTTCCATGCTTTCTACAAAATAAAACGGAAATCGAGGGTAGCGCGGGTATGATGTAATTGATAGGCGACGCACGGACGCGATTCGTGTCCCGGATAAAATTGCTTATTTCTCTGGATTTAAACATTCTTGGAAAAAATTCGGATAATGTAAGTACACAAGTCAACAAAATACAAAACATTGTTCTAGTGGTTTTTGGATATTTTAATCCAAAAATCGTACATATTGTGCCTTTAAAGGTGAAATGTGCATCTAGTGACAACCGACAGAACCACCACTCCACGTTGACCATTGGTCAGTCAAACAAATATACCCCCAATTCACATGATAGGTTAAGCCAAATTTGCTGTGCTCAATGTTTGTTAGTGCCACATTTTGAGGATCACCTTACGAATAGCTTAGAGATGTCTCTGCACTTTAGACTGGGATAAGGATCCAAAAAAAACCAAAACATTTCACCTTTAAGAATTTGTTTGAGCCAGGCTGTCTTGTTGTAAATGATCTATGAATGAAAAGCCCCACATTCCCAAAATATATGATACAATCAATTCAGCGATGGATTTGGCAGAAAGTAATAATGAATTTCATCTGGATGCCCTCTCACTGAATTCATCTTAAAAGACTCCAGAAATAAAACCAGTACAGATGCATCACAAACGGAGTTCAAACAACCGCATCTCAATCTGTCATGGCACTTTCCACTAAAATCTGTTTTCCTGCGATTCCCAATCAATTTTCCCCACGTGGAAAAGTGCCTGCTGTGTGTTGTTTCAGGGTCTGTCTCCTTTTCCGTGTGTCTTGGAGTGAGCCAGAAGACAATTCCACTGTAATAAAACATGGAAATTCAAAGAGGTATGTGGAATTTTCACTTAAAGGGATAGTTCACCTAAAAATTTAATTATGTCTTCATTTATTCAACCTATGTAATTTCAAACCTGTATGACTTTTTTCTTCTGCAAAAAAACACACACACACACACACACACACACTTATGTCTGGTTCGCCATCTTTGTGGGGACTCTCCATAGACATAATGGTTTTTATACTGCACAAACTATATATTCTCTCCCCTTACACTAACCCTAGCCCTAAACCTATATCACACAAAACTTTTTGCAGTTTTACATTTTCCAAAAAAAAAAAAAAATTCATTCTATGATTTATAAGCTTGTTTCCTCATGGGGACCTCAATTCTGTGTTCAGGTTGAAGCCATGTGTACACACACAGACAGACAGACAGACAGACAGACAGAAGTAGATATTTTGGAAAAAATGCACAATGAAAAGTCAGTGAGGTCTGAATCCCCATTGTTCTAAATATATTATTTTGTGTTCCACAGAAGAAAGAAAGTGATTTGGAATTACATGCGGATGACTACTGCAAAAATATATTTTCTTCCTTAGAATTTTTGTCTTGTTTTCCAGTATAAATATTTAAGTATTACTAATTCAAGATACATCACATTGACAATAAAATGGTTGTCTTGTTTTCTGAAAAATGTTTCAAAATTGATTAAAACAAGAACAAACAAATCTGACAATGGGGTAAGAAAAAATAAACTAGTTTCTTCATTGAATTAAGTTTGTTCTTCTGGCCCCAATGGCAGATATATTTTCTTAAAATCTCTTAATTTTGATACATTTTCAGAAAAAAGACTTAATATCTTGAGTCATATTTATATACTGGAAAACGAGAAAAAATTCTATTGAAGAAAATATATATTTTTTTTTTGCAGTAGTCATTCCAGATGACTTTCTTTTTCTGCAGAAACACAAAAGATATTTAGAACACTGGAGTTCCATTTTTCGAAAATATGTTCTTTTTCTGGTGTGTGTGTGGTTCAGATATACCCTACGTTATGGGGACAAAATGTCCCACAAAGATGGCATCCTTGTTGGTACATTTTTGGTCCCCATCAGAGAAAACAGCTTATAAATCATACTAAGTGATGTTTTTTGAAAATCTAAAATAGTTTTCTGTGATGGGGTAGGTTTAGGGTTAGTTAGGGATAGAATGTACAGTATAAAAAAATCATTATGTCTATGGAAAGTCCCCATAAAACATGGAAACCGAACGTGTGCATGTGTGTGTCTTTGTAAATGATCGCAGAATTTTTTTAGGTGAACTCCCTTTAAGTGAAAATTCCACATACCCATTTGAATTTCCATGTTTTATTAGAGTGGAATTGGAATCCACTTGAGTGAGTAAATGATGACAGAATTTCCATTTTGGGTGAGCTATCCCTTTAATACAAGACAAAATAATAATGTCATCAGTGCAACAGAATGAGCTTTTGGGACAGTTTCTCTGACCTGGACCACGATCCAGAGGGTCATCCTCCAGAGTGATGTCCAAATTTAGTCCGATGACAGGGGGTCAGATGGTGGGGGTCCACTATCTACACTCATACTCATAAATATACACATACCAAAGAAAGACAGGAAGCAGGCAAAAGTTGGACAGGAAGAAGGGAGTGTTGGCTATCACACTGTGCAGAACAGGGGCTCCCTGTATTGTTTCCTGCTTTTTCTGGCCAAAGTGACTCCAGTCTCATTCGTTCTACAGGAATGCAATCCAGATTCCTGTGAGCTCCTCACCATCCGCCTATATTCAGATGAGAACTCGATTTGCACCTCCTGGATGTGCTTGATAGAGACATTCAGCAGCTCCAGTAATCTCCCATAATTCCATGTATTACTTAACAGCTGCCTGTCACTGTGGTTTTTTTTTTGGCTTGGCATTTGTTTGTTTGTTTCTTTTTTTAAAGTCCCCATTGATGATATCTGTGTCACATTCGGCATCGGACGTGAGCACAGGCCTGGTCTTGGTCAGTCTGATCACTGCTTGTTTGAACAGGCCCTTAGTTTTTGTTTGGACAGACAAGGGAGGAATTTTGTGGCCATTACACATGTGTCGTTTTAGCTTATTTATAGATTTCAGAAGCTTTGTCATGACAGTTGTCGAGAAGTAAGTGACCTGGCCAATGTAAGTTATGTTGCCAATTAAACAGTTTGGGGATCAGCTGTGCTCATTTATTTGCAATTTAGCTTCGCAAAGTACTTCAAGTTCATTTACTCTTTAACGATTTATAGCTTCACATGCACTATCTATTACTGATGCTTACATTTTTACAAACCTCTAATCCAAAGTATTAAACTTCAGTATGTAACTCATCCCGCAACATTTGTGCTACTAACATGAAAGAACATCAAATCGTGCTGCTTTTTGTCGAATTGTGGATTTACTTTTTTTCTGGTAGACAATAAAAAGTGCAAAAAAACATCCTATAGACTTACATTTAGAAGAAACCTAAGCCATAGAGACCAGAATAACAGTTATTCTTACAGGCCAGTAAGGAACCCACCTAGCAACCATCCAGGACACCCTAGCATCACCATAGCAATGCCCTAGCAACCACCCACTCTACTTACATATGTAAATCACTTTATCATGCAGTCACAGTTCTACGCTGCACCAGATCGCTAACATAATGTCATTTTGAATTATGAACACCGAACAGATGCATAACAGCTTAACAGCAGCGTCACCGCATGCAAACCGCAGTCACAGCCACAGGTTTCTCCGCCTTTCACTATACTTCCTTACTGGAGTCAGGGGAAGCTCAACGCTTCTCTTCAACTAGACGTGAAAAACATCCACAAAAAGCTAGAAACATGTCCAGAGTGCAGATGCTATATTAATTGAGTTCATACTTTTTGGCATTTAACAATATGAGAGAATTTGCTACCATATAGGGCTGAGTGATGTATCAAATGCATATAATATTAGCCTATAACAATATATTTGCAATCTGGTGAATTTTTTAAACTGTCCATTTCAATGAATCATATTTTTCACTTCCTGCATAAAACTTTTTTAATTTAATGTCTGTTTGGTTAAATGATAGATCAGCCTTTCCTATACATATTTCTGTCATGACAACTCTCTGAGAGATTGACATGGTAATGGATATGGCAATGTTAATGTATTTGGTTTTGGCGGAATAGATCTACGCTGCTGCTGCTGCCGAGCAAGTACCGAGACTTGCTACTGCCAATACATTCACAGACATTTCTGTGAGCATGTAAGACATGCTGTTGCACATATAACATACAAGAAATAACCCTGTAACAGATCTATGGTGGAGCTGGGGAAGGTGGAGGCTTTCTGAAAGTGCACTACAGACTGCTAACGGCAAACATAAAAAACAACAAAAAAGCTCATTGTCCGCTGATGCAGCAGCAACCAATCAGCTGCACTATGTAGATAGCAATGTGATCGCTATGAGTTAAAGGCACAATATGTAAGATCTTTGGATTAAAATCCAAAAACCACTAGAAAAATTTTATATTTTTTCCAAGAATGTTTAAATCCAGAGAAATAAGCAATTTTAACCAGGACATGGACCGTGTCCGTGCATCACCTATCAATGACATACCCGCGTTACCCTTGATTTCCGGTTATGTTTTATTAGACAGGTGAGCAACTGTTTGGATACATTCATCGACAGAAAACGAATCATTGTTATACAGCGCAACATGGTTAGTCTTATTGTTTAAATCTCGTTTTCTTGATTTACCGCGAGTACCATGTTTTACCATGCATAATATCGATCTAGCTTCCTGCAGTGGGCAAGTGTCTCATAGTAGTCGCAGAGCGAACGCACAGAGTAGCATTATAACATAACTTTCAACACATTCAAATGTATCTAATATGATAAAACAGCGCTGCGTTACCCCACATACGCATGACCGGAAGAAGCAGAAGCGTTCGTCTGCGGCATAATAAAAGCTCCACTGCTCTTGAGCCGTGTGTCGCGCTTGTCTCTCATTAGCAAAGGCTCCAGCGGCCTCGTTCCGCTCCAACGGCTTTCAGCCTCACCCTGCTTCACACTACAGTAACGTTAATACATCTTTAATACATTAGCTCATCCATGAATATGACTTCTGCCCGAGTCCTGTCGGATTATTTTTCACCGGCTGTTGAGGTGAAGACAACAACATCCATGATTCCGCAAAATCAAGGCATCATCAAGCTACGCCTTTGTTTTGAATAAGCGACCTCTAGCGGCGGAAATTACACAGTGTGCCTTTAAGGACCTATCAGCCTGCGCCATCTTGAGTTTCATGACAGAATTTTGAATATATACTCTGAAGTGCTTAACCCTTAAATGCATACCTGTGGTCTTTAGTGACCCGGGACCTTATTCACTACCCTCCTCCTCATTCATTTTTTTAAAGTTAGACATCAACTTTCTTAGTATTCCTCAATCATTTCATTATAAACAATATAACAAGAAAGAAACAGTAAAATTATAAAAGAATGCCTGTTTTTCCATTCAAAAATTGTATAGGGTCGCTAACAACGCAAGGTGTGCAACAGTGACTACGTTTACATGTGCACCAATAATGCGATTATTTCTCGTAATCAGAGTAAGGTCTAGCCTAGAAATCTAGACGCACCCTAGCGGCAGCAAATGTAATTTGCGAGCTTGAAAAACCAAACTCTAGTCAGGCCAATCACATCGTGTATAGAGTCAGTGGGCGGGCTTAACATAATGACGGCAGAGTTGCGACGGTTCCGCGTGCTACTTGAAAACAAAGAAGTTGGCGAACAGCGGTCTTTCGAATCAGCTTTGGCCGTGACTCTGGAAGACTTGGAGTTAAGCTTTTCTTTGAGAAAAGAACAAAGAACGGCACTGAAGTCATTCTTAAAAAAGGAAGATGTGTTCGGATTTTTGCCGACCGGATACGGCAGAAATTTAATCTATCAACTAGCTCTGCTTCACCTTCTTCATTGCTCTGGTTGGTTGTAGCGCTATCCTATTGCATGCAGAGGGAATCTGAAAGACAACCGTTTATCCCACCCCTCGGATTGAGCCCTGCCAATGGTGTGTTCCCAGACCCAACATCTTGATGTGGGTCTGGCTTGTCAGGCTAAGTAAGGTCTTAATCGCAGTAAGATGTTTACATGACACGAGCAGAACTCCTCACTCCAGTTTACATGCAATTTTCATTGTTCTGATTATTCGCTAATAAGTATGGTTATACCACACTCAGTTAGGCATACAGTATGCATGTTACTGGCCATTGTTTTAATCTACTCGCATCAAATTCAAAATACACTTTTATGGACGTACTGGATATTATTCGAAGCTGTGATGAACATCGCAATGCTGGGTTTGCCTATGCTCCCGTCGCATTCTTCACGCCATCTGGATCAAGACACGGAGCAGAGACTGCGCAGCGAGTTGTGTTAACAGAGTTTAGCGATTTGGAGAAGAGAAAACTTCAGAATAATGTCACAGAGTTCATTCATGAAGTTGTGTGAACAACACATGGCATCCATTTACGTCCGAGCTCATGCGCACTTTGGTCAGAGCGGTAAAAATGCGATTAAGGTGTTTACATGCCTGTTTATTGCGATTAAAATCGGTGTACGCCACCTAGGTTAATGCGAATATGAGCTTAATCCCATTATAATCACATTATGAGTGTAAGTATATTTTTTCTGCACAATAATAATTAAATCTGTGATGACTGAATAAGTGCAATTCACCTTTATTCCACAAGGTGGCAATGTCTGATACACAATGATAAAGTGACGTTTCACTAATAGTTACCGCAGGCAGAAAACAAAAGAATAGGAAGTATCATCAGCAAAACTTGAAATGGCTCGGTGATTTACTGCAGAGCGAATACTGAACGCAATCAAATATTAGTGTCACCGTCACTTGATGGTGGATCTGGTTAAGAAGCTGTCAGCGATCAAAATATTGATTTTGAAGATGTTAAAAATGATAGTTTTGGGAATATGTTTGAGATTGGGGCGGCAGTGGCTCAGTGGTTCATGTGGGTTGTCTACAAACTGGAAGGTTGGTGGTTCTATCCCTGGTTCCACCTGACCAAGTGTCGAGGTGTCCATGAGCAAGACACCTAACCCCAGCTGCTCCCGACGAGCTGGATGGCGCCTTGCATGGCTGACACCGCCGTCGGTGAATGAATGGGTGAATGTGAGGCAATATGTAAAGCGTTTTGGTGGCCATGGGTCTGTTGAAAGCGCTATATAAATGCAGTCCATTTACCATTGCGAATATGAGCCAGATGCTGAATGTACTGGGAAATTATCTCTGACGAGGACAGTGATGATGGTATAAAACATCTGCTCAAACTGAACCAAAAGGTAACAAAATGCGCTTTATTTTATTCTTCTGTAATTGTTACTATAATATCAGGAGAGTTTTATATTATCGCGACAGGTAGAGAGCCATCCGTGTTAAATATAGTTCTGGGACTCTAAAGACCCGAATATGTAATAATGATTGGCGAAACATTCATGCATTTAAGGGTTAAAAGGCAGTTTTTTTCACATTGAACAAAAGTGCCATTTATAATGTTATAAAATATTTACATTTCAAAAAATGCTGTTCTTTTGAACCTTCTATTCATCATAAAATCATGGGGAAAATGTATCACGGTTTCCACGCAAATAAGCAGCACAACTGTTTTTTAACATTGATAATAATAAGAAATGAGCAGCAAATCAGAATATGAAAATGATTTCTGAAGGATCATGTGACACTGAAGACTTGAGTAATGATGCTGAAAATTCAGCTGTCGTCATCATCACAGGAATAAATAAAACTTTAAAATATATTGAAATAAAAAAAAATATTTAAAAATAAAAGCAGCCTTGGTAAGCATAAGAGACTTCTTTCAAAAACATTTTTAAAAAATCGTATCGATCCCAAACATTTGAAAGGTAGAGCGTATATACAATATCCTTATATTTAGATACAATTATTTTAGCTATATCAGCCCCATTTATTGCTTATATGCATGAACATAGCTCTTAAGCATTCCATGTGGAAGTCATCCTCCTTCCCAGTGGAATGCTAGTAACATTGTGGCAGTTTGTGTAAACCATCCCCCCGCTTGCCCCCATGGACTGAAAAATAACAAAGTCACGAAAGGTCAAGTGCCTCTGACCATTTACCCACCACCCCTGAGCCTCATGATGTCTGAACGGTGCCCAAGCCATGGCCCACGGCCACAGAGACGGTCTGTTTGTGCTCTTGTGAGGCTGCTGAGTGAAGGAACATTTACATGTTCTTTTCTGTGTTCTCACAGGCGTGGCTGTGGAAGGAGGAGGCAGAACATACACGCTATGAGGCAATCCCTTCTCAAAACCCCTGGGACCCTGAAAGAAAGAGAAGAGAAGGAAGAAAAAGATGATTAGCCTTCTCGATGGTAATTTAAAACAGGTGTCTGAAAGTAGTTGTGTGCGCCTTTGTGTGGTGCGAATGTACATGAATGCTGTATGTTTTAGTGTTTCATGTTATGTAAACCAAAATGACAAATTCCACAAACAGGAAATGACAGAAAGCAGGAAATATTACAAACAGGAATTGAGGGCACTTGTAAGTTTTATCTCCCCAACAAGTTCTTTATGTAAGGCTGGTGTTTCATAGTGGCTAAAGGGCTGCTGAATAGAAGGTTGCTGGTTCAAGCCCCATGAGGAATGAGTCATGAACTATTCTACCCCTGATTAAGATGCGTAACCTCAGGTTGCTCCAGGATGAAGGAGAAAACAATCTTTTTGCTCAGATATTGCTTTTTCAACAAATAAAAATAGACAAAAATGAGGTTAACTCTTTCCCCGCCATTTTTTTTTTTTTTTTAAAGTTGCCAGTCAGCGCCAGCATTTTTGATTCTTTTCACAAAAGTTTCATGGCCCCCAAAATATTTTGTTGCATGAATATCTGAACATACACCATATCCACAGAAAGAACAGAGCCTCTGCTTTTTTTAACACTCAAATGTGGGTGTTTCATAAAAAAGCTACATTTGGAAAAAAGCTGAGAAAATCACATTTTAGTCAAAGACTATATCTGGATCGGACTCAGAACGATGATCAAAACAGATCAAGTAGATCTAGTCCATGAACAACCCCAAAGCTTCACAGTCCTATAGCTCGACCTGGGTCGACATTTCATTCGGTAACGTTAGGCAGTTTGGATTTATATGCTGTTTAATGTTTGATAATCGCGTTATTTTACATGTGCATACTTTCTGGTTCTTCTTTGCTTGTTTTTGGATCTGGGGATTCTGTACTATTTCAGAAGATGCGTATTAGCGCCCCTATCGTATAACAGTGAAAACATGGATTGCCAGGAAATTCAGTAAATGGCGGGGAAAAAGTTAAGTATAGAGCTATGAAATTAACGTGGCTATATTTTATAGATAGATAATTTTATGTTGGATGAATTTAAAAAATGTCTCCATTTGCACTCCATTTAATCTCATTTATAGCGGTCTTCAAAAAACAATTAGGATATTTGATTTGCATTTTGTCTTTTACTACGGGGATTGTAATGAGTGCTTTTGATGAATGCATGTCCTAAATGGCTACTTGCGTACTAAACGGCCCTCAAAATCACACACTTTTTGATTTTTTTATTTGTCTGTCTGCTTAAGAATAAAAAAAATCATCCACTCTGAAGTAGAAAACAGATGAGTTATGGTCACGATAAGTGCCTGGAGCATCTTGCGTTACAAAACCACAGCTGCAGGAATTAATTTACAGATTTGTTCTTTTCATTTAGTGCATTGACGCTACATTCAAGAGACGCTTTGGCCATTTGTAACTGGAGTGCCTTGTACTGTTCTTTGAACAGCTCAGGTTACGTGTGGTTCCATATGTGGAGCCTTGGCCATGCCGTCGGACTCTCCTCACACTGTGGTGCTAGCGGTCCCACTCCACCCACTGCTGCTGGCCAGAAACTGGACAGCCCAGGTGGATGTTGTGTGCTTGAGCCTATCGATCATTTCACTTCCAAACTCCCCACACCTCAAAAAGGGAGGGAAATGAAAAAAATCAGGCTTGTGGGAGGGGGACACATGTTCTCCGCTCTCTCCCCCATCTGGCCGAAATGTTTGACAAGTAATTTTGCGAGCAGTCCCCAAGAACACACAAAGCTGCTCACACTGCACTGTTTCCAGATGTTCTCTGCGCGGCGCCAACACACAGATACATGTGAACGATTCCCGCCCAGTCACACAGAGGAGAAATTAAAGTTGGTCTAGGGGAAATGGGATTGTGTGAGGGTGTGCGCGTTTAAATGCATGTGCATGTTGGCGTGTTCAGCTTCCCTTCCGTTCTTTCCTTCCATATGTTTGTGTTGGTATTTTTGGGTGATTGAGGGTTAAAGATGACTCACTGTATTACTCATTGGTCCAGGGACACACAAATTCAGCGTACACGACGCCATGTGCTTTCACAAGCTGATCAGCGGTGAACACAGCATAGTCTGCAGAGATGAGAGAAGAAAGGACACTGTGGTTCATTTATCATAGTTAAATACCAAAATGGAAATGTGGAATGCAAATCAGACAAACAAAATTAATTTAATAAGGTTTTTTTTTTTTAACCTTTTCAGACCCAGGGACCTCCCATACAAACTCTCAGGCAGCCTAGATTTTTTTTAGTAATAATATAGTTTATATTATTATAAACTATAACAAACATTAACAACTATGGAAGTCTGTTTCCACCTCATCGTAAAAAAAAAAAAACGTGATTTTGAGATTAAAATAAGAAATAGTAACATTCTGAGATATAAAGCTGCAATTGTAAGATATAAACTCAAAATGAATGTGGCAGAATGCAACTTATGTGATCATGTACAATAACAAAAAAGAAAATATGGACTATATATATATTTTTAAAGGAAATCTTGTTTTATAGATCTGTCTATGAACCCTCTGTGGACCAACACATGAAAATGTTTGAAATTACATGATTAATCAGTCAATCAATCAATCAAATTAGATTAATTTCTCTGAATCTATTTGGAGGTTTAGTTGGTGGCAGCCTTTGTAGTTTTCTGAATTTTCCAGTTGCTAAGAGACTTTTACAAAGTAATAAATATAAATCTACAAAAAAAATAAATAAATAAATATACAGCTACATATACAAGTTTCAACTCTTTTTATACTATCAAATGCACATTGATATACTATCAAAAAAACATGAAGGAGGTGGCCTTGCCTGCAAGAAGAGTAGGATGACGGTTGAGAGAGAGAGAGAGAGAGATGTGGGGGGAGTGTAGAGGGGCCATATAAAACCCCTGGAGCACAAGCCATGCTTTATCTTGTGACCCGCTCATTTCTGTCTCAGGCACAGGAAACCCCTAAACTCTTTCAGCCCTGCCCCAGCGCCTGCATACACACTCTCACACACCTCAGCGTGCTCAGAGTCCAGAATGGCTGTACGAAGAATGAATGAACTCTGGAAAACCATGGCTCTGGCTTTAATGTTCGGCTTTCTTTTGCTTCACAGTAAGTTTATTTGAAGTCTTTTGCAAGCTTAAGTTAAATTCTGTGTATAACTTGCAGCGTTATATCATTGTTTAATTGTTTACATCCCTTTTGTTCTTATTTTATAGTTTGTATCATTTTATTTTTGTACAGATTTATAGGAGCATCTTTTTTCCTTATAATTTGTCAGGATTCATCATATTTTAAGCTGTATAAAAGCATCACTGATTTTGAGCTCTAATATTTGGCTTTTGCTCAGTTTTATTAAAAAAATAGTCTCACCTTGATTGATGTGACAGCCGGCAGTTTTTAGTGTTTACTCAGAGGAGGCAAAGTAAAAAAGCTAGTGAGAAACTACAACAAAGGGCTCTGGCTTGGAGTGGAAACATGCCGTTGATCGTAATTGCGCGCTACATCCTGCTTTCTGTCTGGGTGGAGCTGGCCGAAACATGGGCGTATGTGTGTTTTAGGGACTGAAGAGTTTGGAAAAGCATGGAAACTGTCTGAGGAGTCTGTTAAACATCTTTATCCTGATTTCTGTGACTGCATGTGATGAAATTGTCCTTTTGAAAAGACGACGTACAAGTGGATTTATAGTAGACTGAAATGTGGGCGACAGTGTTTGGTTCATGTTCTCCTGAAAATAGATGGATGTTTACATTATCAGCCACAGGGATGAAGACAGTTGTATGTAAACGGTACTCTCTTTCCAGGGAGGTTCCAGGGAGTTCCGTTATTTCAAAAAGGAGTAAAAAGAACTGGTTTGTAAGTAACGCCCATGTGGGCAGGGCAGAGCTATACGCCCCATTCCCTTTTCCCAAGAGGTGAGAGTAATGCCATTGAGTAGGTTTAACGGTGGGAAGTCTGGTTTAAACACGGTGTAACTTCTCAAAAGCGTGGTGGTTGAATTAGACTTTTATCAGGAAAAATGTCTGTTAAAATGTAAAAGAATGATTTGTAAAATGTAAAAACTATGATTTTATATAAGAAAAAGTTAGTTGAAGTACAAAAATGCACTTTCATAGCAAACAAACACTCACACAGCTCATGATCAGTTTTCAAGCTAAATAAAAGAAGTTGAATTAGGCAGCCTGCTACCCTTGTTAGAGAAGAGAAACCTGCGTAGTTTGCCAACGCTAGTGGGTAATATGAAATCTGAGGTTAACGTGCCCTATATTCCTATAGTTCTCCTCAAATGTCCGGCTCAGTGGTTTTAATAAAGAGTAATGTGAAACTGTAACCCAGCTGAATTCATTAGGCTGTAACAGCCATGCTACCGTTAAGACTTGGGAGGTTGCAAGAAGACATTGTTAAAATGACGCCTCTTCCCCTCCCCACCAAGAGACCGCAAAGCACCATACGTTTCCATTCCCACCAGTCTGTTAAATGCTTGGCACTTCAGTGCAACTGGCACTCCTGTGAGACTTTGCCAATGGATGGTCAGAACATAGCAGCACTTTTCAGCCATCCACGGAAATATGTGTGCATCAAGAGGGAGCAGGTCCTAATGTTGTAGATGTTGGTACGCCATTAAAGTTCAGAAATTGCATTAAAGTTCATCATATCCAACTTAAATGCTTGTTATAGCAATTCAAACTGATCTGTGCAGACATTAAACATAATTAAACTCTTTGTAAATCTTAAGTTAGCATTAACATAGATCATAAAATATAACTTTAGGTCCTCTAGGACAGGTTCTTGTTAACTGACTGCAAATGCTTTGATGCAGATTTAACTAAGACTTTTATAAAGATTTATTTGTTTTTTTTTTTTGTTTTTTTTTTGCCATACCTGCATCTATTGCAATTTTTATGGCAAAATCAATGAATTTTAAAAGAAATAAACAGTGGTAACATGCATTAGTAATGAAAATCAACAGCTGACTCTTATTAAAACATCACTCTGGTAACTGAAATGTCACTTTTGTACTGTATTCTCTGGTGCCATATTCAGCTCATTTCACTCAAAGCTAAATTTTTAATGTTAAAATTAAGAAAATTCTGTCATCATTCACTCACCGTCATTACATTTGAAACCTGTATGTTTTGTCTTTCATTTCTTTGTAAACTGAAATTTAAGTCGTTAATCACTAATAATCTTCCACTGTAGTTTTTAAATTTCATTCGTACTCAAACATTGCTTACTTGTTTTTTATATTGTTGTGCACTGGACACAGGCTCAACATTTATTTTGGCAGACGCTTTTATCCTAAACAAAATGCAGTGGTTAAAAAATAATAATAAAGAAATTATATTAGGCTATAGAATAAAACATCGAGGTTGAACCCACTTCAATGTCTGCCATTAAAACACAATATCGGAAGGACATTGACAGAATCCTGAGGAGTGACAAATTTTGGTTGTAAAAGCAATCTTTTGTTCATATACTGTGTTGGCAGAATTTATTTTTGTAGCTTAAGCACCGGAGCATGGCACTACCAATGCCAAGGTCATGGGTTTGATTCCCAGAGAATGCATGAACTGATAAAACTGAAACCTAAAACGCATGTAAATGTAAATTCACCAAAAGAGAAAGACTAGTCTGAAAAACCTTTAATTTATGATAACCGAATCAGCGGTTTCAGCATGTGGACAGTCAACCACACGCTACAGTTGCTGCAGAATTAAATTAACCAAAGCTAAGTGGCTAAAAAGGGTCAAATTACATGGTATTTGAATAAGACCTCAGAGGAAAGACTCAGAAGATAGAACTACTACATTCCAAGCTGACCTCCCATTGCAAGTATTGCTCTTTTAGAGGTGTAACCTTCCTCCTCTGAAGGATGGAAAAGGGCAAGAAGGAATGATTCGCTATGACAGCCTGTTGGCAAATGTGTTTAGCTGAGCTCATATTCACCCCATAGTTACGTTAGCCACCCAAACGACATGCTAAATTTCAGTTACCACCTCTTCCCATATTGTGAGTTGAGCAATTATACACCCTGGTAGCTATGTGGCATTTCAGTGGACAGGTGCCAAGATGACGGTTGGTGCCGCCCAAGCATCATGAAATATTATTGAATCTGGCTGCGTTTTGAGCTCAACGGCGAGTGAGAAAACACCTTCACGCGTCTTTAGCTCCCTGGCAGACCTAGCGTCCCTGAAGCAGGTCTTTTCCCAGTCCTAATACTGCTACTGTGGTGTATTACAGTTATATATCTGGATAAAATCCAAGGCCTAGATCAACTGTACCAACAAAAGCCATTTCATCCACCCTGATCTGAACCAACACATGGGAACTCCCAAACTACACAATGCAGGATGTTTAAAGGCACTATAATAACACACATTTTATTGCATTGGCCAGTATAAGCAACGCTATTTAGTGGACAGCAGATGCATATTTGGTTTTAGTCACACAAAGACACAGTCAAGGCAAAAAGGAAAAGGAAGTTCATGCATGCCTGTGCATCACGCATGATAAAAACAAATTGGATGGCAGAGGTCACTACAGGGCAAGGAGATAACTGATAAGCTCATATCTCCATACCTTAGTTCTGGAATATTGTCCTTGGCCGACAATGCACTGTTCGGCCAACAAAAACTTGCAGCTGCCAGTTTCTCATGGCCTTTAGTTATTGCCTGGCATTCCTGCAGTCCCAGGCCACTTCGGTGAGGTTAACGTCATATACCCAGGGGTGGGAAGCCTATACACAAATGCTGTAGGATATCTTACATCACCCAGATTTGGGTGTGCTCGGTCTCACTAGGCTTATCAGCGACGCAAATTGATTGAAACTGAAGAGGTGAAAAAATAAGCAGTTCATTCTCTGATTATGTGAAAAGATCATCTGAGAAAACGGTAATTACAGCAAGTTGCATGTTTAGAGATTTATGTCCATCAGCCCACTTATAATTAAGAAAAAGATACAAAACAACCATTACGTATCATATTATGAACTAATGCGAACTATCAACTAACAGTCATGTTTAATAAGCTGAACATCATCTTAATTGAAAAAAACAAGACAATATGGATTCATATCAGGGTTTGTTGTTGTTCTTGTGATTCTGTTATTCTGTAGTTCCCCTGGCACTCCAATGCAGTTTTACAGTTATTGCTCTCACAGCTGGCATGCAGCTTCCAACAACTCTCACTCTGACACAGCGCTCTGGTAATATGAGCATCCAAAAACCAGAGTCCAAACATTAGTGTGTAATTAGCCTGTGGTTCAACAAAATCTGTAACAAGCAGAAACTCCAAGACACTTGGACCAGTCTGCTGGTTGGATCATCATATTAGTCAAATAGCAATTTATAAAGTGATGGCAAAGTTTCAGCTTCATGGAAACTCTAGCTGTAACCTTCAGGATAAAATCTGTTCACTTTGACGAGAAACTTGTGCAACATTCTGTACCTAGTCATATATTTGTGCTTTTTCCATTATGGTTAAAAAAAACTTTTCATTTTCATATATTTTCATACATTTAAAAAAAAAAAAAAAAAAAATGTGTGTGTGTATATATATATTGCCAAAAGGATTGGGACACCCCTCCAAATCATTGAATTCAAGTGTTCCAATCACTTCCATGGCCACAGGTGTATAAAATCAAGCACCTAGGCATGCAGACTGCTTCTACAAACATTTGTGAAAGAACGGGTCGCTCTCAGGAGCTCAGTGAATTCAAGCGCGGTACCGTGATAGGTTGCCACCTGTGCAATAAATCCATTCGTGAAATTTCCTCACTACTAAATATTCCACAGTCAACTGTTAGTGATATTATAACAAAGTGGAAGCAATTGAGAACAACAGCAACTCAGTCACGAAGTGGTAGGCCATGTAAAATCACAGAGCGGGGTCAGCGCATGCTGAGGCGCACAGTGTGCAGAAGTCATCAACTTTCTGCAGAGTCAATAGCTACAGACCTCCAAACTTCGTGGGGCCTTCAGATTAGAACAAGATTAGATCAAGAACAGTGCATAGAGAGCTTCATGGAATGGGTTTCCATGGCAGAGCAGCTGCATCCAAGCCTTACATCACCAAGTGCAATGCAAAGCATCAGATGCAGTGGTGTAAAGCACGCCGCCACTGGACTCTAAAGCAGTGGAGACATGTTCTCTGGAGTGACCAATCACGCTTCGCTATCTGGCAATCCGATGGACGAGTCTGGGTTTGGCAGTTGCCAGGAGAACGGTAATTGCCTGACTGCATTGTGCCAAGTGTAAAGTTTGGTGGAGGGGGGAATATGGTGTGGGGTTGTTTTTCAGGGGTTGGGCTTGGCCCCTTAGTTCCAGTGAAAGGAACTCTTAATGCTTCAGCTCTTCAACTCTTAATCCCAACTTTGTGGGAACAGTTTGGGGATGGCCCCTTCCTGTTCCAACATGACTGCGCACCAGTGCACAAAGCAAGGTCCATAAAGACATGGATGAGCGAGTTTGATGTGGAGGAACTTGACTGCCCTGACCTCAACCCAACAGAAAACCATTGGGATGAATTAGAGCGGGGACTGCGAGCCAGGCCTTCTCGTCCAACATCAGTGCCTGACCTCACAAATGCGCTTCTAGAAGAATGGTCAAAAATTCCCATAAACACACTCCTAAACCTTGTGGAAAGCCTTCCCAGAAGAATTGAAGCTGTTATAGCTGCAAAGGGTGGGCCAACTCATATTAAACCCTACGGATTAAGAATGGAATGTCATTACAGTTCATGTGCATGTAAAGGCAGGCGTCCCAAAACTTTTGGCAATATAGTGTACAGTGGGGAGAACAAGTATTTGATACACTGCCGATTTTGCAGGTTTTCCTACTTACAAAGCATGTAGAGGTCTGTAATTTTTATCATAGGTACACTTCAACTGTGAGAGACGGAATCTAAAACAAAAATCCAGAAAATCACATTGTATGATTTTTAAAATAATTAATTTGCATGACATAAGTATTTGATCACCTACCAACCAGTAAGAATTCCGGCTCTCACAGACCTGTTAGTTTTTCTTTAAGAAGCCCTCCTGTTCTCCACTCATTACCTGTATTAACTGCACCTGTTTGAACTCGTTACCTGTATAAAAGACACCTGTCCACACACTCAATCAAACAGACTCCAACCTCTCCACAATGGCCAAGACCAGAGAGCTGTGTAAGGACATCAGGGATAAAACTGTAGACCTGCACAAGGCTGGGATGGGCTACAGGACAATAGGCAAGCAGCTTGGTGAGAAGGCAACAACTGTTGAGGCAATTATTAGAAAATGGAAGAAGTTCAAGCTGACGGTCAATCTCTCTCGGTCTGGGGCACCATGCAAGATCTCACCTCGTGGGGCATCAATGATCATGAGGAAGGTGAGGGATCAGCCCAGAACTACACGGCAGGACCTGGTCAATGACCTGAAGAGAGCTGGGACCACAGTCTCAAAGAAAACCATTAGTAACACACTACGCTGTCATGGATTAAAATCCTGCAGCGCACGCAAGGTCCCCCTGCACAAGCCAGCGCATGTCCAGGCCCGTCTGAAGTTTGCCAATGACCATCTGGATGATCCAGAGGAGGAATGGGAGAAGGTCATGTGGTCTGATGAGACAAAAATAGAGCTTTTTGGTCTAAACTCCACTCGCCGTGTTTGGAGGAAGAAGGATGAGTACAACCCCAAGAACACCATCCCAACCGTGAAGCATGGAGGTGGAAACATCATTCTTTGGGGATGCTTTTCTGCAAAGGGGACAGGGCGACGGCACCGTATTGAGGGGAGGATGAATGGGGCCATGTATCGCGGGATCTTGGCCAACAACCTCCTTCCCTCAGTAAGAGCATTGAAGATGGGTCGTGGCTGGGTCTTCCAGCATGACAACGACCTGAAACACACAGCCAGGGCAACTAAGAAGTGGCTCCGTAAGAAGCATCTCAAGGTCCTGGAGTGGCCTAGCCAGTCTCCAGACCTGAACCCAATAGAAAATCTTTGGAGGGAGCTGAAAGTCCGTATTGCCCAGCGACAGCCCCGAAACCTGAAGGATCTGGAGAAGGTCTGTATGGAGGAGTGGGTCAAAATCCCTTTCAGGTTTCTGTACCAAATATTAAGTTCTGCTTTTCTGATGTATCAAATACTTATGTCATGCAATAAAATGCAAATTAATTACTTTAAAAATCATACAATGTGATTTTCTGGATTTTTGTTTTAGATTCCGTCACTCACAGTTGAAGAGTACCTATGATAAAAATTACAGACTTCTACATGCTTTGTAAGTGGGCAAACCTGCAAAATCGGCAGTGTATCAAATACTTGTTCTCCCCACTGTATATGCACAGAAACAGAGATATGCTATGCTTAAACAGATAAAATAAATCAAATGAAATATAATAGTATCTAACATAACTAATAGTTATCACAAAATATCTAAGTTATCACAACAACAAACACTGTTTGTGCTTTTGATGCATTAAAAAAAAACGTACCCAATCCATGAACAGTGCCTTTTCATGAATTACTTATTACGTACAAAGATTAAGTTATATCACTTTTGTTTTTTTGTAATACTTGTTAAATGCATGTAACTTTATGGAGAATTTTGCAGTTCTGTGGTGGTTTTTGCCATTTTGCCTGAGGAATAAACAGAGTTAATGTGGCTTGGCTGAGCGTCTTTAACCAGTGGGGTAATTAATGTTCAACAAGCAGCACAACACTGGGGCAATTCTACCTAATGTTCCCTAATTGAAAACATAAGATTTTATCCTTTGCTTGCCATCAAAAGCACGAGGACTTTCTCACAGCAGTCTTTCCTCCTTAACCACAGTGTTACAGAGCCCAGGGGATTTGTTACGGTTAGCCAGAAAGTGAGAGAGGGGGCAAAACCCAACCCCAGTTTTTCTTTTCTGTGATGAAAAGTACAAGAGAGAGAAAGAGAGAGACACTTCAATACCCCCACACTCATCTTTCTGTTGTGGCCTTTTCTCCAAGCATTGTATAAGCTGAGCATGGCAGCGGATCAAACATTTAGATATCCAATTACATTGTCTGAATCCATCTGCATGATGATGTCAAAGAACAAGAGCCTGGATATGGTCCATGGACATCTGCAGCCACGCAATGCTTTTGGTGCTGACAGTGAGCTGCAAAAAGAGGAGGCAGCTGGCAGCAAAATCATGCCTGTTTTGGACAGTAGGGGGTGCTCTTTAAAAAAACAGGGTTTGATGTATTAAAAACACAGAAATCATTAACCAAACCATTAATTAAAGTCTTATATTATCTGTATAGTAGGGATCTAGATGGTTCTTATGGAAATTAACACAGCAAAAACAGTGAATGAGACGTTATTGTAGACGAACAGCAGAGGAAACCATTAGTAGGTGGTCTGTGTATTAAATATACATCTTGAAATGGGTCCAAAGGGGTCAGGAATGGGATCATTACTGTGTGCATGTTTAATGCACTGTCTATAGTTTCTATCTGAGATACCTACATCCTGTCTGGCTTGGGGAACATTCCACACCTGACACTAATTTGATTAATTCCTTCACCCCGTTTTTGTTTTGTCAGAAAACAACTGGGCCGTGGGCTCATTGCTGAGTAAACTCTCAGGATCAGCATGCTTGCAAATGGAAATAGCTCTCCCGTAGTTGGGGTGGATAGAGTGACCACTGGATTTCTAGTGTCCGTTAAAAGAGCCCATGAAGTTCTTTGACCTTTTGAGAAATAATATTTTGAGATCGCACCAACAGTGCATCACAGGGGCTTCCGCTGTAAGATTTTTAAAAAATAAACCAACGAAAAATAATACAAATTAAAAAAAAAAAAGTTAAATGTGAAATGAAAAAGCCAAGTTTGTCAGAACAAACTTTAAATGTTGGCTTGACATATTCTGGTAAGAAAGTTGTATAACTTAAAACCTCTCTCCCAACATAGAAAAAGAAAGAAAGATAGATAGATAGATAGACAGATAGATAGATAGATAGATAGATAGATAGATAGATAGATAGATAGATAGATAGATAGATAGATATTTTCTAAATGTCAATAAAAAAACTATTGCGAAATGACAGCGTTTCCATTAACTGAAGTTATGCGACTTTTTTTCCTCTCGCGATAAGTCATTCCAAAAATCATGGTGACGGATGTTGGTAGGTTTACGTATATCGCAGCCACCGCACTAGCCATTATTGTTATTCGAAGGAAACGTAGGCTTGTTATCCAAACATTAATTGCAAAGAAAGCCCCTTATACTTGGGAGCGGCCACGTATGAGGTGTTTCTGGGAGGTTATAGTACGCGATTCTCCCTCATACCTGCTTCGAGGTCTTGATAAATTGTGGCATTTCTTTGTAGTTTAGAATCCAGTATTCCCGTAATTCTTTTGTCTTTTATGAGTTTAATATACCGCGCCATCTTTAAAGAATGATCATGTGACTTTTATGTATGCCAGGTGATCTGTAAATGCGGGAAAAAAAGTTTCCATTGCAGTTTTGCAAAATATTAGTTTTTCTAATTGCCTAAAAACAAAAAAAAAACAAAAAAAAACATGCGAGCGTAAAAACTGGATGGATGGATGGATGTTAACATATAGCTCAGACCTGCTGAAGAGAGGGGATAGGGCTGCAACTGGCTCTGATCACCAAGAGATGCTCTCAACGGCCTGGGTGGAGAAGCCATGATTCCCAGGCTTCCGTCCAGCTTAGCAGGCTGCAAACGTCAGGGCCTGATGTTTAAGCACAAAGTACACTGGGAGGAGAGCGGTTCTCTTGAGATCTGTGCATCTGGTGATGGACAAAGATGGGCTCCACCCTTCTGGACAACACATTAGGGATTATTAGAGTGAGTCTGTCATCACACTCTTTTCTCTTTTGCTGGGCTGTTTATTTAGGTTTCTCCTGTTTCAGTCAGACCCAGAGATAGGTGAGAGATAGGAGATCTTCAGATGGCCTTCTGTCCCACTAGATAATCACATCACAGATCTGAGTGAGGAAGGGAGAACAAGAGGAGGTCTTTGTTAGGATGCTAGAGACTGTCCCAGAGCTCAACAAGCTTGTGATTTAAGCATTAATTAAAAATCCATTAAAAGGCAGATTGCTTATCGCTGCATTCCCCCTGGGGATTGAGTTGAGGATACAGAGTCAGACCAGAAATCTTCTAGAGTCAGAATGAAAGCAGACATGCCTTTAGATTCCCAGAAATAAATGTTTCTGGGAAAATTACAGTGACATAATTTTTAGTCTTATGAGTAGACCCATTGGACATTTAAAGAGACAATGATCATAACATGACTTAAAATGCTTTGAAAAAAGGTCATTTGGAGTTCTTCTGCTCTATCTCAGCACAACTCCATATAGATAAAAACAAAATCAAGCTCAATTCTTGAAATCTGAAGACTACAACCAAGACAGTTCACCGGAAAATGAAAATTCTGTCATCTGCATAACTGTCCATTTAATGAGGTATTTACTTACCTCATTACTTACTTACTAAATAACCAAAGCATTTCAGGGGCATCTCACATGTTTCCAGGGAATGTGGAAGAAGGAGGCTTTAGCGCTCAGGTTTATGTCAGAGCTGTCAGGACGTGTCTGGCTAAGCTTACTGTTATACGTCCATTCAGGCACAGCTGAAAGCACTGGGGATTTGGGGAGTCTTTGCCTGAGATTGTCTCATTACATCAGATTGTAAAAACAAATTGTGAAATATTAGATATGTCAAGAGGAATATCTCATTTTGGATGAAAATTTGATGGGATGAGTTGTATGCCTTTGTTGTGGTTGAATTATAACATATGACAAACTTCATCAAACTAGACTGTGCATTCCCCGATCTCTAACTTGCATCATACTACCATGGTGATCGCATTAATCAAGATTAGCTCATTTTACCTTTCATCTCTAGCATTACACTTTAGACTATGTGCGTAATTGAGGGTGTGTGCAAGTGTATGTGTGATGAATGTAGCTATAAGTTGGCATGACTGAAGACCATAGTTTGTTTAGTAGCTTTGAAGAGAGACATCACACAGATGCGAATGCAACAGACATTTCATAAAGCATTTTGTAACTTTAAAACTTTAAATTGCCATGATAATCATCAACAATTGATGCATTTTTCTTGACAATTTATGGATTTTACGATTAACAATGAATATTATGTATAAACAAATCTATGTAGAACATTTATGCCTAAAATATACATCAAATTTATGGATAAAATATATGCATTTTATGCATAAATAAATGTATGCATAAAATTTAAGCATACGTTCAGACAGCATGCTTCCTGACTGCCCACTTAAAAACTGTAAAGTACTTTCCCAATCTGGTGAACTCAGATTTGACTGGCTGACTTTACGCAACACAAGGTTTCCATCAGTCTGATTGGAAACAAGTTGTGTTCACAAGGTTTAATCAGAGGTCTGGCTATGAGAAATAATATTTACATGGAAATTCACAGGTTAGCCAAGACTTACTCCCAAATTGCCTAGAATGACCTCATTCACCTCAAAGATCAGTGTTCCCTGCTATATGGATGATGATGTTGTACCACAACAAAAGCCATGTCTCTGCACAGTACGATACGGCGGAAACACACTTTTTGGATACTGTTTGCATTTGCAGTTTAGCATTAACATCTAGCTAAATTATCGTAAAGACCCAAAATTACATATGTATGATTTTGGATGCACTAATTCTAATCTCACAGACACATAGCTACCATTTAAGACAGAAAGTATGGAAAACAGGATGTCGCCACTGTGTCATCGTGTGCTGCTTTTATAAGTAGGAGGGATATTTTGTTCTGTACACAATTAAAGACATTCGTCATCATACACTTTTAAAAAAGAATGTTGTGGTGCTTCTCATTTGTAGAAAACACACAAATACAGAAGTGTACAAAGGCGTTCGCGTATGCTGGTCTTGTTTATGTGATGCTAGGAGAAGAGGGAACATTCTTCCTAACAGTTATTATATCAATAAACATGTCAGGTTTTGGCTTGTGTAGGTCAGCGCTTAGTTTTATTAACATTTTTAAGAGCTGTAGGATGCATGCCCAGTTCAGCCAATTAAAATATATGGCGAGCCACTCACAGTATCAAGCACGATAGACCCACTTACAAGATACTCAAGAGTGTATCTGTAATGAGGGAGGGGTACTTCATGCTGTAAGCGTGAGTGAGTGCTATCATGGTGGCCATGCACCCTTAAACAGAAAGCACAAAATGCTAAGAAATCACAAACAGAAAGCGAGGTATCATTGCAATCAACAGGATCTGAGTTTGGTCAATCACAGACTGTCATTTCTTTTGGTGTTTTAAAGGGATAGTTCACCCAAAAATGAAAAATACCCCATGATTTACTCACCCTCAAGCCATCCATATATGTATATGACATTTACTTTCAGACAAATACAATCGGAGTTATATAATAAAATGTCCTGGCTAATCCAAGCTTTATAATGGCAGTGAATGGGACCAAAATTTGAAGCCCAAAAAAGTGCATCCATCCATTATAAAAGTACTCCACACAGCTCTGGGGGGTTAATAAAGGCCTTCTGATGCTTTTTTCGTAAATTGAATAATTTTCTGGCAGAAGCTAGATATTTTACTTTATAACATTAAATATGGATATTTTTCTTACACAAATGCATCGATTCGCTTATTCGGATTAATTTTATAATGGATGGATGCACTTTTTTGGGCTTCAAATTCTGGGCTCCCATTCACTACCATTATAATGCTTGGATTAGCCAGGATTTTTTAAATATAACTCCGATTGTATTCGTCTGAAAGAAGAATGTCATATACACCTAGGATGGCTTGAGGGTGAGTAAATCATTAGGTAATTTTTATTTTTGGGTGAACTATCCCTTTAACTAAAAAGATTAATCAAGGTTCATTGTTCCAGCATCGCTGCCTTACAATACAGTGGCCTTGATAGAGTCACACCTGTTGAGACTAATGTAGAATTAGTTTATGATCAGGGTGTGGCAGATATCATAGTATTGTTAGTTAGGAAAACACAAGACCACCCAGCATGAGCTCCAGATGGCATTCTGAAGCCTGCGTGACAACGAGTTTGACGGCAAGACGTGTGGTGTCCTAAATGACACCAGAAATTGTTAGAGCTCAATTTAGAGCTCAGCTGCTCAAATGCCCAACAAACCTTACGTCCAATTTTACAACTCAAAAATAAACTTCTCAAATACGGTAATGCACCAGTTTTAACAATAGAATTAATGTAAGTGTTACAATTGCAATAATTTATGCTTTTAAATCCACCAAAAATGTACTTTCATTGTATTTCACAGTAACCTCAAAACTCTTTTTTGAAGTCGATTGAGCTTAACTTTTATTGCATCCTAAATATTCCATTAAGAGCAATCTCTATAGCCAAGATGATTTATCTTCAAAAGTAAAAACTCAAGTATTTTTCTTATAATGTTACTTTTAGCAGGAACACAAGTTCAATGACTTTTGAATATGGCGTAGTTAGTTGAGGATGCAACATCTAAAACAAACAAGGAAATGAATTCACTCGTACTTTACACCCAGCCACGCGCTTCCTGCATTCCATGCCTCTAGACAAAACTCTTTCTTAAGGAGTGTGGTAATGTACAGCAAAGCCAAAGGTCTTGACTTTTCGAGGGTGACGTTTATTTGCTCAGTCAGTGTCGGCAGCATTACCCTCCTGGTTAAGTTATTAATAATGCAGAGTGGCTGTGCAAACAAGACACATTTTTGGAAAGGGTGGAGACAGAAGGGCATTAAATAACAGTCAGGAGGGTCCAGGCCTTTTTAACCTCTTCTCAACCTCAGGGTTCACCTACCACCCACATGCTAGCAAACACTGAACAGCAATCTCTCATCTGACACTCAAGTTAAACCCTGCAAGTGATTGTGTAGTAATATACGAAATGTAAACCATGATTAAAATCCAAACTCTAATGTTTCACAAAACTTTTAAAATGTGATTTTTTTTATTTTTTTTTATTAATATTAGGGTTGTCTGTATCAATGCTATGTATGCAGAATTGTCAGCACCATGGCAAAATAAATCAAATTTTACCTGAGTTGTTAATGTGAGTTCACAATCAGAATGCAACCAGTGCAATCTGATTCATGAACAAATTATTTTTATTAACAAATTCTTTTTAGTGAATCAAAAACATACAGAGAAACCAGCGTAGCCCCATCATAAACAAACTCCTATGAGTTGATTCTTTTTTGTGAATCAAAAACATACATATGGCACAACCAGCTGTAGTATGATTCCTGGAACAAATGACTCTTATGAGATGGTTCTTTTAATGAATAGTTGGTAAAGATGAGTTACTGGTTTGAATCAGAGAGAGAAATTCATGTGTCTGCAAAATGGATTGGAATCAAGAATAAAATTAAAACTAAAATCAAGAGCTTGTGAATCAAACTGAATCAGGAATACTGATGTGCTGCTCCCTAAAACCATGTTCATGACTAACAGAAACTATTGACTTCCTGTTTTAATAGGAAATGCATCAACACTGGAAAAAGGTGACTAGTTGGCAAAGAGATGGATGTTCTGTTTGAGGTGATCTTAAAGCAAAATGAATGAGATCCCATTGTAATTGCTGTTATGGATAGCATATTAAGTTGAAAGAATGTAAAGAATGAGCTTAAATTATATTATTTATTGATAAAATCTAGAAATTTAAAGGTACATAAAATAAAAAATAATAACTGCATTTAAAAAATTGAAAAATGAAATGATATAAGCTTTCTGGACAAAAAAAATAAAATAAATAAAAAATAAAGTATAATTTTAGGGCTTTTTAGAGTCATTTTGACCCGTGAGGAAAAGATTTGTTACAGGATGCAAGAACAGGATGAAGGTTCATGTCAGCTGCAGAAATTCGATCATGTTCTTCATTATTTATGTAACATGAATCCATTCACCAAGTTGAGGTGGGAGCACTGATCTATCAGTGGGTGGGAGTTCAACTTAAAGCTTGTATTATTTGACATATTGAAAATTTTCTGTTTCCATGTAGGTTGTCAGGGACAGGAAACAAGTTTAACTGCTGCCCCAGCCTCAACAGCAAATACGGCAGGAGGAGACACGACAACAGCCCCAGTAAAAAACACAGCACCGGTTACGACAGAATACTCAACCCCTGTGATCACTGCTCAAACAACAACTGAACCATCCAAATCAAGTTTCAATGACCCTACTGATCACAATGGTATGAGCCATCAAGAATGTCCAAGAAGATCGTTTCTAAAGTGTTTTTAGTAAAAAAATATCTTTTTCTCGATTTTAATCGATTCTCATTTTTATGAACCGATATCGATTCTTAGGGTGCTTTCACACTAGCACTTTTGTTCGCACCCGGGTTCGATTGACGTCAGAGTTCGGTTCGTTCGGATGATGTGAACGCTGTCTTCCGAACTCGGGTGCACACCCGCGAACCGTACCCGAGTCCGCTTAAAAAGGTGGTCTGGGGTTCAGTTCATGTGAACTCCGGTACGGTTCGCTGCTGATGTGAACGCAATCGTACTAAATCACGGAAGTGAACCGCTATTAATTATGAATGATTTGATAAAAATGTGTGTTTGTGTGTGTTTCACTCATTTTCCTGACGAGCGTGACTGACATACTGCAAGCAGAGAGCTGTAGATCTCATTTCTGCTCGTCTTCAGCGTTCTTTAGAGCATTTGCAGTACATTCGCAAGTGCCATTACGTACTGAAGCTTTGGTAACAAAACCAACGGTTCAAAAACAAAAATATAAAAGTGAGGTGAGCAACGCTATGCATTTTGCCACTTTCTCGCTCGTTACCAAGCAACGGGATAAACAGCTGCTGCTTTGACGAAGCAAACGCACCCCGGTTCGGACCCAAATAATATAATATGAACACAGTCCAGCGGGGGCAGGGGGAGAGGGGAGCAATCGAACTCGGGTTCGGTCCAGGCAATCGAACCAAGTGTGAAAGCACCCTTAAATCCCAAGAATCGATTAGTCATCCTGTTTTCAGTTGATGAATGAACGGAATATTGTAGCGCGCCACCCATCCAATAAATCCCAATAATCTTTGTGCTTTGTTACTATTGATATGAAACAAAGTCTCAGGTTTCAAATTACGCTCATTTTATTACGAAATTCAAAAACATAAATACCGTTTTGGCGCTGTGGCATGAGATCGCTCTGGCGCAGCTCAGCTCAAGAGAAGCGGCAGCGCGGAGATCTTCTCTTCCGCCTTAATAATACCAGTTACAGCGCGAAATAAACATTAATGAGCATCTGAAAGTGTGTTAAAAGATTGTGTACAACTTACCGAAATCCGTATCATGTCACATGGAATCGCTCAATCAGTGTTTCAACCGTGGAAAGACGTCAGTAAAACAGTAACGTCACATTTACCTCAGAAAAACCATATCCAGTGTCCATAAACTCGTTAGTCAGCTAGAAAAATTTATTCTAGAGAGAAGCATTTTGATAAATGCACCATATTACATATTCATTATAATTTTTAATGTTCTTCAATATTTATTGCATGTATGAATAAATCTGGCAAGTTTTTATGACAGCCACCATTTAAATGTTTATATTTCAAAAAACGAATTGGAGTAGAAATATGATTATGTAATTTGTAAAGTTAATATTATAACTTTATTATTATTAAAAAAACATACTTAATTGAGTGTAATTTAAGTGTTTGTATACCAATCAATTAATTTTCACTTTCAATATTATAGTAGGCTAATGTAGCCTATAGGCTACAACTGAATCCCATAGTTTACAGCATTAGTTAAGAGATTTGTTTTCCTTGAGAAAATTTGCTATGTATTGTACCTGATATATATCCAAAATAATCGATATCGAATCGAAATCAAATCGAATTGCAAGCTTGTGAATCTAAATCGAATTGAATTGTGAAATTTGTGTTAATACCCAGCCCTAGAAACTACTATTACTTTGTTATTGTTATCTGATTCTTTATTATTATCTCATCAGAAACCAACGCCTCTGGCAACAACAAAAATGCCATCCTGACTACATCCCAACCAGACCAACCAGAACCCCCAGCCTCCAACATCCCTGTTGTAGAGATGAGCAAAACAGTGAAGCCAAACAATCCGGCCTCAAATCAAGAATCCATACCCTTAAAAGTAAGTCATTTTTAGTCACTGATCTCATGGATTAGAATTCTGGGTGGAAAAAACAATGGCCTTAAAAGAATGTAATGTGATTAATTGATTATTGATCACTGATTTTCATTAAACAACAGCGTGGCAAGCAGGACTGCGCTCCGCACCGGTCTCGAGTTTCTCACTATCGCAGCTTTCATTGGTCGAGGACCACCCAAGAGGACATTTGACTGACATGTAACGCAATCAATCACAGTCCGTTTTATTCCACGTCATGTTTAGGGGCGTGAAAATGTAAAGTCTGTGTCCCTGCAATAACAGACCAGCGTGCATCTATAAATTATTCATTCAAGAACGTTGTGCAAGTTTAATGTTAAAATGGAGCAGCGAACCTCACATACTTTTGAAAATCCAGCAATTAGTTGATCCTGGTAAGCGCTCATTATCACAGCTGTAAACATGACGACGTTCTACTTCCACAAGGGAGTTTGGCTTCACGGCATTTGTTTCTAGGCGGACCGTTAAAGAACGCAACACACTTGTCTCGCGGACATCCTGTAAAATTGTAGGTTCCCGTAGGTTGACAAATTTCTACCGGTTAACCATGTCCAGTATGTTACAGTGAGGCCATGTCAACATCATACTAATGTACACATCCCTTATCTACCCAAAAAAGATAATCAGAACAGCTTAACAGTTATCTAAACTCCACTTTACAGTATCTTTACAAGAGCTGTAGACTCTTTGCCAACCCAAACCAATGGACAGAATGACTTCAGATGTTTTCAGTTGCTGTCATCTGCATCCGTGTACATTAGAAAGGAAGGAAGCTTCGTGTCTGAGAGGATAATGTTTAGCAAGGCAGTGTGAGCTGTTGATGCCTGTGAGCTCAAGATTAGGGAGATCCTGTTTTGTCATTTGCTATAAATAATCCCTGCACACAAAAGATGAATGAGTGGGAGAGAAGAGGGGCTTCCTCTCGCTGCTGCCATGCGGTTATGAACCCAGGAAAGAGGTTAGACAGAAGAAGTGGGGGGAGATGATGAGCATCTATTGTTGGCAAGAACCGATCTGAGACCAGTGAAAGTATCGTGGGTGAGATGATAACGTTGATAGGCCAGTCTGATACAGGATCAGTAATCTTTGTACCTTTGTGAAAAGGTGCTTTGTGAAAGGCATGGAGAGGTGCTAAACTACAAAGCCTCCTTCCTGTTCACTTCCTCTTTGTTTTCTATATCAAGGGTAAACTGCAAATACAACAGATAAGTTTCGTATAAGGGACACATGTCAGAAAGAGTGGAAAATGTTTAAATTAGGAAAGCTTAGGAATACTAAATATCAAGGTTTGAAACATAGCCTATGTGCACGGTTCAGTTGAAAGATAACGTTTAACTTTAACTTAATGTTGTTTAAATTGAATGTATAAAGCAAACTGTTAGCTCAAATATCCACAAAACACTGAAATCAGATGCGCATGAAAGTTGTGTTCGTTTAACAAGTAAATTTAGGCATCACAATATTATAATATACAGTATGAAAAACGGATGTTCATTTTGAGATTGGCTAAAGATTACTTTTCACAGTGTCATTAAATTACCTATAACCTATAAAGGGATCATCATTTCCTCACCCTCAAGTTGTATGAATTGTATGAACCCCCAAACCTGTATGAATTTCTTTGTTCTGCTGAACACAAATGAAGATATTTTGAAGAATGCCGGTAACCAGAAAGTTGACGATAGCCGTTGACTTCTATAGTAGTTTTTTTTTCCATACTATGGAAGTCAGTGGGGCC
Organism: Coreius guichenoti; assembly: GCA_039654105.1. NCBI lineage: Eukaryota > Metazoa > Chordata > Actinopteri > Cypriniformes > Gobionidae > Coreius > Coreius guichenoti. The sequence continues at coordinate 13,191,011 of CM077178.1, forward strand.
CATCAACTGTTTGATTACCGACATTCTTCAAAATATCTTCATTTGTGTTCAGCAGAAGAAAGAAACTCCTGGTTTGGAACAACCTGAGGATGAGTAAAGGATGACAGAATTTTCCTTTTTGGGTGAACTATCCTTTTAAGTGAGCATTAGATGAAGGCAAAGGTAAAATGTAAGAGTAGTAAAATGAGCATGCACAAATAAATATCCAATATCTACCAATATGAGTTGGTAGTACCAATATCGTAACATACCTACGAAAAACATTCCTGCTTGCTTGTTAGGGGACACCCTGAATCAACATCACTTGATCAGATACAAATTATGACTCAAAATGCTGTTGAATCTCCCTAATATTTAATCCCCCTGAATATGTTAATATCTTGGCGTTTATGTGTTTCTCTACAGCCGAATGATGAGAAAGAAGAGAATGCCGAATCTGGGTCTTTTGCAGTTTTTGTGTCTGTGCTGATGAGCGGATTACTGCTTGCTGCCATAATAGTTGGCATATACTACTTCAAGTGCCATCGCCGAACCAACGGCAAAGGCATGAAACTGGTGAGTGCCAGAAAAACATCCGATATCCTTACTAATTGTAATATCTAATTATAAATTTACACATTGATTCATTTCCTGCTTTTGCTGCTGTCTTAACCTCCAAATCAATGACTTCAACAACTGTATCTCCATTACCAAGTGTTCCCAATCAAATTATGAATGTGTTATGCAAGCATTTTAATTACGAAATTTAGCGTATTTGGTAAAGAAGTGTTGCCAAGCTTGTAATTAAGAGGGAAACAATTGGCAGCATATCAGTGCAGCGCAGTTCCTCCAGCACACGCCCAATCTAATGTTCAGAACCACAACACATACTAGTGAAACGCAAACTGTTTCATCTCCTTGCCAATAGTTCTAAGCTGTTTTCCTTCTCTGTTAAATGATGTCAAAGTATGAAATTGAAACAAAGTGCACTCCATCGGACCTCAAAAAAAAAAAAACATACATTCACAGGGCAGGATTTCATAAGCCATATGCTGCTCAATAAATGCTTTAGCTTTGAAGATGCATCATGAAATATTCCATCAAATAAAAATGATTTTGGCCGTTTTCATATTCTGCTCAAAGAACACACTGACCTTATTTCAAGGGTCTTGCTCATCAAGTGCTGATTTACAAAAGTCCTAAATGAAAATGGAAATCAGATACTGTAGTGTTTAATGCATTGTGGTGTTTAGCAAACAGTAATTTAGTAAGCACTTTAATTTACAGTACACATACAGAACAACCTCTGTTGTTTTTGGTAGGGTTTTTTTTTTTGGGGGGGGGGGGTACTTTGGTTATTTGACTATCTAAGCACTCGAAAGCTAAATAGAGAGCGAATTGAGACTTTTGATGAATGGCCAATCTCACATACATCATCTCTAGTTTCTGAAAACATCTTAAAGAGCCCCTATTATGGATTTTTGAAAATTACCTTCACACAGAGAAAAAGGGTGTCAAAATTGTACCTTTAGGGATACAACAGCTTGTCGCTGGGGCATTACCCTTAAAAGGACATATTTGTACCTTTTTTTTTACTTACTGTGCGTATTTGTACTCTAAGGTACTACTATGCACCTTTTAGGAGGAAAAAAGGTACAAAGATGTCCTTTTAAGGGTACTGCCCCAGTGACAAGCTGTTGTTCCCCTAAATATACAATTTTGACACCCTTTTTCTCTGTGTGTTTCATTTAGTGTGTAACATAGTTCTAAGTGAATGAAAACATCCTGCAAAGTTTTAAATCTGAAAGTGCAGCGTATATAAAGTTATTGTCTCTCAAACGTGAGTTGACTCTGAGTCAATTAAACGAATTATCCTAAGCCGTTTCGTTGTGACGTCACGACGAAACATTAGCATATTGCCCGTCCACTTATTGCGCGTGCATGCCGCGCAGAGACCAGGGAAACCTTGAACCACCTCAAACACTGCAGCGGATACTGGATAGCATCATGTCGAGAAGACGCTGTGCTCTACAATGTGTTTATTGTGTTTCATATTGTGTAAGTATCTGGCTAACCGGCTAACTCACGTTATTACTGTCTTACTGAAATACTACTGTAAATCAGCTGTGGGCTGCAGTATTACCTAAAACTGTGTCTATTAATGCAGATTGTCTGTCATTCTTACTACTTTGAGTAAAGATAAAGGATGGAGCAAGATTTGTTTTGCAAACGTTAATGTTTACATCAGCTGGGATACAGTTCCCACACTGCAATACATTAGACACACACACACACACACACACACACACACACACACACACACACACACAAACAGGTTTGTTGATGGAAGCACACTTGCTAATGCTGATGGTGAAACATCTCATAATGTACCTCAAACTGAGTAGCATCACTGAGAAACGTCCTGCTCAAGGTTAGGGTTGAATAACTAGTTCTTCTATTTTTTTTTCATCGATTCGGACTCGCGCTGGGATTGATGTAAAATCAACGTCATCATTACTGTCTTTACAGTGTGTACAATCGCTGAGTTTTAGGAAAAGGAAGCCTCCTGACGGAGCTGACGATCAGTTATGGTAATGGGCACTTGTTTCCGAAATACGCGCTGTACGCGGTAGACTAATCACAACAGACTGTGCCATCTGACCAATCAGAGCAGAGTAGCATTTCTCATCAAATTCTTCCAAGACCAAATGATCTGAGCTACACTGATTTCATAGCTCTATACTCTTACTATGTCAACACTTGCCTTATTTGTGTCTATTGATATTCATCCCAAAGAATTAAGAAGAAACATCTCAGGCAAAGTTATAAATAAACTCCATTAAGTCTTCTGAGCTGTACATTTTAAGAATATTTTTTTCTCTTTCAATTTTCCTGAGGTTAATTGCCTTGAAAAATAAAAAAAAATGATGATGATTCACATTTACATTTAATCATTTAGCAGACGCTTTTGTCCAAAGCGACTTATAAATGCAATAGTAGCTTTCAAACCAACAATAGAAGCCATCAAACCAACAATAGGGCAACAATATGCAAGTGCTGTGACCAATCCCAGTTAGTCTAGCACAGTACAGTTTTTTAAGATCTATATAATAGGTGTTAGTAGTAATGGTCAAGTGTTGACAATTGACGAAAAAGATGCGTCTTTAGCCGTTTCTTGAAAATGGCTAAAGACTCGGATTGAGTTAGGCAGGTGATTCCACCAGCAGGGAACAGTCCAGGTAAAGTGATTTTGTGTCTCTTTGGGATGGCACCACAAGGCACTGTACACTTGCACTAATAACAATAGGCTAATAATAAATAGTAGAAATAATAAAAAGCAAAATAAAAAAGTAAAATCTGTTTGTATCTTGTTTTCCTACAGGCTGAGGAGTCTTACATGGCTGACGAGGAGAACCAGGGCAACACTCTGGTGTCTGTGGCACCTCTGAACCAACCCGAGCACCAAGAGAAGCCAAGTCTTAATGGAGAGTCACAAGAGGCAGTGAAGCCTCAAACTCCCCCTGCCGCCACCAATGGCCACTCTACCACCAAAACAGCAGACACAGAGCTGTGAATGAGCCGTTTTGCCAATGAGGGTCTAGGTGAAACGCTCAGTCCCTGCTTCTTAAAACCAACTCAATCTACTGCATATTGACCTTGGCCGTCAGAAGGCACGAGGGAGACAAAGACTCAAATTCCCACATTTACATGTAAATATGATGCAAAATGTTCCATTTAAAGTCATACGGAACAAGTAAACACTTTTGAATCAAAGTATGGGATACAAATATATAGGATAAGAATGGGATAAAATAATTGGTCAAGTAATCCTCCTCCTTATACAGCAAAATAAATGTCAATGTTTGAATGCTTTATGAAAGATTGTTGTGATGTTATGAAAGTTGTAAAATGCCAGTTATGACAGTGATGATTTATAACAAGAACGTCATATATATTCAATCAAAATATGATGCAACAAAAGAGGTGGGGAATCTTTCCCATGAGTCATTGCTGGCTTCCATAAGAGCAGTTAGGGCTGGAACATAACACCGGGAGGATCCGTGCTTCTGTCCCAGCGCTCCACAACTTCCAGCTGAGTGTAAATCACATCACACTATAAAGAAACTCTCAGAATCCAATGGGCGCGAGTTGTGTTTTTGTTTGCGTTGGGTTGCTTGGATGTTTCTAGACTGTATGAAATGGTCTATATGTTTGTCTTTGTGTACAGTATGATTTGACTAGTTAATAGTCTTGTATAATTTTGTTAATATCACTGCATGACAAAGTAATGATTTCTGGAGTCGGTGAGCATGAAAAATCAGTTTAAGCGTCAACGTGAACTCCATTTCATTGCTGCAAACAACACTTAACATACAATCCAACAAAATAATTATGTTGCAAAGCCCGTTAGCACTCAGGGTGACAGCTAAATATTATCTTACATTTCTGGATTGAGTTACACCATACTTTGTAAACCAGTATTATGCTCTTTTTGTAATATTTTTATTCTAGGCATCTATGTAGTGTTTATGGACTGAATGACTGACTTAATCGTTTGATTGCCCTGCCTTAATTATTAGAACTTTCTTGGGTGGGTGTGTTTTATTTTGCATCTACATTTGCTACTACATTGTACATAAATCATTCGGCAAAGACAGTATGTAATTGGGTGCAGCCATTAAACCCTGGAGTTTACCCATCGCCTTTAGTTTTAGTAGATTCACTCCAGTGTAATGAGGAATAGAAAGGACAAAAAAACATTTCGACACTATTTGTCAACCCATATCTTGTTTAAATACTTCACACTTCCTCACAAGATTTCTGACACAAGACTGACTTGACTAAACCTTTGGGTTAAAATTGTGTGCTAGAGTGACTGTATCTCTTGAAATAAACCAACAGAAAATGAAATTATAATGTTTTAAGGTTCAATATGAATATGAACATATATACATATGAATATCATGTCCTTTATTTCAACTATGACATTTTGTTTTAACATTCCGGTGTTCTGTCATATTTTGGATCAATGTACTAGCATTGTGTTAAACTGATGTATGTTTGTGATAGGAATAAAGTTTTGGAAAATAAATCGGTACGTGTTCACTATTCATTTCTACTTTACCCCAGTGAGACGCCGTCTTTGTGTGCCTTGGATCTATATGATGCAATTTTTCATTTATTTGGCTGCTAGGCTGTTTACTCAAGAGTTTTTTGTTTGATATGAAATGCACACATATGTTCTCTCTCTATCGTTGTCTTTCATTCCTCTATACACGTGCAAAAATTTGGCTGGTATCTAAAGGCCATTTAAGCAAACAGCTGGCTTGTATAAGAGACGGTGATGACATCATAGTGCAGGGATTCGGGTGGGGCTCGGTGGTCCCTAATCAGTTTAAGAGAAAGCAAGCCAGTGTTTATGTGTTACTGACTGCTGAGTTCTGCGACTAATTATGCTAAAATGAAAAGCTGTTAATGGGATAATCATGATATCACAAATATCTCCTGGAAATTCAAAAACCTACAGTAGATCCAGACCAATATCAGACACCAGCACTGTAAAAAAAATATTTCTGTCTTGTTTTTGAGTTAATATGTCCTTACACAAACTTAAAACAGGATCAACTGTCTTGAGAAGAAAATTAAAGGTGCACTGTGTAAATTTTCACGGCATCTAGCAGTGAGGTTGCGAATTGCAACCGGTCACCCCGAATCACACAGCGAAGCTACGGTGGCCGACACAGGACAAAGATTTCATCGTCTGAGACAGCAGAGAGTAGCTAGCACTCTGTAGAGCAGTTTGTCCATTTAGGGCTACTGTAGAAACATGGCGGCGCAACATGGTGACTTTAGACCCTGTCCCAAATGGCACCCTAAAACCCTTGCAGTCTTCCTACGAGGCCGCACTTTCGTGATGTAACGCCGATTTGACTGTCGGGAAGAAGTATGTATGCCCTTTAATCAAAATAACTCCCCTTTCTCTCGAAGCTAAATCTCTTCTCTGATAATGTGTTTACTGCCGTGAGGACGGGACAACCTGTCACTCACACGAGATTACTGCAATAAAATTACAAATGGGACACGCACATGCAGCAGCCATTGTAAGTCCACAAGACTGAAAGTGCATATGAAGTGTGCCATTTGGGACAGGGCCTTACTGTACGCAGTGTATGTAGATAGAAATGGCTCATTCTAAGGTAATAAAAACATAACGGTTCATTATGTAAGGTATACACCACTGAAAACATAGTTATGTATATTATATTGCATTTCTGTCGATAGATCCTCATAAATATTACACACTGCACCTTTAAAGTATGCCCTCATAAACCTTTAATCAAAATAACTCCCCTTTCTCTCGAAGCTAAATCTCTTCTCTGATAACGTGTTTACTGCCGTGAGGACGGGACAACCTGTCACTCACACGAGATTACTGCAATAGAAAAAACTACAACAATCCAACGATCCAATCAATTCTCGATGGACAAAATCAAGTCCCACACTACATTTTTTATTGCCCGAGAAGCTGTTTCACTTGGATAAACGTCACAATAGAGAAGAAAAGACTATGGCAACTTCTGTTTCTTGCCTGTGGGGTCATCAAAAGATACACTATGCTGGAAGTCTGACTGCGTTCTTGTCTGAGACTGTAAGCCAGGCCCAGATCCAGACCAAATCTTTATGCGGTCTTATAAGGTCTCATGACCAACACCATAAAATATTTTTAGTAATATTTAGCAAATATTGCTAAATCACTACCAACGTGAAAGGAAACATGAGAAAGACTCATATTGTCCTGACATTTTCCTGCCTGGTGCCACATATTTTGACTCTATGGTGAGTCTTATGTCATACATAATCTCTTCAGATAATCACAGGATGCACTTATTCCACACAAACCCATTCTCATTACCCTAATGCAGCTCACCTTCATGATAAATATGTTCTACAAATCAGCAATGAACCACAATAACCTCACAGTACAGCCCACCAAAACATAAGCAGAACAAGGACAGATGAGTCTGGTACAAACAAACAACAGGAACAACCTTCCTTTAGGACAGAAATAAATACATATATATCATGGCTTATCTGACAAGAACGACTAGGACAGTTAACCTCAAATAACCGTTCATTGAGGAGCCTACTTTGGTGGTATCAGATTCTAACACCATTTTTATAGATAGGCCTATACTGTGTCACTGAATGATTAGCGTGTACAGTAGGCTACCATAGTATGGACAGTTATGTACAGTTATGTACACTCTATGTACAGTTCAAAAACCATGATATGACATGGTACGTTTTTGTTATTTTGTTTTCATACACTAAATATTTTTTACCTGCAGTACATAGTTGTTCATAAGCTGCACGTGCAGGTGTTGACCTTCACAAAGACCCTCCTCGTCTTTGGCGATTGGATGGATTTGTAGCCTAGGTTTTGTGTTCAAAACTGTTTGTTGATCTACAGTTCAACAGAAAACCGCTCCAAACGATTCAGTGTGCGAGTGAGTTCTGAGTTGTTCGAATTGCGAACCGATTCATGAAAATGATTCGTGTTTTGCAAACCCATTTGACAGATTCATTACAAAGAATCGATTCAAAAGAGTTATTCATTCTTGAACAGAAGACAGAAAATATGGACATTTATTTATTCAAAATTTGTCAGGAAAAAAGTGTTTTTCAACTAGGTAGTAATCTCACTCATCAGAGGATTTATAAGCAAAATTGTACTAATGCTCGTGGCATGACCAAACGAGGAACAGGTTAGGCTATACAGAAATTTGGCGCCGCCAAGAGATGGCGCCCATGGCTGTCGCACTAATAATATTTTTTTACAGGCATTTAAAGGGATAGTTCACCCAAAAAATTCCCCATGATTTACTCACCTTCAAGCCATCCTATGTGTATGACATTCTTCTTTCAGACGAATACAATCGGAGTTATATTAAAGGTGGCTAATCAAGTTTATAATGGCAGTGAATGGGAGCCCAAAATTTTAAGCCCAAAAAAGTGCATCCATCCATTATAAAAGTAATCCACGTGGCTCCGGGCAGTTAATAAAGGCCTTCTGAAGCAAAGAGATGCGTTTTTGTAAGAAAAATATCCATATTTAAAACTTTAGAAAGTAAAATATCTAGCTTCCCCTAGACCGCCTTCTGTATTCATATTACGGAAAAAGCGTAACTGACGCAACGTATGAAGTTGGACGTGGCGCAAGCGTTTTGACCTGCAAGAGGTGTTACACTTTCTTCGTAAGTTAAATACGGAAGGCGGTCTGGCGGAAGCTAGATATTTTACTTTCTAAAGTTTTATATTTTTCTTACACAAACCCATCGATTCACTTCAGAAGGCCTTTATTAACCCCCCGGAGCCGTGTGGTTACTTTAATAATGCATGGATGCACTTTTCTGGGCTTCAAATTTTGGCCTCCCATTCACTGCCATTATAAAGCTTGGATTAGTCAGGACATTTTTTAATATAACTCCGATTGTATTCATCTGAAAGAAGAATTTCATATATACCTACTGTATGGCTTGAGGGTGAGTAAATCATAATTTTTGGGTGAACTATCCCTTTAAGCAAGAAAAGTTTTAATCATCATTGTTGTGTTTTTCATGTGTGTAAAAATGCAAGTGTGATACAAAAAAGTGTTTCCAGCCAGGAATAAAGTCTCTAATTGTCACTAGACTTCAATAAAGCAATATGTCAGTAGGGCTTAAAAAATATGACCACTACTTTACAAATTGGTATATGATCAGGGAAAAAAACATAGTTTATTATAAAATGGCACTGAATGTTTATGTATCCATATTCATATACAATGGTATTTCTTCCAAGAAATCTCCAAAAAAAAATAATACAATGGATTTTTTTGTTGACCAGGCTTGTTCTCATTGATCATCATCAAAACATGTGTTTGACCAAGAGAAATCCTGAGCTTATCTGTTTTTCTAGTAGAAAATACAGTTTTATTTCTGCGTGTGTGAAACAAGTCAGAAATTAAACTCACACACATATATCCACACTCCCACCCAAGTCAGCAGGGTGTTTTCTCTTGTTGGCCCTGTGAAGGAGTGTGTTGTCGCAGCTGTGAGGTTTGTCGAGTTTTCCTTCGCCTCACTCTGATGGTTAGATAGCCTTGCTGAGGGATAGAGTGAGAGAAGTCCAAGAATGTTATGTGTCAGGGTTCAGGCCACACCAGTCAAGGGAGGGGAGGTCGGAGAATCCCAGGAGAGTCTGTTGTCGTCACCGAAAGAGAAAGGCAAATGAAGGGAGAGAAAGATAGAGGACGGATGAAGGGTACAAAGTGCTTCTACCTCATATGTTTAGGCTAGAACACTTGAAATGAACATAAATATCACAAAAGGAATCTCTGGTTCATGTAGTCTTTGGTATAACTTTCTGTTCTGATTGAAGACCACCTCACATAACTCTAACTCTTTAATAGTTTTGGAATGGGCATGATTTAATTCGAGTTATGATGATAAATAATAATTGAATCAATGTTTATTGATAAATGCTCCCTAATGGATCTTGCATCCTGTTTTAATTATCCATCTGTCCATTCATCCATTCTTCAAAACACTTGTCCTGTAGGAATGCTGGAGGAGTCTATCTATTTTAATTATTTATATATTATTTTGTTATATATTACATGAATGAATTATTTTAATAAACAATAATATATAAATAATAATATTTAATTATATGTATTTTTATTTTATTTTTATTTTATTATTGTATATATGCATTGTATTTAATTGCACATTGTTTTGAATTGTATTAATTGCATTTCTACACCTGATATTATATTTTGAGATGTCTGTTTCAATTATCACATCTTTCTGATTGAGTCATTTGCAGGTGAACTGTAAGTCAATACATTGTAATCAAAGTAAATATTGGCTAAATGTCCTGCGTGATCACATGCTCTTACATACAGAAACCCATTTCATGTGACCATTCTGTCCCCATTAGAAGCTGAACCCATCAGGAGGTTTCTATTAGGAATAAGTGAGCTTTAAAATGTTTACCGACTTCCTGCTTTATGCATGCATTTTGACTGCTTCATGTTGACATGGTCCTTATCTCTCGGGGTAGGAAAACATCTGGCTGTTACAGATCTGGGCAGGAAATGTATCGAATTGACGGCTTCCCCCATTCTAAAGGATACACTGCTATTGAGTAGCAGCATCTTTGGCTGGTACTTTGTTTCTACTACACACAAAATCACAAACTTGTAAGCACAAGAAACAGTCCCTGCAGGCCAAAATTGATTTCATCAACACCTTTTCACTAAAAAAGACAATAAAAGTATATGATCCAAATTGCTTTAATCGGATTTATTCAGTGACCAATATGGTCTGGAGGTGGTTCTGCGTGTGCCAGAGGCATTCAGACAATAAAGCTGAACAGAATTTCACTCAGATTGGAGGGAAGGGTGTGGGCACTTAAATCCTCCTAAAACACACATTTCACACTCTCAATGGTTTTATTTGTCGACAGTGTATATACATGCATCACAAGAGATATCTGTAATTTTTCTCATGGACATTTCTACCATAGCATCATTTACTTATTTATAGCTTGATAGCATTCTGTAGTGGAATGCATATTAAACCATTTATTTCTTGTTATTTTATGTATCCTACATACACATAATTAAATAATATTTGCACACATTTTGCATAATTTAACAAAATTACTAATAATGACACAAATAATTGATGAAGTAAATGACGAATGCACAGTAACACATTTTCCAAGAGAGTTTTAATGTAGCTTTCATATGATGTCCTCATGTGTCCATAAGAATGCTGGATATTGTTCATGCATGATTTATGATCACACTCTGAATATCTGGCTGTCAAAAAGCATGACACAACATGAAAATTATAGCTTCCCAAAGAATTGTTTAACCAAAACATTTTTAAGTTAGTCATGCTCTTAAAAGTTGGAAAGATGTTTGGTCCAAGAAGAGCAACTGAATTTTCAGCACTGAGTGGTAAATTAAACGAATGAATATCAGGATCATGTCACACAATTTAAGCAACAGAATATACTATTGTGCATTTTATTAAAGCAGGGTCTTCATTTTGCCTGGAACTCCATGACTGTTTAGCCTTTCAGAGTAATCCATCTCTCCATCTCATCCTCATCCTCACATAACATTCCATTGTCCCTCCCTCCACCTCCAGTCACAAACCAAACGTTTATTAATACACACAGACTGTTATCGATGTCCTATGGCAAGAGGGTGTGCTCAGATACTATAGAGGACACATAATCCACCGCTATACGTGACTGACGGCAGTCAGCGAGTGTCCTTACAGGGAGGGTCAGAGGAGGCTGCTGGACGTGGGCTGACCTCCAGATTTCACTGTAAGTATTTGGATGGAGGAGAGAGAATAAGACAAATATAATAGATCAGATTTGCTGATTTCTCTTTAATGTAAATTGTTTCTCAAAGACAGCAAAGAGATGTAGAGCAATCTGCTTCTCAGATTTTTACCCCAACAATCTTGTGTCTCCTCTAGAGTTTCAAAAAAGATCTGAACAATGTCTCAAAATGTGCTCAAATATGTCAAGATAAGTCTGCAGAAAACAGAAAATAAATCATTCTAACTCGTCCCTCATTTTGTAAAAAAATTACAATGGCACTTACACTTAAATTTTTGGAGGATTTAAAAGCAGATGTGTGACGGTTATAATTTTGTAAAATCACTTACATTCATTTTTATGTTTAAACTTGTGTATTGTTTGAGCTGTAAAGCTGTTTAAAAGATTTTTTTACAGTCGTTTTATGGCATTGCATTGTCATGGCGAAGTTGCATAACTTTACACAGAAAAAGTTAGTAAACCTTTTTTCTTCACAAGGTCATATTAATATGAATATTGTTTTCGTATTGTGGCAGAACTATTGAGTATTTTAGCTTTCACAAATTTGGCCTATTCACTTCCAACGTGTCTCGCTGTAACCAATATTTTTGCTTTTTAAGAAAAGGAGGGAACTAAGTGGAAATTAATTTTTACTGTGATCAGCATTATGCCACAATTGCTGTCAATTGAGCTTAAAGGGTTAGTTCACCCAAAAATGAAAATTCTGTCATTAATTATTCACCCTCATGCCGTTCCAAACCCGTAAGACCTTCGTTCATCTTCGGAACACAAATTAAGATATCTTTGATGAAATCCGAGAGCTCTCTGATCCCTCCATAGACAGCAATGCCATTGCAACTTTTCAAGGCCCAGAAAGGTAGTAAAGACATCGTTAAAATAGTCCATGTGACTACAGTGGTTCAACCTTAACGTTATGAAGTGACAAGAATACTTTTTGTGCGCAAAAAAACCCCAACATAACAACTTTATTCAACAATTTCTTCTCGTCTGTCAACAGTGCAAGCCAGCGTTCTGCCGTAGAACACGGAAGCATTGCACTGTTGACAGACGAGAAGAAATTGTTGAATAAAGTCGTTATGTTGGGGTTTTTTTGCGCACAAAAAGTATTCTCGTTGCTTCATAACATTAAGGTTGAACCACTGGAGTCACATGGACTATTTTAACAATGTCTTTACTACCTTTCCGGGCCTTGAAAGTTGCAATGACGTTGCTGTCTAGGTCAGAGAGCTCTCGGATTTCATCAAAGATATCTTAATTTGTGTTTGTCTTACGGGTTTGGAATGAGTGGAATGAGTCTCGGGTTTGGTGAACTAACCCTTTAACTTGTATTTAACTCTGAATATTCCTTTAAGCAATGAAAAGAAACCTCAGAGCAATAAAATGTTCCTCTGGATAAGAACATGACATAAACATACAAAAGGGCAAAGTGACGCGAAGGATATTACTTACGCATGTAAGGAGTGTGCACATTTCCATCCATCTTTGCATGAGAGTTTGACACAGTCATGTGCTGCTCCTAAGTCTGACGTAAAGGTTGTGTCCATAACAAATTTGAAACTACACACATACCAAGCCGTCCAAGCCAGAGTGATCTCTCCGCAGACACACACTCTCTGACACCTGGTGGCTGCGCCTGGGGGGGGGTTAATTTCATCATGTGTAAAATATGATACTGCTAAGTTTTATTAGTGATGCTAACACATGCACACATATACAAAAACAACACATACACACAGTGTCAAGTTGCCAATGCTGGAAGCCACAGTTTCACAAGCATTCATTTATTTCTAAGTGCAATCAGCAGCTTTAAGTAAGTGCCTCGTGAAGTTCATGCCTGATTAAGGTCATTTGAAGGAGCCTGTGATGAGGGGGTTTTATGAGCTTGGGTGTGGACAGGCCTGTATAACCAAGACATATGACAGTGTAATAGGCCTCTGGTTTAAGAATATTACTGGATCATAACATTTTACTGCAGCTCGGAGGGTCAAGTATGCGATCACATTTTCCCACATGTTCAAAATTTGCACCTGTTGTTTGGAACATGCGCATGATGGATCAACACAGCATATTTACATATTGATATTTTAGAAGAGCTAAATGAGAATTCTTCTCTACATGCTTAGAATTGATGTACTTATTAAAGTTGATGTTTGATAGACCCACTAGTCATGAGTCTATCACTGATAACTGAGACACGCCGCATTTGATCACTGGATTTACAGAAATCATTTTACTTTAACAAGTGTTTTTTCAACATTGCAATATTGCATATCTAATCAGCTCACACACAATTTTATAAAGTTGTACCACACAGGACTCGAACCCACAACCTCAGGGACCTGTCACTCATCTCATTGCGCCACTGGGAAGATGTGTACTCACACACATGTCGAAGTTCCATAGTTGAGAATCAACTCAAAATGAATAAATTGTATATAAATGCACCACATGTTATATTTAATAAGTTCAGATGAGATCATTCTCAGAAAGACACAATGTCTGGAACAGAAGCAACTTTTGCATCCCTTAGTACCTCTTGCGGTCTGGGCATGTGCCAAACAGGATTCGAACCTGAAAGGTTCGGCAAGGTGTCTTAAAAGATTGCGCCACTCAGTTGACACTGATTCACCAGGCTGCCGTGGAGCGCCTTCAGTGTGAGAATGAGCACACAAAAGCATGTTAACCAGATTAGCATGCTAAGCTAACTTAATGGTAATGTAGTAGCTTATGGTTAACCTGATAGCTGAAGAGCCACATTAGAAATAATGGCAACTGGTTAGCATGCTAACCAATTAGCATGCTAAGCTAACTAGCATAAGGACACAAGCACAGGCAGGGTCAACATTGGAAAGATATTTCTCAGGAATGATAGCGAATATCAAAAATCTGTTCAGTCATTTCTGTGCGGTTCGGTACAAAAAGATTATCTGAGCAAAATTGGGCAAAATTTGTAAGAGGAGTAGTGAAAAAACTGTTTTCCACTTCCTTCAATATGGTGGACAGTCACATTGTTGGAAAATGCCAAATTAGATACGTATTGACACAAAATTTGAACTATGTTTTCAAAAGTTATGAGTTTTTGCAAAAAAACTTGTATCTCTAGAACACTAGGTGGCGCTGTGTTCAAACTTCTCAGGTACCTTCGGGACGTGCCGATGATGATACCTACCAATTTGTCAAACTGTTTAAAAGATATTGCAATTTATGACAAAATTCAAAATAGCAGCCTGATGGTTTTTCTGATCCTGGCAAAATCGGTATCCTCGGATTCGGCATGACACAAGGAATCCATAGAAGATTATGATTTTCTGACAGATTGTTCAAAAGTTATTAGCAAAAATAGCCATTTTTCAGATCTCATGACCTGTAGGTGGCGCTGTTCCCAAATTTGGCATGAACCCTCAGATCATGGGTCCGATGAAGCGTACCAATTTTCGTTTCGATTGATCAAAATTTGGCCGAGATACAGCCTCTGAACCAATTTTGGGTCAACCTCGTTAAGCTCACAACATCATAACTTTTGAACAAAGATGAATTTTAAAAAAAATGGTTTAGTCATGGTTGTGCGGCTCAGTCCAAAGTTCATCTGAGCCCATTTATGTAAGAATTGGAGAAGATTTGAAGGAAGAGTAGCGAAAAAACAGAAAACTGTACTTTTTAAAATGTTGAATGGGATCAGCATGAAGAGAGGAACCAGATGAACTAAATTTAATTTTTCTAGAACAAAGAGTTCAAAAGTTATAACCTTTAGAAAAGTGAATTTTTAAGTTGCTATAGAGTTGGTCCTAGAGACTTGCCCTGCATCCCAATGTGCATACTATCCATCCTAAATAGTATTGAATATTGCTGCGTTCCAGTTTGTTTTTATTATGCCCTTCACTTGCTAACTTCCCTCCGTCTTGTTCACTCGGATTTGCGTCATTGCTTACGTTGCATGAGTGCCCACTACTGGCGGAACCTTTACAATGGACTGAACTGGAACGTCCTAAGCCCTTGATCACTTGGAATCCACTATGGAGTGGATTTATTTTTTTTTTTTTTCCTTTACGAAATTGTTTAATGCAGCATTCTATATGCATATAGGTGTGTTTGGGTTGTTTTAAATGTTTTTAAAAATAATTAATATATCATAGAGTTGTTTGTGGTGGGGTAAATTAAACGCGATATGCGGTGACGTCACATTTGTGTTGCATTGTGGTATGTGAAGCTGCCTGAAGTGTACACATGAAGTAGACTTCATGGTCAAAATCGAGGGAGCGAGGATCTGTCCATATAAACTTCCCTCGTCCACTTCACGAAGTGAAATGCACTTCAAAATGGCGGCAGGGTTTTACCCCGAGGGGAAGTGCTTAGGGAAGTTCACAAGTGCGTGTCTAAAAGTGGAGTGGAACGCAGCATCAAACTAATGCCACATGCTATTTAGCATGGATAGTATGCACATTGAGATGCAGGCTTGGTCCAAAAATTGGTCCAATCACTATTCATTACCATCTCTACAATTGTGACAAATTTAATCATTTTCCTATGTTCCGTTGATAGGGCTGCCATAGACTCCCATTTGGGAGGAATAATAATAATAATTTAAGAACCAATGGAATCACCCAGTTGCATAAACTCCCACTCATGCATGTCTGGCGAATCATGACTGTTAATGAAGAGGATGGGATTATCATTAATTAGCCAAAATCTGTAGAGCAAAAAAAGACCAAAGGGCAGCGTCTCAACAGTGAATAACTGGTAAACAATGGCAGAAAATTGGTGTGTTGTTCAGTCTCTGATATGTTGTGCTTTTTGTCATGCTGTTCCACAGTGGAGTAATGTGCTTCAGAATTCTCAAACTCTGATGCTCCAGCAAACTGACAAGTGGTTTCAACAGCAAGCTAGTCAGCAGTTTCAACAGGCAGTTCAACACCAAGCTATCACAATGAAAAGGTATTCATGTTAAACTGATCTTCAGCAATAATCTGCTCTTGTACCTTTTGTTCCAGTGACTGTCCAGTGTACAAGAGATGGTCAGTTTGTGGTAGTGGTACCTAGAGATGTTACGCTGCCTGGATTCAGTCTGTCTCCTGAGTGGAAACAACCCACCTTGCAGTCCTGTGGGATCCACACCTTCCTTTTCTACATACCAGTTCCCTTTCACTGCGTGTGGCACCAGCATGATGGGGAGTAGCTGCTTGTGGTTTTGTTCTGCATGGCTTGGAATGGACAGGATGTCGATAGTGTTACTTTTTGCAGAAGGACCATGAATATTTGGTGTATGAAAACAGAATGACCTCCTCGTATGAAGTGGGTATTGGATCACTAGGCTCCATCACAAGGGACAGCCATTTTGAGTAGGTGATGTATGCTTTAGCATAAGTGTTAATCTTGACAAGTGCTACAAGTTCACTGTTTGTTGTCCATACTTCTCTTCCAGTGTAGGTACTCTTCTACTTCTGTGGAAGCTGTGGTTGTGGAGGTCAACACTGTTCCTCCACCTCCACCAGTAGCTGCTCCTGGACCCCTCAGGGTGGAGCTTAGACTGGCAAATGGTCAATGTGTCACCAAAGGCTGTGCAGAAGGTAAATGTATGTCTAAAGCCTTTTATAAATCTCCAGGTTGCACCAGTGTTTCTGGTTAAACACTGGTGTTGTTCCTCAGGGGATGAGGCATACATGTCCTACTACAGTGACGCTCATTATCCAGTCACAAAAGTCCTGCGGGAGCCTATGTTGAGGTGCGCATTTTGGAGAGGACTGACCCCAACATTGTCCTGATGCTGGGATGCTGCTGGGTGACACCAACCCCCAGTCCACTCAGTCTACCCCAGTGGGACCTTCTGGTTGATGGGTGTGTAAAGCCAGTCTTTATCCATCTAGTG
The DNA here is from genome assembly GCA_039654105.1 of Coreius guichenoti. Taxonomy (NCBI): domain Eukaryota; kingdom Metazoa; phylum Chordata; class Actinopteri; order Cypriniformes; family Gobionidae; genus Coreius; species Coreius guichenoti. The sequence continues at coordinate 13,208,256 of CM077178.1, forward strand.
TGCTGTAAGGCATTTCTGACTGCCTCTTTGCCTTTCAGATGCCCTTACCAGGATAACCGCTACCTGACCACATTGGTTCCAGTGGCTGGATCGTCTGGTCTTCAGTTCCCAACCCACTACAAGTGCTTTTTTTTTGTGAAGATGTTCACATTTGTAGATCCAGCATCACTGGCATCCAGAAACCGTATGCTCGGCAGCCTTACCTGAACCCTTAATATTAATCCATTTTAATAGTGAATTCTATGGCTTAACCCTCTTCATTCACTGTAGTACAGAGGTGTGCCATTCCTCTTCTGGCTCCGGTATGCAACGCTGCACTAGGGAAAAGTGAGTGCTTGCAGTAAACTAACTTCAGGAACCATGAGAATTTGGTAGAAGCATGAGGGGCATTTAAAGACCATTTCTTTTACAGGAAAAAGACCTGCACGTCAAGACCATCTCTAGTGGGCAAACTGTGGTTTCTAGTGGAGAAGTTAACCTGGTCATGTTAACTTAGTGTTTTAATAAACTGCATAACTCCTTTATCTTTTTGGTATTGATTTTTCTGACGGAGTTGGCTCTTTCATGACTGTTCTCAGTCTGAGTTTTTGGGCCACACTACTAAACCAGAGTTCCACTTTTGCTTTAGCAAGTTTGTGCTTGACATAAACCAAACAAGCCAAGCTTCTGCCCAAGTCATTGAACTGAACTATTTGTCAAGCTCCAGTTGCTAACCTGGGCCCCCATTCTTCATGTTCCATGTATCAAATCAAGGGTTTAACTTCTGTCTGTTTGTCTTTAGTTGTGACTTTATGGCTGTGCTAACAAAGTGTTTTTTTTTTTTTTTTTTTTTTTTCTGGTCCTGCAAGTACAGTTAACTTTTAGTGACACTGCAGTATATTCCAGGTTATTAATTGCATGACTTTCCTACAAAGTAGGACTTCCCTTGTATCTAACTGCATGATCAAATTACTGTAAACCATGACACATGTCCAAAAGCCTTTGTTTAAAATAAGAATATCAACAAAAATACTTAGTTGCATCTAAAGGAACTTTGTATACTCAGGGCATTCATTGCTTATACTTTTAAATTTCTTTAGTATTATGTTAAAAGCACACTCCATACTTGGAAACATGTAATTTAACCTGTCATCAGCATGTCACAATGTAACACTGCCAAACAAAGTGTTTAAAAATGCAGCAAATTAAAGTTACATTAAAAGGTGGAGATCTTTAAGATATCAAACAATACAAAAAATAAATCTAGAACCATATTTTCCATTAAATGGCTATAAAAGTTTTGTCCTCACTTTGTGTGAACTGTGATTGTATAAATCTCAATTTCAAAAAATTGACCCTTATGACTGGTTTTGTGGTCCAGGGTCACATGCGTTTCATTTATATACAAAATCTTCATTTTTGAGTTTATTCTCACTTGAACTACTGAACCTAGGCAGCTGGGTGAACACACGTCTTCTGAGTGGTGCGTAGTGATAAGCAATGAACACTTGACTAGAAAGTTGGGTGCTCATTTCCCATCTGGTGAAAAGTCCAAATTGTTACTGATATGCCAAGTACATTCAAGAGTTTATTTGGCTCTCTATTGAAACTGTTTTCTGTCGTTTAAAAATGTTCATTCTCACCTTGAATCTCTCTTCCATATCAAAACAAAAGGCTGTCACCTCTGTAACACATTAAGCTTAGCTACACAATTTCCAAACAAAAGCATGTTTAAACGTGTTTAAACCATTTTTAACTCAACCATTTTACCAATGTTCTGTCAAAACATATTTTAAGAATTTCCAGATATCAACATATAAAGTAACTTTAAAAACTTTTAAAAGTGTTTTTTTAGCTACTTCTTGAACCCATTGATCTCATCATGCTGATCACATTCAACATCTTGAAGTAAGAATACTTTCGTTTTTAAAGATACTTTTAAAGTTTTGAAACCAAAGTATTTTTAACTACTTTTTGAACCCATGGAACCATTGGAAGGGCTTGGCTCCGTGATGGCTGCTTGCAGTTATATTTATTATTATTATTATTTTACAATTGCAGGTACATCACATATACATTTTTATTCTAAACCTCTTTTTTTTTTAATGTTAACATACTTTCCCCTATTAACATCAAAATGAATGAACTTTTTGTTAGGTTGCTGGTTAAATTAGTATGCACCAAAGATACTACTGTACTTAAAGCAAAGAAGAATCAAAAACATGTCACCACTGCATAAAAAAACTGGCTTCATAAGAAGGATCAGGACAGCAGCTATTGTTCTCTGTGAGATGTTTTAACTCTCTTCACAGGGGAGTCTTCAGTTGTCTTTTCAAGGCCACAACATCTGATGAAGACCATGCAGAATCTGGAAAACATGTCTCTTTCTTTCCACCATGATGCAATGCACATTTAAACGACTTCATTTCCTGTTCTCCATAACACTTCCAAGTCAAGCGTCATCTCAGCTCAACTCTGAACATTCCAGTCTATAGTAATTATATAACTGTTTGTTTCTCTACATATTGGCACTATATTTATTATTAAATATGCATGGTGTGTGCGTGTGTATTGTTGTTAAATTGTCTAGGCCTACAGTTATCATTATTTTAGCTATAAAATATAATATAAAAATAATCCATCTCTGCCTCAAAAAATCTCCGGAGGCATAAAAAGATATTAAAAGCAAAATACGTTAAGAGCAACTTGGACTCGATGAGTCTAAAGTTCTTCTCATATTGTGTACAGGACCCAGGCACCCAGCATAGTGTAAAATCATGACACTTGCATCATGGATTAAAAATGTTAACCGATGTGATCTTTTTCTTGGAAAAATGTCGCCCTCTGGTGTAATAATGATGACTATACGCTTTACATATATATTAGGCCTATGACATGTTCATTTTCTATATTAAGAGGGAAAATGCAGCTGGAAAGACAGTAAAGCTTTCTTTATATATATATATATATATATATATATATATATATATATATATATATATTAAAAGTACACGTTGTATAGATGCCTATTATTTTGTCATGATAGTTCTAGTCATACATTTAATTACATATACTGTACATTACATCATATAATAAATCATATATATTATTTCCGATGTAACTGTCATTTTGATTCATTTAACAGGTAAAGCACAAAACAGAAAGGGCCCCTTTAGACCCCCATGAATGTCAAAACAGTGTTTTTTATGTTAATGTGAACGTGATTAGCACAAAAAAAACACTGTTTTGACACATCATGGGGGTCTAAGGGGGTCCTTTCTGTTTTGAATATCAAAATGACATTTACATCAGAAATTAAAAACATGTTCGTCATGTTTGCAGCCAGTAAGACTTTCACCAGCAGAGTGGAAACGCCTTTTTCTTGCAGGGGGCGTAGTGTGGTCACATTCGATGACAGGACACTCAAATTTGTCGCACGATTTTAACGGCACGTCTCACACCAAAATGTAGCGCAAAGGGAAATGCCTCTTCTAACAGTCCTAATAACCCAGCAGTCGCGAAACATGTCAATACGGCTCTGCGACATGTGATTCGCTCGAGTGTTTGTAAACATGCGTCAAAAGCATGTGATTCTGCTGACGACATACTGCGTTTTAGACGGACAGCCAATCAAAAAACGGGGGTGTGTGAAGCTGGGCGGGGCCTCGCTGCAGCTCTGTGGAACATTCTGTGTGTTCGGCAACAAGACGCTTTACCATTGAAAAATGCAGTTCAAGCCAATATCATCCATCGTTTGACAGCATTAAGAGGTAGAATAACTCAACGACACGTTTGTTCAGGTTAGTGGGGTATTTTCTACGTAGTAAAGTTGTGAAGTACTTTACATTGGGCGTTGCGTTGTTATAAATAATAAACCTTCAGGAAAAGCTGTCATGTGTGGTAAGTTGATGAGCTTTTGTCTCACGGTCTAAGACAAACTAATGTATTTATTATTTGAAAAATATAATATATATTGGTATTAAGCTCATTAAGTCAGTCTGTCCTGATTTGCTGCATTATAAGGACGCTGTCAATTATGTATATTGAGATGCTCTAGGAATACCTTGACTGATGTTTCCATGGAAATATTATCCTTAGTTAAATATACAGGTGATTCTTAGAAAGAAACAAATCAAGGTGGGGTTTGCAGGGAAGAGGAGGGTTCTGCTGCGACAAAGGTGTGTATGTGTGTGTGGCCTAGCCTACTTGGCATGGCAAAGATAGGATGTTACGCAGTTCTTATTTACATCCCAGTGTGCTTTGCCCTGACCCATGTAATGTTTTCATCACGAACAGAACAGGCAGGAATACCATCTAACTGGTGAGCTCGGTTGTTTTTTCTTTTCTTAAAACATATAAAGTTTCCGGACAGACATCAGTCGATTAACCAAATAAGTTTGGTGTTGTCATGAGAATACAAATAACCTCCGATTTGCATGAAAGGCTTGTTTGGACTTAGATGGTAATGTCTGTTCATTATAATATATGACTGGGTTTATGTAACCTATTGATTCTGTGGTCCTTATCTTCATCTCTGTTTGTTTGCTGTTCCGTGAGGTAAATATATGAGGTTTACCCCTCTTATTTCTCAGCTAATGGTGTTTTTAGTCAAGTGCGCACCTTTTATTTCTGATGTAAACAAAGCAGGCATGTTTTTTTCTCTGCCACTGGGTGGCGCTGTTTTGCGACTGACTGTACAGATTCGTTTATTTAATAATAATAATAAACATTTATTTGTATAGCACTTTTCATACATGAAATGCAACTCAAAGTGCTTCACAAGCATAAAAACAAATAATAGGAATACAAATTCACACAAAGTCAAATTTCAACCAGTTATTGCCTTGAGAGGAATTTATTTATTTATTTACATGATAGCATTATTTATTTAATATTCATTATATATTTAATTAATATATTTAAATAACTAAATGTATTTAACTTTAAGTAAATAAAAAAATATAGGCCTATTTATTTCACACTAAAAATCTATTTATTTACGTTTACTTAATTTTTATCATTTGATATTTATTTAATTTGATATTTACAGTTCACAGTGAAGCACTGACTGGAAAGCATTGGCTATGGATCTGAACAGGTAACTGAAAGGTTGTAGGTTCAAACCCCACAAGAGATGATTCATGAACTATTATTACTGTGCCACTGAATAAAAGCACTTAACCTCAGGTTGCTTTATGGGGACTGTCATTGTACCTAGAGCATCAGCTAAAATTACAAATTAGTATAATAATTCAAGGCCGTGCATAACTATGTCTTGAACATTGGGGGGACCAAAGTTGTCTTTTTTCTTTTTTTTTTTTGAGGGGGGTGTTTTTATTTTAAAGAAATTACATAATTAAAGGATTTAAATAAATGTTTTTTTATATTTATTGAAAATATTCAATAAATATTTTGAATGTTGATTCATCAGACAAACTTATATATATATATATATATATATATATATATATATATATATATATATGCGTGTGTGTGTATTTAAATGCGTTTTATATCAATTTGTACCTATTTGGGGACACTAAATATGCAACTATATTACTGATCTGCCCACATTGACACTATATGATAATTGAAATGAGCTGGATGACATCACCGTTTTCTCCAGAGCGGCTGTACAGCCGAATCAAATTCTGTTGCATTATTTTCCTGTTTAACACTGTGAAGCTGCTTTGAAACAATCGGTATTGTAAAAAGCGCTATATAAATAAAGGTGACTTGACTTGACTATTTATTTTTGTTTTGTAGTGAATCCGGGATGAAGAGTGACCGCAACACTTTTAAAGGTTTGTGTTCACATAATAGCAAACATCTTGAGATTATTTTTGTATAGATTTACGACAAACACAGTGGCAATCTGCCGTTTCATCCACCCAAGCCAAATAAGCAGAATAGGGTTAGCCATATCAACGTTTCCCTTCGTCAAATTTAAATAATGGGAATTCACCCTCACCGTGTATTATAACCTCATATAAAACTCCTTGATGGCATGAGAATCAGCTGTCATGGCATTTCTCTTATTTTCACTTCATTTCTCTTATTTTGCCAAGGCTTTATTTGAGCAGACACTTTGGAAGCTATATTAAAAAGTGCATCATTCAGGATCAATGTGTAGTCAGTCGGCCAGGCTCCCCAACTGATTGAGATTAAGCCGACAGGAAGTGCTATGTAAAGATGATGCTGCTAAAATTAACCCACCTGCTGCTTGCTGCTAAAGACGACTTCATTATTAGCATTCAAGAAGGACGCTAGTTAGCATGCACTGTTGTTGTATCCTGTGTGAAATGGTAAGGAGACAAACATGTGATGTCATGTTGTATTGGTAAAGAAATAATGTTTTGTCTTGTATCCAAAGTTTCTTTATAAAAAAGCACCTTTGTCTGATGTGGGTGGCCAATTCTGTCGGATAATAATCTACTCATTGGTTAGACCTTGGGGTAAAATGAAGTCAGAAGGGTTCAAAGAGATGAAAGTAAGTTCAGTAACAAACCTCAAAGTTGTTTGGATTGATTATTCCTCATTCAAGACTGTGAACTATTAGAAGTGAGCTAGTACTAAAATTAAAAGTTTGTTAAAATAATCAAACAAATTACATTTGTTGTTCTGTTAGTTGTCTTAAGAGAAGTTTCCAGTGACAAGCAATTTGTTTGTTCAGACTGAATGCAACTTGACAGTCTATTCTCAGCTTAAAGGTGCGGTCACATTAGTGAAATTTTGTGGGCAAAATTCAATTGTCTATAGCGTAGCGATGTAAAAAAGCACAGCTCACACAGAAGTCACTTTCAAACCAAGCAGGTTTCCGTTGGTCAGTGTGGTGAAGTCTCATGATCAACTTGAATATGAGGGAAATCTGCATGGGGAACTTTTTCACCGTCATGAAACTCCCAATCGCGTGGATTCCTATTGGAATGACTGGATTTTGCCCAAGACTTCCTGTTTCTTTGTTATATATTATATATATAATATATTTTATATCTATTTATCTATCTATCTATATATATATATATATATAGTAACGCAGAGTGTGGAATGAGCAGGCAGGGAAGCGAATCTAAGTGCAGGAACATTTAATGACAAAACTAGAAAAAAAAGAACTCATAATACCATATCCATACATACGTACAACAACTGATAAAACGCAAGGACTATAAATACACAGGGAAGACCAAAACAAGGTAACAAGGGGGCGTGGCAGATAGGAAACACCTGGAGAACTAAATCAGCATGAAAAAACTACAAAGAACTACAAAGCAAAACACACAACAGAAAATAACATAAAAGTCCACAAACAGACAGGGAATATGTGACATATATATATATATATATATATTTTAATTTTATATATTATTTTATTTAACTGGTCTCAGCACAGATCAGGAAAGCTATAGTTTCTTTTGTGGATTCTGACAGAAGAAATCTCCCATTTTCTGGTATTATTTACTGCGTGAACTGCAGTGCAACTCTGCATTTATTGCTTCATGTTATTTACAATTAGGCTTGCAAAGGTGCAGAAAATTTCCGGTAAACTTTTCACTAACTTTCCATGGGAAGTTAAGCTGGGGAATTTTGGAAATATTCCAATTTGGAAACTTCACAGGAATTTACAGCAAAGAGAAATATTTTGAAATTTGAGATAATTTATACAAACTGTGTCACATACAAATGTAAATATACACATTTTGTTTGGTCATAAGCAGACATGCATGCAAACTAATACAAATTTATTTTAATTACTGCTGTCAAAATCGATTAATCGCATCCAAAATAAAAGTTTGTGTTTACATAATATATGTGTGTGTACTGTGTATAGTTATTATGTGTATATATAAATACACTCTCATTCATGTATATATTTAAGAAATATTTGCATGTATATACGGTATATATATTTATATAATTTATATTATATATAAATATTTTATATATAAATATAATATTTTTTTCTTAAATATATACATGCATGTGTGTGTATTTATATACATAAAAATTATACACAGTACACACACATATATTATGTAAACACAAACCTTTATTTTGGATGCGATTAATCGATTTGACAGCACTAATTTTAATACATAATTTATTATATAACAGGGAACTATATTTAAGCTCCAACCCTGATCAAACTCACTTGCCTGTAGCTTTCTAGTAATCCTGAAGGCGTTGATTAGCTGGTTCAGGTGTGTTTGATTAGGCTTGGAACTAAACTCTGCAGGGCAGTGGCCCTCCAGGACCAAGTTTGCCCATCCCTGTTCTATAGGCTAATATTTGTGTACACATTTTTCATGGGTACCACACTCTCCCTGACAAAAGGAAATGGAAACTTCCTATAACCAAACACTTTAACCACTCTTAATAAACAGCAGTTGTAAACCCATAAGGTGTGTGCACTGGAGATGAGTATAAGTGAGGGTAAGTGATAGATGTGGTGTAATTGGGTAAACCCCAAACAGGCATGTGTGGGATGGGGTAGGCATTAACTGAGTTCAGTGTGGTGTAGGGGTGGATTGCAGGTTGGCCCAACGTATCATATGTATAAAACTGTCTTGGCTTTCGCTCCCTGGCTCTCACACTGGTCCCTTCTTCCATCCTCAGACTCTCAGCTCTTTCTAAGTGCGTGCTTTCCCTTACAGGTGCTCGCTCTGGGAGTTGGTTGTTCCCCGTTCTTGGCCAGCTGACTGGAGCTCTCAACCAGTACCCACCAACACTGCTCTCTGCATCAGAGTCGTCAGATCACTGTCTCTGTTGACCACGTTGTCGTCGATTGTGTGTCTTTTTGTCCTTTTCTGTCTGTCAGGCCTTGTGGATCTATGTGTCATTGCTGGAGCTTCCACAGGTAAGTCGTTTACCAGTAACAACAGGTTTCGATGTAGCGTTCTGGTCTTCCTACTGTCACCGTTCTCAGGGTATACTACATATACAGGGTTGTCTGGCAGTTGTTCTTTTACCACATATACTGCTTTTTCCCAGTAGGATCGCAACTTTCCTGGGCCTCCTCACTCCCTGAGGTTCCTGACAAGTACTCGATCCCCTGCCTTCAGCACAGCTCCTCTCGCCTTTCGGTCGTATTGAGCTTTCCCTCTCGCACTCGCTTGACGACTGTTTCCTTCAGCAATCTTGTACGCCTCAGCCATTTGCGCCGCCTGCTGATTTGCATATCCCTTTGGTGTGACTCCATCCGTTGGCTCAACCAGGCTGAAGATAAGGTCTACTGGAAGGTGAGGGTGCCGACCGTATAACAGGTAAAAGGGAGAATATCCAGTGGACTCGTGCTGCATGCAGTTGTAGGCATGCACGAGCTGAGGTAAGTGATCTTTCCACCTCTCTTTTTCCTTGTCTGCCAACGTCCTCAACATTTGTAAGAGGGTCCGATTGAACCTTTCGATCAGGTTTCCTTGGGGGTGGTATGGTGATGTTCGAGAGTGTCCAATTCCAGCGAACTGTTGAAGAGTGCGGAATAGTTCATTCTCAAACTCACGACCCTGGTCGTGATGTAACTTGGTCGGATATCCAAAGCGTGTAATGTAATCTTGGAACAAGCGTTCAGCTGCTGTTTGCCCTGACTTGTTCTTGGTCGGGTAGGCTTGGGCGAATCTTGTGAAATGGTCCATGACAACCAAGATGTATTCATATCCTCCACGGCTCGGCTCCAGGTGCAGGTAGTCAATGCATGTTGTGATGCTACCCATGGGTGCTCGAACATGTACAGCTGGTTTCTTCTGTTTTATACATGGGGTCCCTCGCTAGGCCCAGTACTCGCTCTGTACCCACGTGTCCCGTCTTGTCATGGAGGTGCTCAAGTATCAGCTTTTTGTACTTGCTCGGTAAGACAAGCTGTTTTCGCTCTCTCGTTCTTCGATTAAGAAGTCCTCCCTCAAGATGTAGCTTGTTCCACTCATACATCAGCTTTCTGTTGGTTCCTGTCATACTTCCCCTCATCTCGTCAGTGAGTGTGACACCATCCTCCTTCCATTGTCTCACTTGAGAGATTATCGGATCTTCTTTCTGGGTTTGAATCAGTTCATCCTAGGGATGCACCGTATCAGCTCCAATACCGCCATTATTTGTCGGATCGGGTATCGGTCAGACAGGATCCAAAATCCGATCCAAATCCGATACTGTGCGTATACTATTCTGTGGTATTGTTAAGCCCAGTGCTCCACAAAAGGCACAACAACATTATAAAGCATAATCAACTCTTCTTCGTGCAGTATATTAAGTGTTCTGAAGCCATTCCATAGTTTAATGTGGGGTACAGATGAATATTTAAGTCATTAAATTCAAGTAAACGTGAATGCTTCCCTCCTCTGCGTCTGTCAGTCCTTCTCTATTCAGCTTTGAAACTGTGTGTCGCGTTGGGTTACGACAGTCAACACGATGAAACTCTCTCCAAGATGATATAATGTTCCTGTTATTATACTTGATCTGAAGATAACGGTCTATGGTTTCGCATAAAATGACTTTATCTTGCTGGAGTTTATTGCTGTTTCTAAATCGCGTTACTTTCTCCCGGGTGTGTCAGATCACAACACTGGACTAGAGATTGTATTGTTCTTCACACACACGGTAACTGAAATTTTAAACTGTTAAAAGAAAAGGCTCAATAAAATATTGCATAGATAGATAAACTACGCATCGATATATCTTCCCTTTGTGTTTTGAACTTTTCAATGCAAATGGAGCGCTGCGTGCTGTGACTCCATGTTGCTTCAAGCGCATCATCCTGCGCACAGGATGCGCATACGTGCTGTGTTTCGCTCTGTATTGGTGAAAAATGAAAGATTAATAATAGCCTTTCTTGTTCTGCCCTATCTATAATATGTTGCTGCCTCATTAAAAAGCTGCGCTATACATTTAAAATAAATGTCTTTTAATTTCTTAGTATATAGGCCCTATTTCTATAAATATATTTACTTGTTTTTCATGAATGTATTTTACAACGTGTAATATTTTACCAGATTTAGTGCTACACTTATTCACTTTTATTTGTTCCCCACTAAATGTTTTTTTTCCACTAAATGTTTAGATTTTATACAATTATTGTGCATTCATGATTTTTCTAGTTTATAGTAGTATTTTTGTCATTGATTGTGATTATACAGTGGGGAGAACAAGTATTTGATACACTGCCGATTTTGCAGGTTTGCCCACTTACAAAGCATGTAGAAGTCTGTAATTTTTATCATAGGTACTCTTCAACTGTGAGAGACGAAATCTAAAACAAAAATCTAGAAAATCTTTAAAAAAAAATTTAAATAATTAATTAGCATTTTATTGCATGACATAAGTATTTGATCACCTACCAACCAGTAAGAATTCCGGCTCTTACAGACCTGTTAGTTTTTCTTTAAGAAGCCCTCCTGTTCTCCACTCATTACCTGTATTAACTACACCTGTTTGAACTCATTACCTGTATAAAAGACACCTGTCCACACACTCAATCAAACAGACTCCAACCTCTCCACAATGACCAAGACCAGAGAGCTGTGTAAGGACATCAGGGATAAAATTGTAGACCTGCACAAGGCTGGGATGGGCTACAGGACAATAGGCAAGCAGCTTAGTGAGAAGGCAACAACTGTTGGCGCAATTATTAGAAAATGGAAGAAGTTCAAGATGACGGTCAATCTCCCTCGGTCTGGGGCACCATACAAGATCTGACCTCGTGGGGCATCAATGATCATGAGGAAGGTGAGGGATCAGCCCAGAACTACACTGCAGGACCTGGTCAATGACCTGAAGAGAGCTGGGACCACAGTCTCAAAGAAAACCATTAGTAACACACTACGCCGTCATAGATTAAAATCCTGCAGCGCACGAGAGGTGGAAACATCATTCTTTGGGGATGCTTTTCTGCAAAGGGGACAGGACGACTGCACCGTGTTGAGGGGAGGATGGATGGGGCCATGTATCGCGAGATCTTGGCCAACAACTTCCTTCCCTCAGTAAGAGCATTGAAGATGCTCGTGGCTGGGTCTTCCAGTATGACAACGACCCGAAACACACAGCAGGGCAACTAAGGAGTGGCTTTGTAAGAAGCATCTCAAGGTCCTGGAGTGGCCTAGCCAGTCTCCAGACCTGAACCCAATAGAAAATCTTTGGAGGGAGCTGAAAGTCTGTATTGCCCAGCGACAGCCCCGAAACCTGAAGGATCTGGAGAAGGTCTGTATGGAGGAGTGGGCCAAAATCCCTGCTGCAGTGTGTGCAAACCTGGTCAAGAACTACAGGAAATGTATGATCTCTGTAATTGCAAACAAAAGTTTCTGTACCAAATATTAAGGTCTGCTTTTCTGATGTATCAAATACTTATGTAATGCAATAAAATGCAAATTAATTACTTAAAAATCATACAATGTGATTTTCTGGATTTTTGTTTTAGATTCCGTCACTCACAGTTGAAGAATACCTATGATAAAAATGACAGACTTCTACATGCTTTGTAAGTGGGCAAACCTGCAAAATCGGCAGTGTATCAAATACTTGTTCTCCCCACTGTATATATTTTTTAATTTGTCGTTTTTCTTTATAATGAAGTTGTCTGTATTTAGTAGATTGTGTTTAACACACAAAAGAGTGATTATCAGTTCAACACACTGATGTATAGAAATTCTACATTGAATTTTAAACAAAACTGCGCTGGTATTGGATTAGTATCGGTATCGGCCGATACTCAGAATTTTTGGTAACGGAACGGATCGGTTCTGAAGGGTAAATTGAAATCTGGATATGCCAGTATAGGTGGGCTTGCTAACATACCAATTAGTTCTTCCAGGATCTGTTGGTGGTCCCTGGTCCATTCTACTGGAGTCTTGGAGGGAATTTGTGGGCCTTTAGCTTTCTTCCTGCTGTGAGTGTCCCGTGCTGTCTCAGGCTTCGCCTGCAGCAGCTCGTACAAGGGTTTTGCCACCCTGGAGAAGTCTTGAATGAAGGCACGGTGAGGAACCCAAGTAGTCTCCTCACATCACCCACCGTCTAGGGAGTCTAGTCGTTAAGGAGCAGACAGCCTTCAGGTCCTTAGGGTCTATCCGCACTCCTTCAGCTGACACTAGCCGTCCGACATACCTGACTTCACTCTGGAACATTTCATACTTTTCAGGTTTCAGCTTTACACCATGATGCTGGAGGGCCCTCAACACTCTACGGATACTCACGACATGCTCCTCAAAGGGCCTCACATAACATAGGACGTCATCCAAGTATGGGATGCAGCACTCATCCCTGAGTGAGTCAAGCATTTCTTCCATACTGCGTTGGAAGGCAGCAGGCGCATTAGACAATCCAAAGGGGATTCGGACCCACTCATACAGCCCCCAGGGTGTGATGAATGCAGTCATGTGTCTGGATCCCTCTGCAATGTACCCTTAGTGGTACGCTTTGCCTTGATCGAGAATGCTGAACCAAGAGTATCCTCTATCAGAGTGTCAATCAGATCCTGTATCCTAGGCAATGGATGATGGTCAGGGATGGTTTTCCTGTTCAGGAGACGGTAATCAACACAGCCTCAGATTGCCATCTTTCTTGCGGACACAGACTACTGGAGCGGTGTATGGTGACTTCGATTTGACGATCCATCCTTTCGCCAGGAGATCTTGTATGTAGCTCTTCACCTCATTAAACAAGGGTTTTGGTACTGATGAATACGCCCTTTGGACTGGGATGTCATCCTTAAGTGTGATTAGCATCTGCAAGCTGGGTATGCACCCGATGTCATTATGATCTCTGCTGAAAGCACCAGAATCCTCATACAACATTCTTTGGATGACCTCTCGTTGGCCGTCTTCCAGATGGTCCAGGTTGACGGGTGGATGCCACAATGATGTTTTCGCCTCATCTTGAGTGGTCGCAGCTTGGATCATTGTTGTCTGCCTTGGCTCCCTCGTTTCCCCAGACTCCACTAATATCCTCTCAATCCATTGTAATGTTCCAACCACTGTGCCACGTGGTAGGGTCACATCACCCACTGTGCTATTTCCGATAGGTATGGAAACACAAGGGTCACCTTGGGGTTGTAATTCTAAGAGTCCCTCTCCAATGTCCAAGCATCTTAAATTGTCACATTTTCATAAGGCTCAAACAAGACCACCGAGTCAGACGGTGCCATCCTTGAAGGGACTCTGCACTTCACCCAAGTCACCCGTCCTGCCCGGATAACTACCCCTCTCGGACCAACTTTTAAGTGCCCATCTCCAACATCTTCAGCAGCTTGGACCACCTTGACTAAAGCTTGTGCCTTTTCAGTAGTGAGGTAAGTGTTGGTATCAGTTGCTCAGACTGGCCCTGAATCAGTTCTTCAACTAAATTGAAACCCAGGAGTGGTCTCTCAATTGGCATCTTACTCACCAGGAATGGGACATTAATAGGTAGACTTGGGTCTTCATTTCCTAGCAGGTTGACTGTGATGACCGCTCAGCCGTCAAATGGGGTAAGGTCTCCATTCACAGCATAGACTTTCAGATCATCTTGATACCCAAGAAGCTACCAAAGTGGCCTCACCTCCACACTTGGCAGATATTTGTCTTTCCACACACGGTCCACCATGCTGACTTGTGCACCTGTGTCGAGTAATGCCCTCACTGTCAAGCCATTCAAGTTGCACAGGGTCAGTGCCTTGCTTCCGATCAGTTTGATTATGTTGTCGGTCTTGGTCTTACAATGGCCCAAAACACTTGCTCCTTGACTACTGGACCCCACTCCATTTATTGATTTTTTTGTTTGTTTCAGATGCGTATGTTCTTGTTCTAACACTTCTCTCTCCCTAGACGAGCTTTGAGGAAGTAACATCTGGTTGGGGCATTTGCTGTGCGGTCACTGGTTGCCCCTTTGTTTGTGGCCGGTTCCCGTTTCCCTGTCGCTGGGTTGTCGTAGGCACCCCACTGCCCGATGTCCATCCTCACCACAGATGAAACAGTGTGTACAGTCCTGTCTCCCTTCATCCGCACACCATGGGCAGCACCGCAAGCACTGTCAGTTCGTACTGGCATGGAGTGTTGTATGGCATCTACCATGCTGGTTAGAGCATCAGTCCTGGCAGTAAGATGCTTAATCTGATCGTTCTGACCTTTTTGTGCAGCAGACCCTTTTACAGTTTTCACATCTGTCTGTTTCATCGCTAACTTGGGCACTACCAGCCATGGACGGTTTTGCTCTGGTTGGTGGGCCCAGTCGGCGCAGCCTCTCATTCTCGTCACTTGTGATTTTCATAACGTGTCTGAGGATAGCATCGTCAGTTACATCACTATCGGCTAACAAGGGCTTCAGCTCCCTACGAATATCTTTGCACCGGTGGCTTAGGCCCTGGTAAATGGTAAGAACACATCCTGCACAGTAGCTGCATTATACTTCCTGTCTGAATCAGCTTGCTTCGCCGCAAAGAGTATATTTTGTTTCAACCCCATGACTCGGTATAGGAATTGCTGAGGAGTTTCGTGTTCACTCTGCTTGGTGCACATCAGTTCTTGGAACAACTCTGTGCTATTTCGGTCCCCCAAATGTGATTGTAAGAACCTTTTCAGCTCAGCTACAGTCATGTCATCTTTGTTCATCAGCATATCTTTAAAAATGCCTGGCTTGATAATTCGCAGCACCCCTCTGACAATGTCGGCATCGTTGAAGTTCTCTTTCAGGCCGCTGTCAGTTTGCCTGCATACATTGTTGTATGTGATGTCTGACGAGTGATCCCCAATTTGGCCTCCGTGCATCTTAAACTCACGGGGCTGGGGGGATAGGGAATGCAAAGTCATGAGCTACACGTTTGGGCTGCTCCGTCTGGTTTACGTGTGCAGTAGTGGCGCTAAGTTCAAATGCGCGATCCCATTTCAAATTAAGAGTCTCTGCTCTAAATGGCCATATAACAGGTAAAAGGCATTTATAAGTGTCCATATAAAAGGGTGCAACTGAGCAATATAGTTACATTATATGTTAGTCATTCTATAGGCTAATATTTGTGTACACATTTTCCATGGGTACCACACTAACAAATTTCCAGTTTATTCCCATTAATTTCTGTTAATTCCCATATATTCCCATGGAAAGTTTCTAACTTTGAAAATTCCCGGAATTGTGCAACACTATTTACAATGATGCACATCAAATTGATTGAGGAAGTCATACCAGCCATCAGCATAACAGATGCCCTTATAACTGTAATGTTACATAATAGCTGTCCTGATATACCCAGACACAAATAGATTGAAACACAGCTTGGGTAGAAATGCACTGTGAATTGTGACTAGGTTTAATTTGCGTTCAGAAAAGCAGCCCAACATATAGATTAATGAACTTTTATTTCTGTCTCAAACAACTAGTTGGTTCTAGTTCATTGTAGAGTCTGTTTTCCATAGGTCTGTATCTTCTTGCATACGTAGTATGCCATAATCAATACACAGTTGACATTGTTCTGGTGCCAAGTTGTAATGAGATGAGAGGTGGTTCAAAAAGCCATTAGGGAGACATTGAAGCTCCTCCTTAGGCATGAAGCAGATATTTGATTACTTAAAGACAAATGTTATTAAAGATATATCGGAATAGCATAATGCTTTATAGTGTAGCATTTCATACTGTGTTCATCTCTTAATCTAACATATATACTGGAGCACAGTGGAGGATTATGATTCGCTGGTGGTGTGTCATTATAGACTGCGGGCTGCCATGCACCCTGCCAGCTGACCTGCCTCACTTCCACACTTAGATTGAGATGTCATAAGTAGGAGCATGCTGGAAACTGTGGTGTGTATTAAAGTGTGTCAGGTTGCTCTGAGCATGGAGCAATTTTAGCCATATCCTGTTATGTTATCGATATAATTCATATAAATATTTGCTCTTAGATGGGATTTTCAGAGAAGCAGTTCTTCTGTGTCCGGGTTTCTATAACATTAATAGCATATTTTTTTATGTAATATTTTTATCAGGAGTTTAGAAATATATTAATCATTCTGACCTCTTGTTACTTAAAGGCCTTATTTTATTTTAATAATAATTTTAATGAATAAATTAATTATAACTAATAATACTAATAAAATATTATTAGTATTATCTATACAATTACTATTTTATGCAACATATTTTAATGTAATTAAATGTATATTTTAATTTCAAATGCAATTATCAACGTTTACCCTCCCCTTATTCTCATACGTACCATCACTTCTGTTTTGAATATGGTGACATAATCCATGTTGTTCTGCTGTCTGTTTCCATGGTTACAGATCTGTAGTCATAAAACAGGAAGAAGAACAGTGATTCTACAGTTTCTCTTGTTTTCTTTTAATCATGTAGTCGTTTATCACATCTTACACGTCTATTTCGCTAATCTGTCCGAGTGATGGAATGGTGTTACCTTATTAGACGTTACTTGTGATGTTCATAGATTCAAGATTCTTTCCGTCCCTGCCCATTTTATCTGATTTAGCCGTCCCCCGACAGCCTGGATATTTTAAACAGGCCGAGCAAATGGGCTGAGATTAAAAACACGAGAAACAAAACAGCCCAGTTGTTACATAACTGAAACAGAGCTCTGCGATGTGCCTTTAAAAGCTGCAGGCTGTCAGGTGATCACAGGAGCACCGTCATCTCAGTTCACCGAGACACCAGCGCGTCTCTCAGATACGCAGATGAGACGCTGAAGATATAAGGGGGTGGGGGTGGGGGTGGGGGGCTGATGGGTAGAGAAACAGTTATAGGAGGACAGAGGGGAGAGGAGGACACCAGATAGACAGGGAAAGAGAGAAGCCAACTGTAATACAGTGCCTCTGCCTCTCTTGCTTTCTGTCTTTCACTTTCCCACTCGTTATGTGGATATTTCGAGATGATGCGTTTGTGTGGTCATAACACAGAGCGAAACAGACCCAAGAATTAAGTGCTGCGTCACAATGAGTGAGAGAGACAAACTGAGCGAGAAGGAGACAGGATTGTGGGAGCGTTTGCGGCAACTATCTGTCTCGGCGATCACAATGAATGCGTTTGTATGCGTCTAATAGCGATCTATTTGTGTAGACATGTGTCTGTCTGAAAAAAACAGCAGCGATTCTGCTGTTGCAACAAGATGAAAATAGAGCGAGCAGGAGAGGGTGGAGGTCTGGTGGAGGGAGGGAGGGAGGGAGGGAGGGAGAGAGAGATTTTGGATTAGTTGCTACGTCACTTTTTCACGTCGAGAGGAAAACAGCAGCTAGGAGGAGAGGATTCGGACATGTGTGCTTTTCTCCTACCTGTGAGTGTATCCCAGCCCTTTCGTCTGCTCGTCCGCCTTTCATCCTCGTCTTCTCCATCTCTTTTTCTCTCCCACTCTCTCTGATTTCACATTTTAGTTCGTTTCTCCACAACCGCAGCTCCAACATGGATGCTGAGAACGTGATAGAGTTTCTCGAATGTTGTGCGGTTCGTCGTGTGTGTCGACGTTTGCTGGGCATGTGATGGCGTCGCGAGGTGTGTACGGGGCAAAAAAACAATACAAAAGCAATAGCAAAACAAATGCTGCTCTCCAAGGTTTCTGAGATATTCAAGAATAGTTGTAGCTGTTGACATAAATACAGACGTTTACCTTGTATTCTAAGCCAACGCATCGGATACCACAAGTGTCAGAACCGTAATCGCAATACGCATATTTACGGTTGATACTGATACCGATATACGTTACAACATCTTTTCTGGCTCCTCATAACAGGTAAGTGATATATACCAGGCTATTCACTGTCAGGCTGATCTGAAATCAGTCTCTGGCTTGGTAAGACATCATGACAGGCGACTTACTTTATGTGTTTTATGCCCTATATATTGGGTAGGATGATAGAAGAGCAGGTGGAAGTGGTGCTTCGGCTAAATTTGTGATCTTTTGGCAGGGAAGAGGGCAGACGTCACACCTCCATCAACACATTTGTTTCTGCAGAGTTACGAGAAACACAAGTGGTGACGCAGTCATATTTGCTACACCTTTTTTTAGTGCGTGACTGTTTTAACCTCTTGTTCTCTCTCTCTCTCTCTGCATCTCACCTTCAATTTGAGGGTTAAATTGTGTCCTGAGGAGGGTCACGTTGATGAAAATGATATAAATGTCATGGGAGGGATCCAGAGAAAGAACTAGAATGAGAGAGGGAGAGAGATTGTTTACCTTGCTCTCTTGGTGACTGTGCACTGGCAGGCGTCCAGTTCACATGCGCTAGACTTCCTAATGCAGCCTGCATCAGAGAGATGAGTGAGAGAGCTCTGCTCCTATCAGGCGCCGGTTGTTGCTTCCGACTTTTTCGCAGCTCCAAATCCCATTGGATTAGCCCTGGAAAGCAGCTGGAGGGAATAATCTTATTGGCTGCAAGGTAATGTTATCATTTGTGAGTACTCAAACAACCAGTTGGTTCTGATTCATTGTTACGTTACAGTGTTGTTATTTTAGAGAGCTGTTACTTGGTAGAACTTCACTATGAAAAAATGTGCAAAAATCCACTCATAAATGTCACTTTTTTTCTTTTTTGTTGAACACAAAAGGAGATATTTTAAAGAATGTCTGTTTGTCTATACATTGAAAGTCAATGGGCTCCAACATTCTTCAAAATATCTTTGTAATGAAAGTGAGGGTGAGAAAATGATTTAATGCAGTTTAAAGGAATAGTCATGTCTTTTCGAAACCTGTATGCCTTTCTTTCTTCTGTGGAACAAAAAATATGAATGTTGGTAACCAAACAGTCTCAGTTCCCATTCACTTTCATTGTATGGTCAAAACATCTTCTTTTGTGTTCCACACAAGATAGAAATTAATTTGGAACAAAATGTAGGTGAATAAATGAAAAAGGGTGGACACTCCCTAGTAAAAAGTAAAATGGGTTGCTTTTGCTTTTTTATTTAAGCAATAGTTAAGTTTAATTATCATACAGATTGTAACCCAAGTTTTCAGCACATTATCATGTACACAATATGGTCTAGTTACACACATGCTGTTTCATTATATCGAAGGATTGTATGATCTCATTTTTTTCTGTTTGACTTTCTTTTTAATCCCTCCTGATTTGTCACAGTCGATCAGTTGCCTTCTTTCTTTCCTAGTTGACCACTGAGCTTCTTGTTTAGACAAGCAGTATCAGAACGGTGATTTGTCCTATTAGGGAGACAGTCCTGTCCTGAAACCTGTTGCGTGTCGAGCGGCGCTGTCCCCAGGTTACGTCCGAGTGTGTGTCTGTCTGTGTGAGGAAGAGGCCTGCACTGCAGCTGTTAATGCTGCATTAGACGCCACAGACCGGAGCTCTGGCAAACGTTGGTAGCACCAGAGGGCCAGAGGGGATTGCATCCTCGTCTACCTCATCCTCCCTATCATGTGGGAGGGGCTTTTTTATGGATGAAGTTAACCCACAGGCGCCTGGGCTGAGGATCGGGCTGTGACGCAGATTTTAACTTGTGCTGTTTTTCCCTGATGTTCAGCCTGGTGGTGTTGCAACATGTGATGTCAGTGTCAGTGTAGACTATTTCTTCCAAGAACTCATCTTTACTTTTATATACGTTATTTTTTTTCGGTGATATTGTGATGTAAATTAAATGTTTTCAAGTGAATGCAGTTCAGTTAATTGTAATTGAGGTAAAAAAATTTTAAGCTGTTCTTGTCTTGATCCAATAGTTTACTTTTAAATTGCATATTGAAAGTATACCTGCATTTTTTAACTTTATAGGCAATGTATAGAATTGTGGACCACAAAACGTATTTGGACATATTTAGACTTTATATGAATTTAACTGCATTAAATTATCAAACCAAAGTCTTCAATTTTTTGCAATGACATTCATTATTTTTAAATGCAATTTGTGTCTAAATATTTTGGTCGACATATTTTTATTTTTGATATTTATGAAATAAATTTTAAATGTTATATAGATAGATAGAGAGAGATACATTTTTATGAACTTATTATGACTTTTTTTCATTGTTTACTCATTTATTTCTTTTTCATTTATCAGAAAAACAAAGCTGCCCCTCTTAAGTCTTTTATAAATATTGCACAACAGGTCGAAGGAAAACAAACAGGCAGAAGAAAGTGAGAGGGGCAACCAGATACCTCTAAACAGCAACTGTCGCCAAGCTCTCCTCTCGGTCGGGAAACTCCCAGGAGTTCTGTCCTATCAGTCAGATAAGGGTTACCGAGCTCCTGGGGCATGTTTCAGCTCTGCCATACGGCTCAAAGCAAACACAGAATGCAGGCTTTGAGCAAACCAAAGAAAGCAGAAAAGATATTTTGACATCCATGAATTGCTTTACTGAGTCTCTCTTAATCAGTCTGTAGAAAGGGACACTTTAAAAGATTTAGGATTTAAAACAAGATTTAGAAGGAGGTTGTTATAAAGTTGAGGGATATATGTCGGGTGAGTGGAAACCAAAGGGTTTGGCTCTGAGGACGCAAATACGTAAAGAACAAGAAACCTTGGCAAAGCGTCAGTCTACAGGGCAGTACCTGCCGCCACACCCTCGCCGAATGCTGGCGTCAGGAATCTCCCTTCCAGATTGCTCCATTTCCTGCGCTCACTTCATTTTGAAGAGACTGCAGTGGTGGAGGCAGCAAAACACATGAACAATCTCCTTTATAGAGAAGCTCGATCCTCTATGCCATGGGTCTAGTGAGTATTTGTCGTTTGAGGTTTAAAACCATTTTTTTATATTATTCGATCGGTCTTTATCGATTTTAAAACCCAAGCAAATGACATTTTGACATGGTTGAATGCATTGATCTTTGGTCATGTATGCTGACCTGCTTTTGCTCTTAAATCTTTCCTGTTTTGCCTGCGTAGGCGCTGCCTCACATTCCCAGCCTGTGTACTTGTGCCACTGAGTGACAGATGAAACTGCTCTAAGCATACAGGGCGTTCTCTAGAGCCGTGGTGCTCAAATGGTTTTGCATCAGGACCTAAAGTTTACAACCTAACACAGTTCAATTGTTCACATTGTTCATGTAAAAAGTAAATAAAAAATGACTTTGAAATTAAACATTCAGCCTTTCTGTATATTGTTAGACCTGTGCAGTTAGGTAACACTTAAGAGTAAGGTTTCATTTAACATTCGTTTACTACATTAGTTAACATTAACTAATAGTGAACAGTACTAGGGATGCACCGAAATTTCAGCTCCGATCATGGCAGCATCTATTTCGTGCACACAACGTGGATAAGCTACAACAGTTAAACATGTTAGATTGTGAACACTATAGCTCTGGATTGACAATATTAATTTCTCTATTTTTAATCAATAATAATATAGTTTCTTAAATCTAATATCTTTTAGTCTGAGCTGTTTTTTGTTGAACAAAACTTCACTAAACATTTGTAGCGCGCCTACCATCTAATAATCACAAAAGGTTTTGTGCTTTGCAACTTGAAGCAGTCTCAACTTTAAAATTCTTCCAATTTTATTATGAAATTCAAACAATAAATGGCGTTTTGGCGCTCTTTAGTATGCTTTAAGACAAACTATGTACAAATTCATAAGTCAACACCATTGCTGGGTATTTTCAGTGAACCAAAGACAGTCTCAAAAAGGCGGTTTGAAATTGGTGTTTCTGACGTCACAAACTACCTTGTAACCAATCACGTCAACATGCGGGCGGGCTTTAGCATATAATTTACTATAATCTGAAGCAGGGGAGTCTCAAGAGAAGCCAGGTTATCCAGGTATATTTTTTTGTTGATATAAAAAATCATGTACATTTAGCAATATAGCGGGTGAATTATGTATATGATGTATATTACGATGTTATGATGAACTAGGCCTATATGCCTTTCTCCACTGATGTTCTAAGTTGTTCAAAGCATTTCTAAGGATACTGCTTTTTAGAAAGCAGACTGAGATGTGGAACGGGAACATGGTTTAATATTAGCAACACATTATTAGCTGTTTGATATTGTAGTCAAGCAAAAGGCTAATCATATTAATTACTGTTACATGTCTGACGTTGTAAAGAGCGATACATAAAATGCATACCATTCTGATACATCGAGTTGTAGACGAGCCTATATAATTCACTCTTCCACTTCTTCTGAATCAGTTTCTAGTTTAAACATACACTATATTGCCAAAAGTATTGGGACACCCCTCCAAATCATTGAATTCAGATGTTCCAATCACTTCCTTGGCCACAGGTGTATAAAATCAAGCACCTAGGCATGCAGACTGCTTCTACAAACATTTGTGAAAGAATGGGTCGCTCTCAGGAGCTCAGTGAATTCAAGCGTGGTACCGTGATAGGTTGCCAGCTGTGCAGTAAGTCCATTCGTGAAATTTCCTCACTACTAAATATTCCACGGTCAACTGTAAGTGGTATTATAACAAAGTGGAAACAATTAAATAAAATAGTCAATAGCTACAGACCTCCAAACTTCGTGTGGCCTTCAGATTAGCTCAAGAACAGTGCGTAGAGAGCTTCATGGAATGGTTTTCCATGGCCGAGCAGCTGCATCCAAGCCTTACATCACCAAGTGCAATGCAAAGTGTCGGATGCAGTGGTGTAAAGCACGCTGCCACTGGACACAAGAGCCGTGAAGACGTTCTCTGGAGTGACGAATCACGCTTCTCTGTCTGGCAATCCGATGGACGAGTCTGGGTTTGGTGGTTGCCAGGAGAACGGTACTTGCCTGACTGCATTGTGCCAAGTGTAAAGTTTGGTGGAGGGGGGGATTATGGTATGCAGTTGTTTTTCAGGGGTTGGGCTTGGCCCCTTAGTTCCAGTGAAAGGAACTCTTAATGCTTCAGCATACCAAGACATTTTGGACAATTTCATGCTTCCAACTTTGTGGGAACAGTTTGAGGATGGCCCCTTCCTGTTCCAACATGAATGCACACCAGTGCACAAAGCAAGGTCCACAAAGACATGGATGAGCGAGTTTGGTGTGGAGGAACTTGACTGGCCTGCACAAAGTCCTGACCTCAACCCGATAGAACACCGTTGGGATGAATTAGAGCGGAGACTGCGAGCCAGGCCTTCTCGTCCAACATCGATGCCTGACCTCACAAATGCGCTTCTAGAAGAACGGTCAAAAATTCCCATAAACACACTCCTAAACCTTTTGGAAAGCCTTCCCAGAAGAGTTGAAGCTGTTATAGCTGCAAAGGGTGGGCCAACTCCATATTAAATCCTACGGATTAAGAATGGGATGTCATTAAAGTTCATGTACATGTAAAGGCAGACGTCCCAAAACTTTTGGCAATATAGTGTATACGGCTGAATTAAACCAGTATTTCCACTTGACATTGTGCAGCGTTTACTACAGTAAAGTTGACCGAGCAGATCTCTGAGCTGGTGTGAGTGGAGGCAGGGCTCATTTGCATATCCGCATATATTAAATGAAGCAAGGGTGTAGTTACATTCAAGCTACTTGAAGCCATGAAGAAATTTTTTTCATAGAATTTTTTTGTTTTTAAATGTCATTTTGGTGATTTAAAGATGAGTTTTAAGCAGTAAAATTATTGACTACAGGGGGACTTTAAAGTTACATTTACCTTAGGAAAGCTCAATGTCCATTATTTAAAAAACTGTTTAAATAAAGCTGTCATGAAAACAAGTTATTGCAGTTTATTGTCATTTAAATTTTTAATTTCACCAACAAACTGGAGTAGAATTAATTCTGTTATTAAAAAGTTGATATAAAAACTGCCTTATGTGCAATTTAAATGTTTGTGCTAACTTTTAGCTATTTGAGTGTTGAATATTAAATAAGTTTGATTAATTAATTGATTGTTAATTTATTGTTTATTTTCAATTGCGTTTTTGGCCAAGTGCATCCTGACTTTTCGATTTCAGTTTCGGCCCAGAATTTTCATTTCGGTGCGTCCCTAAACAATATTTCTAAAGCATTTTTTAATCTTATTAAATGTTAATTTCAACATTTACTAATACGTACTAAGATCAGAATTTGTATGTTAACATTAGTTAATGCACTGTGAACTACATTAACATTTGTATTAACTAACATTAACAAAGACGAATAAATGCTGTAAGAATATATTTTTCATTGTTAGTTCATGTTAGTTATTGCAATAACTAATGTTAATAATATAGTCCTTATTGTAAAGTGTTAAATATTAGTACATTTCTAAATAAATGTATTATACTAATTATACTGGTATACAATAATATTATATTTAATAAAATATATAATATATTTATCATCCTACAATTAATATGTGTGTGTATATATCATTTTATTATTTGCATTTATCTTTGTTTTTTTCCTCACCATGCCCTCGAACCACTGTAGAGCATTGAGAGGGAGCTGTTAGTAAATGTCTGATATCAATATTCAAGTCAGTATTCTCATTTTCTGAGAGAAGTTACAAATTACAATGAGAAATACAATAGGTTTCAGTTTGTAAAGTGGCTGTAGCTATGGAGACGGAGGCGGGGATTGATCTCTTATGGGTGTGAAGCTATACTGTACATTCTTTCTGTATGCTTGCAATTTTCCACTTAAAGCCCACAAACACCAGGCTGTTCACAGTTCTTCATCCATGCCAAATGTGCTTAGTCAGATTGTAAATCAGCATTGTCTCGTGTTTATTCATTATTCACTGGCATTATGCCACTGTATTTGCTTGTTATGAGTGCCGTATCTACCGCTTATGAAACCATGTTATCTTTTAATCGCCAGATCGATAATTCTTCAAATGATATTGTTTAACGTTACGTAACATTTCCTTCTGCACATTTAATGTTTAAAGCGAGTGACCAGGTGGAAGAAGATGTGCTGGATTCAAGTAGCCTGTCTGTGCTCTTCCTGATTGTCTTTAGTAGGTTCTGCAAACTAATAATCTTGATTATCCTCTGTGAAAGGAGTCTAGCAGTGTTGGGTTTCCTGCCAGAATTGGAGGCGTGGGCTTTTTTGTTTTGTTTTGTGGTTTGAGGTGTGAATCTGTCAGAGAGGATTGAGTTTTGAGTTTCTGCTCTTTAATAAAAACTCAGAATAGAGAGTAAATGGAGATTAGGTAATGAAGGTTTGGCTGGTTAGCATTGGCAGTTTGCTCCTGCATGCCGTATACATAACTACACTGTTCCTTTGACAGTAGCTGTGTATTCTGAGGAAATATTTCGTAAGCCTTTCAAGTCTTATCTCTCAGGTAGGTCCTTCAGGGTGTTGTGGTGGGGTGAGGTGTCTAAGCCACAACATCTAGCTACTGGGGTTCCCCAGGGCTCAGTGCTTGGACCACTTCTCTTCTCCATCTACATGTCATCCTTAGGCTCTGTCATCCAGAATCCAGCTTTTCCTATCACTGCTATGCTGATGACACTCAACTCTACTTCTCATTTCAACCAGATGATCCTACAGTTGCTGTACGTATTGCAGCCTGCCTGACAGACATTTCTAGCTGGATGATGGACCATCACCTTCAACTCAACCTTGTGAAAACCGAACTGCTTGTGGTCTCAACCAACCCAGCACTTCATCACAATTTCTCCATTCAGCTAGGCTCGTCATCAACCATAACTCCTTCCAGGACAGCCAGGAACCTTGGAGTTGTGATTGATGATCAATTAAACTTCACTGACCATATTACTGCAATAGCCCAGTCCTGCAGATTTGCGTTATACAACATTAGGAAGATTAGACTCTTCCTATCAGAGCAGGCCACACAACTCCTGGTTCAAGCTCTTGTTCTCTCCAGGCTGGACTATTGTAATGCTCTTCTAGCGGGCCTTCCAACATGCACTGCCAAACCCCTGCAACTGATCCAGAATGCAGCAGCGAGGGTGGTCTTCAATGAGCCGAAGAAAGCCCACGTCACTCCTCTCTTCATCAGTTTGCAATAGCTGCCAATAGCCACTCGCATCAAATTCAAGGCTCTAGTGCTTGCCTACAAATCAACCACAGGCTCTGCACCAATATACTTAAACTCGCTTGTTCAGACTTACGCACCCTCCAGAAGCTTGTGTCCTGCAAGTGAACGACGCCTCGTAGTGCCATCCCAAAGAGGCACGAAATCACTCTCACGGACCTTTTCCTGGACCGTTCCCACCTGGTGGAACAACCTGCGTATCTCAATTCGAGCAGCCGAGTCTGTAGCCATGTTCAAAAAACGTCTAAAGACACATCTTTTCCAGCAGCACCTGACCAATTAAGGCTAACACTTAACTAACTTAACTATTCTATTCGTTTTCTTTTTATTAAAAAAAAAAAAAAAACCCTGTGTGTACTGCGCTAGACTAACTGAGACTTGTTACAGCACTTGCATGCTGTTGCCCCTTGTTTGTCTGATTGCTTCTGTTGCTCTCCTCATTTGTAAGTCGCTTTGGATAAAAGCATCTGCTAAATGATTAAATGTAAATGTAAGCAAATTGGAAATATTTAAATACATTATAAGTAGATGTTTTAACAATTCACTGTATTAGATATTAAGTTTATTTTAAATTATTATTAAATGTGATTTATATTAAAATGATAGAATTTAATTAATTATAATAATAATTATAATAAAATTATAATATAATCAATACGTTTTGTTTTCATTAAATATCATTATATGTTTAATATATAAATCAATAATTTAACAAACAAATTGTGGTTGGCACAAGCCATGTTTATCTTTGTTGGAAGTGAGCCCATAGTCTTTCATGGTTTTTTTATGGTTACCTAAATATTACATTTTATATCAATATTATTAAAATCATTATCAACCATTAATATTTTATTTTATTAAATATTATTACATTTATTATAATCATTATTAAAATTATTATTAATACTTTATTAAATATTATAAAATGTATTATAAACATTACAATTATTAATAAAAATGTTAATATTTTATTGTTAAATGTTATTCAATTTATTATAAATAATACTGATGTTATTAAATATTTAGATTTTATTTTGTTAAATAGTATTACTTTTAAATAAATAATATTAATGAATACTATTTTTAATGGCTCTTAAAACCATAATGTACTTATATTTTGCCTCGCTGCTGCCATTAAAATATTTTGTAAGCAAATTGGAAATATTTAATTATATTATAGTGAATGTTTATAATGAATTATAAGAACAATGCTTATTTCACTGTATTAGATATTATTACGTTTATTATAAATTATTATTAAATGTGATTTATATTAAAATTATAGATTTGTTTAATTATAGTATAATATATTTATAATATAATTAATAAATTGTTTTATTTAATATCATTATATGCTTAATATATGTATACTGAATTAATAATTTAACAAACAAATTACAGTTGGCACAAACCATGTTTATCTTTGGTTGGTCATCTACCTAAATAAAATTATTATTAACTATTAATACTTTATTAAATATTATAAAATATTAAAATTGTATTGTATTAAATGTTATTACATATATTATAAATAATACTGATGTTATTAAATATTTAGATTTTATTTTGTTAATTAGTATTACTTTTAAATAAATAATATTAATGAATACAATTTTTGAAGGCTCTTAAAACCATAAAATGTATTTATATTTTGCCATTGATATAACAGCTCATGTAACAGCAGGATGCCATCAGCCAATCGTAAGGATGTTATTTTCCTGCAGCTTCAGATAGATTTGTCACATAGCATTTACAGACCAGAAAACCTTTGCATTTTGTGGTTTTGGTTTCCAGGCACATGATCCAGTGACAGCTCTGCTAAATCCAAAAGCTGCAACTGCCGGTTGTGTGATTATATTAATGGAGTGGAAGAAGTTTCTTTCAACATTGCACTGTGGAAAAATACTGCCTGTTTGTATGTGACTTAATATTCTGTTTTCTGTCTTTTTGTCTCAAGCCCTGCCATCTTAAGAGTGATGCTGTTGCGTTATATTTTGGCACCTGGCGTCGAAGGAAGGCCTACGAAGGAGGCTGACCGTGTCTCCTCTTGGAAGCTGGTTTCAAGTGGTGTCTTAGAGTGCTGATGAAATGAATCTAGCACCATTTGAAATCAGTGTTCTTGGGGTGGGAAATGCATCACTTTTTAATCTGGAAAACTGACAACATTCATGCTTTAAACTGTGTAAACCTCTTATATTATATTTGACTTCAAGACCTATGTCCTCTACCCAAGGATGACTGATTTCTTTTGGTGTTCAGAGTCTTTTGGGGTTTCTAGCACCATTTGAAATCGGTTACAATGAAGGACAGATAACGACGCTGGAGCAAAAAAGTCATTTCAACATCTCCATTATATTTAACAGAATGTTTCATGTTCTTACACCGAGTACAATCATTGAAAATAATTCAGCAAAAATAGTGAATTTTATTATATAGTCTTTTGCAATACAATGCACATGATAAATAATGCTATACAACATAAACTTGACAGTTGAACACAAAAAAAAGTGACTTCAAACAACTTTCTTTCAATCATTTCAAAGTTTCAATTATTGAATATCCATATCTTCCAGTGGTTTCTTCTGTGAACAGCAGTCCAAAAGTGAATTCATGTGATAACACAATACCATAAAGTACCACTAGGTGGCATGCTTGCTTATATCATGTGGTTAGACACATGATTATACTGAGAGTGAAATGAAAGTGGCATCTGAGTCGGTGATGCTGCATTTTAATCCGGTTTGCACTGAGCTATACATTTTTGTCATGTTTTTGTCATTTTTACACAGACCTAAACAGTTCTATTAGGGAAGTGAACTCTCCTTTTTACAGACCAAAAAAATGCAGCATTATAATAGACTGTTTTCATTTACAACACACATAAAACATAAAATAGATTTAAGTGGCAGAATACTCACAATATTATATACAGCTGTACGTAATTTCTAAGTACTTATGGATATCTGGACACGGATCAGAGACAGAATCTGAAGCATTTCATTGACAAGACTTCTTCCCATTGCAGCTGATAAGGTAAAAAAAAATATTTTATTCTGATGTTTTATAATTTATTATGTTATATTTGTTATGTATTCTGTTTAATTATGCTGATTGTTTATTGTCTGTGGAAGTTTCATGTCTCGTCTCTTTTTTACTCACATAATCTAATCTCAAATCAATATTTTTGTCCTTTTTATTTGTTTTATTTGTGTAGTTTATTTATTAGGTGATTCTTTAATAATTTAATACTTTGGTTACACTGTAAACCCGAATAAGTTGGCAAAACTCAAAAAAATTGAGGCAATCAGTTGAAATTTCTTAATTTAAAAAAAATAAGTAAGCAGAACTTGCAGATTTTTATTTTGTAATACATTTTAATTGCTCTGAACTTGAAATATTTGAGTAAACTAATTCATACATTTAACTTATAAAATATGTAATCTCAAATTTTTAGTAGTGGAAACCTGACTAGCTTTAACTAGCTAATTCAATAAATACCGCCTTGTTAATTGGTAACAATGCTTTGGTAGCATTAGCATAGCACTTGCTGCAATGAGGACAGTAATATGATACATTTAACATTTATCTGTTCTCAAACTAAGCTCATGCTCCACTCGTCACCATGATGGTAACCCTACAAAAAAAAAAAAAAACATAACAGAAACTCTTCTAAACTAGCATAACAAAACATTAAACATTACTAAATCTCCCACTTAACATAATCTTGCACAAAAAAACAAAAAACATAAGATAACACTTAACTTTGGCATTTACTGTCCATTTTGAGTCATTTCAAAGCATGCTGGAAAATAGAAATCCCAGCCCAGTTTTGGTTAAATTTAAGTTAGTGTAAATTAAAAGAAACAAGTTCATAAAACTCAAAACAGTGAAACAATTCAGATTACTTAAAATGTGTCAGTTTTGATAACTCAAACGAAAAAGAAAGTCAAAATGCTCATAAGTTCATTTGTTTGAACTAATTTGTTTAATTTGAGTTGGCTCTACTCAAACCAATTAATTATTTTGAGCGTTAGGGTTTACAGTGTATGTTAGGTAGTGCATTAACCAATGTCAACAAATAAAGTGACATAACGTGAAGGCCAAGTATGGTAACCCATACTCGTAATTTGTCCTCTGCATTTAACCCATCCAAGTTAGTGCACAGACATTTAGGAGCAGTGAGTAGTGAACACACACACACCCGGAGCAGTGGGCAGCCATTTTTCTGCGGCACCCGATTGGGTTTTGGGTAGTCTCAGCCTCAGACATCACTCCCACAGACCTTTGGCTGAACGTCTGATGCATATGGCACACTTATCTGGAAACACTTCAGGAGTTGCAATGTCGTCCTTTGATGGTTGAATTCTACAGGATGTCCGCGAGACGTGTGTGTTGCATTCTTTAACGGTCCGCCTGAAAACAAATGCCATGAAGCCAAACTCCCTCGTGGAAGAAGAACACCGTCGTGTTAAAACTGTGACAATGAGCGCTTACCAGGATCGACTAAATGCTGGATTTTCAAAAGTATGTGAAGTTCGCGACTCCACTGTTGCAGTAAACTTAACGTTCTTGAATGAATAATTTATAGATGCACGCCGGTCTGTTATTGCAGGGACACCGACTTTACATTTTCACGCCCCTAAACATGACGCGGAACAGAGCGGACTGTGATTGGTTGCATTACATGTCAGTCAAACGTCCTCTTGGGAGTCTAACTCTCAAACCATTAGGCCACAACTGTATTGTAAAGACCTTATTGCAAACCACAACCAAAACCGCTTACCGACCCCTATTTTTGATTGGTGGGTATGTCAAACGATTGACTTGCTAAATGGGAGACACAAGTAGGACACATCCAGGTATTTGTAAGTCCCAACACAAGGAACAGAGAAAACAGCTCTTTCTTCCATCACATCTATGATCACACACAAAGCATTTTAAAAACAGATTTGAGAAGAATTGCAGTTGTATCTACTGTTTCATACAGTACAGTCTTTTATTTTGCTCCTAAAGAAGCAGGTACCGGATGGACATCATACGACAGTCCAATCTGACACATGAAACAACTTATCATGAGAACAATTGTGAAGTTTTAACACAATGTGTTTGAATGTAGATTTACTCACCACAGCTGAGCTGAACAGAGCCTACTTCACATGTGAAATATCTTTTTGTTTCAACACCTGGAGAGAAAAAAGATGCGGTAAAGTTCAATTACTTATTAAAAAGCATACTGTCCTGTACTTTAGGGATTGTTTTGGATTGAATTGTATTGCACATATTCTGCTTTTGTACATAGCAAAACAACTCAATAATGGCGTACAGTAAAATTAGCGCTGCAAAATCAAACAAAACATTCAAACATCCATAGATGATATTTTCAAAAGCGTCAAATTCGCATTTCAAGTCAACGAAAATATAAGTAAATTTAAATGATGATTACTTAAATTAAATAAAGAAACTGACTTACAGGAGACCCAGTTTAGATTTTGTGGAAGCATGTTGATATGTTTGAAAACAAGGAAGTAACCTCACTATTTATAAAGCTTTATCTCTGAGACTGGAGAATAAAGATTAAGGCCGCGTGTCCACCAAAGCGTTTTTAGCCAGCTGAAAACGCCTCGCTGTGGGTGCTTGAGAGCGTTTTGGCAGCGCAGCGTTTTTTTCAGTTGAGACTCTTTGCTTGTTATGATACGGAATATCCGCGGAAGTGTTAGTATCTCATTTCACAGATAGTTTGTTTCTGTATTGATTCTATATAAAAATGCCGATACAATGTAAAGTATTTGCTCCAGCTCTTGATTTTGTTACGTTATTATGCTGCTTGTTTTCATCTGTTGATGTTGTACAAGCAGAATGTGGCGGTTGGTCGATGTTGTATTTGTCCCGGCCCTCCTCCACTGTGATTGTACGGCTGGGTGAAAAGTGACAGTGATGAGCGGTGCATTTTACTCAAAAGTTGAACATTCTTCAACTCTCGGCGACCAGTAAAAAACGCCGAAAGCTCAGCGCTTGAGCGTGAAATACTCGCCCAGCGCCTCGTTACGGTCATGGCGTTCTAAAAACAATTGAATACGCCAACCAGCCGTGTGAAAAAACGCTTTGGTGGAGACACGGCCTAACAGCATTGTCACTAATTCAGTTCAGTTCACATTAATTTAACGCAGAAACAATAAACTCATTTCATGAGTTAAAGTCATTATTACAAGTTGTGAACATAATGATTACAATTTATAGAAATGTAGCATTGGTGCATGTTGATTCAGAGTCCTTGCAGGAGTTGAAGTCATCTCTTCACAGGTGTTGGGGCATTTGAAGTCTTCGTAAGAGCTTGGATCCAAACTGGAGCTGACATACTCTCTACTTGCCTCAGGATGGGCATCCAGAGATAAAACAGAAAAGCAAATGCTGTTCATAACATTAAGCAAAGATAATCACGTGCATGTGATCTGATATAACTGGAGTAGGCTACAGGGTTATGAGATGCATTATGTGAATGCTTGGCTAAAGAGATGTATCTTGAGTTTAGATTGAAACTGGGAGAGTGAGTCTGAGCCTTGAACATTATCAGGAAGGTTATTCCAGAGTTTAGGAGCCAAATGCGAAAACGCTCTCCCTCCTCTAGTAGACTTAGATATACTACCAGAAGCCCAGAGTTTTGTGATCTTAAAGAGCGTGATGGATTGTAGGGAGATAGTAGATCGGATAAATACACAGGAGCTAAACCATTTAGCGCCTTATAGGTCAGTAGCAATACTTTGTGATCGATACGGAACTTAATAGGTAACCAGTGTAGAGGTGATAAAATTGGTGTTATATGATAATATTGTATTGACCTAAGAACTCTAGCAGCTGCATTTTGAACTAATTGTAGCTTGTGTTTATTGAGGATGCAGGACAACCAGCTAGTAATGCATTACAGTAATCTAGTCTAGAGGTCATGAATGCATCAGAAACCGATAATTACAGGTCATCCAATATTTATATCTTCAAATTGGATAATTTCAAGATTTCATCTGGTCATGATGAAATATATAACAGTATCATTAGCATAACAGTGGAAACTAATTCCATGTTTTTTTTTTAAATAATATTACCAAGTGGCAAAAATAACAGAGAGCGCCTAACAAATCCTTGCGGCACTCCATAATTTACTGATGTTATCTTTTTTAGATTTTTTTTTTTTTTTGTTATAAGTATATAAATATCACTTAAACTTTTCCCCGTTTAAATAGACAAAATGATAACGGTCTGATAGGTACGATCTAAACCACCTTAATGCCTGTCCCTGAACACCAGTGTAATTTTGTAGTCAATCTAAGAGCATTTTATGATCTATAGTGTCGAACGCAGCCCTAAGATAAAGTAAAACTAGTATTGAGATACAGCCTTGGTCAGAAGCTAGAAGTAAGTCATTTGTCATTTTAACGAGCACAGTTTCTGTGCTATGATGGGGCCTGAACCCTGACTGATATAATTTGCTAATTCATTTGGATCTAGTTGTGATTTCTTAATGACTGATCTAGAGTTAAGCTTAAGAGGCTCTTCTGCTATAGGCAGCAACTCTTTCAGTAGTTTAGTGGGTATTGGATCTCATAAATATGTTGTTGGTTTAGATGCAATGATAAGTTTATTTAGCTCTTCCTGTTCTATAGTTGTAAAGCACTGCAATTGTTCTTGAGGGGCGATAATTGAGGCTGAATCATAAAACGCTGCCAAAGGTTGTACATTTACGATTGTATTTCTGATGCTTTTTCTCAGTAAAGAAATTCATTAAGTCATTACTATTAAACTATAATGGAATATTCAGTTGATGTCTGTTTATTTGTTAATCTAGCCACTGTACTAAACAAAAACCTTGAATTGTTTTGGTTATTTTCTATGAGTTTGCGGAGATGCTCGGCCCTGGCTTCTTTTAGAGCCTTTTTATAACGGGATGTGTGTCAAGCTCACTGACAAAGTCTAATTGGCCCCAAATCAAAACATGCAAAATGTGTGATTTAATTTGACATGTTATGAAGAAAAAGTTAGGGGTTGCTAACCTAGTTTCAGCCTAGTAAGGATGCTAATTATTACCATGCTGGACCTTTTTATATTGACTATGACCCAGAAACCTGAAACTTAATCATTATCTGTTTTGATCATATACTTTTAGACATTTACTGCTTTGACTTGATGATAAAAACAGAACTAGACTTTTTATTAGCATGGTTCTGCTTTATTACTGTAATAAACTGTCATATTCAGAAATGTGATTTGCATTCACTGTTGCCAGCTGCATCTGATATGCATCTGCTTACAGAAAGTAAGCTTCTATGAGTGTTTTACTGCTTAGTCTAAGTAACAGTCACAGATGCTTCAACAAAAACATTTTTAAGATGGTTAAGTTTTGCTCTAGTGTGCCAGTAGGAGATACCAGTTTTCCAAACATTCTAACATTCCTTTTGCAATTATTGTAATTATTCAGTGTGATTCTGTACGAAGAAGGAAAACAGCTTCTTTCCAGGTACACTTGAGCACAGTTTTATGGTATTTTTGTTTTATTATGTACCCCATATTATCACAGTTTAAACTGAAACAAATCAAAGGGGAGTGAATGAATATATCTCAGACCCAAAGAAACAAGACACAGAACTGATAACAGAACCCGCATAACACATTTTAAAAAGTGATTGTTGGCTTTGTTATAAGAGTTGGTGCATTTTGAAAAATAAAATGTTTAATCCAAAGTATCCTTTATAATCTATATTACAAACCCGATTCCAAAAAAGTTGGGACACTGTACAAATTGTGAATAAAAAAGGAATGCAATAATTTACAAATCTCATAAACTTATATTTTATTCACAATAGAATATAGATAACATATCAAATGTTGAAAGTGAGACATTTTGAAATGTCATGCCAAATATTGGCTCATTTTGGATTTCATGAGAGCTACACATTCCAAAAAAGTTGGGACAGGTAGCAATAAGAGGCTGGAAAAGTTAAATGTACATATAAGGAACAGCTGGAGGACCAATTTGCAACTTATTAGGTCAATTGGCAACATGATTGGGTATAAAAAGAGCCTCTCAGAGTGGCAGTGTCTCTCAGAAGCCAAGATGGGCAGAGGATCACCAATTCCCCCAATGCTGCGGCGAAAAATAGTGGAGCAATATCAGAAAGGAGTTTCTCAGAGAAAAATTGCAAAGAGTTTAAAGTTATCATCATCTACAGTGCATAATATCATCCAAAGATTCAGAGAATCTGGAACAATCTCTGTGCGTAAGGATCAAGGCCGGAAAACCATACTGGATGCCCGTGATCTTCGGGCCCTTAGACGGCACTGCATCACATACAGGAATGCTACTGTAATGGAAATCACAACATGGGCTCAGGAATACTTCCAGAAAACATTGTCGGTGAACACAATCCACCGTGCCATTCGCCGTTGCCGGCTAAAACTCTATAGGTCAAAAAAGAAGCCATATCTAAACATGATCCAGAAGCGCAGGCGTTTTCTCTGGGCCAAGGCTCATTTAAAATGGACTGGCAAAGTGGAAAACTGTTCTGTGGTCAGACGAATCAAAATTTGATGTTCTTTTTGGAAAACTGGGACGCCATGTCATCCGGACTAAAGAGGACAAGGACAACCCAAGTTGTTATCAGTGCTCAGTTCAGAAGCCTGCATCTCTGATGGTATGGGGTTGCATGAGTGCGTGTGGCATGGGCAGCTTACACATCTGGAAAGGCACCATCAATGCTGAAAGGTATATCCAAGTTCTAGAACAACATATGCTCCCATCCAGACGTCATCTCTTTCAGGGAAGACCTTGCATTTTCCAACATGACAATGCCAGACCACATACTGCATCAATTACAACATCATGGCTGCGTAGAAGAAGGATCCGGGTACTGAAATGGCCAGCCTGCAGTCCAGATCTTTCACCCATAGAAAACATTTGGCGCATCATAAAGAGGAAGATGCGACAAAGAAGACCTAAGACAGTTGAGCAACTAGAAGCCTGTATTAGACAAGAATGGGACAACATTCCTATTCCTAAACTTGAGCAACTTGTCTCCTCAGTCCCCAGATGTTTGCAGACTGTTATAAAAAGAAGAGGGGATGCCACACAGTGGTAAACATGGCCTTGTCCCAACTTTTTTGAGATGTGTTGATGCCATGAAATTTAAAATCAATTTATTTTTCCCTTAAAATTATACATTTTCTCAGTTTAAACATTTGATATGTCATCTATGTTGTATTCTGGATAAAATATTGAAATTTGAAACTTCCACATCATTGCATTCTGTTTTTATTCACAATTTGTACAGTGTCCCAACTTTTTTGGAATCGGGTTTGTATATCATATTATATTATTGATATATATATTACAGCAATCTGGATAACACCATATTGAGCAACTATAGACCAATCTCAAATCCTTTCACAGGCAAGATTATCGAAAAAGTTGTTTTCAATCAGCTGAACAAATTCTTAAGCTCTAATGGATACTTTGACAAATTTCAAACTTGTTCTTTACGCTCATAAAGATAATAAATGATATTCGCCTAAATACAGATACAGGCATATTATCAGTGCTGGTACTACTTGATCTTCGTTCCCCAGGTGCCACAGCAAAATGGCTGACCACTGCTCCATGTGTGTGTGTGTGTGTGTGTGTGTCCACAGTTTGCAGTGTGTGTATGTTCACTACTCACTGCTCCGAATGTGTGTGCACTATGCTCTATCTTGGATGGGTTAAAAGCAGAGGACTATTTACGAGTATGGGTTACCATACTTGGCCTTCACATCACTTTCACGTTCACCTTTTCACTTTCAAAGCCACAAAACACACACACACAACATGCAAAACACATCTCTTGCAAAGAGATGAGTTTTAACTCTTCTAAAAATTGTGTTTTTGTATTGTAACGCCATATACTGTACATGCCTAACTACACACGGATGTGAAAAATGTAAAACACTACTATCTTGTGTCTTTTGCTTGTTCAGTGTGCAGTGGAGTGCACAGGAGTTTGTCATAGCACTCACACATACATGTATGTGGATAAATACAATGTATACAATATGCACAATTGTTGCGCAATTGATGAACTTTACAGTTATTCAACTGAACTGAATCAACAATGAACTGATTTCAGCAGTATAATGACACTATTGGCTTGTTAGAGCTGCTTTACAGCAGAATTTGTTACTATTGTGAAGCTGCTTTGAAACAATCTGTATTGTATAAAGTGCTATAGAAATAAAGGTGACAACTTGTGTACTGGTATATTCAGTATATATTTGCAAGTGTTTTCACACGATCATGTAGGTAATCTGAAAAGGCCGTTAGCGAAGGGTACACGTGATGGTCACTTAAAGGGAGTAATTTTATCATTTATGGTCATGTGACTAAATGAATACTTGTGATTCATTTTAAAGCTAGCTGGCGGGAGAGTTTGAGTTAACTTACAAACTGTTTTGTTTGTGATATATTTCACACATTTTTGTCATGTTATGTTTAAATAAGTTTCAGGTAAGAAATGCAGGTTTTAAAGTTGAGAGCACAGAAATACACACACACACACACACACACACACATATATATATATATATATTATTTAAATAAAATGTATATTTATTTGCAACATTTATGTTAACAGCAATAATAAGAAATTTATTTCGTAAGAACAACTAATCAGCTGATGGACACTGTGCTGCATTGTCATAGGAACATCCCAGGTGAAGATAATGAGGAAATTATGTTTTCTTTCATTGCTCCCTTCGCCAAGTGCGTTCCAAAAGGCTACATAATGGCACACAAGTGCCCTGCTCCCTCCAAAATCCCCACTTCAAGACTCTGCCTTCTAATGGAGTAGGGCATAGGGATGCTCACTTCCGTTTGGAATTTGCCTATTCTCCTTAGTCTGACACAAAGCATGCTGGGAACTAGAACATTACACATCTTCATAGCTATTATCGACTGTACTATCAAGTTTATACTGAATGGACTTTTCAGACTATGAAGGTAGGAATGAAACGGTCTTTTAACTTCAATTGTCACGTTTTCTGTCGCCATTTGACATTTCCCCCTCAAATGCTGAAACTATACTGCTGGTGCAACGTATGGAGTTTCCTTGAATGTCAAAGCACGTTAATTGGCTGTCGGTTGCCAAGCATCCTGGCGTAACGTTCTATAGCGTTTCGTTTCACACTGTACACGTTTGGCACCGTAAACTGCGTAAAAGCGATGCTAACCCTGCTCTGGAGGTTAAGTTAAATTAATGACTATTGGTCATATTTATAGTAGTTATAAGTTTAACTACACATTTGATTTTTCTATTTAACTCTTTACTTTATATTTTACTTGTTCATTAGGAATCTATGTCGCATAGAGCCTCGCACCGGCCGTTTAACACAGGTCTCACGGTCACATACTCGCCAGTCTTGGTTACATAACTCACTAATACTTTAGATGGCCGCTCCCATGCTTGCTCTATCTAAAAGTAGGCTACTTTATTTAGTTCCCATAGATCTGTATACACTTGAATAAAGCAACACTATCTCTCTAGTCAGAGGTTATGGCCACTACTACAGATATAAGCCGACCAATATTACTTTCTCTAATAGCACCTTT
The DNA here is from genome assembly GCA_039654105.1 of Coreius guichenoti. Taxonomy (NCBI): domain Eukaryota; kingdom Metazoa; phylum Chordata; class Actinopteri; order Cypriniformes; family Gobionidae; genus Coreius; species Coreius guichenoti. Next base: position 13,247,666 of record CM077178.1, read on the forward strand.
GGTTTGGCTAAAATAATATTACATTAAACAGAGGTAAGCCTCACCCTATTTAGGTTGGTCGATCAACATTCTGTTGTCCTAACTGGAAATTCCCCTTTTTAGCCTTTACAGTCTAAGGGCCAGATTTACTAACAGCTTGTGCCAGCGCAAACCCTCTTTTGGCGTTAAAAAAAAACTACTGTCAGGATTTACTAAAAACGCGCAGTGATACCGCTGAAAAGGCGTGGACAGCGTTATTTTTTGCGACTGATCTTATTGCATATGCATTTGTAGGAGTTTCCCTTTCAGGTGCAAAATTCATGGAAGGAGAGTATTTAAATTAATCATGCGAGGTAATTTACAAAGGTTTGCGCTTGTCAGTTTACTGGTGTTTGCGCCATTATTTACCGCCCAAAAAAACGCTTCTTATACCAGACGCTTATGGAAATGATCCGGCTGCGTCTGTGTTCATTAATTTGAGCGTCGTCAGTAGATCATGCACAGAACTGTCCATTCCAATTGGCGCTTTTATGGAATTGCGCTCTCACACTAATTTGCCCTGTTTAGTAAATCTGGCCCTAAGTATAGGCCTAACCAGTGCCATGTGTTAGCTGGAGCTCTAATATCTCAGTTGGTTATTATTAGGTAAATGTATCATGCCAATTACATAATCAATTCAAAGATAATAAATACAAGACATCAAATGCTCAGAAATAAAGAGTAAAAGATGCATACCTGACATCAGAAAATTACATAATGGAAGACACTCAGCATTACGGGCTGATCTCCCTACAGAATCGCACTGAGCATTTTGTAGCATTTCTTTAAATACTCAGAGACAAAACATCCCCCTAATGGAAGCACGAACTTACAATAGGAATTTGCATTAATCAAGATCCCAGAGTTGGGTAGTTTTCACCGTTTTTTTAAGACAACATTACAGTTTTCATACATTTATGTTGATAAAATTGTGTTAAACAGATTTATGAGAGAATCCCATTAAAAAATCAAAATCAAAAGAAATTATACTATGCATGTTGAAAATTAAGCCAATTTACAATGATTTTATTTGCATTTTGACATTATTTTCATTTTATTACTTCCCATTATTCTCATTTGTTGACATAATATTTAAAGCTTTCCAAATAAATATGCAAGTTGAGAAAGTAAAAGTTTGTTATAACCTTTTATTTTATTCTTAACCCCATTTCAATGTAATGTTTTGTTTTGTCTCACTGGGGAGTGAATGAATAAACCAAAAACCATATTAGTGGCATCTACTTTAAAACACACACAAAACATGTGGCAGGATAGTCACAAAATTATCTACAGCTGTATGTCACTTCCAGATACTTAATGACACGCCAACATGGATCAGAGAAGACAGAATTTGAAGCGTTTAGATGACAAGCCTTCCTCCCATTGCACCTTATAAGGTAAAAAAATAAAATAAATAAATAAATATATATATATATATTATTTATCATCCACATAGTTTACCTCATGTATCATTATCACTAGTGTCTCTTAGATAAAGTGTATCTGCTGCTGTACCTGGAACCCAGGCTGCTGGTCTGAGGAGAGTAACAGTCTGATGTTTTTTCATGAGTGCAGGTTACGAGATCTCGCCGTCCATAATTGGCATGATGAATAGAAATAACACCAGAATCTTTTGAAACACAAAAACAGCAATTTTCAAAGCAATTTGTGCCACCATGTACTGTAGCTGGACTTATCTATTCAAAGTATTGTGGATATGAGGTCCTTAAGGACTAAACAAAAGGCTGTACCCTTCTTGATGCTATACAGTATGATCTCAGCATAAGAAAAGAAGAAAGAAAGAAAAGATAAATCTTACCACAGACAATGACGCTTTGGGTATTTTCACAGATTATAGTTCTTTCTAAAATTAGTTTGGGGAAAACGGGAATGTAGTCAGTAATATTAACAGTAACTACCAGTTCTATGTAAAGAAAACATAAAAGAATTTTATGATTAATTATCAATTTCAAAATCTAGGATGGAAATTGTCTGTATTAAACGACTGGCTTACTTGCTGGGATACAGTCATAAGACACATCCAGGTATTTATAAGTCCCATAACAAGGATCGGAGAAAACTGAATTCACTGCAGGAACAGTACAGCTCTTACTTCCATCACACCTGATTCATGGACAGACAATGACTTTAATATATAGAAAAAAGAATGTTATGTATCTTACTCTTGTAAAATAGTGCATAAAATGAAATTGTAAACATAATTTTTTTTTTCCTCTGCATCTGCCAATCCTACCGAGCAGACATCGTATGGAGGGATGTTTCTCGGAAGCAGTGTGTATTTGAGATCGACTTGGCTGGTTGCCCACTAGCGCATGTTGTACGATCAGTTCGCCCATAGTTGGCTTTAAGGACCTTTATGAATCCCCAATCTGACACATGTAAAAAACAAAAAATCATGAGAATTGTGGTAAAGTTTAAGCACACTGCACGTGATCAAAGAGGGTCCGACCCCTCCTGGTCCTATTCCCTTCTCTTCTCTTCCATTGCTTTCTGTCTCTCTCATACTGTTCTATTTGGACACAAAAGGCCAAAACTATAACTTGAAAATGACTGAATTACTCACCACAGCTGAGGTACGCAGATCCTCCTTCACAGGTCACTGTTCTTTTTGCTTCTGCATCTGCAGAGAGGAAACATGCAAGAGGATATAGTAAAATTACTTGAAATGTTCTGTATTTCAAAAATATATATATTTATTGAGACTGTACATTATACATTAGTCAACTGCCATTCTTACCATGTTGACACAGAAAGAGCAGTACTGAAAATCAAAATCAAATAGAAACAAATTAATTCATTGAACTGAACATTTGAAATCTTGAAAGTTGCAAGAATTGGTTCTAAATTAGTACTTACAAATGATCCAGCTTATCTTTTGCACCAGCATGTTGAATGTGTGAACAGAAGGAAAACTCCAGAATTCTCTTAAGGAGACACATGTGCACACACAGTATTTATAACAAACACAGTACTTATCATTGTCATCATCATCATCATCATCATCTGTTTACTGTAGATAACAAATGCAGAAATAGGAGTTTCAAAACAAGCAAGATTCTAAAAAAACAACACTCCTTATTTTTATGCCATCTAATGATTGCATGAACTTGCTGCAATATTAAAGTCAGGTCACCTTTATTTCTAGCGTTTTACACAATACAGATTGTTTTAAAGCAGCTTCACAGTAATAAAGAAGGTTTTATATATATATATATATATATATATATATATATTAATATGAGACAAATTCATATTCTGCTGTAAAGCAGCTCTAAAAAGACAATAGTGTAATTATTCAGCTCAAGTCAGTTCAGTTTGGTTCAGTTCAGTTCAATAACTGTCTAAAGTTCATTTCAAACAAGTTCAGTTCAACTAAGCAGTTCTTGTTATTCAGCTCGAGTCAGTTCAGTGTTGATGTTGCAAAATATGATTCAGCTATAAAGCATCTCTATAGAAGACAACAGTTTCATCCTCCAGCTTAATTCAGTTGAACAGTGTCAGTGCAGTCAAATCGATAATATTACAGAATATTAAGTGTCTTTTAGACCTCAGGTAAGCAAGACAAAATCAACAGTGGCAAGGAACCCAAACTCCATCAGGTGACAAATGGAGAAAAAAACCTTGAGGGAAACCAGGCTCAGAGAAAGCAGTTCTCCTCTGGCCTAAATGAACGGACAAGGTGTGATATTGATCGGGATAGGTCACACCTGCATTAGGTGGGAAAGGAAGAGTTGTAGTTTGTCCAGTAGGTTGAAACATGACAGTAGAGCTGCTGTTTAGCCAATAGTAGACAACTGGCTTATCAGTGGCCGTGAGCACAATGATTGGGCTGTTAAAATCAGCATTGGGGATAGCCAGATAACTCGTCCTGGCATGACGAGTTCATGACCTTAGGGATCTGTGTCGAGGGCTTGTCCAGTCGTCATGGTCTTCGCTGAGGATCTGTGCAGAGGGCTTGTTTAATTGTCATGATCTTCGCTGACATTCATGGGCTGTGTTGTTGTCCACCATCTGGACTCTGGATACAGACTGGATCCAGCTGACTATAGTATGGATAGGGATGAGACAGTATAAGCGCAGATGCTGTTCTTCTTATGATGTAACGAGTACATGGGTTTGTTATGGGAAGTGTTCCCGGTTCTGGTTGACCTAATTTATGATGGGAAGAATCAAAGCTCACAAGTAGCTTTTCCACAGGTAAATACTAATACATCGAAGTTACACACAGTGTTATGCACACAAATACAAACCATCACCATCATGGTAAACCACGACACTAAATAATGCAATAAACATTAATTTAACAACATAAGACGTAACATAAAACCCTAAAAACTGATAAGAAAAATATAAGAAGAAATCTTATTACATGATAAATTACATGAAATGTCCCGTTCGATCTATTACAGTTTTTCACTATATATATGAAGACTTCAGATGCAAAAGCAAAAGAAGTGAAAGTATTTGATGAACGTATACTATGTATGGAGAGCATTCACTCAGTATCGTTATCCCATTTTTGACCGAGGTGGCTTTTGCATTGGAACTCTTCATATATATATACTAATTTACTAACCAATTAACAGGTTTTTAGCATTTTTAGTCTTTTACCACAATATTTTTTTTACAGTGTACACCTGAAAGGTTGCAGACAGGTTCTTTGAGTTGTGTCATCTTAAAGTAAGTTGGTGAATGGTAAAATATGATATACCATGTAATAGTATGTGTATGTGAAATAAGCTTGATATTCAAAGACATCTTTCTCTGAACGCTGGTGTGATCTTACACATTCATGCTTTGACCTCAGATGTTTCTTCATTTAGGGAGTGGTTTGTTTCAGGCAAAAAGTTACTTCTAGTTTTTAGTAGATGATATATCTTAAGAGATCCAAATTTGATATCTAACTAAAGAGAGTTTTGCCTTAAATGTTTTTTATTTGTCTTTATGTGTAGAACACTTGCAAATTAGTATCACACATGTACTCATTGGTTGTTCATATTATGTGTATCTATAGCCACACTTAAAATCGTAATAAAACTTTATTTAGTTTATTAGATTAATTTATTTTAAAGAAATTTAGCTATTTTGAAGCAAAACAAGTACATAATAAGCAAATAAATATATTAAATAAAATAAAAATGGCCAGCAAACCTATAGATGAAATGTCACATCGTTGGTCAAATGGCATCAGTGTGTGTGGAGAGAGGGCAGATTTGAATTCAATTGCTTGTGATGGAAATCGTTTGATGCCGAACGAAATGTCTTTTGAAAAAAGTGGAATGAAATTGCTTTAAGGATTCTTATGATTTCTTTTGTAAGGATTGGTTTTACTGCTAAGACAAAAGCTGAGATCCAACACCCTGTAATAAAACAATAAAACTCACTAATCTGGAGAGAAGATCTCACAGAAAGACTGATAATGATATATATCACAATATAGTTATTTTTGCTTTAAAATAAGGTTATGATGATATCAACATTTTTCGTACCACTGAAATTTCTCAAAATTCAAATTCTCAGCACCGATTTTGATGTCACGAAAAAACTAAAGCTAGATCAAATAACCTAATTTAAATGCCGTGTCTCACAGTGTGCAAATACTCGTTCACATCTTCCTGAGCTTGAACGGACATATTTACACAAAATTATATCAAAATGCCCGTCTTGTCGAGTATCAACGTAAACTTAGTAGGTTATGTTTTAAGTAAACGTAAACATGAGAGATAAAATGCATGTGTAACAGTATATTGAATCCATACAACTCTTAAAGTGACAGCAGCCTGATATTCCTGCTGCTGTCTGTTTTTATGTTAATCAAACAAAAGACAGAAAAATAATCACTCACTGCTTTACTGAATAACTTTATTAAGGGTTAATCTATATTTATACAGTGAAGACGGTGATATTTTACGTTTGATTACTATTTCTGTACCTGAAAATCTAGTTTAGACCTAACCAACAAAACCTGAAAAGAACTGTTTATTTCATTTGTATGTTTGTTCTGTTGTGTTTATTTGTCCTGTAGCTTGTAATTAGATTATTTGTTCTTATTTTATTTCTGACTGTCTTTAACCATATTTAAAATGTATATGAGTTAGGCTAGTAGTTTTTGGTGTCATAACCTTATTTTTTAAGGCTACATGGATCAAAAACAGCTAAAACATAACTAGGCTTATTTTATTTTATTTATGTATTAAAATTTTGGCAGAGCAAGTGAAAATTTTAACCACTGGCCCAACCGAGCAAGTAGAAGAAAATCCTTAACATTGAGCTCTGGAAATACTACATAAATTAAATAAAATAATCAAATGTATAAAAAAAAAAATCATAGTCTTCACTGATGCCATTAACGGAGTGTCTAATAGTGTGCCTTGTTGGCAATTGCAATTTGCACTAGCTCCGCCTAACAGTGTCTGGTTGGGCGAAAAACAAGATAAAAAAGACGCTTGTGTTTCAACATCTTCAGTGGCATAGTCAGTAGAGTGTAACTGTGCGTTCACACCGCCACCGGCGAGAGCGTCAAAGTGGCCGGAAGTCATTCATTTCCAATGGGAGCCGGCGGCGAGCTCCTGCGAGAGCGGCGTCGCGCGTCTTGGACGATTTGGGCGTCGAGGAGAGTTGAAATCAGGTCAACTTTATGGTAATGAGCTATGACGCAGTTCGGCGGCAACCAATCGGAATGTAGAAGTGCTCCGCTTGAGAGGATTCCAGAGAATGCAGTCCTGTAAACTTTGGTTCCGACCACATTAGTTCCCAAGCAAAATGGAGGAGAGGTTGATGATTGCTGTGGCGGGTTTGATAAGACTTAACCATGAACACAAAAGCCACACCACACAAATGGCTTTTAATTGGTTTATTTCGTTAGCAAACATCTAACTATAATTGTTAAGTTCTTTCCATCTATCTTTTTTTTTTTTTTTACTTTCACATTTAAATGATTTCATGAAGTTAACTTACGGTTATACCCTATTTGGTATATACGGTTATACCCTACTTGTGGTAAGTCAGCACAAATGCCAATCAACATGATTGTTTGCTTTGGCCCCTTTAAATAAAATTAAAAAAAAGATCAAGCATTCGATCTACGTCAGAGCGTCAGCGCGTCCACAAATCTTTCTACAGCGTCGTTGGCAGGGCGGCCAGAGCGAATTTTGACGCTCTCGCCGGCGGTGGTGTGAACGCACAGTAAGGCCCAAGAATCTAGGTTTTGACGCGACCGACCCGGGTTCGAATTCGCTCTTCGCCGAGCGCTTTACAGCAGCACAAAAGTCGTCCCAGGCCATGCGACACTTTTTGTCCAAAAGCTCCACCTCCTCTGCTCCGAGCCGCCCTAAATCAGCGGTGCGACAGAGCCCCGACCCAAGATAGTGTTGGACCCTGCAGCCCAGAAGCCGGCCTGATGGCCAAGAAAGGAAGAGGAGGAGGCTAAGTCCCTCGGCGGCCGGACCACCCTCCAAAATGCCTCGCCCAGTTTTCCTGCCACCCTGTTCAGTTCCGGGTGCTCGAGAACGAGTGTTTGTTGCCCACACAGAGCCTGTTCAAATGCCCTGGTTGGGAGCCGCTGTTATAGCGGAAATAAAAATCAAACATACTCAAAAAGAGAGCAAAATTCCTCTTCCACCACACACTTGCACCTCAGTCCCTCACAGCGACTTAGTGCCAGTACAAATTCAGCCCCTCGCCACACGGGCCGAGGCCTGGCAGGCCATCCCCGGAGTGTCAGCCTGGGTTCTGAACATAATAAAATTAGGTTATGTACTCCAATTCGCTCAAAGACCCCCGTTTTTCAACGGCGTGGTCGAAACCTCGAAGGCCCTGATAAAGCGCTCGTTCAGAATGATCACTCTGAAACAGATCTTCCCGCAAATACGCCCGGGAGACTGGTTCTTTACCCTGGATCACATCCAGATAGCCCCCCATTGCAGGCAGTTTTTGAGATTCACCTTCGAGGGAGTGGCATATCAATATACGGTTCTGCCGTTCGGCCTGTCCCTGGCCCCCTGCACTTTCACAAAGTGCATGAATGCGGCTCTCTCCCCTCTGAAACAGATGGGTGTGCGCATTCTGAATTACCTCGACGACTGGCTCGTTCTGGCCCAGTCAGAGGCGGAACTAATATTCCACAGATCCGTTATCTTCAACCACTTAGAGTGCTTGGGTCTCAGGGTCAATTTTGCAAAGAGCTCATTATCTCCCAGCCAACGTGTATCGTGCGACAACTGCCTGGCCTTCGGGGCTTGGAGCAACCTGGAAAGCGAGCTACATATCAACCGCCTAGAAATGATAGCGGTATATCGAGCTCTCCAGGTCTTCCTTCCTCTTCTGGTGGGACACCACGTCTTGGTCAGATCAGACAACATGACGGTGGTGTCCTTCATAAATCACCAGGGCGGCCTCTCATCGAAACCCCTCTTCACTTTAGCGAAAACCATCCTAGAGTGGACTACTCTCTACTCTCTCTGAGAACAGTGCACGTACAGGGTGTACTGAACGTAGGGGCGGACATGCTGTCCCGGAGCAACCTTCCCTCAGAGGAATGGTCGCTCCACCCCCACTTAGTTCAGAGAATTTGGGAAGTTTTCGGGAAGGCAGAGGTCGACCTCTTTGCCTCAGAAGACAATCATCACTGCCCAATATTTTTCTCAAAAGCCAGGGATGCGCTGGCCCACGATTGGCCCAGCCTCCTCCTCTATGCTTTCCCCCCGATCGCTCTGATTCCTTAGGTAATCAAGCGAACCAGGGAGGGCAGCCGCAAAGTTCTCCTGGTGGCTCCTCTTTGGAGGACCCAACCATGGTTCTCGGAGCTGTCTCGGTTATCGCCCCTGAGGCCATGACCGATCCCTCGAAGATGAGACCTCCTCTCCCAAGCGAGAAGGACAATTTGGCACCCCAGACCCGACCTGTGGGACCTTCATGTGTGGTTTCTCAACGGGAGCCTTTAAACCTCCCTGAGAATATCCTAAACACTATCTCTCAGGCCAGAGCTCCGTCTACAAGACGTCTCTATGCCTCAAAATGGGCCGCCTTCGCCTCCTGGTGTAAAACCCGGGACGGCGATCCTCTAACTTGTGACATATCTCAGATATTGTCATTTCTCCAAGACTTAATGGATAGAGGCCGTTCCCCCTCTACTCTTAAAGTCTATGTTGCGGCTATAGCAGCTTCACACGCTCCTATAGCGGGGCAGTCTGTAGGAAGAAACGACCTCGTTGTTCGCTTCCTTAAGGGCTCTAGGAGGCTAAACCCTCCACGTCCCCTCACGGTCCCTACTTGGGACCTGTCTGTGGTTCTTAGGGGCCTTAAAAGCCCTCCATTTGAACCAATCCAGACTGCTGACCTTCGACCCCTGTCGCTAAAAACCGCCTTGCTACTAGCTCTAGCATCGGTTAAGCGTGTGGGAGATTTGCAGGCGCTCTCTGTGAGCCCCTCGTGTCTTGAGTTTGGGCCCAACGACTCTAAAGTCGTCCTGAAACCTAGACATGGATACGTCCCGAAAGTTCTATCTACCCCCTTTAGGGCGCAGATGGTAGTTCTCTCCGCCCTTCCTCCTTCTCAGGATGAACAGGAGTTGAACCTTCTCTGTCCTGTCAGAGCCCTGAGGACGTACATTGACCGTTCTGCCTCTTTTCGTCAGGCGGAACAGTTTTTTGTCTGCTTTGGTGGCCGCACGAAAGGTCTTCCGGTCACAAAGCCCAGACTATCTAGATGGATAGTAGATGCCATAGCTCTTGCTTACTCCTCCTTGGGCCTTCAATGTCCTTTGGGAGTGAGAGCGCACTCCACGAGAGGCATGGCTTCCTCGTGGGCGTGGTCCTCTGGCGTTTCCATTGATGACATCTGTGCGGCGGCCGGCTGGGCTTCACCATCCGCATTTGTTAGATTTTATAATCTTGAGGTCCCTGCGCTTCAATCGCAGGTCCTTTCTGCATAAATCAACTGCACTCACATGCTTTTTTTGTTATATCCCCGACTCTGGGAGTCTGGGAGTAACTACTGTTTGCCCCATATATGCATAACTAGGCCCTGGAGGCCCTAGTAATGGGGTTCTGGTGGATGACTTTACATCTCTTGAGTGTCTTGGAGCCCTTTTTAAGCGCTTTACACTTTTATTTAGTCGTCCCCTTGCATAGCACGGCGTGATTGTATTATCCCCGTAGCATCTTGTCTTATTTATCTTAATAAGACGAACGACGCAGTACTCGTGTAGTATCGCAAGGGAACGTACTCGGTTACTAACGTAACCTCGGTTCCCTTAGATACGGAACGAGTACTGCATAATTTGCCGTGCTATGCGCAAAGACGCCTCATGCGTCGCTTCAGTCGAAACCAATCGATTTGCCATGGTGAAACAGCCGCTTTATAGCCCGAGACCCCACCCCTTTCGGCAGGCTCGAGCGGGTTCGCTCACCATTGGCTCGCGCGTTCCGCACCGTCATTGGTTCATTTTCTTTAACTTTACAAACCAATCGACGTGCAGTTTCACTGCGTGATTGTATAAAGGCTTCAGAATCTGAGAAAAAGGAGTTTTCCCCGTAGCGTCTTGTCTTATTTATCTTAATAAGACGAACGACGCAGTACTCGTTCCGTATCTAAGGGAACCGAGGTTACGTTATCTTGCTTGACGTTTCACACTGCTCGTACTTTAGCCAGGGTTAATTAATCACTTTAATCACTTTACACATTTGGCACCACAATGCGAGTTTAACATGACAAAAGCAACAGTAGTACAATGATAATACGGGGTTAAGTGCAATGTGAAATGCCTAAGACAACATCAGGTATATTAGGCTGCTGTTACTTTAAGACCTCAGGTACAGTCCAATATACTGAGCTTTCCTGTCACCGTTACTCATCTCACACTGCAAAAAATGCTTTCGTATGCTTAGTATTTTTGTCTTGTTTCTAGTCCAAACATCTAAAAATTCTTAAAACAAGAAGCATTTACTAGACAAGCAAAAATTATTGTCTTGTTTGGGGGGAAAAAAAACTCAAAATTAAGTGAGTTTTTGCTTAAAATAAGCAAAATAATCTGCCAATGGGGTAAGCAAAATAATCTTGTTTTCTGTTTGAATTAAGAATATTTTGCTTATTTTTAAAATTCACTTAATGAGTTAACTTTGAGTTATTTTTTTCCCAAAACAAGACAAAAGCTTTTGCTTGCCTAGTAAACGCTTCTTAATGTAAGAATTTTTAGATATTTGGACTGAAAATAAGACAAAAATACTAAGTAAGAAAAGCATTTTTTGCAGTGCAGAAAGTCCGGCAAAGTGTTTCCCAATCCTGTTTCTGCAGACACACCCACGTTTTTGTCGGAACTCTTCCTAATCAAACACATCTGATTCAACTCATCAGCTCGCTCCCTGGTCACGTTATCAGTCCAGCTCGCACAGGTTTTTATGCCTTTGCCTGTAAACTTTCTCATATTCTCAAATAATCGCACTACAGTATCCATGTGCAGACGCATTCTGGGATTGTTCTGTCGAAGTCTGTTCCCTCTTTAGGCTTGTGAGAAGTATGAATGTGATTTTACATTTTCTGCATAAAATATCAGTATCAGAATTTGAAAGATTGCACTTTGTTTCTTTTTAGAAGTAACAAAGCACAGTGCTATTTGTAATTATTGGATGAGAGGCGCTAATAGTGTTTAATGTAGGGAAAAACTGCAGACCTGGCAACATGTT